>PHFN01000006.1:0-600000 GCA_002796735.1 Alternaria brassicicola | reverse complement strand
TCGTTAGAACTAGGATCTAGAAGATTATACGACACAATCCTAGTTATCGTGTACTAATACACGAAAGGAGCAAAGTTTGTGCCTACTAAAGAGACTATTACGGCAGAAGAATGCGCGTACGAGGTTAGTAAGGCACTAATGTCAGAACATAGGATACCTAAAGAGTTTATTACTAATTGTAATAAACTGTTTACGTCTAAGTATTAGAACACATTCCTAGCAAAGTTAGGTGTAAAGAAGAAGCTATTAACTAGCTTCCACCCTAAAACAGATAGCTAGACAGAAAGAACAAACTAGACACTAGAACAGTATCTAAGGATGTACGCTAATAAGTTGCAAGACAACTAGGTTAAACTCTTGCTAACGGCACAATTAGCCTACAACAGTACTAGGTCTGCAACAACAAAGTACTCGCCACACTATGCAAACTACAGATATAAGCTAGTTGCTTATTAAGATCTAAAGGATATAGAAAGTATCGTAGTAGGGGCAGACGACAAAGCCCGCTTAATGCGAGAACTGCACGACGAATTAAGCAGGAACATCGCTTACAGGAACCTTACAACAGCTAAGGCGGCTAATAAGCAAAGGATTAAGGGACTAACCTTTAAGAAGGGGGACAAAGTTTTCCTGTTACGACAGAACTTAAAAACTAAGCGACTAAGTAAGAAACTAGATAACCTCCAAGTAGGACCATTCGAGGTTCTAGAGGAAATAGGAAACGTAAATTACAAACTCTAACTCCTACTAGGCATGCGCATCTACCCTGTCTTTCACAAGAAACTCCTAGAAAGAGCACCTCTAGATGCCGAGCTAGCTACTAACATAGAGCTCAAAGACGATAAATACGAGGTCGAAGAAATTAGGGACCTGCGGAAAATTAGTCGTTAGTAGAAATACTTAGTTAAGTAGCTAGGATAGCCAGAGAGCTAGAACACTTAGGAACTAAAAGAAAATTTAACGAACTGCAAGTTACAGGTACGTAAGTACTATTAGAAACACCTAGAGAAGGGAGGACTAGGTCCTTAAGGGAAGAAAAGAATTTAGAAAAAGGATCGAAAGAAGCGTTATCCTGCAACTAGCCTAAGTTAGTTAACAGTCTAGGTAGCGATAGTTTAGTTAGCTAAAAGTCTGTACTAGGGGCAGAGTTCCCCTTAGCTTGCTCTTTCGCGCGATCCTAAAGACTTAAAATAGCGTAATCTTAATTAGCAAATACTCGCTCTTGCGCCTTAGTCTCTACTACTTCTAGCCGAAGTCGAGCGACCTCGGCCTCAGCTTAAAAAAGCGCTAAGCGCTTCTTGCGCTTTTTAGCCTTAACCTTCTCCTACTCTTCCTTAGTCACAAATAAGCTGCACTTAGCTTTTACTAAAATACAGCCCGCACACTGCCTAGAGGTAGTGTCTACAAAACAACAAAGATTCTTCTCCTTACACTACTTGCAACGAAAGGTTATCTCGTTCCCTTGTTAGCGGATACAGTTAGCACGAGCCTAGCGCTGTTAAGTCGAGTTCTAGGTACAGACGCGTTAAGAAGTCTAAACCTTAGGCATAGTTAGGGAAAGTAAGGAAAGGAGGAAAGAGAGGATACAACACTACTAGAGTAGCTATACCTCTACTACTGCCGCTGGACTAGGCGCGGGGAAACAATAATCTAGGGTATTAAGACAATACGCCTAAGAGGAGGGGTAATGTTACAAGGTAATAAGGAATTGCTTCCCTTTTATACAGGTCGCATAAAGGAAGACTATTAGGCGGACACAATAGACGAAAGTAGATCTAGGGCGGGGCCTAGATTACGTAAAAGGAATAGCATCCTACTAAGACCTAGCCTCTAGGAGGCTAGTGAGGATTGGGAGGTTACGGCCCTCCTAGGCCTCCCTCTTAGAAGGGAGGGCAAGGAGGACAGGACCTTTAGCAATAGGTATAAGAATGTGTTAGATCTCGTTATTACACTCGTTGTGGTCAACTCAAATAGTTCATCTCTTACACAGATTGTCAACTAGTTATTCTATCGTTTATAGAATTGGTATTGTTTATCCTTTGGTTACAACGATAACTCTTTTCCACCTGATCATTCCCTACATTACCTCACGGACTACCGCTTTAGTCTACCTCGCCTTAGTACGGACCGAGCCTAGAGAAGTATAGCCTAACCCCGTGTAACACTAGGTCGCTATAGAGGACTCTCTAGTAATTCTACTATCTTATTAACTAAGATTTAATCTTAGGTCTCTAGCGTACAAGCCTGTAGGTCTAGTTTTCTCTAACCTAGCTACTACTACGTATAGCTAGTAGTTAGTTAGCTATTTCTCGCACATAGTTAAGCGTAGGGGTAAAGCCTTACGCATTAAGCTTCCTTATATATTATATAATCGCCTCCTCTTTATTCCTCTAGAGTTTTAATTAGTTAGGTTAAGTATCGCGTTGTAAAGCCTTCCTAGCGCGTTAATTGCGGAGAGTGCTTTTATGTATATTGTAGCGATGCGCGGCTTGTCGCTAGGTAAGCGACGCGTTAGATTTTATAGCTTAGATAGCCTAGATAACTCTATCTTTAGTAGAAAGCAGTTTAAGATTTGGTAGTTAAGACATTGTAATAGAGAGTTGAAAGTGGTAGGGGCTTGGCAGAGTGCGCATTTCGATGGTGTGCGCATCTCGATGGTGGGGCACGTTAGTACTGCAGCAAACAGGACCATCTGCAGACTAGACCTCGTGAACGGTTTTATAGATATTGCTATACTCGCGTTAGAGTAATGCGGAATGAAGATTGCGAGATGCAGCAACGACAAATATCATATCAAAGGTGGCGACTTTGCCGGGTATCGTATCCGAAAGTACACAAGAATAAACGCCGTCCAGCTGTTCGCTGTGCAACTAGGCCCTTCCTTCAAGCCAGCCTGCAGCTCTCTCCAAGAGCCTGTTGAGTCCCTTTACGTTGGCAAGAAGACCGCCGCCACGCGAGCCTACGTCATTTCCTACTGTTTCTAATAGCATGCCAAGTGGAATTTCGGGACCTTCTTCTTCCCTTCCTTCCTTGCGTGCCTTTTCACGTCCGTTCTTTATTGCTGCCTCGATCTCAAACATGTTGTCACTGAGGGTATTCCTAACTTCTGCTTCGGCTCTCTCGGCGTCGTAACATGCTTGAACCTTGTCCTGTTCGATGGCAATCTCCTGTCTGCTGTCTTGGAGACTGAGGATTTCCCTGCGCAGCTCAGCATTGTCGCGTTTGAGCAGCTTTGTTTTCTTCAAGTTGGTGCTCAGAAGGCCGTTAGCATCCTGCAAGTCTAGCAGCTTCTCGTTGAGGCTCTCTTTGAAGGATAGTGAGAGGTTGATCTCGCTTCGTAGTTCCTTGCGATGACCGGAGTCTTGGGAGGCTTGCAAATTCTCGGCCATACGCCTGAGGCGGTGGTCGATTGTTCCTTCTAGGATGGTACGCGTAGTGTCTGCGACTGTAATGCCTCGAACGGCGGAGCCCTTGATACGCATAACAGAGATGGCATGCTTCGGTCCCAGAAATTTCTGACGTTTGCGAGGTGGCTTCTCCGTCGTAGGTTTGACGCGCTGGGTCTGCTCGGGAGATGGTTTTCTTGTTCTGAGTCGTGGAGACGGTTCAATCTCTTCTCCAACTTCCGATTCTTCGAACGCGTCGGACTCTTCATTCGCACTGGAGATTTCCACAGCATCCTCTTCCCGTGCTGTCGGTTTCGGAGAATGTATAGGCGTTCGTTCACGGGCAGGGGAGAGTTCTTCGAGAACCCCTGCTTCTTTCGCTATAGGATCCCCGTCATTTGTGTGATTTGGCTTGCGCACAGCTGGGGTTGGTGGAAGTTCGCTTTCCTGAGCTACGACTTCTTTCCTTGGTCTGCCGCGCCTAGCAGGCTTCGCTGCAGGGACCTCTTCTGTCTGAACATTCTCTGCGACTCGTTGCGGCCTTCCTCGTTTGGCGGGCTTCGCTGTAGCGAGTTCGGGGAGTTTGTCTTCTTCATCGTCTTCCAAAACACGTCGCGGTCTTCCTCGTTTGGCTGGTCGCGGTGTAGTGGATTGCTCCTCGGGTTCTTGCTCTTCTATCTGTAGCGTTGATATTCCATTCGCTATCGGTGATATCTGAATTGGTGTCGCTTGGCTGGGTGGAGAGAGCTCGTCTGCATCCATTTCAGTACCCTCTTGTGTCACTGGCCGCGGCAGTGGTTCGCTACCAACCACTCGCGGGGTGGATCCGTTGAGTTGCGGCGATAGCTCATCCTCGCTCTCTTCGTGCGCTGGGGCTGTGGTCGGTGTCTCAAGAACAGTCCCCGGCTGTGAAGCGGACGATGTTCTCGGTTGCCCATTCGGAAGCACACTGGGTGTAGCTGGGCCTGGATCTGTAGATTTCGACCGCCTTTGTATCGACCGCCGTGATGCGACCGACGCTCCCTCGACTCTACCAGTAACGGGCGTCTTTTTGCGGGAGCTGCCTGGGGACGTGCGTATTTGCGACGATACTTGTGGAGGCGTCCGCTTGATTACTGTAGACTTGGCGAAGATCGTCTCACGTACAGTACTGGCGTCCTCCAACATGGATAGCTCGTCTGGTACATTATCTTGCTCCTCGGGTACAGGTGGAATCGTCCCAACGACTCTCCTGCTCTTCTCGATGGAGCGCAGGGTCTCCTCCCGGTCAGGGCTCAGCTCATCTTCCAGCCCATCGTCTGCGCCTGGCTGCGCAACTGGGGAACCCCGCTTCCTCTTGCCCAACTGCGGAGTTACAACATTATCAGCTGGTGTGCTGTTTCGCTTGGAAACATTGCTGCGCTGGAGCGACGCGCTTCTCTGCCGCTGTGCTGAGCCTTCTGCGGCGCGAGGTGTACTTTGAATTGGTGTTCGACGCGGTGATTGTGGCGGCGGAAGAGAGGTTTGTTTGGCAGGTTGGGAGCCAAGAGCGCCGAAGTTGAAGCCAAAAGAAGCCTGGACAGATGAAGGTCTGTGGTTGTCAGCGTTTGCATGTCCCGGCATCTCTGAGAGTGGCTTACCCAGCACCGCGCACGCGTTGTTGTCGATGTTCGCGGCGATCTAGAGACTTGTAAGCATAGACCCCAGATCTTGAAGTATAAAAGAGCAAGACATACCGACTGGCGCCATAACAATGTCAGTCGTAGCAATTGTTGAAGTTGATGTCGTCCCGTCGCGTAATCGAGTCGATGTTGCGAGACAGACGCGCTAGGCCATGTCTCAAGCTCGGACTGCCGAACCCATGTTCACTGTCCCCGCAAACTTGGGAACTTTCACCTACTCACCGCGCGAACACGAACGAAGACAGAGGCCAACGCGACCATGGGCTGGCTCTGGGGAAGCGGTGATAACCCAAACGGACAAGACCAACTCGATCCATCTCTACGCGACTTCCTCAAAAAAGAAGCGCCGACTGGCCCCAAACCTTCATTACCGCCCGCCCCCAAAGAAAAGCCCGCCGAATCACCAACACCCACCCAATCGCAAGCCCAAACGCAAACAGATGCCCAGAAGCCATTTGTACCGCCACAATCCCAATTCCAAGATGGCCGATATGCCGATTTATGGAAAAACTACACTCCACAAAACATCATCGACGATCGCGGGAAGTCGGAGCAAGACCGGTTGCGAGACCTCGTAGACGCCTACAACGACCGCAAAGCCTCTATTGGACGAGTGGCCATGGAGAACTGTGCACTGGAATATATGGAACAGTTTGAATGCTTCCGGCATCCGAAATCATGGTGGTCAGCAGGAACCATGTGCATTGCCGAGTCGCGCAAGTTCAACCGCTGTTACGACATACAGTCCAAGTTTCTCAAGGCGCTGGGGTACATGACCATGGACGAGCGGTCACCAGAAGAGGATGAGAGGATACAAATGCACGCAGACAAACTCTACCAGCGCATGCTGCAACAAGAGGAGGAGATGGACAAGGCAAAAGCAGAGGGGCGACCAGTGCCCAAGTTTGAAAGCATCCTGTCGAAACGAAATGTTGTAGACGCAGTGGGCGGAACCTCATCAACACCAAGAAAAGCTGTCCCCGTAGCGGAGCTTGGCAAGTCCAGTGCTAGTTCGGATGATACCGAGGTCTGGAGCCAGATTAAACCGGAAGTGCGGAAAGAGTACGAAAAGAAGCTCCAGAGTCTGACACCGGAAGAGCGGGAGATTGAGAGGATGGCTATAGTAGGTGAGATTCGGGCACAGACTGGTGTCTCAAAGCAATTGGAGCAGACGTTCATCGAAGAGCGGGTAGCTCGCATGAAGAGGAGAGAGGCTGGTCAAGCGACGTTTGGTGATACGATAAAGACGTTGTGGGGATGGGGTTGATCATAATGTCAATGATGTAAATAGATTATGTTTCGATAACGTGTATGATCATTTCATGATATGAACAACGACTTCCATATCCAGAGACGGTACATCGCACACGTTCCACCCCTCATGCTTGTCCCGCCATCCTCATCTTCACACCCGCTGCCCAGGCCCCACTTTTTGCTGCGAATCCGTCCCAAACCCTCCTTCTGTGTTCATTTCTGTACTCACAGCGCGCAGTTGGCATAACCTACGAGCCTTTCGTGATTTCAATTTCGTGTTTCTCACAAAGAACGGCATTGAAGTGGCACAACACCTACGTCACAATGTCGCGTCGCTGCTGTACATCGCACCGCCTCATACTTCCCAACACCACCTGCGCAGGACCGTCAACCAGCATCGTATCGACTAACCTTGGAATCTGCAATTCACATGTCCGAAATACTTCTGGGTCCTCTCGCTAACCTCTCCATAATAATGGAGTCCTCCCCCAAAGATGTTGCAGACATGCCATTTACCGCATCGGCTACGTTTATCATCCTTACCACCATCTTTCTCGAGTTTTTTGTCGTCTGCCTAGCATTCGAGATGGCGGATCAGTTGGTCGATCGATTAGGGGGCACCGAGATCGATTATGAATTAGACGAGGTCGATGCTCAGATGCGTCGCGAGGAAGTTGATACATGGCTACTCGTTACTGCTAGTGACGAGCCCTTGCCTGCATACTCTGTGGTGGACTCAACCAAACCTCCACCTTACAAGGATGATGATAATCTAGGAGTTTTTGTTGTGGAGCTGGAGGGCGGTGACGACGAATAGACGAGACTCCATGTTGCATTGCTGATGTGCGGATAGGCTTTATATGTCTTTGAGCCTGGCTCTGCGTAGTTTGTTTAGACGAATGTAGCTGGGTTGATGCGAGACCTACCATTTTCACACTGATAATTTCATAGCTTCTTGTTTCGACATCCTGTGTTGCAGTCAGATGTAGAAGACTGGTACATTATCAGCAGTTTGGTCTCCGTATAAGCAAGTACCGCATTTCCTAATATCTCAACCACAGTTCGCAAATCTAGAAAATTTCCACCCCCATATTTGAGACATATGTTTCCTGCTCAACTGTCTCCAAAACTTGTTCTCAAATTCCAAAACATTACAATCAAGAGTTCCGCATCACTATCTGTAGCAATGACAGACTCTAAGCGTCAGCTACCACCAGCGCCACCTACCACCTCAAGTACCCACTCGAATGACAAGAGCACAGCATCTGCGTCAGAGCGAAAGTCGATCTTCACCGTCATCAAGTCTTCCACATTCCCATTCTCAAATTCAAAGGCAGAATTACTGCCTACCCGATCATCGACAGAACCTACAGCACGACCAGAATCTCTGCAGAGACCTTCACCATTGTATGAAGAGTGGAAGAATATGCCTTTGCAACGAAGGAGAGCAGCGCTCGAGAGAGTCAATGTGTTGAGAGCATCTTTGCGTCTGCCCGAAAAGAACCTGGACAACAGTTTGCGTCTGCGAGAACTTCGTGCGGTTGAAGAGTCAGTCGAAAGCGCATCCTCAGGGCAGGACTCGGCAAGTAGTATGTACTCGCAAGAGTCTGCGGTCGAGCAAAACTATTGTCATGCTCCTCAATGCGCCTGCATAAATGCGCAAGTTGCCTCTGGAGGTCGCGACGTTGCTGAGCAGCCAGTTTGGGAGGATCCGTACGCCTATCTAGACTATCCTCCTCGGTCTCCTCGGTACGAACAATGTCCTTGAAACAGCACGTCGAATCGGCAGCGTCCCGATGGAAGCCAACCAAGAATTTTCTCGAACAGTGATAGCAACGACTCAAGCACAATTTCTCTGCCTGGGACTTTCCCAATTACAGCTATTCCATCCAGTCTTTCTTGAACCCCGTCACGACTCTTACTTCCTCATCCGCGACACCATCATTGTTACCACAGTCATAACAATGAACCATGTCAACAACGGCCAACTGACCAACGAAACCCAAATGCCTGCTCCCAAATCAACCCCACTCTCCACCTGAGCTGATCCGCTTCGGCCACTCCAACTACGAATTCAACGCTTCCAAATTCTTTGGTACCGCAACAGCTTTGCCCCTAAACTACTCCTCTACCGCACTTGAACCTCTACTCTCTATCGTCAATGACAAACTATACCATACAATCTCCCCTGTCACGACGCCTAATCCTTCCAAGCGCTACTGCGGAATTTGCCACCTTCACTTGATCAAACATTTCCAAACTTCTGCCTCTAGCAATAAATTCCTGCCAGTAGTTTCCAAGCCGGTGTTCATCTTGCAGGACTTGATGGTCTTTCATGAGGCTTGTTTGTTTGCTCGTCTCAGCCCCGATAGTTTGATTTCTGCGTCTGCTGGAGGGCTGTATGAAAAGCTTAAAGAGCTGAAAGGTTGGGTGATGCGATAGGGGTGGGATGTTGTAATGTTGGAGAAGGCGTTGGATACGGTATCGGAGAAGACGACAAATGGAATGGAAAAGCAGGCGGGGGAAGCGCAAGGGGGTGGGAAGATGGCTGTGGGTTGGTGGGGGGTAGAATCGTCATACCGCGAACGTTTGTGTTGCCTAGCTATGGATATCGCTTTCTCGACCATTCTGATTGTGGCTGTCAAGCCATATCATAGATGTTGCTGCTTGAGCAGGGTGTATCCCCTACCCAATCCGGTTAGCGCACGTAGATTTTACTTACTCACTATCCCATTAAACTACAATACACCACCAATCTATACACCTCTAGTCTCTTCTCCATTATCTCTCAGCCAGCACCTCTCATCTCGAACCGTGAACCTTCACAAAACACCATCTATCCATCACCTCACAATCTCCCTCCCACCGTTTATTTCTTCCACCACCTCCCTCGCGGAAATATCAGCCCCTTAGTCCCCAGCCGAATCCCTAACACTCCGTAACTTCTTCTCCATCTTCGGTCAGAAAGACATCTCCACACACACATGCAAGCCATCGCCAATCTCTGCGTACCAAGCCCAGACGTGCTCTTCGTAGACGCACACGGTGTGCTTAAATCATACGAGGCCATTAGCAACGTGGTGAAAAAGACACCAAGTATGGGTGGAGGGAGCGATGAGTTTGTTGCTTTAGATGACTTCTTGGGTGATGGGAGGGACTGATTGAATATGCAGATGATGTGGAGTGCTTGTAACATGACGAGGAAGATGATATTTGGGTGACGCAAGTGAGATGGGGTATCAAGGGATCTGATAGTGGGGAAACGGGGTTGACGGGTGAGGATATCTTGACGATTGTAGGTGGGAGGAGCAAGGCTTGTTATACATTTTTGGACACGAAGTAGTTCGCACTGGATTCAATACGTGGGACTGATATTTCAGCTAGCGGGAGTTCACCAAACCAGCTCTTCACTCTCAATCCTCCCTTGGCTGTCTTCCCCCTTCAGAAATGCTTCATCATCTGCTTTCTCCATTAGTTTAATGACAGGAAGGACACTATCCTTCATTGCCAATAGCCTCGAGCGTTCCTTGATGCGTGTGTAAAAAACAGGACAGTCCCTACTGTCACATTTGATCGCCTCGCCCCAGGCTAGGTTTGAGCATCGCCGGCACACACTTTCAACCTGTGACACACGTGTCTCGGTCTCCCAGATGCGGTATTTCAACGATAGCAGCGAATGCACTGGGCGCTTGAGACACTGTACACATAGTGGCAGCATGGCGTAGGGGTTAGCTTCGTGGCCTGGAAATTGTGCCGGTACAGAAGCAATGAGTTTCGAACGACAGACCATGCAGTTTGAGGACTTCATGTAGCTTTCCAGTGTATTCTTGAGAGATGTGTTACCGCCAGCAAGAAGAGCCTTGCTTTTATCGTGTCTGAGAGCCACGGGAATGGAAACGTTGCGGATGCGTTGTGTCTTGGGCATCTCGTCGTACCATTGCCGTACGTTGGCGCCAACGAGGTTGAAGATGCGTTCAAGTGGTGGGATGAGGTTCTTGCTGATGTAGTATTCCGCATCAAGCTCAAGATGATCACTTTGGAGTAGGGTCTCAGGACTGACGCAGCGGTCGATGAGGCGGGCTCCAGGTGCACCGGTGATGACTACGTAGGGCATACGTTCGCCGTACTGAGGCTCGGCACGTGGGTCGGCGAGCATCCGTTTTGCGGCAATGAGGGCACCGGGTGGCGGAGGACCTCTATCGGAGTAGGTGCCCAGCTTGACTTCTTTGGCAAAGAGGAAGTCTTGGATGCTAATGCGACCTTCCATGATCTTTGCACATTGCTCTTGAAAGTACCGTTTTACTTGACTGAGGTCTGACGTGCGGAACAAAAGCTTCAGGGCTTTCTCTTCAATCTTTTGTTCCGCAGGCGTACCATCCCGACGGACTGTTTCGATTCCCTTGGCGTCAAAGTCTGGCTCCTTCTGGCTACGATGCTCGTACTTGAAGCCTACGTAGCGTTTCTTTGCAAGTAGAACGCAAGGATGGTATACCTTCTCGAATTTGAGCTTGATAGGTCGCGGGTTCGCTGCGGTAATGGCTGCGGCAATCTCTTCGCCAATGGTGAATGCCTGGTCCTTGGTGCGTCCTTTGAGGTGGATAAAGAGGGAATCAGTGTCTCCGTAGACGACTTCTGCCCCCCACTTCTCAGTTGCGTGGATGATCGCGATGGCCTTTTCGAGGGTCTCGCGACCAGTCTGGACGATGCTATCTGCGATCTCGGAACATGGCATGCGGCCGGAGAATGATGCAGATGTGTACCCGTAAGTGACGTTTGCCAGTAGTTTCAATGCCAACTGCCTGTTGTTTAATAGCTGTTGCAACGTTCTGTCGTCTTTGTCCTGCTTCATCCCACTCTTGACCATCACACGAGTCTCCAAGATCTCACCGAGCATCTTCGCTAATAGCGACTTTCGCATCTCTGGCTTGACGTACACCATACCGTTTGGTGCAATGTTGATGTGATCCTTGACCAACTCCAACAATTGCGGCTCGCGCTTGAAGTCCATAAATCCCATCTTGTTTTGGCCTCGCCAGCTGACAATACGTCCAAGGCATGTTGAGTAGCAATAGTTGTAAGCGATCATCACACTAGGGTACAGGGATTGAAAGTCCAGGACGAGCACCGGGCTTGAATAGAATGCGCTCTGCGGCTCCATCACCAGAGGTAGACACTCGAGCGCATTCTGCTGACCGACCTGCTTCCGACTTGGTGAAACAAGGATGAAGTTCTCGGGCTTTGCGATGCGAAACATGGTAGATTCTACCTTGAACTGGGAGCCTCGCGAGATGACTGCGAAGAAGTCCACGCCAAGTAAGCGCGCTTGCTCGCTAGTTCGAGGGATAATCTCATTGGCTTCCAGAATGTCGAGATTGAGTTTTACGCGTGTTAGGAAGTGGTCGAGCACTTTTGCCAGATCCCGTGGCTTTCCGCTTGTATACCAGGTCGTAAGATCAGAATACTGGTAGTGTGGTATGCGCTTGTGGAGTAAGTGGAAGACTACGTTTTCCATAGTGTATTGAAGCAAATTCAGCTCCCCTCGCATAGCTCTCCAAATGTTGATCATGTGGCGGCCAGTGATTCGAATAGTAGAGGTATGTGTAAAACCCCATCGATCGGCCTCCTTTCCGAACCTGCCATGGGATTGCGACTTCATTCTGCTGATCTCATCGCACAGATTGTACTCGTACTTCATCCTCGCACGTTCAATAAGGTAGCCCCAAGAGCTGTTGTGTACTTCATATCCAGTGAGTATGTCCGGATCGAAATGGCGGACGATGTCGACAACGCGGTTGATCAGATCCAACTCATCCTCTTCATATTCAACCTCTACTGAGGCTTGTTTAGCAATGCGTCCAGCAATACCTTCCTCGTCGGAGAAGCACAGTATGCCGGCACGCGGCCGGTCAGTAGTCGCATTCTCCTCACCCTGCACGCTCCAGAAGATGCATTGGATCTCATCCTCGGCTGGGTCTGGCACGAGAGAGCCCCTGGAATTGACGTGCACTTCTAAGCTCATGATGCTCATATATTGAGACTCGTGCTTGAGACTCGTCGTCTTTTGTTTTTGAGAGTATTTAAAGCCATGCGGATTCTTCTGTGTTGGACCTTCGATCTGCGAAAGATGACTCATCGGGTTGGATTTGCGTAATGGTACGGATGCCGGCTCCTTTGCTTTAGATTTGGGCTTTGCAACCTTACGTGGCTTCGCTCGCCGATTGTTCCAGTTCTCGACTTCCTTGAAAGGAGGTGGAGGTGTGGCAAGTTCCCAATGACGCAGGCCGCAACGACGTGATCTTGCTTGGTTGATTGTAGCCTGTTTCTTTTTGTCTACCAAAACAGGTGGATGCTCTCCAACGTTGGCAGGAGACGCACCGGTGGGGTCGAACGGAGGAAGATACGGTAACGTAGTGCTCTGAAGTTTGAACTCTCGACCCGCATACTCTCTCGGTCGATCCGGGACATCCTTCTCCTCGCTGTAGTAGGCATCCTGATAAATTATCGGCGGAAGTCCAGCATGCATCATAGTGCCCTCGACGACCTCGACCGAAGGAGGTAGGGAGCCGTAGTAGACAGTAGAGTGCATGTGCTTGTGTGATTTTTCCAATCGCTGCACTAAAGAGGCTACCTGAGAGCGAGCTTTTGGGGTACTGCTATTCGGCATCACGGGCGAAGTCTTCTGATGCGTCCAGGGAGTTTTAGGGGAACACTGTGAGGCTCTCGCCCCAAGATGTTTCGGTCCAGGTGTCTTGGGGCCTTCTTGAGAATTGGAATACTCTGATTGACTCAAGCGATGTATCGTCTCTGGGGCGTGTGGATTCTTCACTACGGGGAATGAAAGTGTAGTCGGTCCTCCCAGGCCCTGAGCTTTGATACTTCCTTGCGAAGCCTGGCCAGGATGAGGCGGATCATCGCCCCTATTGAGGGCGTTGCGGAACGTAACGCGTTTGTTGGTACCCGGCGTTACAGCTAAGGTTCGTTGACGCTTCTTGTACTCTTCGTCCATAGGATCAAGAGAGCGCTTCCGCATGTTCCTCGGACTGCTAGGTGGTTCACCATCATCGCTTGGATCAACCAAATCAATACCTTCGTCTATGAGTGCATCTTCAGTTTCCATCCCATTAGAGTCCTTAAGCAACGATACAGTCAAGGGATCCAGCGATTGCTTCTCTTCAGTGTCGGACTGATTGTCAGCGTCTGCTGGATCCTCATCTTGCTCGTCGCCAGCAGCGGCGTCACTGAGCAGCTGGTTTGGTTCGAGCTCGTCGGATGCAAGCTGGGCTCCAATATCAACGGACGCACCATCGTCTTCAGACAGATCAACATTATGCTCGGTATTGTCATCTGGGAGCTGCTGTGTAGACAGAACGTCGGGATAGAGATCTTCAATACTCTCTACAGCAGTCCTGAGGTGTTCTTGACCGGCAACAGGCTTCACAAAGTTGTCCAGTCTCACTTCTCCTTTTCCTCGTCTTTCCTCGGTAATCAGGCTCTCGACAATTTCTCGATATTCTTCTTCATGAATCCACCCACCCTTGTTTGTATCGCGTGTATCCGCCGACATTGACACAAGCACTTCCGCAGGAAATGGGCTGCTCGAAGGATCGGAAAGGCCCATGCGACGTTTTCTGCGGCGAGTTTCATCTCGCCATAGACCAGCCATTGATGGCACAAACTTGTCGTCTGGATTCCGAGGCAGTTGGCTCGACCGTTCTAGGAAATCATGATGGGTGGGTCGGTATTGTAGTTCGTGCCGGTTCAGGATGTCTTGGACACATATATCAACCTCGAGGGTGCAGTGGCTTTGACGCGGGTACTGATCCGCTTCCGCCATGAATTCATCAGGAATAGAGGCGTCGTGCCACTTGTGCACCGTGGTATCTATCTCGTCGCTGTCTGGAACGGGTCCTCGGAACTGTACTTTGGCGCAATTGATGTAGTCACACCCGTACAAGTTGTAGTCGCACATCCATTGCAGGATGTATTGCAAGTGACTCTCGTATGGCTGGAACACCCTGTTCAAGATTGCTCCCTGATGCAGAAGATCGGTGAACCGGGTCATATGCATAGGATTGAGCATGTAGACTTTCAGAAAGGTCTTATACCCAACATGGTACCCAAAGAAAGGCACGCCCTTGACGAGGGAGATGTGGCCAACGTAGACCGACTTTCCATCATATGCGTTTCGGCGGTAGGTGGCGGCGAGGGCGTGGTCAATAGAGGTCCGAAGGTCGAGAATGTACGCGTTCACTAATAAGCATCAGTTTCGTTACTGTCGCACGGCTATGTAACACCCACCAACATCCCTTTCCAAACTCCCACTATACTCCAAATACAGGTAAGGCAGCGCTCCATGGATATGAGCGCACACCTTCTGCCCAGTCTCAGTCGCACCAAAGGCTCGGACGACCGGAACTTGCGGCGCACCCAAGCGGCCCGCAGGACCGGCATTGCGCCGTAGGGGAGGGTCGAGGTCTGTTGGTGTCGCCTGGCAGTTGTCGATGCAGTTCAGGCGAAAGCGGAAAGGCTCCATGACGACACGGCTGGTATCCAGGAGGTGTGTGCGAATGCAAAGACATGCATCGTGTCCGGAAGGTCATGCAAAACCAAAGTCGCGCATCGCACTTGAAAAGGAGAATTGGTGGCGTAATGGGGTGAAAGAGAGGCCATGCACAACAAGTCGCGACTGGAATGCGCGTGGTCCCGTGAGACGCGAGATCGACGCTGCAGCCCTACGCCACTAATTCGCGATCCACTCTCGCCGCCAATCTAAAGCTTCTACCAACACCGACAACCTTCACCACTTCACGCGACCGAGGCATCCCACACAACACCCACCATGCCGCCCTCCCAACCCAGAAAGCCCGATGTTTCCGCTGCTGCAAAAGAGCGCAACGAGTACATCCCCTCGTTCATCTCGAAGAAGCCCTTCTACGCCGTCGACGAGACGGGCGAGGACAACACCGACTACCTCGAGCATCAACGTCTGCAGAAGCAGGAGCAAGATTCAAAATGGTACGATCGCGGCAAGAAGGTCGGTCCAGCTGCGACCAAGTTCCGCAAAGGCGCATGCGAGAACTGCGGAGCCATGACACACAAGAAGAAGGACTGCTTAAGTCGGCCGCGTAAGGCAGGTGCCAAGTTCACGGGCAAGAACATCGAGGCAGACGAGGTCATTCAGGACGTACAGCTAGGCTTTGATGCGAAGCGCGATCGATGGAACGGCTACGATGCATCCCACTTCGAGGAAGTCATCGAAGAGTACAACGCCATGGAGGAGATCCGGAAGAAGGCAAAAGAGGCCGACAAGGGTGACAAGTCCGAAGACGAGGATGAAGGCGACAAGTACGACGCCGAGACAGACATGGGCAGAAAACAAGCCACATCTACGCGCAATCTGCGGTTACGAGAAGACACTGCAAAGTATCTGCTCAATCTGGATCTCGACTCGGCCAAGTACGATCCCAAGACACGCTCCATGGTGGACAGCGGGGCGACAGCCGACAACGCCGCTCAATTGGTAGCAGAGGAGGGGTTCATGAAGGCGTCTGGAGATGCAGCCGAGTTTGAGAAGGCGCAGCGATATGCTTGGGAAACCCAGGAGCGCGGAGACAAGAACAAGCTACATTTGCAAGCCAATCCTACCTCTGGCGAAGTCATGCGGAAGAAACAGCTGAAGGAGGCTGAGGAGATGGCAGCAGCCAGGAAGAAAGCCCTGGCCGAGAAGTACGGCACCCAGGACAAGTTCACCGATGACACACTGCGCAAGACGGCCGTCACGGAGAACGAGCGATATGTCGAGTACGACGAGCGGGGCGGTATCAAGGGTGCACCAAAAGTCCAGGCAAAGTCAAAGTATCCAGAGGATGTACTGCTCAACAACCACACATCAGTTTGGGGCAGCTGGTGGTCAAACTTTCAATGGGGTTTTGCATGCTGTCACTCGACCGTCAAGAACTCGTACTGTACAGGCGAGGCAGGCAAGGAGGCCTTTGAGCTAGCAGACCGGATGCGAACCGGGGCCGAGCTGGATGAAGTTCCCAAAGAAATTGCATGGAAAGAAGAGGCGGCGCTTGAGGAACACGTACCGAATGCTCCAGACCGGGCCGAAAAAGCGAAAAGCGATGCGGCCAGTCGGAAACGAGCTCTCGACGAAATGACTGGAGGCGTAAATGAAGAAGAAATGGAAGAGTATCGCCGCAAAAGGACAATGGCTGCCGACCCTATGGCAGCATATCTCAGCAAGGGAGGTAAAAGTGAGGCGGTTTGAGGTGTCCAGCCTTTCACCCCGGCGTCATAGGGCATCAATATTGTATTCGTAGCATTGCATGGCGTTTATACCCTGGAGTAGCATCTAAGCATATCGTGTAAAATGACATAGCAGTTCCTGATGGTCGTTGCGTTGGCTATGCGTGATGGGTACACTTGAGGGTCCAAGGGTGCATGCAACGAAGCCATGCAGCCCTATTAGTGAAGATGCATCTTCTCAACCCCCATCACAGATGCCAACTCAGACTCGGAGGCGGCTGCGCATGCAGCCGCGTATGCGTTGTTAGTCGACGGCGAAGGCAGCAGTTTATGCCAGGATGCACAGCCGGGGCGGAGGAGTTCGCGGCACCGAGTGCGGCAAGAATGCGCTTTAGGAGGCGTATGGCTAGAGTAAAGAGGTTTTACCCGCGAGTACTGCTCGGATACGATGTTCAATACCAGAAGGCTAGTTGGGCAGCAGCCAATGATCGCGTGCGATGGCGAATCGCGGGTGAAGGCGATGACGAAGCGCCAAGCAGCACGAACCACCTCCCAGGGTCGAGTACGGTAGGTAGTAGGAGAGCTCCTCTGATGGCTGACCGAGCCGACCAGCGCAACCACATAACTCACCCTCCCCACATCTCCTCATTCCTGCGCATTGCTTTTGCGCGCCTTCGCGACACTGGCCCACATTCCTCCGTTTCTACCATTTCCTGAGACCATCAGCAACTAAACCAAGAAGGGGCTTACGGCGAGCAAGATGGCGCTCTACGGCAGCTCGCGCAACGTTGACATGGGCAAGTACGTATACCATCGCTATCGTGCCGGCCTGGCATGGACGTCTGGAGGGCTATGTCGCTGGATCAATCACAACATGAACTAAAGAGCACTTTAGGCAGGAATCGGAGCTTGCCATCAACATTCGTAAAGCCACAAGCATCGAAGAGGTCTCACCCAAGAGTACGTGCTCAACTTCCCCCAAACGCGAACGAGGCTTATGCTGGCATAGGAAAACACGTGCGAGCATGCATTGTCTACACGTGGGATCATAAGAGCTCCGCGTCTTTCTGGCAGGGCATGAAAGTGTAGGTCGACCAAAGCGCACCCATGCTGTCCGAGCTACCCTCTCCAATGCTGATAGCATATTTCAGGCAGCCAATTCTCGCCGACGAGGTGCAGACATTCAAGGCGCTCATCACAGTTCACAAGGTCCTACAAGAAGGCCATCCCATCGTTCTTAAGGAGGCGCAATCCAACACCAGCTGGCTTGAGAGCTTGTCACGGGGCTCCTCAATCGGCGAAGGCATGCGGGGATATGCGCCGCTTATTTCAGAGTACATCTACTATCTCATGGCCAAGCTTGCCTTCCACCGACAACACCCGGAGTTCAATGGTACGACCAGTGGCAGCAGGACACGGACATTTGGCTGATTGAAACAGGAACCTTCGAATACGAGGAGTACATCAGCTTGAAGTCGATCAACGACCCCAACGAGGGATACGAGACCATCTCAGACCTCATGACTCTACAGGATCAGATCGATGCCTTCCAGAAGCTCATCTTCTCTCACTTCCGAAGCGGCGCGAACAATGAGTGCAGGATAGCAGCGTTGGTGCCATTGGTCCAGGAGTCGTACGGTATCTACAAGTTCATCACTAGTATGCTGCGCGCAATGCACACAAGTGAGTAACAGGAGTTCAGCCAAGTCGCAACCCAGCTAATCAATGGTAGCACTTGGTGACGATGAAGCCCTCTCTCCTCTACGCGGACGATACGATGCGCAGCACTACCGTCTTGTCAAGTTCTACTACGAGTGCTCGAACCTGCGATACTTGACAAACCTGATCACCGTACCGAAGCTGCCACAAGACCCACCGAACCTGCTGTCCGAAGACGAAAATGCGCCGGCGCTACCCGCACGACCGCGAAACGAAAAGCCCGCAGAACCCGCCCGCGCTCCCTCAGTCGACCCAGAGCCGATCAACGAGTTTTGGAAGGACAACCAACGTAGGCAACAAGAGGAATACGAAGCCGAACAGCAGCGACTACAGCGGCAATGGGAGGAGGCGCAGCAACAGCAGCAACAGCAAGCGATGCAAGCACAACGTGATTTCGAAGAGCAACAACGGCTCCAGGCAGAGCAAGCTCGGTTGGCGCAAGAGCAGCTCATGCGCGAACAGTATCAACAGCAGACACAAGGGCGTCTTGCTGAGCTTGAGCGGGAAAACCTGAATGCGCGCGCACAGTACGAACGCGACCAGCTGATGCTACAACAATACGACCAGAGGATGAAGGCGCTGGAAGGCGAGATCAACCAAATGAACCAAAACTTCCAGCAGCAAATGGGCTCGCGAGACGATCAGATAAGGGCGCTTCAAGAGCAGCTCAACACATGGAGATCAAAGTACGAGTCATTGGCTAAGCTATATTCGCAACTGCGTCATGAGCATCTTCAACTGCTGCAGAAGTTCAAGACGGTTCAGCTCAAGGCAAACTCAGCCCAGGAAGCCATAGATGGCCGGGACAGACTGCAACGCGAGCTGAAGACTAAGAACCTGGAGCTGGCAGACATGATCCGCGAGCGCGACCGAGCACTCATGGACAAGGACCGCCACACTGGTGGTCACCGCGAGGAGACCGAGAAGCTGAAGCGGGAACTTCGCGCGGCTCTAGATAGAGCCGACAACCTCGAGCGCAGCAAGGGCTCAGAACTCTCGGCAATGCTGTCAAGACACAACCGAGAAATCGCAGACCTTGAGGAAGCGCTGCGGAACAAGACCCGTGCGCTGGATGAGTTCCAGATGAAGTACCGTGAAGGGGATTCTGACTTGGAGCGTCAACTGCGCGACAAGGAGGAGGAGCTGGAGATCTTCCGTGCCGGTATGGACCAGACACTGCTCGAACTAAACGAGCTGAAGCTAAACGCCGGTACGAATGATGATGTCCTCGATGGTCACTTGGACACTCTTATCCAAGACAGTCTCCAAAAGATCAACGACATCATTGACTCTGTTCTCCAAAGTGGTGTGCAGCGTGTCGATGATGCGCTGTATGAACTGGACTCTCCAATGCAGGCTGGAAACCAGAACGCCACGGGCCCGTATGTGCTCTCGCAGATCGAGAGGGCATCAACATGTACCATGGAGTTCTCGACGGCCTTCAACAACTTCATCGCTGACGGACCGAACGCCAAGCACGCTGAGGTCATCAACGCCGTCAACAACTTTGGTGGTGCCATCGTCGATGTTTTGGTGAACACCAAGGGATTGACGCGGTTCGCTTCTGATGAGAACAAGGCCGACCAGCTCATCGGTGGCGCAAGAACTTCTGCAATGTCAACCATCAGGTTCTTCCGTAACGTCCAGTCAGTGCGCATGTACGATATGGACGCAGAGCAGAAGATCAACGTGGTCATTAACAACAGCACCGAAGTCGTGCGCAATCTGCAGAGTTTGTCTAAGCTTGCAGACGCGTTCGCGCCCAAGAGCAAGATCACCAATACTTCTGGCGATCTCGGCGACCTGGTTGACAACGAGTTGACCAAGGCCGCCAACGCCATCGACGCGGCTGCCGAACGTTTGGCAAAGCTGATGAAGAAGCC
The DNA here is from genome assembly GCA_002796735.1 of Alternaria brassicicola. Lineage (NCBI taxonomy): Eukaryota > Fungi > Ascomycota > Dothideomycetes > Pleosporales > Pleosporaceae > Alternaria > Alternaria brassicicola. The sequence continues at coordinate 579,849 of PHFN01000006.1, read as the reverse complement.
CAGAGACCAATACTCAACCTACGAGCTAAAGATCCACGACTCCATCCTCGAAGCCGCCATCGCCGTCACGAACGCTATCGCCCAGCTCATCAAGGCGGCAACCGTCTCGCAGCAAGAAATTGTTCGCGAAGGCCGAGGAAGCATGTCCAAGACGCAGTTCTACAAGAAGCACAACCGCTGGACCGAAGGTCTCATCAGCGCCGCCAAGGCAGTCGCCACATCGACAAACATGCTCATCGAAACCGCCGACGGTGTCATCTCCGGTCGCAACTCGCCTGAGCAGCTCATTGTCGCTTCCAACGACGTTGCTGCCTCCACCGCTCAGTTGGTGGCTGCCAGTCGTGTCAAGGCTAGCTTCATGAGCAAGACGCAAGACAGACTCGAGGGTGCGTCCAAGACTGTTACCGCGGCTTGCAGGTCGCTTGTCAGGCAGGTGCAGGAGATTATCGCCCAGAAGAACAGAGACGAGGGCCAGGATGTCGACTACAGCAAGTTGGGCGACCACGAATTCAAGGTTCGCCAGATGGAGCAGCAGGTATGTGGTTATCCAACGTTGTTTGAAGGGGAACAAGTGCTAACAAACTTTTCTAGGTCGAGATTCTGCAACTCGAGAACTCGCTTGCTCAGGCTAGGACTAGGCTTGGTGAGATGCGTAAGCTTTCTTACCTCGAAGAGTAGATGTCTGCGTGTTGGCGCTCCGCTTTGTAGACATGGTCGATTCATGGTTGATAGTTGTAATTCATTCTTATGTCTCGTGGTGGGTACACTTAGGAAGACAATCTAATCTTTCTTTCTCCATCAATGAGAGATGATTATGTGTTTGACCTTGATTTAATAAACTCTTTTTGGCATGCAGTCGAGTTTTTCATGCTTTTCATTGGGCTGCAAACATGAACGGCTTCAATCATGGAGCAAGAGATCCTTCTATTCACAGACCAACGCCTCCAATCAACGGATTTTGCTTGCTACCCTATATCTAACGGGTAGTCATACTTGCCTTGCCTCTCGTGACGGGCGGACACCTCCCATACAGTGGACTCGACACGCGTCCAATGCATCCTAATTCTTTTCCCGAGACTATCAGCTTCCGTTGCGAATCTCTCAGCAAGGGTATTCTGCCAAGTTTCATCTAAACCATCTCTCTCCACCTCATGGACCATTATCCCGTCGCGAACCTTTTTTCACCTACAGATCCAATGGAAACCCATCCTTCTCTTGTCTCTTGTAGACCGCAATAGCTTGCTGTACGGTAAACATGACGTTTCCATTAACCTTTACCTTTTCCTTTATGAAGTCCGCTTTTTTCTGACTGGGTGGGGTTCCTTGATGTTTGTTTTCTCTTCGGCCGTGCGCTCTCCGTCCATAGCTTCGTCTTTGCCCTTTTGAGAGACACGTTTCTTGGCTTTTCGCTCTGAGCGTGCCTGTCTCTCTTCGGAAGTCTGCCGTTTCTTCTTCTGGCCAGAGCGTGACCTCTTGGCGGCTGATTGTTTTTCGACCGCACAATCTGCGTTCCCAGCTTCATCCTCGTCCTCCTGGAAACCCCGCTTCTTTCCTTCTTTCTGCTTGTGCTCGTCCATGATGAGTGGCATCTGTGGAAGAAGTGTGGCAGGCACTCGTGAAAACCTGGCCCATGTAGGTCGACCACGAGCGTTGAATGCCTTCGCGTACGTTGCCAATTTCTGTGGGTGATCGACTAGGTGGAAGAATTAGTATCATGGTTGTACTTCAGAGTGCTTTCAGGAGCGAACCTTGCTGCTCCTCGCAGTCTTTGAGGGCGGCAGAGTATTCAACCTGCTTGGCCTTTTGTGCCTCCAACTGCAAGTCTATTCCGGCCAAGGGACCTTCTATGCAAGGACAGTAGATGATCGGACGCGTGGTGTCGAGAAACTGGTGAACGAGATGTCCGCAGGCCATACAGAAACGTACGCGCCGGCTTGAGGGAAACACGTATATCCGCCCACGAAGCAGGACCTTTTTTCTAATCAGACTCCTCTTCTGATCGCATTCTCTGCAGAGACCAAGACAGGCTTGGGTATCAGTGTCGACGCCCGGTTGGTGATAATACACTTGATAGCAGGCCCCGCAAACGCGATAGGACTTGTATACATTGGATCGAGCGCTCAAGACGGCTACGCGCATCGTCACGAACGCTAGTTTGTTCTCAAGCTTGTAACCATGTGAGTACACCTTGTCGACCAACGGACGGAAACGGCCATGTGTCTGCGCGAGACGGAGTGCGGTCTGGTAGTCGGCAGCTTGAATGATGCCACGGTGAACGCATGGGGGTAGATCCAGTAAGCTTCTTGGTTGTTTGACTTCCTTGGGATCTTGAACCACAGCCGCGGTCATTGACTGCTTTGTATTCATCCGACGGCTCGGTTTTTGGTAGCCATGTCCGTACTGAACGGTCCGAAATTTATGTCTAAAGGGAGCCGTGATTTCAAATCCCGTCCCCTCGCTAAAAGATTAGGAGTGAGATTAGTCGAGAATAGGAGAGCTAGGTTTGTTCCATGATTCTCGTACAAATCCAGTGTATGATCTAGAGCTCCAGAGTGATCTGTTCCGTGTTCGGCTCTCGTTTGGGTAATGTCGCTAGACTCGAGCAATGCCATCAGCTTGTTAGTGGATTTGGGTTCATCATCTTGTTGTCTACTGATGCGATTTACGTCTGTACCAATGCCGATGGCTTTGACACCGGCGGACGGCTGGGATCGAGCCATGTTGGTTGTGCTTAGTTGACGCGACAAACAGAAGCAAGTTACAGGTAGTTGTTGGAGATGACTGTGGGGAAGTGGGGCTGGCTTAGTGGGACACGCCATCACGTGTAACGACTAGCGCGCTTTTTGAGTAAACACGCCTGGGCAGCGATGAGGGCAATGCCCCAACGACAACGTCTACTGACCGGCTCCACACTAGACTGCGACCCACCATACTGGATTGTAATTACACTACTATGCCTACTGCTACCAACCCGGACTCGCGCTCCCCATCGCCCACACCCGCCCGGCCTATCGCTGATGCTCCCGGCCCGCGCGCACAGGGTTTAATCAATGTCTTCAACCAAGCCTCAAAAGCGACTCTAGATAAGTGTTCGGCCAAGAACTTTGCTTCGTGTTTCCCTACGGCTGCACAGTATAGTCCAGAGGTGCTGGACAACTTGAGAGGGCAGATCGTGGATCAGCTGGACCGGACATGGAAGACCAACTTCGAGGATATCATGAAGAGGAGGAATGTTGTTAAACTTCTCAACTCGCTGGATCAATGCATAGAAGATGCGAAACTCAGGAAGATGCGCGCCGAAGCGAGCGCAAATGGTGGACCTGTGGAGACGCCTGTGCCGTGAGTCTTGCAAAGGCATTAATTACTGTCGCTTTCCAATACTGATTCATTGCCTAAGACCTCATACCCTTACCCCAGCCGAAATACACTTGGCGCACCTCATGCCTTTCCTCGAGAAGCAAGCGACGGAGATGAACACCAAGCTCGTCGAGACTCAGCAGTCAAATACGGAGCTGCTTTCGACCGTTACCGCCCAGCGCGCCGAAATAGAAGCCCTAGTACGAGGTCTGGAGAACGTTATACAAGATCTGGACGCTAGCGCACAGATAATGGCTCAAGACGATGTGCAAAACTTGAGCACAGAGACTAGGGATCTTGAAATGGAGATGCGGACATGATGCTGAAGGAAGAAACAGCACCTTCAAAACTCCGTAGACGTTCCTACATCGAACCCGTCGAAGACTATCGCGACCTGATCTCAACTGCTCCACGAGCTCAATCATCAGCTACAGAGTGCCAGCATTGGATTCGAGTACCCCGCCTAGCTACACGGATAAGGCTTCCACCAGAGTCAGGCACGACTAGTTTGCATGGGATATACCCTTGAGCCCATACGCATAGAACTGAAGAGTACTATATGCGGCACATGGTGGAATGAAAGAATGACATCGGACTCAGTGCCGTCACATGACAACAGTCGCCATATATGGGAGGACAAAAAGGGAGCGTTACGTTGTAGAATACAACGTTCGCGAGCCCAATGGGGAGGTAAGTCCTCATTGTGGATACCTGGGTGTGTGGAGCGGCTGATCTAGTCGTTCAGTCAACTTTCTAGAACAGACAGATTTTAACTCGATGAAAAATTGCGAGATCTCTTGCGGTTCGTTTTCCATCCTTCCTATGCGCTTGCCTGTTTGAACCACTTGGTGACTGAGCATAACAAGATGCAGGAGATACTGAAGAATGCAGATTTGGGCTGAATGCAATATCATTGCGAGACTTAATGGCAGACAAGGGAGTTTTTCATGCTCTAATGTCTTACTTCACAGCGCTTTACACGGACGTTGAGATATTCTGTTAACAAGAGGCAGGCAAGTCGCTCCCAGGTTTGGGGAATGTGTGGGGTAGCTACTGCCGGAGGTCGTTCGACCGAGCCGACCCTTAGATCATGCTCATCAACAGCGGTCTTATACGAAGTGTCGCCGCCACGATGACGTTTCATATTGCGACCGCGAGTACTCATCATGGCGCTTTCGCGGAAGTCAATGTTATTGGAGGACAATTTGTGGAGAAAACATCACCTTTGATGCGGAGAACCAGAACCCGTACCTGAGAAAGACAGGGACCTGAATCGCGAGTCTACTCGATCAGGGTAGTTTCTGGGGTAGATCTGCGGCTCGCTAGGCTAATGTCCCATGTCAAGTATCTTCCGTAGCTAGCTAGCGCGAAAGATACCGACTAGGCGTGAGGGGCAGTGACACGGGAGGAAAACATGATCCAGCTCTTCTTACGGTAGTCGGTTTCTACGCTGTCAAAAGAACTATAAGAACTTGGGTCATGGCCAGTAGCGTACGAGGCGAACACAGCTTCGTCCGTTGGCTAGCATGGCTACCAGGCTTCTTTGCTTAGGGATTTTATCCCTCTATAACGATTTAGTGGGAGCATACGCTGTACAAACACGAAATTATAATACACCATCTACCGGCCGTGAACGCGTGAGTTTCAATACAGACTGGCGATTTTGTCGATTTGAGAACAACCCGGATGGCATCACCTACGACAACCGCACTGATACGCCCCAAGGGAATGTAACATACTTGAGACCATGGATCCTCCCAAGCGCCAACGAGTTCATAGACGATGCGTCGAAGCACTATGAAGCCCCGTCGAGTAGCCCTGTTGTCAACATTCCGTACGTACAAACCTCCTTCGACGACAGTTCATGGGAAGATATTACATTGCCGCACGATTGGGCAATCAAAGGGCCCTACTACGTCGGAGATCCTACTCCTATTACGGGTGGAATGGCAAGGTTACCATCGCAAGGAGTAGGATATTACCGAAAGAAGCTATCTGTTACCAATGAGGATGCAGGCAAGGTCATCTACCTTGACGTCGATGGTGCAATGTCATACGCTATGGTATGGCTCAATGGTCATTTGCTGGGCGGTTGGCCATATGGATACAACTCATTCCGTCTTGATCTCACGCCCCACCTACAACCAGGCAACGACAACCAGTTAGTAATCCGGCTCGACAACCCCGTGGACTCTTCGAGATGGTACCCAGGTGCTGGTCTTTACCGGAATGTCTGGTTGACCAAGGTCCAACCGATTCACGTCGCCAATTGGGGAGTCTATGTTTCGACACGAGACGTGAGTGCAGAGGCTGCGACTATTGACATCTCGGTCCAGGTGGAAGCCAAAAGTAATGCGAGCCAAGAGGTTGAAGTTGCCACCGACATACACGTCTACTATGCAGAGGCGAAAAAGATGGGAGAAAAGGTGGCAGAATTTCCCAGGACGAGTCTGATGCTATCCGGAAGCAAACGATCCGCGAACACTACAGTCACGGTTGCAGATCCCCAATTGTGGGGACCTCCGCCAAATCAAAAGCCGAATATGTACGTCGCTGTTACCAGCCTGTTGAGCCACGACAGTAGCGCTCCAATCGATACGTATGAGACACATTTCGGCATCCGTTCGTTTACCTACAGTGGTGAAGAAGGACTTTCCGTCAATGGGGAGCGTCTACGGATCCAAGGGGTAAACCAACACTGCCATGACCTTGGGGCTCTGGGTAGTGCATGGAACGATCGTGCAGCTAAACGCCAACTGGAGGCTCTCCGAGAACTCGGCGTGAACGCTATCCGCATGGCACACAATCCACCTGCACCAGAGCTTCTCGAGATGACCGATAGCATGGGCTTTGTAGTCATGGACGAAATCTTTGACAGTTGGGAACGAAAGAAGACCGACAACGACTTCCACCTTATTTTCCCCGAGTGGCACGAAGCAGATCTTCGCTCCTTTATCCGAAGAGATCGCAACCACCCTTCCATCTACTCCTGGAGTGTAGGCAACGAAGTCGGCGAACAGACATGCTGTGGAGACCGAGGCTACGAAATAGGTCGCCTGCTAAACGACATTGTCAAGTCAGAGGACCCCACCCGCCCCGTTACAGCATCCATGAACGTAGCGAGACCAAACATGACGTTCCCTAAGGCTTTTGACATCCTCAGCTTGAACTACCAAGGTGAAGGTATCCGCGATACACCTCAGTACTCTTTCACAAACGGCACACGAACCCCACCGCAGTACAAACCCTTCCACGACGCCTTCCCTGACAAGCTGATCGCGGAAACCGAATCTGCCGCTGCACTAAGCTCACGGGGTACCTATCTCTTCCCCGTCACAGATCTCAACAGTGCCCCCGTAAACGACACAAACGGCGGCGGAAACTCATCCCTCTACTACGTCTCGGCCTACGAACTACACACCGCAAACTTTGGATCCTCAGCCGACAAAGTCTTTGCCACTCAAGACGCGAATCCCTTTGTCGCCGGCGAATTCGTATGGTCTGGCTGGGACTACCTAGGAGAGCCAGAGCCGTACTACGATGCTCGGAGTTCCTACTTTGGTGTTATTGACCTCGCTGGATTTCCAAAGGATCGGTATTATCTGTACCAGGCGAGGTGGCGGCCGGATGTCAAAATCGCACATGTAGTGCCGCAGCATTGGAACTGGCCGGATAGAGTGGGCATGGTGACGCCGGTGCACGTGTTTACGAATGCTGAAGAGGCCGAGCTGTGGGTAAATGGCGTCTCCCAGGGGAAGAAGAGCCTCGGTGCATCCGAGTATAGGGTTAGGTGGGATGAGGTCGAGTATCAGCCTGGTGAGGTCAAGGTGGTGACGTACAAGGGCGGAGAGGAATGGGCGACGGAAAGTGTGCGCACGACTGGGCCGCCGGCTGCGCTAAGGCTCACGGTTGATCGAGACGAGATTTCGGCTGACGGGCTGGATCTTTCTTTTGTTACGCTAGAGGTTGTGGATGGTAACGGGGATGTTGTGCGTAATGCTCACCAGATCATTGACTTTGTGATCGAAGGGCCAGGAGAGATTGTTGCTACGGACAATGGGTTCGAGGCAGACTTTGTTCCGTTTCAGTCTCTGCAGAGAGATGCGTTTAATGGACTGGCATTGGCTATTGTGAAGGCGAAGAAGGGGGAACCAGGTTCCCTGACGGTCGCGGCTAGGGCAGAGGGTCTGGAGGTGGGATCTGTCACCATCACCACAAAGTAGTAGGCGTAGATACGCCGTCCAATACATCTCGCAGAAAATTCAATAGTATCGCTTTGGCTATACAATTCTTCTCCCAGCTCTAAGGCAAATAGCACTTGAGCAACGAACCCAAGCTCAACTCATTCCCTGTTTGCAACAAAAGATTCAAGGCGCCAGTACCAAGATACAAAGGACATTTGATCGCCTGCGCCGCATTTACGGCCTGCCTTAGCGTTTCCACGTACCCTCCAAGCACCTTTCCGTTGCCATCCTCTTTGCCCTCCAAAGCCGCAATCATCTTCGCACCTGCATCCTTGAACATGCTACTTCCACCCGCAGCATCACACGCCAACTCGTAAAACTGCGCCAAAGGAATACCCACGCATTTGGCGAGGGAGATGGCTTCGGCCGCGGAGACGAGGTGGATACCAGTTAGAAGGTTGACGACGAGCTGGAGTTTTGCTTCCTTGTCTTCGGCTGAGAGATTGCTTTGGATGCTGGTGACGGGTTCAGAGGTCCACAGGCGGACGAGGCCAGCGTCATCGTTAGCGCCCCAGCCTCGGTCAAGCGCGGAAAAGTAGACTTGTTCGGCGACTGAACAGAGAGTTCCTGGGAAGGCTACACTGTGGCACGTGGATGTGATGATGCTCTATGTTCCTTGTTAGTACGCAGTCCATTTCTCTTTGTTTCCCAAAGACCAAAATCATAGAAAAAAAGAGAACAACTTACTGTATCCTTCAAGATAATCGTCAGAGCACTCGCTCCTGGGAAATAATCTTCCTTAAGAACCCTCTGACTACGGTTCTCAAACATCCAACTCCACCCCGTACTACCCAGCACCTTATCATACACATCCTTGCCGTTCAAGCCTAGCCTAGCAGCGAAACCGTATGCTTCGCTGAGAGACAGAATCTGGACAGCTGCGAGGACCTGATGAACCATCTTCATATTGCTACCTGCACCAACACCGCCATCAACAATGAAGAGCTTGGAAGGCGCGGACATCTCTGCTAGCAACCATTGGCCTTTCTCAAAAGCCGCAGACGAGGCACCGGCCATGATGGACAAAGTGCCATCTGCTGCTCGGCCTGCGCCACCAGAAACAGGCGCATCGATGAAGAAGATGTCGTCTCGGCCGACATGTACGAGTTCTTTCTCTACAGCCTTGGCGTACGCACTGGGTACTGTCGAGCACAGCAAGAGCGTAGCTCCCTTGGGCAGCGCATGCACAATGCCGTCTTTGTCAAAGAGCGCGGGTTGAGCTTGCATAGCTGACGCGACCATGACGATGTAGAAAGGCTTGTCCTTTGCTGATTCGGAGAGTGAAGTCGATGGTGTGCCACCGGCGGCCTTGAACTTGTCGAGCGAAGGTGGGTAGACGTCGAAACCGGTTACGGGGTAGCCCTGCTTGACGAGATGCGTTGCCATGCCCATCCCCATAGCACCTAGGCCGCAGAAGCCGATTTGAGGCTTAGACGACATTGTTGTGATGTGCGATGAGAGCTTTTGTTGATGTTTCGAGAATGTTTGGTCTCGGCGCTGTTGCCAAACGTCGACGGACACTGCAATCGAATCGTAGCCAGTAATTAAAGTAAAAATAAATAAATCCGAGTGTTCTCTCCCTCTCCTGTGTTACAGCCAATGTCTATCTCTTTCTCAAGTACGGTGCTCTACATACAGAATGTCAAGTTTGAGGGTTGGAATCAAACCGTCAACGACAAAACATCGACCACGTACATCTCTCGTATCCTCATTCCACCCCGGCCCGACTCGATGCACTGCCCTCTTTCCCCAGGAAAAAAATGGCCTTGGATCGGCAAAAGAGCCGTCTTCAGTCATCAACATTCATCCTGATTGCCCCGCACTATGAGCGAAACCGGCAAGGCGGGGTATTGCTCACCCGCCGAAAGTGGGTCGTCGGCAAATGACCGATGGCAATCTACATTGGGGAAGCCGAATGTGGAGAGAATGGATGGTGGGTTTCGGAGTGTGCGCCGCCCTGAAAATGTATCTTTTGGATGTGGCAGTCGTCTGTATGGACCTGAGGGTCTACTTTCGGGTTAACGTGTGCCGCAGTGTAAATCCTGTCTTGACTAGAAACAGCCAACCATGGTTATCTCGACGAACAGTAGGCTTCGGCAAGTGTCAACTCAGAAAGTACACATGTCCTCAAGGACGATTCGAAAAACTGCTCGTCTCCTACTACTATCTAGTAGTGTTGGAGGACTAGACTTGGTAGAGAAACTGTAGATGCCACTCACTTTTCAGAGAAACATATATACTATTCTCATTACACTATTACTGCGAGTTTTCTATAAGCGTACCACGCGATCAAAATCGTCAAAAAGTCATGATATCCGTATAAGCAAAACTAGACTTCAGCTTCCAGTGAGATTGATCATCCAGAAGGCCTCCCATCACATAGCCCAAGCCGCATGAAACGGACATATCGGATCCAAAACTGCAGTGTCATCACTCATTCCATCAGGGGTATAAGTCGCCAGTCCTTGCGAAGACGGACTATTAGTTGACAGAGAGTGGAACACTGCTCAAGCCATCAGTGGAACGTCTAAGCGCCAACGATCCTCTCGTCGTCACGACCACGCTGGTGCTCACTAGCAACGGTGGAGGTAACGTCGTCATCAAGGTCCTCACGGTCATCGTAGCCGTTGCCCTGGTGCTCGGCAGCAGGAATCCACAAGCCAGACTCCCTGTCGAGGGCCTGGTCTTGGCCAGAGAGGTCGACGCCCTCACCCATGTTGCGGTTCTGGTTGCGGCGACGTTGAGAGAGGGTGCGTGATCGCTGGGAGAGCTTGGAGGAAACGGAGGCGTTCTGGGACACCCAGTTGGTAAGAGCATCCTCGCAGTCTTGGATGATACTGTATCGTGTCAATGAATGATTCTTTTGGAGAGAAAAAGAGAATTGACTTACGCCTTGCTAGCCTCGTAGCCGTCGTAAGCTTGACGGGTCTCTCCGGGAGTGACTGGTGTATCGTCGACAAGCTCGAGAAGGTGCTTTCCGTAGCCGGCGATGATGGCCAACTTCTCGCAGTGCTCACGCATGGCATCGAATTGGTATGTGAAAGCCGCCTTGAGCTTCTCACGGGTGATGTTGGAGAGCTGGGCTTCGGCGACGAGAGATTCGGCCTCAGCACGTACGAGCTCCTGTTCGAGGACAACAATCTTGGGTGAGTTGGGTTCCTTGTACTTCAATTGAGCGATCTGGTCGGTGATTTTCTGCTTGCCTATATGACTGTAAGCGTCGTTGTGGTAGCGCGCATGTAGTTGGCTTACGGTCACGGCTGGGCTGGACGGAAGCCTCAATGTTGCGGATGCTCTTGATGGTGACACGGTATTGGTCGTAACGGTCGACGTACTGGTCCTCGAGCTCACCAATTTCGTAGATAAGGACACCGAGCTTGTCAGTGACGTCAGAGACATCGTCGTCGCAAGCCTCGCCCCAAATGGAGAGTTGTTGCTGTGTGACCAGTCAGTACTACGCAGAGTTGCACAGGGATGATGCAGACTTACTGCGACCTCCATGCGCTCCCTCGAAACCAGCTCCATGCTGCGCATGACGTTCTTTTCCATCTTTACAAGTTGTGACAGCTTTTTCGCAAGGTCGGGTCCGAAGGCACCAGCGGACTTGTGGCGGAACGTGTGGCCTACATAGGAGAAAAGCAGTTAGCAGCTGTAGCATGGGAAAGCTCGTTTCCAACACTCTGGCGATGATCCGGTAAGATGCGCTCTTGGAGTAGCTGTGTTTGTTGCATTATGCGACAAGGCGCTGTTCATGCCATGTGCGACGACGGCGTTTGCGCAGTCCTCGTCGCTCCTTGTTCGCACGAAACAGAGAGAAGACAAACATGGAGAAGCTCATACATGAGAGACGTACCGATATTAGCCTTGCCAAAGAAGCGTCCGCTCTTGGTCGAGGACGAAGGGGGCGGAGGGCTCTGGATCTGCGACGCCGTGGGCGCGCGAGACTGGCGCATGCTGTACGTGCGGTGCATCTTGGCGTCTGTAACGTGTTGATATATCAAGCGTGAGTTGGAAGAATGCAGTCGTGTGCGAAGCTTCTCAGGTGTTGTGTTGGCAAGGGAAAGCGCAGAGGTGTCGAAATATGACGGAGGTTTTGTTTAGGGAGTTCAATGACGTAGACCTTGTTCAGCCCCACTCTCCCGCGGCGATCATGTTCTCGGGCACGCTACCCTCACATCATTTGCACATCCTCCACACTGCAACATTGGCAATCCTGGATCAGCGTCGGGCATCCTTGTATTTTGCTTGACTCCACTGCTTCAATTGCGACGCTACGCTGTGCATTGCACGCGCACACGGGACACATCTCGGTAGATACACGACGTGGTTGTTGAACGGCTTGAATGGGTGCTTGCAAGAGTCCAGGGGAATATGGTTTCTTGGTAGCGTGGTTGTCATGGCGTCCATGGGTCCCGGACACAGGCACACATCAACGTCACATGAACCGGAAAGAACATGGCCACTGGCGCCAACTGTTTCTGGCCCCAGCCTAGATCAGCACAAGTAGGGAAACTGCCGTCGGACTGTACGTGAGGGTCCAACGTTTTCATTTTGCGAGTATTTCAAGTTTATGCGATGCGACAACCCCATGGCAGCGGCAAGGCTACTCAAGAGGCTGTGAGTCGAACGCCGGGCGTTCCGCGCCCTATACTAACAACGCTGGTGGGAAGTGACCGTCTTCTTGATTGCAAACTAGGAGCATGCTATAGCCAGCATTGACCAGTGGTAGAACCTTTGGTTTTCCCAAGTGCTAAAGCTGTCCACGTACAATATAACCCATGCATAAAACTTTGGGGGCCCATCATCAATTCATCGTACTCAAGAATGGGCATATAGTGCTCCGTCGTGAAGCTGATTGGCGAAGACGCTGAGGATATTTCCAGCTTCGCCTAGGCCGTTGGTTGGACGCAGAGCCCAAAAGATGAGTTCGCCCTCCCGCGGTGACCGACGATGGTGCACAGCTAGAGATGCTAAGCTTATACCGAACACGGCCGTCACACCTAAAAGGGTGTTGACAAACAGTGGAGATGGCAGCTCGGATTGAATGCGCTCCGACACTACCAGTGGCTCTGAGACAACAACATTGTTCCGCCGTGAGAGCATAGACAATCCAGGAACGTTCCCCAAGATCTCCTTTGCGCCGGCTAGCATACTTGAGGCGAGAGTTTGTGGTCTTGCTGCCCATGGTAGACATGTACTTCTTGGCGTCTTCTTCGCACCGGTGGCGACGGACCAAACATCTGCAGAATTCACCCCTTCACTACGAAATAGTTCCTTGTGCAAGCTACGTATGTACGCTCCAATGCGTGGGTACTTGGTCTGGATCGTCTCCCTGAGCCATGCCTGGGGCACTGGCGGGTAGTACAGCAAGGACAAGTACCCAAAGGCAAGGCAATCCAGACTGGAGGACTGCTCTCCACGGAAGAGGTAGTCGTGTTTCCCTAGAAGATCTGATAGTGGATCCAAGAGTTCGCCTGACAAAGCATCGAGTCTGAAGCGCGCGGCGTACAACTGACCACCCAAGAGGCCGCCAAGGCCCTTTCCACGTCCCATACTCATGGCATTAGGCTGGCTTTCAGTGGGTATGCCGGCTGCCCGCTTAGCGGCCTCATATTCGGACGAAGCAGTACCTCGACCCGGCGCAAACCCTGCCTCAGCTGTGGTATCCACATCCAGACTACTCAACCCCATGTGTGTCGTCCTAGCTCTGGCGAGGTCTCGTCGTTTTGGAGGGACGGTATAGTTGGCATACCATGGTAGGATAGCGGTATATGCGGACGAGGTCGTAGTGTTGTAGTTTTCGGCGGAGACGTAGAGGTATAGGTCGATCAGAGGGGTTGCTGTAGATTGGAGAAACGTGATGAAACTGCGAATACGTAAGAACATACATGTCAACTCATGGATCCGTACCCACGCAGTTCTATCGGTTCGCTGTCGACTTGATAAGTTGATGTCCGGGTCATTGGTGACTGTAGGGTGATTGCGAAGGTATGCGACAATGTCCTCGAAGCCGGACGCGGTCGCGACGTCGTCATCGAAGAGAATTGGTAAGCTCTCTGCATATGTGTAAGGACCGACTTTGGTCACGATAGGTCATGCATCCCGTACCTGTGGTGCCAATCGTAGGGTTGTGCTCGGCGACTAGTGACCATTCTCCTTTTGGAATAACACGCTGACAGTAGCCGATCGTGGCTATGCATTCGGGCTCTATTGAAGGGAGCCCAAAGGCTGGACCCCATACATGAAGCTCAAGCACCATGTCTGGTACTGTGTTGCGGTGCGTCGTGTGCTTGTGAGGCGTTGAATGCTTACTTTCCGATCAACTTCTGCGCATGCCGATCGGAACTAGCGTCGGAACGCTCACACGTGAACACGCATCATCATCGCCCGTTTCTATGCCGTTAGTTGCATTCACTTACTTGCATCGACACCACTCTCGAGTCCTCTAAGATGGCACCACTTCGACGGTACCTGCGAATTACAAAACATTCCGTCCTGGAGGTTCGCATCTATCTTGACCGTCCTGCTGATGCTGAGGCATGGCTGTTGAAGCGCGATGACCCAGCACTACCACGCGTTATTCAGGCTATACGACCGCTTGTGCTGCCTAAGCTCCGGGAAGAGAACGAGCGGGGTAAAGGCCGAGGTAGTGCCAAATCGAAAAAGAAGGGCGTAAAGGATGTTGTCGTTCAGGGTAAGCTGCATCAAAGTTTGATATCGTATCCACAATACAGGCCTCCCCGCATCGATGCTGCAGTCTTACTCAGACGACTGACCTCATGTCAGATGACTTTGAGGTGTCCATCTTTTTGACGGACCTATCCTCCCGCCACTCGGTCTTGACAAAGCAAAAGATCTTCAAGGACAAGGCCCGCATCCAGAGCAACTCGGGAAAACTCACCAACTGGCTGACAACCGGAACTAGCGATCAGCCTGTCGTTGTCGATGAAGATGCCGCAGATCCGATCGTTATCAGAGAGGAAGACGATGATGAGCCCATCAATCTTGCTGACATACCCACAGCTGACCAACCTGGAAAGCAGCTTAAGCGTTCAGTACGTCAAAGACGCCGAGGAAGCGAGAATGAGGATGATGCACGCAGTAATCGCAGCGATAGCAAAGGTTCAGATTTGTTTGTTCCTGAGTCCACCGATCGGAGTCGGACCAGGGCTGGTACACAGAATGAAGACCAAGATGGTGACGAGGATGCACAGGCGGACGATAAGAAGAAGCTTGGTCTCAACACATCATATGACGGTTTCAGTATCTATGGCCGTATATTGTGTCTTGTCATTAAGCGCCGTGGGGTGCAAAATGTGGCAGGAGCAAGTGGTGCAATTTCAAGCCAGGCTATGCTGGAGAATTGGGTTTCGACACAAGCTGTGGCAGAGCAGCTTGACGACGATGAAGACGCCGCCTGAATAGAATTAGTACCACTATATTACACGACCGCCGTCGAAACAAGACAGTAGCAACTCATTGCAGACTGGTACGATGACAAGCTACTAGGGACAAAAATAATAACGCCTGCCACGATTCGCCGACCCTGAACACGATGAGTTCCTGGCAGGCTCCATCCACGTGGATGCACTGTGCTCAACGGATAAATGCGCGGTCCTTCAGGAAGCCCTTGCGCACTGGGTGGCTGCCTTAGTAACCCATTCTGCCAGAGGGGTACAACATGCGCCACAATACTCGCCCAAACGTGGTAAATGTCCCGTTTGGGACATGAATCTTAAGCCGAGTACACAAAGGGGTTCATGTGCTCGCAGAGGTGGAAAGGGAGCTCCTCAAAACAATTAGACGTATTACATGCTGAGTCTATAACATGGTTTTTGGGCTCGATCACAACGCTGAATCTTGTGACAAACAGCTCGTTGATCGGAAGCAGCACTGAGGAACCATTGCCTTGGCGCGTGTGGACCCGGTGCTTCTCCGGCGTGTGCTTATCTGAAGTCTCGTCTTTGTCTCCTTTGAGTGCTTCACCAGTAGCGCTTCGGACTCGCCGGCCCCCAAATGAGTGGCGCAGAATATTCACTTTCGCTTGAGAGTGAAGGCGCGTAAGCCACATAAAGTGCGGTAGCGGCGCCGAGACATGTTGCGCGTACCTGCAGCAGCGTGCCTGAGCATCCTTCTGCGCACCGAGCTATTGATCTGCTGATGACGATTAGCTTAATCCATCGTTGTCGCACAATGGCTGCCAGAATACGGCACAATCAATACTTTATTTCGCAATGACGTTGTGATCGGCTACCCACCGCGACAAGTGCGGAGCTGGTGGATAGAGTTCAATACCAATACCAAGTACTTTTTGCGCCGACGCGGACATTGCAATTGTTGCTACAAGCAGGGCCTACATGGGAATACTGAGAGGCTTATTGATTCAAGCAGGCTCCGATGAAGAGTGTGTCGGTCAAAAGGCGCTGTTGATTTTACGTGGTAGACAGCCGTTCCTGCAGCTGCAAGGGACCTTTTAGGAGCATGGCTTCAACCCCAATGACCTGTCAATTAACGGCAGTCAGACTAACGCTCGGTCTATTCTCGTCTCTCCACGGTGGCCAGTTTGCTGGAACGCTTGTCAGCCTTGAACGTTTTTTTTTCTTTTCGCTGCGACCAGATCATCGATTTGGCGGCGTGTCACCATGTCTTTCGCATTGGACTGCAACACCTGGGCAATCCTTCCCCACTATGCTGAAACATCAGCTCTTTGGAGGCGTTGAGAGTGAACTACTGAACTACCGAAGGGGTGGCGATGGCGAGGACGATACTTTCCGCGTTAAGCTTTTGAGGCACCGGCTGCCCCTGTAAAGCTGATCGCTTACTGTCAACGATGAGCACATTGCGGGAATCTTGTCCTGGTCGGCAAGGGAAATCTTTTTGTGTGTTGCGCACAGGCTCGCAGGGCGCTGCAAACGCTTCTATGATGGTGAAATTCATCTGACAGGCTGCAGGGGTAAAGGGTGGCATGTTGTGAATGTCAATCAAACAAACGCCCATTTGCAATCAGACGTAAACCCTGTCAAGTCCACGTGGGATTTGGCCAGCTGCGACATGCGAGCGGCGGTGCTCTGTCCGTCTGTCCAGAATGGTTGACTACTGCGCCAAGTGGCTGCATGGCACCCGTTCAACTCTCTTGTTCCGGACCAGCCGACCACCCATGATAGCCTTTATCGAGCAGCCACTGCCAGCCAGTTGTGGTCGCCGGAACGCATTCAGAAACCGGGCACACTGGGCGTCGGCAGCTACTCCTACCTCGGACACAAGCGCGAGCCAGGATGAATACGAGTCGCACGAAGACGGCAAACCAAAAGTACAAAAATAATCACGACATACCTTTGTTGTTGGTGGTGCCTTGCTCTCTTGGCCTAGCTGCCCACGAAGAAACGTGTATACCCCGGCCAGCTGATTCAGGGTAGCAAGAGCAAAGTCATGCCTTGACCTCACACCGCCAGCACGGGCGCCAGCAGCTGTGGACATTGTGGAGCGGAAAATTCTAGGGGGCTTCGAAATTGGGTAGAAGCGTCAAAGAAGCACGGGAGAAGGTGGGCATGGACGCTAGATCTTCGTCCTGCGCTGGAGGTCGGTGGGAGTCCGACGTTGGCAAATAGGCGACGTCGCAAATTGTGTGACGGAAATTTACTGTCAGTGTGTCAGAATTTGCTCCTGACACGCACAGCAGACCGAGGCCTGTTCCTGAAGCGCTCGCAAGCAAACCCTCTCTCGCAAACGGTCCCAAGGCGGCGACTGATCCCAGCCCTGCGCACCGTCAAGATGAAAAGGAGGGCTACGTTTCATTCCTCACGACCGTTCGCACTAGCCATGTCTGCTAGTAAGAAGCTGGTAATGTCAGGGAACGGGTGATGTCAGATGAGTGCAGACACTTGCCGTGGGTCCATGATGCCTCGCAGGGCCCTGCTGCCTTGCCTGGAGGATGATGCGTTGTACAAAGGACATGCCGCAATGGCGACAATACTGTGACGGGATTGGATCAACGCGATCTTCACGCTGTCACGAGGCCGATGAAACGACAGGGCGGCAACGCGAAAGTTCGTGTTTCTTCTCCCACCCCTGCTCATTAGGTGACCAGGATGAGCGATGTTTCGGCGTGCTTTAGCTTATGCACAAGCCAGGAGCCACCCCTTTCCTGCTCATCAGCCCAACGCCTCTTTCACCGCTTGGGCCGTGTCATGCCCTGGCTAGCATTATTACACACATCGTCAAAGTACGTAGCTGACCGACATTTTGGGGGGTCTGCAATCTGAGCACAAACATAAATACGTTGACCCCCCACCATCGGAGAGTTCGTTTCATCATCCAGAGCCGAAGACTACAACACAGAGTATATCTCTACTGTCTACTACTACTACTACTACTACTACAACTACTACTACATCAACAACAATAACATCCAACAAACACTCCAACAACCTACTCAGCACTTCCGCTCAACACCAGCCTAACAGCTCAACCCCATACAATGGCCGCTATCAACTACGACGAGTCCAACATGGCATCGCAGAACCTCCCGCCTTGCCCTGGCCCACCACCAACCCGCCCTCTTCCTCCCGTTCCATCGAAATAGATGTGGGCGCCATCTCTCTCCCACCCTACGTTTGTCTTGTTCGACCTACACCTGGTTTTGGCACATGTCAACATGGATATCTAACCCGCATTTTCATCCGAACATCCTCAACGCGCTCCACCTTAATACTCCACCATTCGACATCGACCTGCACCTCGCCGCCTGACAGGCCGCCATCATGCAGTGCATCTGCAGTATCCAGTACGATCTGATCATCGACGCACCCTGTGCCTCAGACTCAGAGCAACCAACCGTCACTCATCTGACATGGACGGCGATTTCCGGTTAAAATCAGACTAAGCTGGTCTTCGAAGAGCGATCCGGCACCGAATTCAGCCTTGCAGCGCAAGCCTCCACATTACTCCTTGCGACCATGGGGCATTGCTGCATCTACCAGGACCTGCTCGTCTGACTTGCATCGGAGCATGGCTACGATTGCGTATCCCATACACACATACACACACACACACACGCTGGCTCGGGTGTTCGCAACGATCCTTCTCTATAGACGCCTACTTTATTTTGGCACATACACACCGCAATCCTTCTAATATTGAGCGTATTACTTGCTTTGGTACATGCATTAGCTGGCGCTTGGGATACGTTGTGTGGCATGATGGCATCATTAGCCTTTGGAGTTTTATTACTGGTTGGGCGGCATCATAGCCAGGAGGAATACCCAATACTGTCTCGTAGCATTAATTGTTTGATCCAAGATCAATACCACGCATCTGTTGTATCATTGTTACACGTGAAACTCGCATGCAGTCGACGCCTACAGTGCCCCGACCCCTAATGCCTCAGCCTTCCATGTGGGGGGGCTGAAAATGATCCTCATTCAGGCGCAAGCCGCCAAGGCATTTTCCGCTGGAGACGCTGCCACATTGTCGAGCACACGCGATAGTTGCCGTGCACACCACCCTCTGCTACCCGCTAAGGCACATGGCAGTGATGGGATCCACCGGTGCTTCGCAAGCGCTGCAGCGTGTTCGAGCAAGCAGGCATGCCATCCTCCACAATCAGGCACCTGTACATGGCAAGCGTTTGGCCGTACACACGTAGACCGTGTGACGTAGTCTTGACCAGTCGATGCGAGGGTCAGTAGGCCAACTCGTTCGATGGTGGTGGTGGTGGTGGCATATCCCAGTGTCCCGCAGCTACCGAAACCTTCCATATGACCGGTTCACCTGGGAAATCACGGCACCACCACCACGACCCCCAGCATGTGCAGGAACGTCGATACTTGCCGCAGCTTCATCTTGGAACGCTAATCAGCACGACGGATACGGCCTCACGCCATAAATGCGAATATTGGCAGGGCCGTTCTTGGTGGTTCGCGGCTCGGTTGCGCTTACCCAACTCTAGCCACGGCCTTGTAGCCGTTCCAGCACAAGTGCATGCTTTTAGGAATCCATGCCCTGCTTTCAGCTGAGGCAGATGACTCCTCTACACGCACAGCCAACCACCAGCTGCATTGCTAGTCGTACGCAGACGTCCGGCCTACCTGACGCTAGATGAAGACCGTCCTCCACCGTTACAGCTTCGCATGTTGCACGACTTCACCGCTCAGCAAGACGTGCCCGCAACTCCGCAGCTGTTAGCGGTATGCCGGGTTGCAATACGCCATCTCCTGCAGGATAGTACCCCTCTCTTATCATCATCATCATTATCTTCAACATCAAGCAGCGCATCCCGCGGTTCTACAGTAACTACCATTGTCGTGCCTACGCCGCAATCTGACGCCAATCTCCACCCATCCGAGCGGGTCCGCGCACACCACAATGGGGGCAGCCACACCAAAGATGGCAGCACCCTGGGCGTGTTCGACCTCTGACACTCGGATGAGCATGCCGAATGTTCGCAATAGGCGACCAAAGGCGGCTCCGCTTGCAACGTACAATTTGCCCATGTCCGAGCTGACGGCCAGAGGCTTTCCTCGCTCTCATGGCGCTCAATAAGCAATTAGACTTTTCAAGCTACTGTGGAAGCTTGAGTTATTGGCCCAAGGTGACAAGGCTACATTCTGGTCTGATGAATGCGCACTTGAACGACCATGCAATGTCGGTCCTCCACGAGCACACAGACCTATCGCTTAGCTAGCAAAACTCGCTCAGCACCCATGGTGCTAAGCAGAGCCAAATGCGCAGTCTGTCATGTCTGTCAGACGTCAACCCATCCTGCAAGAAGCGAAGCATCCCATGTACGCCATCGGCCGGCGCAAACTGCGCGTCGCCGTATCAACGGACGTGTGGAAACCTGCAGTCATCCTTCGATACATCAACTTTACGCAAGCAAGCGCACATCAATCACATGCCCATGTTTAACCCTTGTGTGTGCGTCCAAGTGCATGCTGCTCAATCCCTGGCAGATCATTCTGACTCACGTCCGCAATTCCACAAACCACGTTCTTTTTTTCGCAGATCGTGGGTCCGCAGGCAGAGCATGCAGCCTGCAGCCTTACTTTGCTGACGCCTACCAGCGCTGGACAAGTCCGCTGCCAATCCACCCACGCAGACGGCCTTTTCTGGTACCTCTTCGGCGGCTAACTCACTCGCTGTGAGTCACCTTTAGCGGTGTACCCAAGCTGCCACCGTTACGACACGGACGCCGTTACGATTTGCCCGTGGTCCCTTGTCGCTAATAACCAGGTCCTCGGATTTTGTCGCGCAAAAGGAAAAAGCCGTTGATTCTGTAACTGCCGGGCGCCACTGGAAAACCCTTACATCATTCACCGCCGTGTACGCAGTAGGTCATGTGGACTCGACTATGCAGCATCTGTAGGGAGGATTTCAGTCTTGTGACCTGTTGTGTGGGAATTGCGATGCTCGCCTATGACACTCCTACTGGTGATCATTACGCATATTCACCATTAGCCAAGCATTGCGGCTGTAAGCGAACCGTGTTGCTGTGACTTCACAGGAAGACCCCAGCACGGTCAACGCTGTACCCGGTTGATCCAACTCGGCACAATTATTTTTCTTCCTCTCTTTTTTTTTTTACATCGCCGAACAATACCGGTGGCCGCTGTAATGCCTCCGTCACCGACAAATTTCCGCCGTCTTCGTGAAGATCATTCAAGCAAGCCTTGGTAGAGATTTCTCTTACCTGCCTCGTGCAGTGTATGATATGCCATGCCTGCAACACATGGTGTGATGACAAGGATGCGTGTCCTCCTTACACTTCGCTTGCGCAATCTGTTTCGCAGGCATCCAGGCATTCAGGCATTCGTGGACAATACAGTTCCACACCCACTCTTTCCCACACAATCGTCTGTGTGGTGCACGGTCGATCAAACAGCAGTGTCCTGAACATGCCGTTCATGCACGTCGTCCGATATGGCAAAGTGGATTCTCTCGCCACCATGTCTGATATCTGAAACACCCCTAGCCATTATTTGCGCCATGATTCACCACCATTTGCCACACTTGTTATCGCCGCTGTTGCCGCAGGCCTCGGACATTGCTGACTTGCATGATCGACAAGATGGGAAACCTTCCGTTTCAGACGGTGCCGCGGACAATCGGTAGTTGTAAAGGCGGTGGTGCCTATGGTCTTTAGCCGGCTCAGCGAGTTTGAAGCGTGCAAAGTTTGATTTAGCCTATCTTTCAGCCATTAGAATATGCGTTTTCTTAGGCATAGCGGCCACACTGTGAGTTCAACTAGTGCAACTATACAGTATCGATGCGACTTGGAGGACGTAAGCAAGGAATCTCCTCGGCTCCCGACGCAACATGTTGCATCCGGCTGAAGTGTAGTATATTACCTTTACTCCACACCAACCGCTTCTGCTGATCATCGATCATCGGCGTACTTGTCTCGCATTAGGCCTAGCCGGACCATTGAGAATGCAGATATCTTGCTCTCCCTCAGCGTTTTGCCTACGTCGAAGGGGGATCGACATCACCGTGGGGGCTATCGTCTGAATGCACAGCCACAGATGCTACTTGGAAGTTGAAACGACCTTGGTGCTCTGGACATACGAGCCAGCCCATTATTCATCTGGCCCCCCAGCTCTGATTGCACTGCAGGGTGTACGAGACGCATGAATAGGAAAATGTAGAGAAAGTAGGTGATTGGGCTCAAGTGTTGAAAAGAGCCTTTCTCAGTACGGATATTATGTGAGATTGCGATCTTGCTGGTGGTGCTGTAATGCGCTTAGGACATTACACACACACACACTCTCTCTCTCTCTCTCTGCACACTGAGGTGTATTTGGAACTGAATTAAACGAAATTCTGATCGGACGCATGAGAGAGGTGGTATGTTGACAAGGCCTACGAATATGGAGTTGGAGTAGGTGGTGATGGTGATGGTGATGGTGATGGAAATGGGGATGCGGCGTTGCATTATCGCGGCTGTATCTCTAGTTAGACAAGGCGACTGGAGTTTGGTATACGAGCTCGTAAGGTAAGGGCCAGTCCTCCAAGTCACCATAGTTCTATTGCCTAAGCATATGCACACCTTTCTTCGCATACACTGCTCATGTCCATGACTACCAGTCATTTGGATCTCGCAGGAGCCTTTCGCAGCTTATTAACAACCGCATTGATTGCTTGCGTGATGTGATGTATTTGGGGTCCCTCGCATGAACGCCACCGACATCCCGCTACACGTCCTTTAAACAGCCTGACTGCACGACAAGACAGTCAGCAGGTAGTACCGAAGCACAAGGCAGACACCAAGCAGCAACAGGGTTATCCGAACCTGCACAAGCCTTGCGTCTGCCTGCTTGTACATGCATCGCTCACTGCACGCCTTGCTCCGCTTTGAGGTACAAACGAATATAATGCAATGGCATAGCTTCACGCCCTGAGATCCAGGAAGCCGAGCTCCAGGACAAGAGACAGGCTGCTGATGCGCAGCCTATGAAGCGCATACGATTGATCAGTCGGTATGTTGTTGCGTCTTTTGTTCATTGTTGTGCTTTGGCTGGCCGTTGTAGCGGATTGACCGTGTCTAGGATAGTGATGTCTACCCTTTTCACACTAATGTCAGCTTCAGGCTGCGGTACTGTGAGTACGGGTGGATTGCATGAGTACTCAGCATGCACTAAATGCTTGATTTGGTTTTCGGTTCGTCATACTACGAGTCTAGAGGACCAGTATTTCTCTACATTAGCGGAGAGTTGCCTTTCTCCAACTTGCAGACTAAAGGTAAGTGGCTACAACGAAACCCACTTGACATGTTTGTAC
The DNA here is from genome assembly GCA_002796735.1 of Alternaria brassicicola. Taxonomy (NCBI): domain Eukaryota; kingdom Fungi; phylum Ascomycota; class Dothideomycetes; order Pleosporales; family Pleosporaceae; genus Alternaria; species Alternaria brassicicola. The sequence goes on along the minus strand of PHFN01000006.1, from coordinate 556,474 downwards.
AGACGATTAATCGGGGGGGTTTGTGTTTTTCGTCATCTGGATTCTCATGGAAGATTCCAATGGTCTTGGTGTGATTCTTGAGAATCGATACAATGGCGAAAGCTACCCGTACAATTCCAGTACGACGGATGAGCCGAGGCTCTTGAACATTTGCACCACTAACTCTGCTCAGTAGTCAAGTCACGATGCAGATAAGCCAACTTTGAACAGCACGGCATGCAGAACCAGACATACTATGCCGACCCCACAAACAGTGCAGCACGCTCATACCTCCACTTGACCCGTCTAGAGTCTGGCGGTTACCAAGTCGCGCCCACGAACGGCCCATCCCTCATCTCCCGCGTCCTCCAAGTTGACTAGACCCGCGCTTTATGGCGACATACATTAATCAGTATAAATTCTTCGTCTCCTTTGTTCGAAGACCATGAGTCTTAGTATCGCCCTGCTAGATTCAAATGCTCTGCGAGGGCGCTTAGCCGAATGCGGGGTAGTCAAAGACCCTGAATTCGCCCCAGAAAGCTGCGACGGTGCTATTGCATATGATTCGCAGCCATTGCAGTCATCCGTCAGACTGCTCATATCTATCTTCGCTCCTCCATCAAGCAATGGCCCGTCATGTTCAGTGCTCCAGTCCAATGGCCCTGTGAAACGACATGTACGCGTCTGGTGTTCGTTCGCCACTTGTGTGGGTCACCAGGGGCGCGCTAAACGGCTTTGTCACCGCTTCCAGTTACTTGGCTTTACAGCGACCTAGCTCGCTACAACCCCATCATGCGTTTCTGCCATTGACGTTCATCGTTGTCTTTATGTTTGTCAATTCGGTCTTTACCAGTTCAGTATAGAAAGCGCCTGTTGCCGATCCCCTCAGCGGGCAATTGCCGTTGCTATCGCAATCACCACGCCATCACGACACAACCCAACAACGACACTATCAGATTAGTGACAAAATGGGCAAATTGGCTTTCCCTCTCGATAAGGAGCTAACTGGCCCGGACCGGATTGTTCTAAACATCCTACAGAAGGAGTACGAGCTATATGGGACCAAGCCTGCGAAATCAACGGCAGATGCAGCAGAAGATTCAGATGACTCGGGTGTCAAACATTCCGAGATCGTGACGCCGTCACCAGAGGGTCAGTAATCCTCTTTTTAGACCGCCATGACTGGCTTCGTGCACCGAACACGGAGGTGTGCTTATGGCCTGGCTCATATGACTAATCCTTCGCAGATGTTCAAGACCAGGAGCAGCAAGCGATCGCTTACCTCAAGAAGCTGAACGACCCCAAGTCTGACAGTTTCGAGACTACTGTGTTCAGCTCTGTCGATGAACCGGACATCAAGAACCCTCTTCTTCGCCAATGGATCATCGACCCCTACATTCGATGGGCGAAGCAAATTGTACGAGTCGAGACCGATGTTATTATGGTTACACATTTGCTGCTCTACTTTTGCACCAGCATCCCATCAGCAACATATTTGTACATCAACTTCCACTGGTGGCACGCTGTACTCCACTGCGTCATGCAAGGCTACTACATGGGGGCGTATACTCTGTTGAAACATCAGCACATTCACATGCGTGGTGTTCTTAGTAAGCAGTATGACTTCCTTGACAGGCTGTTCCCATATATCCTCGATCCAATGATGGGCCACACCTGGAACTCGTACTACTACCATCACGTCAAGCACCATCATGTTGAAGGCAACGGCCCCAACGACCTTTCCTCCACTATTCGATACCAAAGGGACAGCGTTTGGGACTTTGCAAAATATGTTGGTCGCTTCTACTTTCTGATCTGGCTCGATCTGCCCGCGTACTTTTTGCGTACACGCAAACCCAATCTCGCGCTCCAGGCTGGTGGATGTGAGATTGGAAACTACATCTTCTTGTACATGATGTACAGCTTCGTGAACGCTCGTGCAACGGTGTTTGTGTTCTTGATTCCCCTCGCTTTTATGCGCCTGGCTTTGATGACTGGCAACTGGGGCCAGCATGCTTTCGTCGATGAAGTGGAGCCGGACTCTGACTTCAGGTCGAGCATCACGCTCATCGATGTACCCGTAAGTCTGCGTTCATCCTTGCCTGGTTAGTTTCGAACGCCTCGCTGACACGATAACAGAGCAACCGCTACTGTTACAACGATGGCTATCACACTTCTCATCACCTCAACCCGCTCCGCCACTGGCGCGAGCACCCAGTCGCCTTCCTTTCACAGAAGAAACAATACTCTGACGAACACGCAATCGTGTTCTACAACATCGACTACTTCTTTCTCACGGTCAATCTGCTGAGGAAGAACTATGAGCACATTGCTAAATGTCTCGTACCTATGGGCGATCAGATGAAGCTTACGCTCGATGAGAAAGTCGAGATGTTAAAGCGCAAGACAAGAAAGTTCTCGGAGGAAGAGATTGCAGAGAAATGGGGCAAGCAATACGCCAAGTTGAAGTAGATGGGACTAGTGATCTAGTAAAGCCTGTCTCTATGGAATCTGTTTATTCGTTTAGATAATGCTTGTTACCACTAGGTATGGGTACACGGCATCAATGGTAGTAGAGCGCTCGTATGAAGGCTAAATCTCGTCGTTCTTGCCCTGAAACTCCACGTGCTGACTCGCAGCACCTGCCCGACGCATTGGATCATGCTATCGCATGATCTTGGTGTTGTTCTCTTGTGACCTCATCGCAACAACACCCCTAAACCCATCACTATTCTACTTCCAGCAATGGCAAGTCCCCAACACTTACCGTTTCATCAGAGCTTGTTCGTTGCAACACCAAACGCGATTCATTTGAGGTCGCAGCTTGCCCATGAGACGCTGTTCGAGTGCGAGACCGCTAACGGTATAGTCAACGCTTGTGCCTCGAAAGATAACAGCAGCCTCTTCGCTGTAGCAGATGGTCAGGTTGTGATACTACATGATGCTACACGAAGCAAAGACAGGAAATACAAGTTGAAGAATGATCATGTATGACAGGTTCACTAGCGATGATAGGGTCTACAAACTGACGATAGCACAGGGCGAGCCACGTCTTCTTTTGTTCTCACCCGACTCGCACGTCCTGTATTTCACGACGACGTTGAACAACTCAGTCCAAGCATACTCCATACCAAACGACAAGCTTCTGCCTCCCTTACCATCGCATCCGTCTCCACCAAACGCAATTGCGGTATCCAGTAATGGCACTGTGCTTCTTTCGGCATCACCGAACCCGCCGACTATACACCTTCAAGACCAAAGATGGGGTCGCAGCGCGGCGGTCAACTTTCGCGACACGGATGCCCATTACCCTGCTACCTGCGCTGCATTCCAACAATTGAACAGTCACGTACAGCTGTCGTATACGAACTTTGTAATTGGGTTTCAGGATGGACTACTAGCGATGTATCGTCTTTTCCTGCCCTCACTCCGAAAACGATGCGAAAAAACGCACATGAATCAATCGCAGCTCTTCCAGTTACAGCCTGTCCGAATAGGTGTCATCAAGAAGCTCCACAAGCCAGCCATGGGTGGTGTGCTCGCAGCAGAGTTCATACCGGGCTACAAGTCGCGGGTTGTTAGCATTAGGCATGATGGGAAATGTCGACTTGTCGACTTTGAAGGGGGAGGGAAAGTACTCCGGACATAGCATGTCTCTTACCCTGCTACTTGCTTGTCGGTATCTGCGACAGGCCCAGCACGCTCAGGAGGCAGAGCAGAGGGGATGGTACTGCTGGGTGGTGATACGGCAGAAGACGCGGGAGACGCGTACGAGGGCTCTGAGACGTTAATCGCAATCGGTACACAGGCTGGGAAAGTCTTCATTTTCAACGTTCTGGGCCTACTGATACATGAGATCGCCGTGGGAGTGTCTGTGACGGCTGTTGAGTGGGTCGGCGATATGACTGCGCGTTCGGTCGTCGATATTGTGGAAGCAAAGCGAACAACCTCTTCTGACGAGGAGACGAATACTGTTAAGAAGGTTATATCACCCCACAAGCCAGCTGTAACAAGAAAGCCAGTACCTGTTCGGCCACCGCCAGATCTGTTTGTCGGTGAGTCTAGGAAGTTCAAGTCGAGAGTGTCCAGTCGCAGAGCCTCAGATGTGTTGAAAGGCTCGCCTCTCCGCGTTGAGCGAGTGCGCACCAGACCCGTGGAGAAGTCATCGGTACGACCACACATCTCCGTAGAGACATTCCAGTCGCCTCCGGGCTCTTCGTCGCACGATCCTTTTCATGTCGGCACCGCAAAGCCGTTACCCAAACCCGATTCTCCAATACAAGAAAGTCGGAGATGGCCCCAGGTACATCAAGCGCCAAGCGTACCAACCCCGTCGCGGGCACAGCTCTTTTCCACTCCACATAGATCGCTCAGCTCGTCTGATGACTCGGGGTTTTCGGATCAAGAATGGTTTACACCTCCTTCCACAAAAAGATGCAAACTAAAAGCGTCGCAGCGTCATCTGAGTCTGGAATCATCACCGACTGCCTCAACTATAACCACAATTCGACCAGTGCCCTTCCTACAGACCTCTTCTACTGCATTGGACACACCTAACACTCTCTACTCTCGTCCAACCTCCGGCATGATGAAGGAGAGATCTGTTAAAAATGGAGAAACCGTGGAAGTATCGAACGGCTTATCGATTGTGCCAAAGGTTCAGCGACATGTTACTATAACCGATCCAGAGTTGTCGTCGTCTTTGGCTAGCTCGAGTAGTCTGTACTCCCGTCCCACCGCTCAGATGTTCGAAAGACCTCTATTGAGGAAGGCACAGGAACTTGAAATGGATCTGAATCCTGCCCTCCCAGCTAGACCCAAGCCTTCAATCCTAAAGCCTGCCCTTAGAAGAATCGACTCGGAGACAGAATCATCCAGCAGTGCATGCTCGTGCTCAGCGATAGGCACGAAAAGAGATGTGGTTGCCGATGAAAGCGTAAACGACATGGCAAGTCCGAGCAACATGATTTCCAGGCCAAAAGCTCCCCAGAACCACGCACCCGCCGCAACCACAGCATCAGACTCTTCATCCTCGCTCGAGAGTTTCTACCACCCCGTATCCGGCCTTCTAGCCAAAAGTAATCCTGTCCAAAACTACAGTCATCACAACCTGACACTAGTTCTACAACGGCAGCCCACATCGAAAGCGCTGGACACGCGAGCAGGTTCACCAAGCAGCGTATACTCCCGCTCCACTTCAGGCGTGGCCAGAGACGCAAATCATGTCGATGCTGGTGTTACCGAGGATTTCGATCAATCAGTTCCTTCTTCTAGTGCACCCACTCCGACACTACCACACCATCTTCAACTCAGTACCCATGCCTTGAGTACCCCACTGTCCACTAGCTTGCCGGGTATTCTTTATTCACCGGCTACACCGGGTATGTTTCGTGATCGCTTGCACGCTGTTGGTGGGCCGTCTACGGAGCAGGTAAAGGATATGGATTCAAGTAGTGTGAATAAAGAGGCAAAGTCGGTAGCGCAGGAGATGACATGTCTGGCTGAGGATCAAAGGGCGCTGAGACAGGAAGTCGCGGTCTTGAGGGAGGAGTGTCGGTTTCTGAAGGATGTGTTGTTGAAGTCGAAGGCGGAGCTGGTGGTGTGAGGTAAAAGGCTCGTGTGTTGTTAGGTAGTGGTTCCTCCTCCGCCTCCTGCCTATTTTTGTCTTTTGCTTCATCTTCCTGTAACGTACCACATTTAATTCCTCGTCCCTACAACCATTCTACGTTTCCCCTACTGCAAAGTGAAGAACCCTTCCACCTCCAACACTCATCCACCTCTTCCCCTCTATTCCACTACCACTACCTCCACTCATCAACTTCCTCTCTCCCTCCTCCTCCTTCACCACCACCACCACATAAAAACGCCCCCCACAGCACTCCTCCTCTTACTCCCCCCCATTACCGCCATCCCCATACCCCCCTCTCCCTCGCTGTACAATCTGCGTATCCTGCTCAACAACCGCCTTGGCCATTTTCCACAACATCCACGTCTGACACGCCACCAACACCAGCAGAAGTAAAAGGACAATCAGAATGGCAAAAGCAAGGAAGAGGAAAAGCACAGTTTCGTCGTCGTCGCGAGAGGAAGATGGCGTGAGGTAGCTGGTACCCATGCTGCTCGACTGTGTAGGCGATGGGAAAGGCGAGGGAGATTGGCTAGCGCGAACATGTCGAGTTGGTTTTCATGTCAAGAGAAGGGGGAGAAGGAGAAGGAAAAAAAAAGGGAGTTTAATGATTGGGTTGGCCTTGTCCTCGGGTGGTGAGCTACCTTTGGTTGGTTGGTGGGTGGGGGGTGCGGACCGATTGATGGGTAATGTAACGCGCTGTTGCAGATCTGTTTCATGGACACAAGGACAGGACGGGGAGATCCATGTTGACAGTTCCCGTTCAGCGTTCAACGTTGGAGTCACAAAAGGCTCTGGAATGTTGATGCAGCATCTCAGACAAAGACGAGATGCCTGTACAAAGCTCGTTCACGGATGCAGTAATGCAAAGGAGATGATTGAAGTCTGACATTGCTATTGCTGTTGATGATAGAAAGAGAATCTGTACAAGATACAAGGTCATTACACTGCTTCTTTTCCCCGTTACTGTAACTGTAACCCAGACACCGTGCGCTATGCAATACACCGGGATATCGTTACCGCCAGTTATCCTAAACAAACAAAGCGATGAAGCCAAGCCGTCGAGTCGTGAGATAGCAAATGCCAGTGCCGGGTGTTATCATGACAAACGAAACAATCTGTTGCCCAAAGTTATGTGTCCAAAAATGTGAGAGAGAAGAAAAGACAAGAATACTGTTCTGCAGTGACAGCAACAACATAGAACCCAAAGATAACCCAACCACCCTCCAATTCGTCATGCGAATTCGGCATCGTCAGCTACTGCGCTCTATGCAGCGAGCGGCTCCTCTCCGTTGAGCTCCTCGTCCTCGACATTCTCATCAACGCCGAAGCCAGAGTCCCATTGGCGCTTGGAGACCTTCTTCTTGCCCTTTTTTCCAATCTTCACCTTGTCGCTCGTCTTGAGGACCTTGCCGCTAACGACACGGTGAAGGTCGCCGAGGCCCTGAGTCTTGACTTCAACGCGCTTGAGCTTCATTTCTTGGACAGCCTGGAGAGCGTCCTGGTTGCGGCGCTTCAGGTCGTCAGCAAGACGCTCATTCTGCTCCTGAAGCTGACGTTGCGAGATAGTGAGGGCGTCGATGGTGGCACGGGTGTCCTCCTCAGCAAGACGGAAGCGCTCTTTCAACTCTTCGATCTGAGCCTCAAGAAGTACAATGGTCTCGAGGCGAGCATCGCCTAGGAGACGCATCTCTGTGAGCTCAGTTGTACGCTCCTCAATCATCTCTTCGTACTCCGTGGTGCGCTTCGCAGAGGTGTCTTGGAGGCTCTTGATGGTAGCCTCTTGTGTCTTGATGACGGCGTTGAGGGCATTGACCTCGTCAGCGTGAGCGTCGACAATGTTCAGAAGCTCATTGGCCTCGGACTCAACACGCCTGGAAAGTGACAAGTTCTCCTTGCGGTAGCCCTCGTTCTCGGCCCTCTGGACAGTGAGATCCTCCTCAAGAGAATCAATCTTGCCTTTGAGAGCGGTCGTGTCCTCCAGGTAGATGCGCTCCTTCTCGGTGACCTGATCGAAGAGATTGTTGATCTCAGCTTGTTGCCGTTGAATCTGGTTGTTGAGGTCCGTGATGTTGGCCTGGAGCGAAGTGATGGTGGAGTTGGTCGAGTTCTCTAGCGCGACGTACTTGGTCTTCAGGTCAGTGAGCTGAGCGGCAAGGTTGGCAACTTGGACGTCACGATCCTGCTCGAGCTGATTGCGAGCGTTTGTCATGTCAGACAGGCTGTTCTCAAGTGTCGCAACATCACCCTCAAGGCCGAGGATCTGCTGCTCCAGCTGGATGATGGTGTTCTCCTTTGTCTGACAAAGCTGAGTCTCGGCGTCGAGCTGATTGTTGAGTGCAAGCTCGCGCTCTTCGGCATCTTCTTGAAGCTCTGCGAGAGCGGTCTCCTTCTCTTGCTGGAGTTGGAACAGCTTGGATCGCAGCTCATTAGCCTGGAGGCCAGTGTCATGGAGACGGGTGGTGAGATCTTCGATCTTGTCATTCGCCTCGTCAAGATCAGCCTCGGTCTTTTCGCGTTGAGCACGTTCAGAATCCAGATTCTCCCGCGTACTGGCAAGCTGCTCCTTGAGCTCAACAATGGCCTCGTTAAGGTTCTCGATGGTGTTGGCGTGCTGGTAGACCTGCTCGATCTGGTCATCACGCTCGCCCTCCGCAGCCTCGCGGGCAGCAGTCTGCGCCGCTAGGCGCTCCCTCAGCGTAGTCATGTCGGTGGTGATGTTATCGACGTCCGTCTCCATGCGCGCGATGCTGTCCTCCAACTCCTCAATGTAAGTATCCTTTTGTTTGACTTCAGCCTCGGCGGCATCGCGACCCTCCTGCTCAGCATTGAGGTCCATCTCCAGAGCTTGTATGCGCTCGGTGTATTCCTGTTCCATGCGGGCGATGGTCTCGTGGTGGGTTGTCTCGAACTCCGTTGCGGCGGCGGTAACGTCGTCAAGATCCTCACGATACTTCTCGAGAGCTTCACGTAATTGTGCCAAGGAGATGTCCTTGTCTTCATTCTCTTCTCGCAGACCAGCAATGTCAGCATTTTGATCCGCGAGCGTGCGCTCTTGTTGGTTGGAAAGTTCGGTCAAGGCGGCATTGCGCTCCTCAAGATCAAGGATGATGCGCGCCTTGTCTTCATTGGCCTTGTCGAGTGTGAAGACGTCTGACTCTAGCTGCTTGACGCGCTCGTCCGAGTCGCCAAGCAGGTCCAGAACACCCTCGTATTGTCGTCGGATAAGCACTTCGGCCTTTTGGGAGGTGCTGATCTGGGAGAGCTTCTGCTTGAGCTCGAAGAAGAGGCCGCTGAAGAGCTCAGGAACCTTTTGAAGGAGCTGTTGGTTGGTGAGACCAAGCGTGGTACCGGGGAAGAACTTTTCAATTTCAGCGCGAAGGTCCTCGAAGCCATGGCGCAAATCGGTCAGGATTTCGCTCGAAGAAGCACCAGCCTCAATGAAGCGGAGGTTCTGCAGCTCGATGGTGATCAAGCGCAGCGCACCTTGAGATTCACCCAGGGCTTTGCTCATCTGCTTCAGCTCCCGCTCGTAGCGCTCGACAGCTTCGTCCTCGATCTTGTCGATGATGGTATTCTCGCCTTCAGTCAGACTGTCGCGGTTGAGTTGCGATAGGGTAGGTAGGGATTCGAGTGTCATCTGGCTGGAGATCTCCAGCGCGCGGGAGGAGTACTTGCCGGCGGGCGTCGGCTCCATGTCGAGATCTTGCGACATGTTCAGCTCGTCGGGGTTGATCATGACCAGACCATCTTCGTCGTCGGACATGTCGACTGGCTCGTTGTCGTGGCCGTTGTACAGGGAAGAAGCGCGTAGCTCGTCAATCTGTTGACGGGCCTCGTCTAGTTCCACCTGCAGATCATCGGCGTCTCCGTCTGCGAGGTCAATCTCACCGAGTCGGCGGGCTTCCAGACGGTACTCGAGGTCCTTGATCTTGTCGTCCTGAGCCTTGAGCTGGCGACGTAGCTCCAGGAACATCTTCTTGTCCTTCTTCTGGTGGTCCTCGAAGTCGTTGACTTCTTGGCTCAGATGGCTTCGGCGGAGGCGGCGGCGCGCGCGGCCATCCAGGACTTGTGTGAGGGGTGCAAACTGGACGCGATTGCCGTTGTTCTCGTCGACCTCGTCGACGCGCTCAATGTGAAGCTGAGCTGGCATGGACATGCGGGAGCGGCGGGTGTTGGTGAAGCGGGTGCGGGCGGCACCGACACGGTCGAGATGGGGTGTCAGGCCGGGTAGCGGCTGTGTGGAGGCTGGTCGGTTGAACATGAGCTCATCGTCGTCGTCATCGGCGGCGACTGGCGGCTCAGAATGTCGACGGTTGTGGCGGCGTGTCGCAGTGCTGGTGCTCTGCTCCCGGACATTGATGTTGTCTCCCCGCTGCGACCGCGAGAAGGACTGCTGGATCTCTTCGGCGATCTGGTCCTCGTCTTCGTCAACCTGGACGCGCTTGGTGCGCTTCGTCTGCGAGAGCTCTGCTGAGGGCGACGCGGTTCGCTTGCCAGCAGAGGCCATTTCTTCGGTAGCCTGGTTCTTGGACGGGCGGCCACGCTTGCGTCGAGGAGCGTCGCCGGGACCCTCGTGGTGGTGCTCGGATGGGAGGCCACTGAGGCGCGCCATGGTTGAGCGGGTACAAGAAGAGTCGTGACTGCAAGTACCTTTGGTACACAGTATTCAACAAACAACAGAAGCTTCTCGGGGCGGCGGTGAATTGCCGCGACACGTGGTGGTTGGAGCTCGCGTACCAGGCCAAAAATTCGTCAACAGCCGCAAGATGGTCCACTGGCCCGTGGTTGACAACAGCAAGGGTGCGGTGGAATTAGTTGTAGTGGGGGTTACGGAGAGAGAGAGAGAGAGAGAGAGAGAGAGGCAAGGGCCAAGTTTTGATAGATCCAAAAAGCAGACGGCGGGCACCTGCAATAGTGGGTGGTAAGCGGTGGGCGAAATGGGGTGGTTGGGGGGTGGGTGGATGGAGGGAGGGAGGGAGGCTAGCTCTTTTGCTACGTCAAGGCGAGAGAGCTTGCGGTGAGTCGAGGCCTCTAGTGGACGAGCTTTCACGCTAACCTCGACTGACGTCAACGCGACTACCGGCGCCATCTACGCGTCTTCACGTCTTCACTCATGGCAAGATGCCATCTGAAACCGGCCGTGAACCGGTTTGTTGTCCGTGAACCACTGCCTGGTCCCGTCATTACACCAGGGGGCGCGCGACGTCATCGCCAGCTCTTCACGCAGTACCGTACGCGTTTGCGGCTCTAGCCACATGATTGTCTTTGTTTCTAGTCTTTGTAGGTACACATGCAGGCAGCTGTCACGGCAACAGACGGCCCGGACATGGATCGCGATGCTTTTGAAGGGGGCATGCCGATGCAATGGATCTCCCCATGCATTTCCCGATTCCTAGCCATCTTCGGGACGACGGATGCGCTGTCACTTCTTCAACAAGAAGTCGCTTTGGAAAAACAAACCCTTGGTTGCGCTCGCAACCCCATACAGTCCCCCAAGAGGCCATGTATCCCAGAACTGCCGGTATGCCCAGCCACTCCACGACTCCCTCATCTTCCTGCCGCCCTCTCCCCCTGCAACGCCTTGCAGATCGACTTTCACTTTGTCGTAGACACTCGGCAAGCTCTCGGCGTGGTACTTTGTCCGCAGCTCCATGTACTTGTGCTCATCGTAAATGTCCCAGAACTCTTGCTCGGTGTAGTACGCATGCGCGTACAGACACTTCATGCCACCCAGCTCCGTGACCTTGGCTTCGAAATCCCTGTTCAGCCTGATGAATGCGTGAGCGTCGCTGGGTCCCATGTCCCAGATGCCCACATCCAGGAGAATGTCGTCCTTGACGTTGTTACCTTGGGAGAAGCTTCGCTCTCCACGGGGTGCCGACTTTACGGGACACAGCCAGAGCGGCCAGATGCCCGTCCTTTCGTCCGTCCACCTAACAAACTCCTCTGCTGCGTCATATGGCACCCCGTAGTCCTGGATGATCGTTCGGGACGCGAGCCCGGAACGATGTAGGGCGTGTACCATTGTCCGGGAATACATGAAAGGATCTAGTAGAAAACGCGTAAGACGATTGAAGGGCGTAGCAAAGTACTTGAACGCGCGTAGTCCCGACCAAAAGACGCCTCTGTCGTAGCGGAAGAGATACGACTGCACGGGTACTAGTTCTCTGTATGTCGTCTTCTCGCTCTGTGTCCGCTTCAGGACATCTTCTGCGTGCATGTACAGCCAGGGATCTGTCGCTTTGTCGAAACTCTGAATCTTCCGGTCCATGGGAGCATCCGTCAGGCGGCCAATCATGATTACTCCGCTCGTCATGGAATATAAAATACCATCCATGTAGTCGACGTCGGCAGCATCTTGGTAGTGTCGTAACTGAGCAACGGCTTCATTCGTTGAGCGGACTGGAATGTACTCCAATTCAACGTAGCGACGCGCATCAATAAGCTCCATTCTGAGTAGCGTAATGACGCCCAAGCTGCCACAACTCCCAGCTGCCGTGAAGAACAAATCGCGGTGCTCTTCTGCTGACGCCCATACAACCTCGCCGTTTCCTAGGATGAGCTCAATGCCTGAGATTGTGCGATCAAACAACCCGTACTTGTAGGAACTACTCTCGCCGCTGGTGCCGGCAAACCTATCAGGACTGGTTAGCCATCTGGTATAGCGTATTCTTCGCTCACATCTCTGTGACTTGATGTTCGTCACAATAGGGTTGAAGCTGAGAAATGACTAGAATGGCCGCTAGGGTACGTCTTGTCGCAATCACTTACCCACCACCCACTGTAATGTTCGGAAGCTCCATAACGACCTTTGGCAAGAAGCCCTTGGCCATTGTGGCTTCTACAAGCTTATCCATCGCCACGTTCGGCTCCACGAGTACCGTCTTCCCAAGCTCATCGAACTGCAGCACATGATCAAGGGAGCTAACGTCGATGATTTGATTGCGATCACGAGATGATTTCCGTGTTGACAGCGTAGAGCCATGGTAGATGCGAAATGGTGTCTTGGAGGCACTGAATCGGGCGACTTGCGATGCGAGTGTGGCTACTGTTGAGTCATGTGTATCCATGGTGGGCATGTAAGGATGCAATGCGACGTAACGATGTTGTTGGACGGTTCGAGGATGAAGAGAACAGGGTGCCGCATTACTTTTCATGTCTACATAAGCGCAGGGCTGAGCCTTCTCCACTACCCGTTCCATCCTGCCAAAGTCAATATCTGACCGCTCGCGCCGGGCCAAGAACTGCTCTTGTGCAGGCCAAAGAATCGGTATGCGTTGCTTTTTGGGATTTTGGTATCATCCAAGGTACCTGGATGGAAGTTGGCCATTGAGCGTAGTCCAGAGCAGCCAGAACCGCAAACAGATGCGCGAGTGTCGCTTTCCGCTTCGCAGAGGATGGAATGGCGCGCCTCCATGGCGACCGGAAGCGCGGAAGACGATCCACTCACTAAGAACGCTGACGTACGGCGTTCGGAGAACCTACCCAGTCCCACGGGTTTTGCTTGCGTATACTATACGACAGAAACGATAGCTGGAGGCGACTGGTAGACTTGTAGCAACTTGTTTCCGCAGTCGCAGAAGCAAAAAGAAGGATTGGTGGTTTGGCCTCGTGGACTCGTGGGGCCAAGTTCGACCCGCTGCTAGCGCAACTTCTTCACCCTCATCAGCCACGCATCGAGCAGGGAGCCAATACTAGAAGCTCTACACACATGGTCGCATCGCTGCAGTCCGCTCGACACAAACTTTCCAGATGGAGCAACACCAGGCTACCGTAGAGACGGTTCGCTCTCGTATACAGCATTTCTACCACACCAAAACGGGGTTCCGAGTCTACCATGGCAGCACCAACAGTACCCGCCATGCTAATTTCGACCGAGATTCCATTGTGGATGTCAGCTCCCTCAACCACGTTCTGTCCATTAACAGAGAGAAGAGAACGGCACTCGTCGAACCCAATGTCCCTATGGATGCCTTGGTCAAAGAAACCATGAAAGCGGGCTTGCTGCCTCCTGTTGTCATGGAGTTTCCAGGCATTACCGTAGGAGGAGGCTTTGTGGGCACAGCAGGGGAAAGCAGCAGTTTCAAGCACGGCTTCTTCGATCGTACTGTGCTAAGCGCCGAAGTGGTGTTAGCAGATGGCACGCTGGTCACGGCTTCTCAGACCGAGAATCAAGAACTCTTCCAAGGTTTGAGGGGTAGCTTTGGAACCCTCGGAGTACTCACGTTGGTGGAAATGCAGCTTATTCCTCTGAAGAAGCTAGTCGAGGTCACCTACCACCCAACCTTTTCGTTTGAAAACGCCACAGATAAGATGCAATACCATACCACCGACCAAAGGAACGATTACGTTGATGGAGTCTTGTTTTCCAAAGGTGCCGGAGTCATAGTAACAGGTCGCCTTGTTGACACACAGCATACGCCAGGGCTACCTATTCAACAATTCTCTAGGCCTTGGGATGAGTGGTTCTGGATACGCGCGAAAAAGCTTGCGTCGAAAGGCGTAATCACAAAAGAGCTTGTTCCGGTACAAGACTACCTATTTCGTTATGATCGTGGGGCGTTCTGGATGGGCATGTATGCTTACAAGCACTTTATGGTCCCCTTTATGTGGTTCACACGCTTCTTGCTGGACTACTTTATGCACACGAGGATCATGTACCACGCACTACATGCATCTGGATACACAGACCGGTATATAATTCACGACATTGCATTCCCGGCGCCAAACACTGCATCCTTCTTGGAGTATGCGCATCAGTCGTTCAACCTGTACCCGATCTGGTTGTGTCCATTGCGACAGGATGGTAGAAGCTCCATGGGACATCCCAAGCCATTCGAGGTCCCAGTTGATGACAAGCAGATGGGTACGTATGACGGCAAATACATCAGTGTTGGAATTTGGGGCCCGTATCCGTCCAGCGAGGTTGAGTATGTCCGCGCCAATCGCGAAATCGAAGCAAAGATGCGCGAGCTTGGTGGGCTAAAGTGGTTGTACTCGCGTGTCTTCTATACCGAAGACGAATGGTGGCAAGTCTACGACAAGCACGAGTACGACAATCTCCGTAGCAAGTACAACGCCAACTCCTTGCCAACGATATGGGACAAGGTCAAAGATCGAGGAAGGAAGGAGGAATTCGGTCCAGGCCTGAAGGGTATGGTGAAACGGATCGTGAAGAGCAACGCTCTGCTGAGTGGACTCTATGGCATCTACAAGGCGGTCAAGGGCGGAGATTACATGTTGAAGAAGAAGGTTTCCTAGAACAAACTGGTCGAACGTTGTCTGTATGTTTCTCAGCGTTGTGATGAGCAAGGCTCAAGCCAGTCATCATGTGGATCGGTTCAGGTTAGCGGCCTCCCTAAGACGCGTCAACCTCGTTACTTTCCCTACCTCTCTGCCATACCTACTCTTTGCTTCCCCATATCTTGCCCCTTTTTGTCGATTACAAAACCCAAACCCTCTACTCAAACAATGGGTTTAGAGAGGAATGTGCGATTGTGATCGCCACGGAAGCCTCGCTGCCGCCCAGAACTAATGGTGACGTTTTAGGGGTCGGACTCGATCTGCGATCAAGGCGCGAGAATTCCAAATTCTTAGCGCAAACTAACGATCAACACCACGAATAAAGGAACCGTGCTCAACGACAGCTCAAAGGCAATTACCATCGCGTCGTCATTGGAGGTCTGGATGCAGCGATACCAACGTGTTGTTGCTTACACATTCACGTTTGGTTTAGTCACAGCGCACTGTCATCTCTGAGCCCCCAATCCGTTCTGACTACGCATGCTCATGCAGGTTGTGTACCGCTAGCACTTCCGAACTCCACCACGAGCGCATGGGCAGAGACAATGAACGGTAGCTCGGGCTGCAAGGATTCCCTGCGTCTCCGCTAAACTACCGCTCAAAAGCACAAAGTGGCTGATTAACCGGCAGCCTGAAGACGCTGTGCGGCGAGGCCTCCTATTATCCCCATACGTCCTATGCATGTGCTATTGACGTAATCTTGGATGAAACATCGCAATGTACCTGTTTATGGTAGCTTCCCGCTAGGAAATGGGAAAGTAGTCTCCTCATACTGGAGCTAGCGCTCAAGATGCTTCATCCATTACTCAATGCAGCCTATGATGGCATAGGAGAATCCGCTACTAAGCCGAAGCTGTGCTGACTTGAGACTATACGCTTTAGTACCCCACGATTTCATATTTCCGGATGTTGCCTTGCCCGCACCTGAGTTGGTTGCTGATTTAACATGCAGACCGTTTCTCGCGGCACTTTGACCAGAAGGCCGACAACTGACTAATGGTTGCACAACGTCAATTCGAATGGACGAACTGCTTGATAACGCTATGAGCGCTTCGAATCGACGAATTCGTACGCTATGACTTTACTGATGGCTCCAATTTGGAAAGGAACGACGCAGCTAGTCGCATGCTTGCACGGCTTATATATAACCAGGCAGCCACATTCCATCGTAGTGAAAGCGCACCCAGCTCAGGTCCCGCTGCAGCTAATACATTGATTTATTGTACTTTCTTTCTCTTCACCTCTCAGGCCAAGCGTGGGAAAAATATTTCAAGCAACACTGATTACTCAACCTCCTACCACGCACGAGTATGGCTCCAGCCAAAGCATTTTTACCTCTTGCCCTCGCGGGCATCGCGGCGGCGAGACAATGCTCGAACTTCATCATTCAGACGCCCATCACCTCGAGGCAAGGACAGTTCAAGGAAGTGCCAGTTGAAGGTAACCTCGACATTGGCGCATTCGCTGCTCGATTGAACCAATTCGGCAAGAACTACACGGCAGAGCTCCTCGAGGGTTACCAAACGTTGCAAGGAACCTACAACATCTCTGCACAGTACTGTGAACCAGACAGTGGCAACAGCAGCACGATTCAGCTTTTGACGCACGGCATTGGCTTTGACAAGACCTACTGGGATCTCGACTACGACAACTACAACTACAGCTATGTAAATGTGGCCCTGGCTGCTGGTTACAGTACGCTCGCAATCGACCGTTTCGGTATCGGTAACTCCTCTCACGGAGATCCTTTCAATGAGTAAGTGGAAAATGCAACTCATTCCGTATGGGTTTACTGATCAAGTTCTCTCCTCTTCAGGATCCAAGCCCAAGCTGAAGTTGAAGCCCTAAACTCGGTTACTACGCAATTGCGCAAGGGTGAAATTCCAGAGATCAGCGGCGCATACGACAAGGTCATCCACGTTGGTCACTCCTTCGGCAGCGTCCAGTCCTACTGGCTCTCCGCTCTCTACCCTGATAACACGGATGGTCTTATTCTTACTGGTTTCTCTGTAGCCGGACAATTCCTGGCCTACATCGTTGCCGGATGGAACCTGCACAGCGCTCGCCTCAACCAGCCTCTGCGCTTTGGAAATGCCTCGAACGATGCCATCCGTACCGTCGCCGACCAGTATGACCTGAGCGACAACATCGTCAGTGGTTTCCAAAAGATCCTTGCAGCCGCTGGTGTGGACCTGACCTCTGACGAGGTGTGGAACGAGCTTGCGACCACCGAAGTCCTCGACTTGGTCAACGGCTACAACAAGACCACCATCTCCTACGACTACCCCTCTGGGTACATGGCGCACTCCGACCTCACTGCCCTGCAGTACGCCTTCCTCGAGCCTGGAAACTACGATGTTGGCCTAGCCCTCGTAGCTGAGAAGACCAAGCAACCCGTCACCATTGGTGAACTTCTGACCATCGGTAGCTCTCCTAGCTCATCTCCCTTCACCGGTCCAATCCTTGTCATCACTGGCGAGACCGATGTGCCGTTCTGCGGAGGAAACTGCTATGGCCAGATTATGGGTACCAACACCTCCAATATCCCTGAGAGCGTTGCCATGGCCTTCCCATCAGCCTCTGCTTTCGAGTCGTACATTCAGCCCAACACTGGTCACGGCCTCAACTTCCATTACAACGCCACCGCCGGGTACCAGGTCGTCCAGGACTTCTTGGCGGGCAACGGTCTTTCTGCGCAGTAAAGCTCCAACGCTTTACTTTCTGCAGAGTTGGAACGAAAGCCTTGTAAGATACGACGTGTACTTTGACTTGGCGTGCTAGAGAATGAATACGTAATGTCTTGTAACCCATGTGTATGATGTTTGCTTGGTGAATGCTTTGCGCGCTGTCCTTGTCATCGCTTACTCATGATCCCCGGAAGTTACGATCGGTACCTAGGTAGATCTAGGACCTTCACGACGCTGTATCCACCAGTCAGGAACGGGCGCTCGACTCTCTAAGCCGTGACTAAAAGACATGAAGCAGCCATTTTCGGAGCAATGGAAATTTCATAAACGTCCAATGCAAACATGGGTGATGATCAAATGCTGATGAATAAGAGTCTTGTTGCTGACTTGCAGCTTTCTAAGGTGGATGCCGACTAGCTCCGCATGCACGACAGCCCCAAGCGAGACGGAAGAACAACCTTGGAAGGGTCCATGACGTTGGCAACAGCGCACTGCATGAACTCACATGCTCTACTGCTGATTACTAAAGACTTGTTCAGGAAAAAATAATATCAGTCGCAGGCATGTGCGAGGCCTCAACACCATGGGCGTTGGCGGTGGACATGCACGATGGCTAGGCTACGGGCGGTAATGCGGGGGGCTACGCTGCGCAAGTAACCAGTTTTGTCGTAGTTGAGCCAAAAGTCATCTACTTTGCTGGTTAGTCATGGCTTTCACAGCATTCAACTCTGCAGAATTTCCGGATGGAGATAGTAGTCGACGGGCTGCGCGATGTAGAACCCCACTGCAAGCTCCACCCAGATGTCGCCTTGGACCACGCTGTACAAGGTCAGGCTCGGGGGCCAAGGCCGAAGGAACATTGGTATGGAGAATTAGATGCATGAACCGGGCTTTGAGCAGGATGTAGGAGTTAAGAGGTAGAAGAGGAGGAGGAGGACTTGGAAGTATAAAAGGGGGTTTTGCACCGCTTGTTAACAATCAGTCATCGCATCGCCATCAAACACTTCCTACACTTCAGTAGCATAACCTGCGTAGTCAATCCCATCGCTATCCTTCAAGATGAAGTTTGGTTCCACCATTGCTCTTGCGGCTTTCACGCTGCTCAACACCGTTCGCGGTGATGGTACGATTATCTGACAAGAAATACGTTTCAACAGCTAACACACGTCAGCTGTACCATGGGAGCGCATCGACAAAGATAACGCAGTATGTCACCATCCCGCTCTTCAATCCATGTCCCCGTTTGACGTCCAATCCAGCTACTCCTGATTCTCGATCTGCAAGTCGGTCTTTTCCAGCTCGCTAGAGATTGGGACCCAACCCTCTACAAACAAAACATCATGGCACATGCCGAACTCGGCAGAGTCTTCGACATCCCCGTCATCATGAGCACGTCTGCGGACCAAGGTCCCAACGGTCCTTTGCCCAAGGAAATGTTGGACATGTATCCCGACGCGCCGCTCATTAGGCGTCAAGGCGAGGTCAAGTAAGCCATACGTACCTCGATCACTTGCTTCAAGTGACCGCCATTACGCAGTCAGCTAACACACACGCAGCGCTTGGGACAATGCTGAATTCCAGGCTGCTATCCGCGCCGCGAACAAAACCCAAATAATCGTCGGCGGCATCACCACAGACGTGTGCACCACCTTCCTCGCCCTCGCCCTCCGCTCAGAAGGCTACTCCGTCTTTGCCAACGTCGAAGCCAGCGGCACTTACACGGAGCTCGTGCGCGACACAGCAAACGCGCGCATGCAAGCCGCGGGTGTGCAGCTCGTCTCGCTCTTCTCCATCGTATGTGATTTGATGAGGGACTGGCGCCACACGCCCGGTGCAAAGGAGGTGCTGCCGTTCTTGGACAGGTATCTGCCGGTTTACGGAACGTTGGCAAGAGGACATGCTGCGGCTGTGGAGAACGGAACGGTCATCCCCGGAGAGATTGAACTCATTACCGGGGAGAATGGGACGGTTGTTTTGTAGGGTGGTGTGAGGGCTCAGATGGTGGATCATGTTCGCGGACGGAGGCGGACACTACGGGTGGAAAGCGAGCATAGATAGGACAAAAGGAGATGTCAGATTAGCCTGCGTGCAACGTCAATATCAGACATGTCAAAGCATGAAGATCCAGTATCTAGAGGATCGTTGTGGGAGCTCGTGACGTTTTGGTGGGGGTCGGGATTGGTAGGGCATGACAACGTTATCAGACTGTCCAGTGCCTTATGGATGTGGACGTTCAGTCAAAGCTCAGATGCTCTCGGTTCCGCATTTATCGAACGCTGATGCTCCCTTGATCCTCCTTAATCATCTAGAGCTAAACGGCAGCCTCGATCGCTATGCGCGTCCAACTCCACCGTACCGAGCTGAAGAGAGGACTGTCTTGATAGTTGGAACGCCCTTTTGGGATAATAATCAAAGGGATGCCGCCGAAGTTTTATAGACGGGAGAAAGCTATGGTCACATGTTGTAGCCTCATGGGCAGCTGTGATATCGCCGTGATAATCTGGAGTCCTGGATGCTGGCATATGATTGGTCAAGATTGTCTCCATCAGTGGATCGTCTCGGGAAGGAATTGGTCTCAGTTCTGCGGCATGGTATGGTTCAAGGCAGAGAAGAGCAAGCTTACAAGGATGGCGCTCCTGGAAGAATATCATGAGGGGAGAGCAGATCACGTCGAGCTTTGGGTCGCTCTGAGAAGGACTTGAAGTTTCTCATTGTCAAACATCCTACCGTCTTTGAGCAACGGCTGCCAGCATGAGGCGATGATTATTCCATCGCTAACATGCTCAACACACCCACTACTTCCACTTTCCTGATCCATGTCTCCCACGATCCTCGCTCAAGGTATAGCCATTGTGCAATCCTGCGATACGATACCAACCGCGCATGCTGCCATCCCGTATACAGGCCCACCAGCATGAAACATCGCACGCCTCAACCCTCATCATCTCTATCAACCACAAGCTTTCCGCGGCATTTCTTGGCCACCAAAAGCCGTTTCGCAAGCTCAAATCATGTGTTTCGCGGAGCAAAGGTGATTCACGAGTCCGGATGTTTGGCCCTCCGCCTGCCGTTCAGCGAAAGTTGATACACGTCTGAACAGCGGCGCGCGGAGAAGCCACCATGTTCGACATCTAACGTACCAGCCGGGACTTTGGTTCAGGAAAAGAAGCTATCCAAGCAACACACAACAACATGTGGAGGGTGACTCGGTGCTCGTATCATTCAGGCAACAATCTGGTCCAGAGTCCTCCAGAACGTTCGCGCTTTCACACTCCGGGGATTTGAAAAGAAGAACCGTGTGGTATACGAGGTACTACAAGACCCCGCTGCTCAATGAGAAAAAAAAAGAGTATTAATAGCTGGCGGGGTGGGGAAGGGCCGAGGATGTTTGCCTTTGTTCTAGCCTCAGGTACGACTCGGGAAGACCCATGTGGGAGATGGAAAGATAAGCGTGCTAGGCCTAGAAAAGGCTTGGTACTGTGTGCAAACGTCCGTGTGCGAGAGTAACGTTTCGTAGTCCGTGACCGTGGGTGGATCCCCCTGTTTGTGAGATGCGGTACGAAGCGAATCGAGCGGAGTGAGGTCCGCTTTTGTGAAAGGGAGCAAAGTGTGGAAGGGCAGCAAGAAACGAGCAAGCTCGTCATGGAACGTGGACTGTGGATTCGTGAGCGAGATGAACATCACCGGCATCATCTATCCATCTATCTATCCAAGCCACAGCGGTGATGATAGAGATCTGCGGGGATGCCGCTAGCTCCAACTCATTCCCAGCCGTGCAGCTGCGCCTCCAGCGCATCACCGACCTCACGATCTAACCTAAATCTTCCATGGAAGCCTACCCAGCTACCACCTCACTCATCTTAACCTCCTTACAGACAAACCGCCGTTCGTATACCGGTCACACGAGTGCTCATCTCGGCTAAAGCTACAGCAAAAAAAAGGTGTAGCGCAGCGCAGCGCGAGACCCTGGGCGGTGCGCCGACCTAGAACCCGGTCCCTGATTCCCGCTTAGACCCCCCAGCGAGATACTACCGTACGAAACGGCCGGCTGTGATGTGGGCGTAGCTGACACGACTGTTGCGCTGAAGCAGAATGGGGTGAGGGGAATTTGCATATAGCCTGGGCTTCTGCTGCGCGCTCTCCACCACCTCGCCTATTGTGTCTATCTGTCGAGTACTTTGAAGTAATTTAATTGAGATCCTGTTCACGATTGTTGGCAACTGCATATCATCACCACCCTTTCATATCCACATTTCCCTACTCAACTATTGTCTAATCTCCATCGGTTCAAATCCATCAGGCCGTCCAGATAACGGCCAACCCAACGCATTGCAATCGTACGACTGACCATCACGCAACTCGCCTCCATCACGCTCAAGGCCCCGTTCTTGGTTTTGGTATGTAATCCCAAAATTAAGCACAAGTACGCCCGAGACAACAGCACTAACGGTCCGAACAGACTCAAAAACCACGATTGCTGCGCCCCTTCCCCTCATCTGGTACCGACGTCACGACGCGTGGCTTTGCAAGTAGAGAGGAACGCTATCCATATCGTCGTCCATTTTCTCAACCATAGCGAGGAAAAGCCCCATCACTACAGCAAACATGCTTGCCAGACTCTCTACGTCGCTTATTGCAACTCTCGTCATCTCATCCACAACACTAGCGGCACCTACACAGACACATTGCCGCTGCGAAATCGCCAACGCCGTCCCGTCATCAGCGGCACCTGCATCAGCGGCATACACACCCTCGGCTGCGCATTGGTCGCCAGCAAACACCCTCCCAAGCCCCGTGGCAGCAGCCAATGTATGCGCGAGTCTAGCATCCAAGTTGGAGAAGCTACAGCACACTGAGCCCGAAATCTACAACTCGTATATGCAGGGAGCTGTCAAGGATGCCCAGAAGCCACTGCCAACGTCGGTATTGATGAGCAATCGGGAAGAGGAGGGAGACGATGAAGCACAATCAACATCGTCACAGCCACAAGGGCGGATAGTATGCTTCCCAGAGGCTCGACCGTCGCCGTCAGAGTTCCACACTTCGTTTGTGGGGCTGTGGGCGCTTCAGATTATCCTCGTCGCGGCCATACTGGCTTGCGTTGCTGAGGGTGTGCACTGGGGTAAACGATGGTAAGACATGCACCCCTATCTTCCACTGCTTCACGTACTAACTGCATCACTAGGCTGCAAAGTAAAGAAACTTCCACGCCAGCATGCGAAAAGCACAGCAGGCTACGCTTATCGGGCGCGGAAAGGCGTCTCCTAGCCATCCCCACTGGTCCTCAACAAGCAGACTTGGTGAGCAGCCCAGGTGCAGAGAAGAAGCTGCGAGCGTACGAGACGACGCGATTTTTTGTCACGCAGGCGTCGAGTGGAAGGAGGGAGTTTATTGCGTACGATGACGACAGCGATGACGAGGCGAACAGGCCTGTGATGTAGTTTTACCCACATCGCGGCTTTGCATTAATGTTTCATGATGTTCCACGTTCCACTTGTCCATGTTTACTGTGCATGCATGCGACAGCGTCATGGTAAAGTGTAGTACCGTGCTACGACATGCGTCTAGACAAACAACTGGGCTTTCTTCATCTGCCGTCGCATGTCATGGGGTTTCACCCGCCATGACGCCTGCTGAAAAAGTCTCAGCACTCTTCCCTCCATAGGGTTTCCAGCATGCCCCACACTCCGAGGTTTTATCCCGGGAGCTACGTGGCGATGCCTGTGCGACAGAGTAGGACATCCCTCCTCTACGAATCCTCTTTCCCTTTGCTCTATCGCACATGCAACCACCCATATCCTTTTGGTAATAGCGCTCAATACAACAACATCGCACGGCAAAGCGTGCGACAGGATATTGCAAAGCAAAAAACAGTAAACGCGCTCCGCAAG
The DNA here is from genome assembly GCA_002796735.1 of Alternaria brassicicola. NCBI lineage: Eukaryota > Fungi > Ascomycota > Dothideomycetes > Pleosporales > Pleosporaceae > Alternaria > Alternaria brassicicola. The sequence continues at coordinate 532,985 of PHFN01000006.1, read as the reverse complement.
CCAACAAAGCAAATGGGTATCGTAAAGCAAGAACAAACCCGCTACAGCAAACAACCTACATACAGGTCACCCAAACGATGCATCGATCCAATCGTGGTAGGGCGCAAAAGGTCGAGCCAGGCAGGTGGTGGGCGCAAGGACGCACGGCCGCAATGGACAAAGTGTCGCGATTGGGAAGCACATGGAAGCACCTACTCATACCTATCGAAAAGAGGAAGATTACTAATATACAGACAGCGGGGTATCGCAAGGGCGGAAAGAGTACTTAGTTGTTGCTTGGTAGTAGGGAGGTATGTCGCTTGGAAAGGTCAGGTCGCTCGGGTTGTCGCTATGGGCATCTCGATAGATGTCATTGTGCGGGGCTGGGGCCTGGTATGGGTCCAGATAGTATCGTTACAAGTCATCGTGACAGGTCATCGCAGTGGGCTGATTCGCAGCTGGGGGTGTCGTAAAAAGGATAGAGTCGCAGAAGGGTACATGGTCGTGGCAGAGCATTCCAGATGGGTACCAGTAGTAAAGGTTTGTGTATCGCAGTAGGCAACAAAGTCGCTAGGGTATCGCGCGAGGGTATCGTAGTCGTATTAGGATGGTTGTCGCAGTAGGCCAGGAGTCCACATTTCACATCACCGGGATGCTGAGAACCGAGAGGTCTAGGTGGAAGTCGTACATTAGAGTTCGTATCGAGGGACTGTACATAAAGTCGTACAGCCGTACAGGTGAAGACCAGAAGATTGGTCTCCAGGAATGGCACGCGAAGAAGAAAACAGGAACAGGATGTCGAACGCCGTGGAGAAATGCCGTATCCAGGAAAAGCGCTAATGTGACGTCATAAGTATATCGCAAAAAAAGGACCGAGTTTTGGTTTGGGGAGGACTGCTGGAACCCTCTCGCTGAACTGGTAGAGAATGACCGAGTTTGGTTCACATGATGGTGTGATAACCCTTCTCGTTCATGACGTCAATCCAAAAAGCGTCGTGACCCTCGTCGGACTGACGCCATGTCTCTTTGATAAGCTCAATCATTTTGCGAAGGGGCTTGTTAGGTAGCCTCAGAGCAAAGTCTTGCAAGCGCCTGATGACGAACCCACGAGCGCCGACAATCTCAGAGTCATTGGCCTGAACATCAAAGAAGTCAATGGAGGAGACGAACTTGAGTTCGGAGGCGGCAACGACGAGCAAAAGTGGCTGGATACAGAATGTACCGGACGAAGAAGGCAGAGACTGGAGTGACCCGATGATGTGCATCGCAAGTGAGTTGCGCCATAACTTCATGTCGGTATCCTCGTAGACTGTCTCAAATCGTGGGGTTGGGAAGTCGAGGTTCATGTTGTCGGGAGCCTTGGGCTTGCCTGATCCCAAACGCTTGCGCAAAATGGAAGGGAAGACGCGGTAGATCTCCAACAAGCCAGTAAGACGGTATGCTTCGGCAATGGTAACAAAGTGTTCCTTGGGAGTACGTTCATCACCCGTGTCAATGACTTGGTCAACCGATGCATAGTCGACAGCTAGGAGGTCTTCTTCGAGTGATGCAGCATTCTGGAGGTTTTCCTGTCGTCGACGGAGATCCATGGAGGATTCACGATCCATTGAGCGCTCGTTTCGGACCAAGCGACCGACTTCAGCGAATAGAAAGTGAATCATTGGTGCGATGCCTGTCCAAGGATGAGGAACAATCTTTCCTTGAGGTCCGCGTGCAGCAGGAGTGGCCTTCCTGGCAGTGATACTAGGTCGTAATCCTGACTTGGGCGAAAAGCTCATCGCATCTTCTGTTACGAAGCCCATGAGCATCTCCCAATGGATCAACGACTCCTCGAAGAACTGTGCTTCGCGCTCGAACTCGATTCCTCCTGAGCGGCTGAAGAGCTTAGGTAGAATCAGGTCCCTTGCAAGAGACAGGTACTCTAGTCCAAGTGCATTGCTGTCGTGCCACGAGGTGGTGAGACCCAGTAGCATGATGCTCAAGAAGGTTTTGGTTGTGCTTTTGTGATCTCTCTGGGCAAGTGGGAGCTCCGCTTCCAATGCCTTACGAGCCTTGCGCTGTAGCTCAAGGCCTGTTGCCGCCATGTTGGGAAAAGTGTTGGCCAGATGCGCGGCAGCCATGGATTGGATCGCGTAGTTGATGGAAGGATATTCCTTGTAGATGCGGCTGATGGTAGTCCGGAAAGGGTTGAAAACAGAATCAAAAGAAGAAAACACACCACAGACGTCCTTGAAGTAATGCTGGACGAGCAGCGACTCTACGTCGTCCGGTGAGGATGGGTCTGGAGAAGGACTTGGAAGACGATACAAGTCGAGAAGCAACGAACGCGAGAGTCTGGGGCTAGGTTCTCGTGTTGAATCTCGATCCATCATAGATGACAACGAGGATGTCTTGTCTTGCTTCTGTGAGAGATCTTGCATGTCAAACGGAAGGTCCTTGAGTGGTTCAGAGTCGAAGTCGATGTTCTCAAATGGGTCAAAGATGAAGTCTTCGCTGGGCATTTGCATAGCGTCGGCGAATCCGTCAAGCATGATAGGACCCATACTGCTGACGTCCTCCATAGGAAAAGGCTCGTACTCACGAGGAGAGTCACCATCCTCGGTAGAAGACTCTTGTATCGAGGCTGGCTCCTCAAAGCTCGGTGGCGATGCGATTGCCGACGATATGTGTGCTGTTGAGAGTTGTTGTTGTTGTGTCGGGGCGATGTTCTTCCTGCCTGCAGGGAGTACGGCAGCCAACGCAGCCTCGATGCCACTGGCAACGTTTTGCGGAAGAGGGGATTCGGCAGCCGTGGACACAACAAAGGTGGCGCCGGGTGTCGATCCAGGTCTAGGAGACGTGGACTTGGACTGGGTGGGATTGAAGACCTCGTACTTTGTCGACCATTTCAGGGTCTTCTCGTAGCCAGGGCATGCAAAGTTCCTCTTCTTGCACTGCAAGCAACCGGGAGCGGTCTCGTCACACTTGAGCTTTACTTTTGTTTAGCAACTGGGCCAATGCAGTAGGCAAAGACGTAGGATTCTTACCCTCTTGAGCTTGCATCGACCACATCCGTTCCTGGACTTGGTCTTCTTAGTCTTCTGGTCTCTCGCCAAAACCTTGTCCTGAGCCAATGCGGGCATCTTGAGAATGTGGGTAGATTTGGGAGGGCGGGTGAGGTCTGGGAATGTCGAACGACAATGGGGAGAGATTGCCGGTGCGGAAACGGCGCTTCAAATGCGCGTGACGGGTCAGTGACACAGCCGATGGTTCCCTTTGCCTATCATTAGACTGGGGTGGACCAAGTTAGCAGCTGATAAAAAGGTGTCGCTGGTGTGGTTGATGCAGGGAGTCTAAGCCTAGATGCCGAGCTTCGGCCTTTGAGCAGTCTAGCTTTCCCCAGTGTATCCGTATCGTGCATCAGAGTGAGGCTGATTGGCCAGCCACTGCAATTCACCCTGACATTTTCCGCCTTCAAACCCCTCTATGGGAGGCCGCCCGCAGAGCGGAAAAGTTGGACACACAATGGATAGACTACCCGCATCGTCTGGGACCATCATCGGTAGCGGGCTCGTGGAGAAGATTATGGCTGGAAAAGCATCATGAGGATGTTGAGCGTCTGGAGATGGGCGTGATCAACGGCTACCCCACAATTATCCAAAGGTGGGATGAAAAGAAGTGGAAATGATGACTAGGTGCGGCTAGCGCTCGCGCCCAGCTCTACTGGCAGCATCATCTTGCTTCACGATATCTCGACCCAAGATAAAGCCACGTCTGCATGCATGCCCCATGACGATGTCGGAGCGTCGACCACGGCAGCATCCAGGCTTATCCGTATCAGTGCACGCAGACGTCGGTAATGCCTCTGGAAGAACCACCTTCGTGACCGCCTCGAACAAAGGGACCCATGACACGAGCTTCGTAATGCGCTCGTAATCCGGGTGTAGCATGCCAAGGCGTAGAGACCGTTATCTTTGTCGAGGCGGCTCTGCTTGACGGGCAATTGCGGACTGCGCTACTGCACTGCTTGTCGAGTACTGCCCTTCCTAGGCAGCGCCAGGCTGTCGGGCTCTTGTTAAGCAATGGCATATCGCTAGTGGCGCCGAGACGTGGCACATCACGAGCTTCTGTAAAGGTCGGTGGCCTCGAATACCGGGTAGTCGATACCCCGCAAAGTCGATGCGACAGCGGTAAGGGTGACAAAAGCATCGTTGCAGAAACTCCGGGGTAGAATCCGGGGACGGGGCATGCAAAGTGCGCGATGTGTAATGCCAAGCTCGGACACGGCGAGTTCATAGGACACTAATACACCCGGAGATGTACGCAACGGTGGGCCGTCCACAGCTGGTCGCATCCGACGGGAAATTCTTCATTACGCAGCAGCATCTTCAGCCATGCAACTCCACATACGACCGACGGCATTGGATGCATCACCAAAGGCATGACAAGCATTATTGGTATCATGTCAAAGCTGCATTGCTTGCGAAGAAGTTTTAACATTGGTATTCGCCATCTTATCTCCCCACTCTCCATTCCACCATCCATCCATCCAAGTAATCCCTACCAAGAGTCATCTCTCAAGTCCCCCCCATCAGAAGCTTATGTACACCCCGTTTGAAAACCCTCCTCCACACTCCCATCCATCTGGAAGCTCCCTACCAACAGTGCAAAAGTCCGCCCATCCCCAGGGCTAATCCTTCATCTTAACCCTTTCGCAACAAGAAAACAAGAAATCGCGGAAGAGGAAGAAGAGGACGCTCATGTGTGTTCGTAATAGAAAAAAAAAACAGCAACAGAGAAACAAACAAAGACAGCCGTGGCTGTGAGGGTATCCGCTACCATGAGGGACATTGAAGCTCAGGACTGGCGGAGTAGAGAAATTCTTCATCTCTCTTCCATCCGGTCCAGCGGAAGAAGTGGAAAAAAGAAAAAAAGAGATGAGGTGACAGCGGCCAGGATGGACAGCTCGGTGCCGGACTAGAAATTAAGGTATGCTCAAGTGTGAAGATGCAAAACAGAAAGTTTTGTACACTGCAGAAGCGAAAACCTCGAAAGTGTGAGAAGAGAACACGAAAAAAGAGAGCAAGGAACGAAGAGTGTCCCTTCGCAAAAAGAAAAAGCCAACCCTGCTTACTGCAGAGATATATGCCATCCCTACATGGCATTAGCATCCGGGTATCTCGATTGGTTCGACAACCCAGGTCCAGGTCCCATCATAGTGGCAGGAGGCATCATCATGCCCCCTCCACCTCTTCCTCTGCCCCCACCAGGACCACCGCGTCCTCGACCGCGACCCACACCAGGAATCATGAAATCGGGATTCGCAGCGTTGGCTTCGAGGATCACGTCTTCCTGTCGCATTGGTCTACTACGCGGGCCAGAGAAGGGCGCGAATTGACCGGCTGCCGCGCCCATCTCGGGTCGCCAGTTGGGGTTAACGGGACGTTGTGAGACGGAGGTAAAGTGTGATGCTTCACTTGCTGCAGGTGAGCGTGCACCTTCTGGGAGGTCGTCGTAGGAGCTGGTGCGTGGGAGGTTGGTGTCGCTGGAGTTGGTTGTGGAGAGGAAGTTGGGGTTGGGTGGAGCGAAACCACCGGGTATGAGCGAGCTCGGTAGTGGTGGAGGTGCTTGAACTTGTGCAGGCTCTGCGAACCTGGGATCCACGTCCTCGTAGTAGTCGGAACTGTGTTCTACCCTGTTGGGTGCACCGAATTGGGATGTTTGAGCAGGCATTTCAACGGGCGAGTCCTGGATGGGCGACAAGCCACGGCTACTGTTGTTCATAGTGCCGAGTGTTTGGTCTGATGGAACCTGTTGCTGATTCCACCCTGCTCGCACTGGCAGGTATTGCTGCTGCTGTGGCATAGGCTGCTGCTGCTGTTGTTGTAGAGGCTGCGACCGTAACGCGGATTCACTGTTCAGCGTTAACAGAATACACCAAACCGAATCTACGTAATACTCACTCTGTGGAGTATTCGCTGGTTGGACTCATGATGCCATCAGATGGCCGCCTTTGGGGTGCACCGGCGGGGAAACCACCCTGTTGAAGAGCGAGCATGCCTGCAACATCGCCGTCGCTTTCCCTCAGTCCGTAGTTTGTCTGAGGCGTGCCTGTGCGGTTGTCCATCTCAATGGCTTGGCCAATTGGCAGTGGTGGCCCCTGACCAGGCGGAGGTGCTCTGCCGTACGGTGACTGTTCACGGGGCGGTGGTCCTTGGTTGTAAAAGTGGTTATTGTTGTTGTTGTATCCTGGAGGAGGCGCTCCGCGACCGATTGGCGGCTGGCCTTGCATCGGAGGTGCATTCGGAGGCCGTCCACCTCGTCCGCCACCGTTCCATCCTGGTGGTGGTGGCCCTCGCATACCTCCCCTGGGACCGTAGCCTCCTCCTCTTGGGCCACCGTATTGTCCGCCTCTTGGTGGGCCTCCTCGACCCCTCATCGGACCCCCTCTTCCGCGTGGAGCACCATTCATCATAGCGAATCCGTCGTTTGGCATGGGCGGAACAGGGTTGCCATACTGGTCCATCGGCTGTCGGCGACCAGAGGGACCACGGTTTGGTGGGTTCATGTTTTCCGAGCGATCTCCCCCACTGCTGACTGTCTTGAGCGAAGGGTTGCGCTGGTTCAGAGGCGTCATGTCGTCGGTCGGCGATGGCTTGGAAGAATCAAAGTATGCCGCATTGCCGTTTGGCATGCCTCCAGAAGTCATCGTCTCACCAGAAAGAGGAGGCGGCGATTCAGCCTTGGGGAACTCGGTAGTGACGGTCGCATTGTTGCGGTTCGCGTAGTAGGTCTGACCATTCATGTCGTCGTTCTCGGCGATGCGCCTCTTGCGCGCCTTGCGACTGACCAGTGTGCGCCTCATGGCACAGGTGACGATACCGCTTGCGACGATGATGATGGTGGCACCGAGAACAATCCATCCTCCCCAGCCCACGTGTGGAACGAATAACAGGATATCAACAAGGAAAGCGAGCAGCGAGACCAGAAGCGTCGGGAAGGTGAATATGAGCAGGGCGAGGAGGTAACGCGGCGAATGCGCGGGCGAGTGAAAGTGGGCAGCAACGGAGAGACCGAAGCATATCAGCGTCATGAGGGCTGCGACGGGGTGCACGATGAGGATGGAGGAGAGTGCATGGCGCTGGGCGGAGGGTAGCGAGAAGTCGGAGCTGTCTTCGCCTGCAAATAGTTTCTCTGTTGCCCGACAATCAGCATCGCCGTGGCATATGGTACATGCACGGAGCCATACCTGTGTTGTACCCGATCATGGGGCCTTTGCATCCTTGATCGCCATTCTCGCAGTAGCCGAGGACTCCAAAGTGAACACCGCGATAGGTAGCGAGAGGAATGCTCTTGATGAGAGGCGTCGACAGCGTCGAGAGCAGCAGCAGCACGAATGCGACGAAGAATAGTATCGACAAGGGGGTTGCAGGGCGCAACATGACGGCGAGGAACAGCAGAGTCTACTGCGTGCAAGTCCGGCTCGCCAGAGATGGGCTCTCGAGACTCGAGGGCGTGGTGTTTGGAGAGGCCGGTCGGACGTTTTGCGCGACCAAGTGTGAAGGGGCAGACGGTCCGCAGTCTCGTAGTGCGGCCGTGGGCGCAGTCGTAAGCCTGCCTTAGGCGCGACTCTTGCCCAGACGTGAAACGAGCGACGAGTGAGGTTGCACAGGTAATGCCTGTTGTGTCATTGATGCCTCGAAGCGTGTGTGCAACAGTGGCAGAACCCGCGATACGGCGCACAGCTGGTCCACGTTGGCCTTTGCTGGGCTTGTTGGGGGTTGCGGGGAAGCGTGGTGGGTGGCTTGAGGGGGAAGGTGGTGGGCGGAGCTGGAGGCAGGAGCGACAGACAGTGCAGCAGCAGCGGCAGTAGTGATAACGAGCGGATGCGCAGCCAATCGTGGGCGTGAATTGCGCAAGGTAGCGACCGTTGCAACTATGCCGGCTAGTCTCTGGAACCAACTTGGTAGGAGAGATTGTGCTTGTTGGGAGGGGGGTGGAAGGATACGCTGGACGGCGGTGGTTTTTCCTTCACGAACAAAGGCCATCGTGTCACGCGCCCCCCTGGGCCCTCGTAGCAAGCGTGTCTTACCCTGCGACTCTGCTTGTCTTCGGAGCATCAGTCGGAGTCCCACGCGCGTCCACGCTGCTCTCCCGAGTAGTACGACAAGGATATCTATCGTCTCATCTCGCTAGTCGCACGACCCCACTGTCATCTTCCAGGTACAGACAACGCCTGCCTTCGCTGTCCTTCAAACGAGGCTGCCCAAAGCCTGAAACACACAGACGCTCATGTTCCCAGGTTTGAGGCAATCAACACCACCCATGACGGTCATGATTTGCTTTGTCGACGATGCGGCCGTGTGCATTGCAATGCCTTGTCGCCTCGAAACAGGGCACAAACATGGCGTCCTCCTATCGACCCCAGCCTGATTCCGGAAAAAGGATCAGCCAAACGCCACCAACTTATATTACCACTGTTATCGCATTCCACGCGACATGCTCTTTGCTTGCAGCTTGTTTTCCGCCTCCAACGATAACGCTACAAGGCGACTCGAGCCGTCACAAAGCCTCCCACGGCTCCACGTAGGGCATCTTCATCCAAGGCATGTTCATTGGGGCAAGACTGAAGTGTTTATTTGCTTGATTCTCAGACCTCTCATGGTATTCGTATGGAAATGCACATACTCCAGATCCGATCAACCTCCCCACAAGTCATCACGAACGCCTGAATTTTGGGATCCGAGTCCTGCACCTATGGTCATGGACTCATGGGTACTTCATATGCTGATCTACATCTACGCCCGCGACACGTTTAGTTGCCAGCGATGGCGTACGCCCTGCGGCGGTCACGCTCCTCAGCGATGGAGAGCTTGACACCCTTACCCTTGGGCAGGGAGATCCATGGCTTCTCCTTTCCGATGATGCTGAAACACATGTTAGAAACCAGTCTTGATTGCATTCGGACGTCCAACTTACATGACGTTGGACTCACGAGTGGTGAACTCGTTGTCAACAGCATCCTTCAAGTGGACAATGTTGAAGCCTCCGTCGTGGCGCTCACGGTGAGTGATGACACCGACACGACCCATGTTGCGACCACCGGTAACCATGACAATGACACCAGTGTCGAACTTGATGAAGTCGCTGATCTTGCCAGTGGTGAGGTCAATCTTGACAGTGTCGTTGACCTTGATGGTCGGGTCGGGGTAGCGGATTCTACACAAAATTTTAGCAGCAATTCGGACATAGCCAGACCCTGGTCGTATGCCTGGTGTAAAAGGTTTCCCTCAGACACCTAGCCCAAACTGTGGTCCAACGGCTGATAGAGCGGGAACTTACGTTCGCGCATCGTGCGTAACCAAGTAGGGAATTCCGCCCTTGCCAAGCTGGACGCGCTTGACCTTGCCGAGCTTGTATTGTGCCTCCTCGTCTGTGATCCTGTGGACGGTGAAGCGGCCCTTGGTGTCGTAGATCAGGCGGAAGTTCTCGCCAGTCTTCTCGATGGAGATGACATCCATCAAACCGGAGGGGAAGGTCGAGTCGGTGCGGACCTTGCCGTCAACCTTGACGAGGCGCTGCATGAGAATGGCGTTGACCTCGCGGGCGTTGAGCGCATACTTCAAGCGGTTACGGAGAAAGATGATCAAGGGGAGCGAGTCGCGGAGCTTGTGAGGACCGGGCGAGGCCTTGGGAGCGTAGGCACCTGCAACATGTCAGTTTTGATCTCGCAAATGCCGAATTCTGCATCGGTTGCGGAAGTTGTCATCGTACCGGACAGCTTGTCCAGGAGCCAGTGCGAGGGCGCGCTGAGGCGCTTCTGGTGCTTGACGGGTCCACGGGCCATGTTGACTGTTGTGTGAGGTTAGTCGTCGAGGTTGTCGGAGGTCCTGTCGTCGAGAAGCGAGAGAGTTCAACTGAGAATCAATATTCCTCACTAGCGCGTGTGCTAGGCGAGGGGCTAGCGCCGCCAAGCTGCCCTCACCGGCGCAACATCAGGGAAAGCAGTTCCACACGAACAAACATAAACTGTCGTACCATACTTATTGAGCTTCAGTAAACCGTCATTGCAACCTTCTGCATCAAGATAATGTTTTTTTTATTTTATTTTTGCAGCTCGAAACAGTATCATGGAGGTCTCGAGACGTCTCACATCATGATCAAAAAGCACTCGATTGTTAGACAGTTCTCGACTTTTGGAGTTTTGCGTTTGAATTTCTCTTGGGTCTGCATCATATCCTTTTGTATCGATACTAGGCATAGCCCTTCAGTACTGCCGCTTCTGCGTTCAATATCGACGATCCCGCTGCCCCAATGACAGCTGTGACTAGTTAGCAATGCCCCGGATACGTTCAAGTGCAAGTCAGACTCACTGTTGTGGCTAAGTGCGACAAACTTGAGATCAAAGATGCCCGCCTCATCTTCCCTTATCCTACCGACACTAACAGCATATCCCCGATCCGTCTCCCTGTCCAGCCTCGGTTGCGGCCTATCTGGCTCCTCCATCACCACAATAGCCTTCGCAGGTGCAGAGGGGCAGCCCAACTTCTGCGCATCAGACACATAGTCGCGCATCGCCTGCTTGACCTCCTCCGCGCTTGGTGGTGGACGGCGCTGGAAGCGTAGCGATACGCATGCAGTGTGTCCGTCCAGTACTGGCACGCGGTTGCATGCTGCAGAGACCTTCATGGGCTGATCTACGAATCCCGTCATGTCGTCGTTGACGCTGCCTAGGATCTTGGATGCCTCCGTCTCGAGCTTGTCTTCCTCGCCTGATATAAAGGGTACGACGTTGTCAATGATATCCATGCTGCTTACGCCGGGGTAGCCAGCGCCAGACACGGCCTGCATTGTGACGACTGAGACTTGGTCTATGGGACCGAACTTTGCTTGTAGTGCTGCAAAGGGTATAACGAGACCGATGACTGCGCAGTTGGAGTTGCAGACGAGGAAGCCCTTCTCCAGCTTGTGATGTTGTCTCTGGTGCTTGATGACGTCGAGATGGGCGAGGTTGACCGTGGGCACGACGAGCGGTACGAGAGGATCGCGGCGGTAGTTCTTTGCGTTGGAGAAGACGGCGAGTTCGGACTTGAGGAAGGCCATTTCTACAACGCGTCAGGCGTCGTACTCTGAGCGCATCATGATTTACCTACCGACATCGCCAGCGACATCGCTGTCGAGTCCAGAAAAGACCATGTCACAGTCCTTGAACTCTTCGGGTGTGCATTTCTTCACCACCAATTCCCCAATACGCTCGGAGAAAGGCAGCGCTTGCTTCCACTTGACGGCATCTTTGTACTTCTTGCCAGCTGACCGCTCAGAGGCCCCGACAGCGTGTAGTTCAAAGTGTGGGTGCAGTGCGAGAAGGAGGATGAAGCGCTGGCCGACCGAACCAGTCGCGCCGAGCACACCTGCAGTCGGGTTAGTCAATAACCAATCAAATGGGAAATCGTACTAACCGCACTTCTTCTTGGGAAAGACCTTGCTTCGAGATGTGAACTTTTCAGCGTCCATTGTGGTTGTTACTGGAATCACGAAATTGAGTCAATCGAGCTCGTAAAGTTCAGGTAGGACGCGGGGAGAGTGGGGGTGGAAAACGCGACACCACGCCAGCCGATCACGGAGGTCTGCATGTCCGCGGGCATCTTGAACACACCTACTTCTCTGCCGCAAATCGGACTTTTTCATTACCAAAATACAGCGACACCAAATGATGGAGATGCTAAGAAATCTATGTATGCCCTGGCAGATGCACCGGAATGTCAGACATGCTCCCCGTGGATGCTCACCAAGCAAACAGAACAAAAGGAAATGTGCCGTGTTGATATGCAATTCTACGCCTGAGCGTCCATGATCTTTCCCGGGTTCATAAGCCAGTACGGATCCAATGCGCCCTTGATGCTTCTCATCACGTTGATGGTGTCGAGACCAAGCTCTTTCTGCAGTGATGCCTTCTTTCCCAGCCCAATGCCGTGCTCGCCGGTACATGTGCCCTCCATTTCAAGCGCACGGTCGACCATGTCGTGAACGCACTTTTCGACGGCCGCCCGTTCTTTGGGATCCTTGCTGTTGTACATGATGCTTTCGTGGAAGTTGCCGTCTCCAATGTGACCCAGGATGCTCGCGAAAAGGCCGAGATCGTCCATTTCCTTCTTGGAGATTTCTGTCGAGACTAGTCAGCAAACCTGCTTCGATGTTGAGTGTAGCGGGACAACACACCGATAATGTCGGGCAGTCTGGAAATAGGCACTGCGACGTCTGTTGACCACACCTCGTCACCTTCGCGACGGAGTGCCAACATGCTCCACAAGGACTCCTTGCGCGCTGACCATAGCGTCTTCTGCTCCTCGGCGCTAACTGCAAACTCAAAGTCTCCGCTTTTATGCCTCTTGGAGATGGATCTTACCAACTCGATGTTCTCCTGTATCTATATGCAGTCAGTTCCATTCTGGGTAATTGCAGGCCGCATAAGGCTAACGTACCCCTGCCTTGGTTCCCGAGAATCTGTTTGCGGCTCTTAGTTCAAGCCTTGACATGTCAAAAGGTCGTCTTGGAATCTTACTTGAAGAACATGGTCGGTAATTCTTTCCACTTCTTGGTCGTTGATCCGGCTTTGTTGATCACACCCATCTGCACGTCATCCATGATTTCCATGGCAGCTACTGGCACTCCAGCGCGCAACACCTTGGAAGCCGCTGCTGCAGCATCTCGAATTGTGGGAAACGTCACAACTGCGACGCTAGTCTCTTGTGGTACTACAGCGAGTTTCAAAGTGATCTCGGTCACTATGCCCAGTGTGCCTTCGGAGCCAACGAAAAGGTTGGTAAGGTTGTAACCGGCCGACGATTTTCTAGACATTTCCAATCAGTCCCATACCGGAACTGGCAACCACTTTGCATACCTGGGCCTACGTCTTGTCTTGATGATTGTGCCGTCTGCGAGGACTACGGTCAGATTGATGACCCAATCCTTCATCGTGCCGTATCGCACTGCGTTGGTCCCACTGTGACATTAGATATTGGAGCCATGTGACCAACAGTCTGTGACCTCACCTGCAGCTTGTACCAACCATGCCTCCAATTCGAGCCTGACACGTCCGTCAACAATGGTTCGGGTTTCCATATTAGGATTGCCGGAACTTGATTGCAAAGCAGTGTAACATGTGAAAACGTACCGATGGACCAGGATCGACTGGAAAGAATAGACCTGAGTCTTTGATCTGATCATTGAGACTCATCCACGGTACCGAAGGCTGAACTACCACGTCCATACTACGCATTCACGTTAGTATTGTCGGCCTGGCATGCTAAAAAGAAAAAAAAAACTCGTGCACTTACTCATCTTCGTGCAAGGCCAAGATCTGGTCCATGAATGAAAAGTCAATGCTCATTCCACCAAATGGAGCCGAGAAGTTGGCCTCCAGGCTTGATCCTCCAGAGTAGGGAACTGTACACTATCAGTACCCATCTCTTCGTTTGTCCTCGTAAACATACTCATAGGTATCTTGTATTTGTAGCAAACCTTGGCGATTGAGGCACACTCTTCAGTGGATTTTGGGTAAGCCACGGCAACTGGGAGCTGGTCGATGTTGATGGACGACCATTCCGAGTACCCATGTCTGTGCAGATCTTCGTCGTCGGTACTGATGGAGTCTTCTCCGAATCTTGTCCTTAATTCTTCGATTGCCTACATCCATGTGAGTGACTGATGCGTGCGAAACCTTTGCACGACTTGCGAACCTACCTTTTCCATCTCGAGCTTAGAGGCATATTGGGGTCCTGGAGACTTGAGCCATGGCATTTGGATCCTGTGAGGTTCATCGTTGGCGCCATAGAAGTATGTAGTTGTGCCGGTAACAGCAGAAAATAGCAAGGCTCTTCCCGAGTTCCAAAATGGCCGTTGGAACTGCTCGGACCTGGATGTCTGCTCGCCTCCGGTACGTGCTCGAGCGCCACGTCGCTTGAGCAAAGGTGAGACTATTTGCCTCAGTCGCGCTGCTGGCTGGCGAAACATGACGTTGTCGATAGCGAAGAGGAAAGAAAAAAAAATGCACAATCAGGTGTTGGGACGATTGATAGGACTAGAAGTCGAAACTACGTCCGCCAACTGTGGATCAGGGCGCATTTACCAAACTAGGGAGATGGAAGAGTAGAGGAGAGGATGGTAGCAAGGCTGCGGTACGCATTTTGTGGATCTAGAAGCCGGACGGCAAGCACAGTGAGAGCGGGGAGAGATGATTCAGTCTAAACGCAGTTGGCGCGATTGTGCTTTCGGGTATCGCCCTGAGCGTCGTTGGCCAGCGCACAGGTAAAGTTGCAATACACGTCCCAGAATCCGTGGGATGGACCAGTGATAGCGTGGGAGGCTGACTAGATTCGCGATTTATGTATCAAATTTTTCGGCTCACGCAGCAAATGAAGTCGTGCATGATGACCTGCAAGGGGGGGGGGGGCCTTGGATACAGGCAAGGTGATTGCGGGGAAGACGAGGGCGATGACCAGCAAACATGTTGGTTCGAGATGCATCGTGGCGACAGGTGACGCTGGATGACATTCCGAACGATATGCCGGCGCGTGACGAGGCGTTCGCTAGGCCGGCCCCGAACGGCTGCACACGAGCATCGGAGCGAGCTGTGGATCTGGAGCTTTGCGAGGTGCGCTGCTGTGCAATGTGTGCTTTCTCTTCGAGGTCGAGACAAGGGGCAGCAGAAGAGGCGTATGCCGGGGACAATGGCCTTGCTCGATACCCGATGCCCATGGCTTTTGAGGCTCAAGAGCGAGGCTTGGAAAGCCGTGTGGAGAAGGCTTGGGACGCGGCAGACTTGGCCTGGTCGATTGGACGACCGTGATACGATTACCTCACCAAACCTACTCGTCTTGTCTGCGCAGCCCAGATGCTGGCTGACAATCGAGCCAGTGGGGGGAACATGCTGCACATGGACGTTTGCCATACCCCACGTGCCATGTCAGGCCTCTGCTTGCCGGTGCAGACGAGACGGAATGAATGCCCGGGCGTGTTTGGAGATGCCGCGGCAACGGCTCGACGATACTGAAGCGCAGTACGTATACATCCCCCTCGAGCGGCGTCGTAGGGACGCTATCAAGCGCGAGGCAAAGGAGGGCCTGCCAAAAGCAAAGAGAGAGAAAAGGGCATACAATCTATTGCCGCCAATGGGAGGCAGTGTGTAAGCGGAGAATAGAACAAGCCGCGCCACGCCTGCAAGACTAGCAATACTGCGCACAGCGGCTGTACGATGCTCAGATGGCTGACGCCAGTGGACAAAGATTCATGGGTGTGCATGTGCGGGCACAGGATGTGAGACGTTGCATGGTCGCGTGCATTGATAGCAACGGGGGACTCGGTGATTCCGGCGCCTAGTCCAGTTGTTGGGTGAACGCGACAGCAAACACGTTCGCATCCCAGATGCACGACGAAACGCGCTCCACAACCACCATTCGGCCCATCTCCGAGCTCAAGTAGACTCAGCCGACATGACGGATATCGGCGCAGACCTGACGTCCGAACTAACAAGGATCATCGACTGTCCATACCCCCCTTCGCTATCCGTACGTGTTGCCCCCCAAAATCGAGCACGTGACTCGCTGCATGGATGCATCCCATCATTGATGAGCTGACGCGACACTCCCCAGACCTTATCCGCTCTCCTGGCTCGCGCAGACATACCGACGATCCGATCATGTGTCCAAGACCGGTCACCCTGTGCGGTGAACCGGCTGGCCAAAATCGTCTTGGATGCACTGCCTCTGAATGCTTACACGTTGCATGTCCTGCATCTCTTGTGTAAGCGGTTGACCGCTCCGCGCTCCAACATCAGTGACGCAGTCCAACTGACTACCTGCTCCAGGTCGTGCGCCTGAATTTCGAGATGAGCTATTGGTCCTGCAGCCGACACTCCTTCATTCTCTGTTGAAAAAGGCAAACTCATCCAAGTCCGACTTCGCGCAGGTGAGTACCGGTATGCAGACTTGCAGGCACATTCCTTGCTAATTTCATGTAGCACGCCGAGCTATGCGTGCTTCTCCTTTCTCGTCCACTGCCCAAGGCGATACCGTTACCTGCTGTAGCACAGACCTTCTTCCTCAATGTCTTTGAAAACGCTACACAGCAACCCAACTACGATACACTGCGATCAGTGTATCGTATGCTCAACGGAGCATGTCGTCGACTCTACAGCCATCTTCCGAGGGACTTGAGACAGCGGTTTGACACCGAGCTCTGCAATATACTTAGATCCAAGAGAGTTGTACAGTCATCTATGCTATTCCTCTGGGCAGAGGGTATAGTCCTCATCACAGAGCATCCTCAGGGAATCGAGAGCCTGCAAGGTCTGCTTATTGACGAGGAGCCGACATCTACCGAAAGACTAAGACAACACTGGGCGACACCTTCGGGCCAAAAGCTGTTTGGCTCAACAAAGGACTCACACAAGACCATCGAGCTGACCTGTTTGAACGTGGTGTGGGTTCTTCGAGGTGGCGTGAAGGATGACGAGGCAGTCGAAGGCATACGCATTGCATCTAGAGCTTTACAGTTCATTGGCCGAGATATCAAGGACAACTGGCCCAGATCTAGCAGTTCGGCGGCCACCCTGTACAGCAAGTGTTTTTCCAAAGTACAAAGCTCCAATGCGAGTGCACCCGTTCAGTTGGAGGCCCTGTCGTTCCTTGGCGTACTGTCGAGTTCCCAGAGCTTACCACAAGACACTGGCGCACGCTACGAGGCGTGTTTATTGAAATCTCCTCGTACAGCAGAGCCCGAAGGCTTTGCCGAGCTTCTTGCAACTTCGCTGCTCATCTATGCAGTGCAGATCACAGAGGGCACCATCGTAGCACTCGTATCAGACATCATAACAGCGTGTGCTTCACAGCCAGGCTCCCATGAGGCGTCTACTCTTATTGACACTATAGATGAGCTGGCCACTGCTACGATGACGTCTGACAGTCTACGAAATACTGTGATGCGTGCACTGTCGTCGAAGACGTTGCAAGAGAAACTTGCGGTCCTAGCTCATCCCGTTGTAACAAAAGAAGGCACCGGCTGCTGTACACATGCAGCATCAATGCGTAGGCGGTTAGTCGCTGCTACGATTGCTTCCTTGCTCACCATCATTCTCACGGCGCAACCGGGAGAGTCGAGCATACCGCAAACCACTGTCGCTGCTCTTATCAAGAAACAGCGAAATCTTCCTCCAGTATTGGATTCTTGCTTGCGCTCAACAGAAAGTTCGAATCCATCTTCAATTTCTCTCTTCCAAGAAGCAAGCACCCAATACCCAGGCCATCATCTAGAGGATTGGAGGATACGTCTCGATTTGGAACTACAAAGCCAAAACAAATACCAGCGGGATGCCGTCATGCGCTCCATGGCACAGATTTGCCGTGATCTCGAGACGCGCTGCAACACAGTCGAAGAGCCGCTACGGCTGGAAAGAGAAAAGTCCATCAAACTCCTAGAAAAAACTGCTCATCTCCAAGAGCAAATCGAGTCATTACACCAAGAAAGACAGGACTATATCGACCACATAGATGGCCTGGACAAGGATTTGCAAGATCTAAAGGACGACCAACAACATTTAGCGCAGCAGAAGTCTGAGGTGGAGAAGGAGAAAGAGCAAACATGTTTTAGACTTCAAGAAGTAGAGACCGCGCTGGAGGCGTCAGAGCGGAATGCAGCCGAGGTTCTGGATGCTTCTCACAAGAGATCGAGCGCGGTGGAGTCAGAGCTTCGCTCAACGTTGCTCGAGTACAAAAATGTCATTGGCGCTCGCGATGAAAAGGTCCACGAACTGAGCCTCACGATAGACCAGCTCAGAGAATCTCAGGCGCAGTACAAGAAAGACTATGAAGACCTCGTGTCACAGTGCGAGCAGTACCAGAATCGTAGCCACGAAACGGAACATTTGCTTGAACAGGAGCGTGCGAATGCTTCTCGCCACTCGGACGACATGGCACGGCTTGAAGCGCAAGTAGCAGAAAACCAGCATCAGCTGGAGGAAAAAAGAGCGGAGCTTGAGGATACCCTTCAACAGTTACACCTCTTGCGGACGAGTTACCATGAGCTCGAAGAAACGTCGGCAGAAACGATGAGAAGGCTCGTAGCACAGCATGTCAACGACCTGGGTGTTGCCACTACGAAAGCTGAAGCCGAACGCAAAGAGCTAAAAGTTCAGCTACAAAATGCTCAAAACAACGCTCAACAGGAAAAATGTCATCACGAAAAGACGCGTAGCGACGTCCAACGTCTCCAAGCCTCCATACCACCATTAGAGGCACGAATTCAAGAACTCGAAGAGTTCTGCAAAGAGCAGGAAGAGGAACTTGAAGAATTCAGAACCGCTCGCAGGATGATGGCGATGCATTTGTTGCCCGCTCGATCTGCTTCCCGAACTTACAAGGAGATTGCTCAGCCCGAAACCACACGAGAGCCGCGAACTCACCGACGACGTAAATCAGCCGTCAACACTCGAGGGGAAATGCCAAAGTCTAGTACGTATACTCAAGAACCATCTGACAAAGCCATGGAAAACGTCGAGAGTGCATCTTTCCCCTCATCGGCCGACTCGACTTCCTCCCAAGGTGGCGGGCCGACACCAAAGCGTGCCAAACCGAGGCCAACGTTCAAAGTGCCAACGATGCAAACGCCTTACACTCAGAACGCTGATATCATCTCCAAGTCAGTCTCGCACTCACACAAATTGTCATCAAGTAAGCGGGCCCTGAGGCCAGTGTCGCCGAACCGCCGCCACACAACCGCTGGCCCCACATTGCCGGATGGGGAGGGAGAAGACCCTGTTAGTGAATTTGGATCATTCAGTAAGCCCAGAGGCAGCCTTCAGCCTCTTGAACAGACGGATTTCGACATGGACGATGAGTTTACGACAGGCACACCACTTACCCCAGGCTTCATGTCAGGGACTGGGCGCATGCCAGTGGAAGACGATGAGACTATGACTGAAATATGAGTAAGAAGTTGTGGTACACTATGACACGGCAGGCGAGGTAGTCAGCTGTTAGTTCTCCGCGCATTTGATACGGACACCTGAACACATGGCGCACGAGAGACATTTGACGGTTCTGAGATACCAAACGGCCTACCCTTACACGAGGCCTTGACTCTACCTTTACTGTACCAGTAGCGTTATTTCAGTCGTTGAATCTCTATATTCCTCTCCATTCCTGTTCTTGACGTTGTCTCGATCTTCTTACCTCACGGCTACCTGCTTTCTTCCCACGCGCCTTGTTGTCACTCGTCATTACATCATCCGCTACCTCTCAGCTTCTCAGCTCGCTCCTGATTAGCAAATTCCTCGTCTAGGCCCAGGCACGCTGTCGAGTAGCAGCTCTGAATTGAACCCACGCCTTCCTCATACGATTGCTCTTCCATAGCCCTCTATCTACCACAACTACGCTAACACATTGTCTCACCTACTACCTATATCCCGACAAATCTCTCAACTTCGAGCGATCCTTGGGCTCCCATATCACAGGATTCCCGATCCGACGTTATCCCACAAACATCGAGCACACGTGACGCGACTCGCTCTTACCGGATGCAGGACGGCTGTAAGCAAACGCTCGTTTTGATTGCCCACCCACCTCAAGCAAACATCGATCCACATCCTCTTATTCCAATCTCGCAAAGACTGGGTACCGTTACTATACGCTTCCAAGGTTCCTGTAGCCAGCCGCTTTGGCACTGCTGCATTGCATCTTCCTGAAGTAGCGGTCACTCTCGATTTGGCTGCTCGTCATTGCCACCGCTCTTTTCTATCGCTATTCCCTGAGGAATAGAGCGAGAGTGATTGCTTTGCCAAACAAACATGGATCGTTATCTTCTTGACCAACATGCCGTCGACTCGACTTCTGCTTTCAACACCAGCACTCCCACATCAGCAAAATCCTATGCTCTAAGCCCAGAATCGATTCAACATAGTGAGCAGAAATCAGAGACGAGCTCCAACAGCGAGGAGCATTTCGGGACCCACAACATGTATTGCGGCAATCAACGCGGTGACCGCAGTGGATATTATGGTGATAGAGGTGGTAATCGCACATACTCCGACAGCTCCGGTAGTTCTAATGGCCAGTACAATCCGAACCGACCGAATTCCGAGCCCAGTCCAGGTCCTCAACTCATTCAACATTCTCATACTCGCATGGTAACTCCCGAGCAGCTGATCAACCCCCCAGCCCACGTGGACTCACCCATTACGCCAGTCAATCAGTTCTCCTCTTTCGACTTGAACGGCCATAGCATCAACGAGACCTATATTACAAAGAGACTTACGAACACGACTCAAACTACCGCGAGGTCATCAATCAACAGCCCGCCAAGAAAGGCTACGCGAGCATCTCCTCAGTACGGAGCTAGTCGCCCTTGCTACAACTCAGTCAATCAGCGCAACCCACAGCGACCAATCTTGAGAGATGGAGCTCAGCACTGGGCCCATCATCAGGAAGGAAAGATCAGGTTGTCAGGCATACCCAAGAACTATTGGACAAAGGACATTTACCATGCAATGTCATCGTTTGGCACTGTCTTCAGGATCGAGATGGTTGTTGGCACTCGCGACAATACCGCTTATGTAGTCTTCCGGTAAGTATACATTCTGTAACGACACGCGCATTCTAACACACTCTTTAAAGGCCTCCCCCTCTCACGTCTATTCCGCATCGGAGTTTACATCTCGGTGCTGCGTCCCTAAGATCCGAGACACTTTCCCCACAAGTCAAGACCGTTCCGAGCCCTGCCAACCCCGCAAAGGCCTACTACGAGTTCAATGTTCTGCCAGTACAAGGAATTGATTTTGGCATCAGAGTGGCAGACAAGAGCATGATCGCCATGCGTAGCTTACATTCGCCAGACGGCATCCACATGATGCTGAATCTAGTTCGCAAAGAGCTCGACATTCAGTTCCCCATCAGTATTGATAACGAGATGCGCAAGTTCCGCTTTCGTTTGCCAATTGCTCTGCTCTCGCGTATCTACCAGGTCGCTGACAACATCACGGATCAACCGACTTTAATCATTCCATTCAACTCACCACCACAATTCTACATGCAGATGAGAGAGGGTGAATACCTTGAGGATGGAACAAAGCACACTAGCTTTTCCAAGGAAAAGCTCTGGAATGACTGGAGCACCTGGTTCCGAGCGACTGATGTAATCAACAACACGATCAAAAAGATGTTCCAGAATTTACCGTTGATGAACCACAAGGATACCGCTATTATCGACATTGGCAAGTCTTACCTAGCATTTCTGATCAATATCCAACTGACTACTTTAGGCCGATGGACCAATTATCGCATGACTTTCGACGCAGCAGTGATGACTGGGCTCAAGTACAAGGACTTCAGTGATGCTCTCGCCGACCATGGAGTCGTGATTGAGAACTTTGACGAGTACACAGTCAAAGAAAAGGCTGCGTCGCCTCTATGGTCCCTGCTGCAGGAAGAAATATCTGGCACCCACCCGCATCTCGAATCGACAGCCAATTCGAAGGGGTCGGTATTTGACGACCTTTTGGCGGGTCAGGTTCACCTAAGCTTTCCGGTGCGGTATCAGCTTGAGGTTTGCCTGTCGAACGGCTATTTAAAGGAACATAACATGACGAGCGACTTCCTGGAGAAGCTTGCGGCTTTGGAGCCTCGCCGTGCTGTCCTCATACTTGAAAAAGTTGTTGACAAACAGCATACCTACTACGATCCGATGGAAATATTAAGCATCCGAGTCAAACAACACGTGAAGGGGGTTCCTAGTTACTGCGTCCTCCAGCGATCGGTCATAATTACCCCAACCATGATGCATGTTGCATCGCCTATTATGGAAACCTCGAATCGCATCATTCGCAAGCATGCTGCAGACAGCGATCGATTCATCCGAGTAAAGTTCTCCGACGAGAAGACAGAAGGCCAGTTGCGAAACATGCCCAACGGGAGGGCTGAAGCTACATTCGACAGGGTCCACCGTGCCATGAAACACGGCATCGTTGTTGCAGGAAGATATTTTGAGTTTCTAGCATTTGGTAACTCTCAATTTCGCGAACATGGTGCATACTTCTACGCACCTACTTCATCCAAGTCCGCCGACGATATTCGCGTCTCACTGGGCAATTTCAGTCACATCAAGACGGTTGCCAAATTCGGTGCTCGTCTCGGTCAATGCTTCTCAACCACTCGCGCGATGCGGGACAACGTCAAGGTTATAGGCATTCCTGATATCATACGCAACGGCTTTACTTTTACAGACGGTGTCGGCAAAATATCGCTCTTGTTGGCCCAGATGGCCGCTCAAGAGCTCGGGTTGGCCCATGCTTTCGATGATCCTCCGTCTCTATTTCAGTTTCGCCTCGGTGGCTGCAAAGGTGTACTTGCGCTCGATCCTAAAATTACTGGCCCTGAGGTTCACATCAGACCAAGCCAGAAGAAGTTCGTGGCACCTCACAATGGTCTCGAGATCATCCGGTCGTCATCCCTTGCCACCCCGTTCTTCAACCGCCAGATGATCGTTGTCTTGTCGTACCTCGGTGTACCAGATTCCATCATTATCAGGAAGCAGCAAGCCATGATCAATGACTACGAGTATGCCATGGTAGATGAGGTGGTCGCTTTGCAGAAGCTTCGAAAGCACATTGATATGAACCAGACCACCCTGACGGTGGCGGGCATGGTACTAGATGGGTTCATGAAAGCTGAAGATCCCTTTCTCATGTCTCTTCTCAAGCTATGGAGGGCTTGTACTATTAAAAACCTCAAAGAGAAGGCTCGCATCGCCATCGATGATGGTGCGTTCGTACTCGGGTGTGTGGACGAAACAGCAACACTCCAGGGCCACAGGAACGATCCACAGTCTCGACTTGACGCTACGAAGCATGAGAAATTGGCGACACTTCCAGAAATATTCTTACAAGTCGATGATACAAGCAAGCCAGGCTACTACAAGATTATTGAGGGCGTGTGTATCCTGGCACGAAATCCGTCACTACATCCAGGAGACCTTCGATTGGTTCGCGCAGTGGACGTACCAGGACTCCATCACCTCAAGAATGTTGTTGTGCTGCCTCAGACTGGAGATCGAGATCTCGCGAACATGTGCTCGGGTGGTGACCTTGACGGAGACGATTACATGGTATTGTGGGACATTGACTTGATACCCAACATTGTCAATGTACCACCCATGGATTTCACGGCTGAAAAGCCCGTCGAGACTGAAGACCCGATTACGGCTTCGCACATTGCTGCTTTCTTCGTTACCTACATGAAGAACGACTCCCTTGGTCAGATAGCACACGCACATCTAGCACAAGCCGACTTCCAAGCCGACGGTGTCAACGATGAGAAGTGTCTTACCTTGGCCGAACTTCATTCCAAGGCGGTCGATTTTCCAAAGAGCGGTTTGCCAGCTGAGATGACGCGCGAGCTGAGGCCTTGGAAGTGGCCACATTTCATGGAAAAGAAGCATATCTCCGAGCATCAAATTTATCACTCAAAGAAGGTTCTGGGTATGCTTTACGATCAGGTTCAACTGGTAGATTTCAAGCCGCAGTGGGAAAACCCATTCGACACGCGCGTTTTGGAGGCGTTCAAACTCGGAGATGATATCTTGTGTAAAGCAACGAAACTCAAGGCGTCATACGACGAATCGCTGCGGAGATTAATGGCCAAGCATGGTATCCAGACGGAATTCGAAGCCTGGTCAGTCTTTGTCCTGGTACACAATCACGAAAGCCGCGACTACAAATTCGCAGAAGAGTTTGGTAGGACGATTGGGGCTTTGAAGTCGCAATACCGAGAAGAGTGTCGAGTTGCTGCAGGGCTTGCTATAGAAGGCACAGCCAACTGGAGTCGCCTAGTGGAATTCGTTGCCGCGATGTATACGGTTACCGCAAGAGAGATGGAGGCAGCACTAGTCGAGTGCCGCACGAAGACGAAGACTGTTGGCGGCCAGGAAGTTCCAGTGCGACGTATGGAGCCGGAACATATGCCTTTGATATCCTTTCCCTGGCTGTTCCCTAGTGAGCTAGGCAAGATTGCAACTGGTGGCAGCATTGCGCAGCAGCTAGACTCTTTGCAGGTCCAACAGAAGACCCCAACCCGACAGAAGAATCACGCTAGGTCGACTCTCGCGGCGGAGACCGAGGTTGGCGTCGTTGAGACCACAACAGGAGTCACGCGTTATGGGGAGTTGTTGGATTTGGACTTTAGTGTCAGCAACGACTGAGGCGGATTGATCGGACGGAGAGAGGGGACCATGGTGAGCTTTCCAAGGATTAGAAGTGGGGACTACGGTGGTAGCTGGCATGCACAAGCGAGTACTAAAAGTAATATGAGGGTCACAGAATCTGCGCCACAGGATGCAGGAGAGTGTGGCTAGCTTTTGGGGCTTGTGTCAAGTCTGATGATGAAGGGCACGCAGGGTTGATTGTTCGTCATCAAAGCAAACAAAAATCACAAAACCACGGAGAAAAATCGTACACAATAGAAAACTTGGCTAACAAGCTTGTTGATGTTGGCGATGATGTTGTCCAAGAAAGCAACTGCTATGACAATGACGACGACGTCTGGTATCGATAAGCAGCACACCACGCGCAACTCGTAATTTCCTCTCGGTGCCCGTGTCACGATGCCACCCTCAACGCGCATACCACCGCTCCTACAACCCTATGTCCAGCTACCCCGCGACGACTCGATCCTCTTGCTCACGAGCACCCTCGGCGCCAGCGCGAATTGGCTGCTCATTCGCTTCCTCTGCAATGCGCTGAGCACCACGACACCACAAGATGGTGGGGGCGAGGAACACAACGTCATCCTGGTGTCATGGATGAGAGACTATGACTTCTGGAGGCAAGAGGCTAGAAAAGGCGCAGCCCTAGATCTCGAGAAGCTCAGGGAGCAGCAAAGGTTCGCCTTCGTTGATGGACTGGGTGCTGGTGGAAATGCGACAGATGACAAGACGCCCGGCAGAGACTCGCAGAACAATGTGCACACGACACCACGAGCTGCGGTATCAAACGCGACCCCAGCGCAGACAGCCCCGCAGATTTTGCCTGCACGAGGACCACCTGGACGAATAGTGCCTGCAAGAGGGCCGCCTCCATCAGCTCCAGCAGCGGTGCCAGCGCCGAGTCCAGCTACAAACACCTCTAATGGACCAGCGAGCGCAAATAAAAGTACACCGGGGCACTATACTCTCAAGCGCCTCGACATGGCGGACATGAAGACGACCATCTCTAGCGCCATATCCTCGTTGGCTACGTCGGCCGCTCAACGAAAGACGCTCCTCATCTTTGATAACCCCGATCTTCTCCTCGCGCTGAATCCAGCAATCACGCCTTCCGACTTCACCTCCCTTATGCTACAGCTTCACACACGACCGACCGTATCGCATGTCCTCACGCACATACAAGCCGACAACCCGCTCCTCAGCCTCTCTGCACCTCCGCAGCCACTTGAAGTGGCGCATCACAACCTACTTGTCAAGTGCGCGCACATGAGCAGGCGGATACTTGGTGTAAGGATACTGGACACGGGTGTTGCGAGGGATGTGAGTGGTGTTGTACGCGTTACGGAGCAGAGGAATCAATGGTTCGACGTGGGCTTCGATATTAAAGAAAACAGGAAAGACGACGATAGCGGGAGGGGGAAGGAATTCTTGTATCAGGTCAAGAGCGATGGCAGCGTGAGGGTGTTTGAGCGTGGTGCTGGCGGGGAGGGCTAAGATCTTGCATTTCATAGCCCGAAGAGCAGCTCATGAGCTAAGTCCATTGTGGATGCTGCAGGATCAGAGCTTCTTCTTGCATTTGCGACACAAGAGAGAGTGTGGATAAAGACGTTTCGGCTGCACAGAGCATGCTGCCAGCCATACAGTGGAAAAGACCAACCCATCATCAATCCCTATCATCACTTGTTGGAAACCAACTCCACTGTTCCATTAAGACATACGCGAGACTTACATGACGCCGCAGTTCCCCGGCCCCTGAGTCCTACACCCCGAATATCTACCAGTGAACCTGGGGGAGCGACTGACCAACCCAGTGCAGCGACGACTCTTATTTTCGGGATGTTCTGCAATCAATACAACCAAGTCATGCAATCCTGCTGCGGTAATACAACTGTGCCGCTCGGAACTCCAGCCCATCACACCTGTATGCGACAACGAGCTCAATGCGAACACTGCGACCCATTCCCAACACAACACTTGCGCCTTCATCTATGCAGCCACAATCCTCTTTACTGCAATTCCTGCTGTACATGGCAGGCTGATTTCATTGACGATGGGCAACCCTTACTCTACTGACGCCGTTTTCGGCAATTTAGGGGCCGCCTTACCCAGCAGTAATGTGGCACAGTCGCTAGCTCAACAGTTCATGCCCGACGCCACAACGACGCAGCTTCGCAATGAATGTCTGCTTTAATCTAAGGGAAATAACCATTCGAGGAGGATGTATAAGCGCCGTGGTGGTGAGAAGGAAGGAACATGCAAGATGGGGCGTATGTGACGTGCGTTATGGGGTATATATGTTGAGAGTTTCGCTGGCCGATGGACGGGTACCAAGATGTTTGCCTGCGTGTAGGCTTCACTCAGCCTCGACATACATAGATAACAGCAGGCTCCACTATCCTCACATTCAGCAACGTCACCTTACCCATGCCACACAAGAAGATCCCAACCATGTCAATCCGCCTCCTAGATCTCCCCACGGAAATCCTCAACCAAATCCTCACATCCTTACCCACACCCTCTCTCCTCCGCTTCTCGGAAACCTCGCACCACGCCCGGACCCTCGCCAACGCAAACTTGCACACTCTCTCCCTCGGCATCGCTCCCCTCACTCCCCCCTTTTACAACTTGCTACAGTTTGATCAACCCCGCAACACAAACTCCACCACTACCAACAGTATCTCGACCAACACCCCTTACGCCATCTGGCTGCGCATCCCCAAAGCGCAAACTGAAGAATACTGGACCTTGCTCAACTTCCAAAGCGCACTTGTAACCAGTATACTGAAACGCCATGGGACCATGCTGCAGCGTCTTGAGTTGAGCGTCTGGGCGCTCACACTGCCGATGGCGGGTGCGATTGCAAGGCTACGTGCTCTCCGCTGGTTTTCGCTGAGGATAGAGAGGGCGACTGGTGGACGGCGGTCTTATATCGCTGTTGAACGGAACGAGCAGGGGAAAGCGTGGGAGTTGCTGACTAAAGAGCCGCCTGCATGGAGTCGCAGACTGGTGGCGTTGAAGCTGGAGAATTGCCAACTGGAGGTTGGGCAGTTGGCGGTTCTGCTAAAGGATAGTCGGGGGTGTGAGGAGCTGGGGTTGGATCGGTGTCGGTCTTTGGGTACGGGTCTTTGGACGTGGCTGGTAGAGTGGGAAGGGACGGGGGAGTTGAGGATACTGAATGTAGCGGATTATGGGGGAATGTTGGGGCAGGAGGCGAGGATGGCGATGGGCAAGTTGGGTAGATTACAGGTATGTTCCTACTCAAACTGACCATCTTCATGGGAGGGCGCAACGAGCTATTTGTGTGTGCGTGCATGTATGCTGACATCAAAGTAGTCTCTAAACCTTTACGATTGCCAGGAACAAGAGCCTGGGGAGTTTGAGCGGTACAATAGGAACGTATGGCACATGCCTAACTTTGTGGCACCGAGACTAGGTGGCTACGGCGCAGATATGATCATAGAGGTGGATCCGGAGTACATGCGATAAGAACTGAAAGGCAATAGAGTTCTTTGAAGTGAGGTTTTTCTATTCCGATACTTGATCAAGCAAGGGATCGCAACGACGTTGATGTCGAAGATCAATCATTCCAGTTACTAATCATCTATGTAAAAAGCTACCTAAAGAGATCATTTGGGTATACAGCTCTTGCCTTGTCCATCCCCCCTATTCAATAGTCGTTGTCCGTCTTCAAAACTCCATGTACTGACTGTAATCTGTATTGGGGTGATGAAGCGCGCCACCATTACCACCACGAGGCAAGGTAGAGCAGAAAGGACCAATGGAGCTGTCCGTGACCGAGCCCTGAGTACTCTGAACAGCATGCTGCGAGTCCTGGCTAGCACGAGTGCGGAGGTAGTCGCTGTACTCTGACACGCGCTGCGTTTTTGTTTGCCACTCGAGGAGCATGAGCATATCTTCTGCCTCTGCGATGTTTTTTCCGTGGATGGCGGCGCTATGCTCTTCATAGTAGTGACCGGGCTGGAACTCAGCTCGGTATTCTGAAGAGTGTTGCATCGATGCTTGTTTCCCGGCTAGGTACTGGTGGTCGGCCTCGATGTGGGTCCTGGTGTCGTCGTGAGCCGCCTTGCGTACAGCGCGGGCACGATGGCGGTCAGGAACCCTCTGTACAGCTGGCTCATCAGTGACAGCCTTGCGCATGCTTTTCAACTTGGCTTGCCGGCGCTCTTGCCTCGACTTGATAGTCGCTTCTTCCTTTTCCAGGTTGAGCATGTGGCGATACTTCTGCTCCAAGTAAGCACCGATCATGGTTGGCGCCCAGTCCTGAACAAAGTTAAGTCCGAGGATGCCGCTGTAGACATCCGAGCTGTAAAGCTGTACCAACTGCTCATGGGCATCTTCTGCTGACATGTTGTCGTTCTCGACTTGCCAAACCAGCTCGTAGCGGAGTGCCTGAACCCGTGCCTCGCGGATCGCATCATCGAGCGCTTTGCCGCATGACGGATTGTTGAGAATATCCCAATACTCGGACAGACTGTTGTGGAACTCAGCGATGGTCGGGCCGCCCTCATAAACAAATTGAGTCGCAACGTTGAAGCCACTGTCGATGCGAAGATTCAGCAGTTGATGCATCTCCTGCATGCGTGCGACAAGAGCGTAGTACAAGTCCTCGTAGTCGGCGAGCGGGCGTTCGGTAACCTCTTGGTCGAAACGCAAGTAGATTCGCGCGTGAATGCGCTCGACAGTGAGAAAGCCAGGGGGTAGCAGGCTAGGGCCAACCTGCTTCTTCTGCAGGCGGGCGAATAGAGTGCTCAGACTGGGGCTGTATAGATCGAGTTCTAGCTTGCCAAAGAGATTGCTGCTGCCAGCAAGATCGATGAGATAGCTGCTGAGCTTGAGGATATGCTCGACAATGTATTCGGTCGGATAGGTTGTGTTTACAGCTTGAACGGCCATGTGACTGACCGCTACCGCGAAAGATGGAAGGAGAGTCTTTGCAGACATCTTGGGATACTTGTTGTGTCGTATATTGTGAGGTTGGAAGATGTCAGACGATCAAGGCAAGACTTGCTCGGGATGGGTAGAAATTTGAGGATGGTGTAAAGAGCCGAGTAGTTTGCCGTTGGCATCTCTCTGGGTGTGCGATCAATATCGGCAAAAGGGTTGTGGGTTCAAAATTTGGGAATCGGGGAGGCTGGGAGACGACTTTGTCAAGTGAAGGTGAAAGGGAGGCCCAGATGTCGCATATCTGGTGTCTCCCTCCCTTGTTGTTATTGTTCTTGCAGAGAGGCTAGACAATAGAACTGACTTGATTGTAGCGACCAGAAGGACACTTTGGAGCTGCGAACGCAAATATCTGGGTGCAGTGGGTACCCGTTGCTAGAGGGACGATCACTCAGGTACAACGTCACCGCTGGCGGCGAAAAATTCCATAGCAAGAGACAAACCACACTATTCACTCCAAACATGAGATCACATACCATCAATACCATTCTGCGAGTTTTCTACCCCTTCACTGCCTCATTTGGACAATGTTGTTGCCTGAAGGGATAGGTGACAAGATGGCCGCACTGTCATGCCATTCAGTCATGTGTCGACTCACCACCCCATTAAGTCAGTCTTCAGGCAGCTAAACTAAGTACCAATGTCCTCCCGTCGAGATTACTTAGCCAGTGAGGTGGTTCGTCTTGAATTCAGTCTCGTCCCAAGAAGGCGCCGCCCGCGAGTGCTCCCGCATTGGCTAACCAGAAAATCAGCTTGCCAGCACCTAGTCGAAACTCCTCGCCCGTCTTTTCGTTCCGATAAACGAAGTCGCTCTTTTTCTTAAACGTATTCCTGGGCCAATGGAGGCACTCGACAGTGTAGATGACGCTCAAATGGCCAGTGACGGCGAATGATACAGTACGATGGGAGTGTACCAGAAGCACGAGATAGAGATACTTATACTACACTCGTTCTCATACCGACCTGCCCGCTGATCCATGCATTCACGTTCCAGAGCTGCCAGATCCCCAATCGGTGTGCCCTGCATCTCCCGCTCACCCTCACTGTGCGTGGAGTATAGGTGCCATCTAGCCAGTTCGTTTTTATGCTCGCGGGACGTCGTTGCAATATGGTCGAAGTTGGGCAGGTTTGCCGACACCCAATGGCAGCCATCAGAACTTGCGGGGACCCCACACCTCGCGGACGCGTGTATGCTGCTCGTCACGATTTAGAACTTTCGCTCTTGGCATCCCAATGTCTGCTTTTCTTCGACTGCTCATACAATTGTTGACAACATCCAGGGGATGTTTGAGATGTTCAGTGTTCGAAATCGTGTATGACAGCATTACACCTCCCATCAAGCGAGGTAGCCAAACGCCCGACGACAAAACGAAAGAGCCAGAAGCGTTTTCAAGCTAGTTCTGACGCAAGAACCCCTACTACCTCGGATGATGAGGATTTTGTGGGGAGGGGAGGATGGTCAGGAATCGAGCGTTGAGCATAGAATGCACTTGATTAAACACTACAATGGACACATGCAGTTGTCCAGGCTGGTTAAAATGTGGTGACAACCTCCATATTCCCTTCAATGCCTCTCATCTCTAAAGCTCCGCGCTTCGACTTCTTAGCACCGCAAGTGTACACACTTTCAAAGTACCATCGATGAGCTTCGATATCCACGATAAGCCAGGCCATGTTTCCCCTAAAGTTTATAGCGCCATCGTAGGTCTTGATATCGCCGGCTGTCACCTCTTGCTTGTTCGGCTTGTTGATGTAGTACTCAGGACTGATATGGACATATCCCATTGTCAATAGCGGCAGCTTGGGAACGGGGTCATTCCAATGTGTGACCCGATAGTTGCCACCAGCTTGATTCGTGATATAAGAGCTGATCTTGCTACCTCCTATCCTCGGTGATCCAAAGTTGTACAATGCTACGGTGTAGCCGGCGTTGCGCATGCTTGCTGCTGCGAGTGTAGCAACAGCGCCGCCCAGCGAGTGCCCTGTTACGGTGATTTTGTAGCTGGGAAACGCGGCAGACGTTTGCTTCACAGCGGGTAAGACGGTATCGCGCGCATCCGTCCAAGATTGCCAGAAACCGCTATGCGCAGTGCAGTCAGGACATATATCGGTTTTGGTGGTGCCGAAGTCGAGGTTTGTGCGCCAGGCATCGATTGTTTGACTGCCGCGGAAGGCAACAATTATAAGTTTATTAGTATGGTCGACAGCGACAAAGCCGGTAACATCAGTCGAGGTCTCCTGTCTACTTGTTGTTAGCATACATGTCGCTTGTGTTTGTGTAAGTCTCATCCCACACTAATGGGCGCAAGATCGGGTTATGAACTTACCGACTGTACTCAATGACAGTAGTGGAGTCTGCGTCCTGCACGAGAGGGCAGTTTCCGGTCGAGCATTCAATTTGATCACCGGTGGAGTCATAGTTGTTCGAGCAGTATGCCGCCGAAGCATACTGCTCCATCAATTTGAAGCTGCCCAAAAGGTCTGCAGCGATTCCTGTTGCTTGTTAGTCTATATGGCAGAAAATATTCCGCAGCACCAACATACCTCGCTCCTGAACAAGTGGTGCAGCATGGCTAGTTATGGCTCCTAGCAGCGCAGTGATAACGAGGGACAAGAAAGAAAGCATATTTAAATGATTGACTGATTGAAAAGAACGACTTGGGAAGAGGATCACACAACCGACTCAGGGACAACTAGACAGTGAAGCGGGTCTTTACCTACATATAAGATGGAAACCGCCGACTCACTTTCATGGTTCGTGGTTCATCGCGAAAGCCATTATGTGCTTCATCACACAAAATGCAAGTCTGAACTTCCAAATGCGGAGTACCAAGCAGCCACGCCGCGACCCGGTCTTTCCGTCATGCTTTGTATATTTCCAGAGCGAAGAAACCATTGGTGTTCGTCTATCTGGGGAGGCTTGCTTGTGGTTGAGCTTGTTACTCTCAAAAGCGCGTTCTGCGGTGCTATTGGGTAAGCCGAAGATAGGACCCCAGTAGCAGTGGGGCGGCGGCTCGACCGCGGCACGACTTGCATATAGACTTTGGGTTAGACGAGACGAGTGTATTGGATTAAAATCACCACGGAGCCTTGTCGCTAGTGCACGGCGCGTGCTTTTGCTGTTGGGAGAAGGAGAGATTGAAAGGCACCAGTCCGCGAAAGGGGGTGGAAAGGTCAGTGCAAGCGCTAGGTCACTAGCGCGTGGCGCAAGAAGTGGGCACATCTGGAGAATGGGTGAAACAATAGCACACTCTTCGCAACCCTTGCTGCCATACTAAAGAACTTGAGATGGATGTGTCTTGTCGAACAGCGTAGTACCCATGCCTGGGCAACTTCCGCGTTCAGAACGTGTCTTGAGCAGCAGATTGTTGAGTCGCGGAAAACTATGTGACTTCTTACGTGTACCAGCTGTTGACAGCAATTCCGCGTGCTCAGCTTACAGCAAACTTACGACCGAAGACATATACAACCCTAGTTGTGTACATGCTGATATGTCCCGCAGTCATCGTCTACTCCATTACTTTCCGACATTGATCAACTCTTACACTAGGAACCATTTCAAAGTACTTTCTAACTACACATCGACTGCCAATGCCGCGCGACCTAGTATTCTCTGAAGAGCAACCGCTCTTCACTCTAATCATAGCTACCATATCCATTGGATTCTTCCTGTCAACTCTCACGCTGTATACAAGTCTTCTTGCTCTCTACTTCCGAGCCCGACGCACCACTGGCCAACTAGCGAGTTTGCAACGTCAACGTCGACGCATGCAGAAAGAAATCGACCAAATCTCAGCCTTTGCTGAGTGGTTTCGTCTTAGAATTCATGAGATCCTTGATCGACTGGATGATGAGCTCCCTGTGCGGGACGCACTCATCATGGGCAGGGGCCAGATGATCTAGGGAGTGAGGTTGTGATCTCGGAGGGCATCTTGAGAAGGGATGCTCGCACAGGCAGATTTCGACTGTGGTGGACAGGAGCTTTGCAAAGTCTTGAGTACAACGTATGCGAATTGAGGAAGCTTTGGGTCTCGGATGTCTTAGTATTGTCTTTGGCAGGACCAATAGATATCGCATAGCTAAACAGCTCCTGACGTATTATCGCAAAATGTCTGAGACACTTGTGAGTGCTTTATGTGAGCTCGGTGTTTCTCTGTATAGAAAAGGCTAGTCATATCTCCGTCTATTGTTTACATACTCCACGCCAACGACTTTATCAATCCACCCCTCTCCTTCTTTAATCAACGAACATGAGCGGAGTACCAACACATCGTCAATTTCTTTCCTCACCAAAACCCATAAAGTCTGTAGCCAAACACGCTGCGCGACTGCTGTTTGCGGTCATCATCCTCGGTCTCAATGCCCACATGATCCACTTTCGTGCGGACAATGTTCTCGTATACTCTATAGTCCTGGTGCGTGTTGAAACCCCGGTTTACATGCACAGCTCACCATGTCACTAGGCCATCTTTACGATCCTAACGAGTACCTACTCTATCGTACGTCCATGTACATCCACAACAAAGAATGACGCCAAAGTCACCCTAGCAATACACCTATTCATGAGCTTGTTCTGGATAATCGACATTGGGTTCATATTGATGCTAGTCTCCCCGTGGCGAGAACCAGTCTCTGTAGCCCATTTCAAGACATTGGTCGCAAGGCTTGCTATGGGGGCTCTGGAATTGTAAATACAGTTTATGGCGCATAGAATACCACACTAAGACGCGATAGTTTACTCTGGCTCATGCCAATGGCTAATCTCGTACTCGCGATTATCGTCAATAGGAGAGAGCACATGTCTAGCGATGAGCATATCCCAATGCCGCGAATACAGACCACCAGTGCCAGGCCGATTCCCATGATGCCAACACAGCGAGTCGAAGCATGGTGTTCGTCGACGGGCGAACCTCGTCGAACGGAACCCCAACCTCTGCTTCCTGAGGGCTAAGACCTTAGCGATCACTTCGTCACACTTGGAGCTTAAACAGCGGAGGTACAACCATTGGTCAGGGTCCAGTGAAACTTTGGGCTTTTCTGGATGGGGATTGGCCTAAGCATCTCAAGCTCGAGATCTGATGCGAGCGCCTTACCACTAGGCTAAAAGTTCTTATGTAGTTGAGATGAGAGGATAAGTGGTCCTGGTATATGTATATCGAAGAAGACAGAAGAAGGGGAAAAGGTAAGGCGTAGCCAAGTCAAACGATATCCATTTCAGGTACCCGAACAAACAGCAGCAACAGCACCCACTGGTATCTTCTTCCACACCACTCACTCCCTTACGCCATGCATCTCGCTCCAAAACACTTGTGGCTCCTGGACCCCCTCCACTCAAAAGGCCTTTTATGTGCCTCAACACCCAAACCTACTCCTTCTTCAAGAAAGTCAAGGCAGCAACAACATAACCCTCCATCCCCACCGTCAACGTAGGCTGCACCACCGGCGCAAAGAATGGACTGTGATTCCCCGGAACATCCTCACTTAACCTACCCTCCTTCTCTGCCTTGTCCCAAATCGCCGGATCGGTTCCTCCATACAAGAAAAAGCAGCTCGGCTTGCCAATCGCAGTAGCCAAGATACCAAAGTCCTCCGAGCCTTGCAAGCGCGCAATGTCGGACTGGTAAGAATGCTTGCCGGGTCCAAAGTGCGCCGAGAAGGATTCCTCAAGCGTGTTGGTAACATCGGCGTCGTTGAAGAGCAAGGGAAACTGCGTTGTTGGTGTCAAGGTGGGAACGTTTGGGTTGTTTGATGCTTCGGCCTCGGCGGCGATGATGCGCTTTACGCTAGCGAGTACGCGTTCGCGGGTTTGAGGCAGAGCAGCGCGGACATCGATTTTCAGGTTGGCTTCTGAAGGGATGATGTTTTCGGCGTCGCCTGCGTGGAAGGCGGAGACGGTTACAACGGCAAAGTCTAGAGGGTCGACTTCTCGGGCCACGATCGACTGGAGACGCATTATCGTGGAGGCGGCCTGGAGGATAGGGTCGATGCCCCGATGAGGGGTGGATGCGTGAGCTTGTCGGCCTTGGATGCGGAGTTGGAAGCGGTCTGCCGAGCTGGCGATCAACCCGTGCTTTGTGCCTATAACACCAGCTCTTTCCGGCATCACGTGTGCGCCTACGACGACGTCTGGCTCCTTGACCTTTTGGTAAAGTCCATCGTCCACCATGTTCTGCGCGCCACCCGCCCTCTCTTCCGCGGGTTGAAACACCAGAATCAATTCCCCACTCCATGTGTCTTTACACTTGACCAAAGTTTCCGCCGCCGCAAGCAACGCTGTAATGTGCATATCGTGGCCACAAGCATGCATAACAGGTTTCTCAACATCGTCTACATCCTTCATGCGTACCGTGCTCGTATAGTCCAGCCCGGACTTTTCCTCAACGGGTAGCGCATCAATGTCAGCACGCAAGAGAAGGGTCTTTCCCGGGCCATTGGAGAAGCTGGCAGCAACGCCGTGACCGCCAATGGAAGAGTGAATCGTGAAAGCTCCGAAGGTTTCGAGATGCTTGACAATTGCCTCGGCGGTTTTGGCTTCTTGAAAGGAGAGCTCGGGGTGCGTGTGAAACCACTTGTCTAAGCTGTCGTGAGTGCTAGTCTTCATGTACTGGCGAGCGTACTTACAGAGCTCTTCGTATGAGGCTAGGTCTGGCTGATTTGCCTTTATGATTTCGCTTATTGAAGCCATTGTGTCTGCTTATCTGATCTCACAAGGTTTCCAGGAACGTGAGACTCAATCGCTTATATATGCACCCGAACACAAGGTAGATAGCTCGATAAATGGCCTGCCTTTGTTGCGTTAGCATGCCCAGGTACGATGCCAAGGCCGGATTAGTGAGATTGTGACAAATGCACTTCCCGACAGGGAAAGTCGAGGATGACGTATGCGAGCATGCGTTGGATTGTGGGGTAATGCATCTGACCACGACGCCGGTCCCTCCGGCGGCAGCGGCAACATACCACGGAAACAGGCCGATAAGAAAGCCCTCAGCAATTGAGAATTTGGAAGCGCACGTGTTGACGAAAGCAGGCTAGAAAAGTAATAAGTTCGTTGGTATAAATACAATAATGTGCATAACGCTAGACCAAAGCTGCGCTCAAGCGCTAGAAACGTACGCATCCGCAACTCCCGGCAAGTGGTCACAAGAGCTCCAGACTTTTGTCTTTGGCTGTGTTCCTGTTGAAGCTGCACGCAATGTACAGCAAGTGAAACAAGCTTTCGTAGTGAGAGAGGATTGGGCTTGGTCATTCTATGACCCGCCAATATCCTCACTGTCTTTCTCCAGCTGTCGCTCAAGACTTCCCATAGGGTCTGATTCTAAACCTGGCGCAGAAGGAGCGGCTGATGTTTGTTGCACAGGTTCAGGCTCAAGCTTGAGCTCAGCTTCGGGTACAGGTATGGGTTTGGGGTCGGGCTGAGGCTCAGATGCAACTACCGGCGCTGGTGCCGCATCCCCTTCAGTTGTTGGAGCTGGGGCTTCGCTCGGAGCATCATCGGGGACCAAGGCTTCCGTGGTAGTAGCAGAAGTCGAGATTTGGTTTATAGAGTTCTGTCGACTATGGGAGACGGCAGAAAGCGGCAGATCAGGTGAGCTTGATGGGTCACGCTTCGGCGTTTGCATAACCGTGTCGGACGGGGCGGCTTCAAGTGCGGTTCTCTCAATCGTTGCGGTATCTTGAGAGGGCCCGTTGGAAGTCGGCGATGCTTGGATTGCAAGCGTGGTGCTTTCTGTTGGAGTAGGGCCTGTGAAACTAGATGTCTCGTCCGCTAGAGCGCTGTTGGGGGGAACAGACGACGTCCGAGGAGTCGTTGGGTTGGAGGTATGCTCCATGTCTTGATCTTCATCTTCCTCGCCTTCCTCGCCGGAACCTTCTTCTTCGTCGGCGCCAGCGTCTGCCATTGGCGTATCCCCACCATCTGAAGGTGCTACAGACCCGTCCTCTTGCTTGACGCCAGGCACACCCAGTATGTCACCACCAGCGGTTGATGCTGGCGTTCCTTGCTCTGTTCCACCTTCGGCAAAAACAACCTTCTTCTTGCCCCTACCTGGACCTCCACGCTTCACCTTCTTCTTGGGGGGTGGTGGCCTTCGCCTAGGTGGTGTTTGTTGTAGGATGTCGTTAGCCACGACCACGCCCTCCGCGTTCACCACACCGACTCCTTCAACAATGGTTCCTGGTGCCGCAGTAGCCGGTGCAACTTCGATTGCGGCATCTGTAGGTTGAACTTCGCCTTCTACAGCCTGGCCTTCTGGTACAAGCACTTTGTAAACGGCCACATTGCCGTCGGCATCGAGCTTCTTTACTTTGGTTTCCCGCAATGCAGGCTGCGCGGCATGACCGTTGACGTACGGCGATGGGAGACCCTTTCTTCTCTTTGCGAGATATTCTGGCTCCGAAACTTCTAGATGTCGTGCCACTTTGACGTACTTCTTAATGGTGAACCCGGTACGAATCTCTTTGGTCTCTTCTTCTTCATCCTTCATCTCGTTGTCGTCTTCCGGGGGTGTTGGTGGCTTGTATAACTTCCCGGATCGTGCTGCTCGCAGTAATTGTTGAGAATGCTCGGGCAACATGTGAGAGTCCCGAGGCATGGGTAGTTCGGGCCAAGCATCCTTATCCAAAGGTTTGTTGTCGGCCGAGTTTGGTTCAACCGTAATCTCGGCTTCCCGGTACTGACTGATAGGGAGCCCTTCTAGCACGTTATGTTCTATCTGACCACGTCCCGATCTGTTGGACCGGTCCCTGTTCCGGAACTAGTCACATGATGTTAGCTTCGAGTCTCGAAACCATGCGCGCACGTATGCCGCTTTGCTCAGGTCAAAAGAAGAATAGGTCATGGCCGCTGCTCTATATGAGCGGGGTGCAGGTACCGAAGAGGTACTCATCACCGCCCCGTAGAGCTGGCGAGGCTGTAGGCCACAAGGCTGTTTCTTCGCTATGTTTCCTCCACAAAGTGATGTCGCGTTGATGATAGAAGATGAAATGTTCACTTTGCGATGCACGTGATAGCAATAGCGGTGTTGCGTCGCGCGCGGGCAAATGGCAGGAACCCGAGGCAGCAGACGCAGCTCAAGGATGCACGCTCGAACAAGAAGATGACGTGACGTACCGGAGCCATAGCGAGGTGTGGTTTCCTCAATGAGGACTGGATCAAGCGGTGAAAGTGGGTATGGGAAGTCGGCGCAATGCAACGGGAAGTCGCGATGCGTGAAGGGGAAGCGCGTCGCTTTGCAGATGGCAGGCACCACCGTGCGCCGCTATACCATTTTGGGTGCGTTTGCGATTGCTGCTTTGAAACTCGAGACGCGATCAACAGTCTTCCGGATTCTTCGATTGATCTGGTTGATCCCTAGTTCTTCTGCAATGACGCATGCCGACAAGCTACTCACAACGTCTGCAGTTCAAGAGAAACGCACATGGCAAAAGACATGAGGAATTGCACTTGTCATAATACGAGGTTGTTTTGTCAAAGAAAACACTTGAACGTATCGTATGCGCGCCCAAGTACTGATGCACAATATGATGTAGACTCCCTAACCAATCTTTACGTTCCATTCCATAGGGTTGAATGGCAGGCCCAATATAGTACAATATACTCATTCCCGACTTTTCATCGTCGTCAACAAACATGTAGCTGTTCCGCTGCCGTGCATACCCCCACTGCCCCATGCAATGTACGCCATACTGTTACAGGATCATTTCGTCTCATCCTCTATATCAGCACTCTTGCGCCAAGCACTTAATCCCAACCTTGGTCCTTCACTCTAACAATGTCACTTCTGTCACCCTTTTGCTTGCCCTCTTTGCCCCCTTCGACGACTAATCGGTCGATCTGGTAGAATTGGCTTATCACCGTTTGCCTCTGTGGACCGAGTTAGCATCTGCTCCAGTACACGCCATATTATCCCCCTGCGCTCCATGTGTCATTACCGCACCCCATGACATGTATCGCCCGATGAATTTGTAGATTGCGACATGTTCCGCTCTGCCACTTCTGCCGCCACACACTGCAGATCCTCCACTTCCCATACCGAATCGGCAGAAATACATCTTACCTTCAGCATTTGCAATTCATTCAGGCCCTTTTGTACCAGCTCTTGTATTGTTCGCTCCTCTGTCACATTCTTGCTGTCCCGGAACGCATCGCGCGTTCTCCGTTTGGCGTATTCGCGAAAATTGTAGGCGGCGAACTGGCTGCTCTGGCGCAGGAGGGAGCGGTACTGCAGACAGTAATTAGTCGACATTGTCCGATGATGGAAACAACATGTGTTCGTGTGCGCGCGCAGGATATCTGTACAGTGCACGTAGAGATACAGTGCAGAAGCGGGTCGCGAATCCCAGGCGGCGGTACCTCATAGGTGTACGCTGCAGCGGATATACTGGAATATCGTAGGAGGGGTACGTACGAGTGAGCGTACTTGATAGGCCATGTCGCCTTTTGCTGCTTGTGCTAATGACATGATCGTGGACAATGTGCGCGAGTATGGATGTGAATGGTGCGACTAGGGAATAAAAGTCGCTGGTTAGGTCATAGGTCTGGGACACAGGTCGGAGCGAAGCTTCGAAAGTCCGAGCAGCGAACTGGCATACAAACCGCCCGCAGCCTGCCCCACGCTGAACATTGCGGAAACGGATTGTACATCGAGCACAAAATTCAAGCACACTTGTTCCGCGAAGCTTTTGCAGGTGTTATTTTACAATCGAGCTAGTGACTCAAAACTATCGAAAAGACGAAGCTCGTCTGGCTTCTGGTCGGTGGTATACACAAGTGACATCGCCAAAACAAAAACGCCACCCAATGCAAGCAGAGCAATTAATGTCCCGAACAACGTGTCATATGAAAGAAAAATCAAGACTCACTTGTGCACACGCCCTATTGGCGATGCTTCTCTTGGATCCTGCGGAGCTGCTCCTGAACGTTCATGCTCTGCATCTGCGAAAGACGGGCAGCATCTTTGGCAGGATCAGGCTGACCGTCGTACGATAGTGCAGCCTTCTTCCTCCGAGCTTCTTCCTCTGCAGATATAGCCAATCCGGTAGCGCCATCGTAAATGTCCTCGCGCTGGCTAGCGAAACGTTTGAGGTTGTTTGCAACATCGGCGGTGTTGATCGTGGTAGAGTACCGGGCTTCAGCCTTGTCGCGCTGTTCCTTCCAGCGTGGATCCAGCAGTTCGACTAGCATACAGTGTTAGTAGACGTCTTTTGCAAGATAGAAAAGAGGGGGAGGGCTTACTTCGAATGTGCTCGTCCATCTCGTTTGAGGGGATTTGCTGCTTGCAGTTAGGGCACACGGCCATCGGAACGTTTGCCTTCTTTGCGGCAGCGCGGGGAACGTAGTCTGTGACAATGCGACCAGGCGCTCCTCTGGCAGCAGCCTGAGCGCGTACGCGCTGCTCGTTCTCCGCTTGACGCTCTCTTGCCTGCCGAGCTTGCTCTTCCTCGCGCGATATTTGTGCCGGCGTGCGGTAGTCGGGCATAGGCGGAGGTGCGTAGGATGGTACGCCATACGGTGGCTGCACAGGTGGTGCCGCGGGAGCGTAATTTGGCGGCATCTGAGGTGGTGGTACCTGCTGCTGTGTGATGTTGTAGTAAGTCATCTCGTCGGGCATGGCTTCTTCGAGACGCCTTGTTGAGAGTGAGACGGCGGCCTTCTGCTCGAGTGACTGCGACTGTAGGTCGTTCAGCTGTGCGGGGGGAGGCAGATCCGCTGCATCGTCAGCCTCATCAAAGAGCACAGTCGCGATAACGGTGAAGTCGTGCCAGTCGACTGTCGCATACTCTTGCTTCTCAGCCTCGACCTTCTTCTCCTCCTTCTCCTTCTGGGCAGTCACGTATTTGACATACTCTGCACGTCCCTTGGCGCGATCTAGCACATGGAAACGATTCTTGATGTTCTGCTGCAACTCCTCGATGCGGGCCTCGACTGTGGCTTCTTCCTCAAGCAGGATCTTGTACTGTTCGACGAGCGATCGGAAGAACTGGAAGAAGCTGTGGTTTGGTCGGAGAAAGTCAAACTGGAAGTTGCCAGACTCACGGTTGCGCAAATCCTTCAGCCAGTTCTCACCCACGCGCGCCGTGTATAGGGCTGTAAGCTTCAGCACCTCCAAGTCCTTTGCGCTAATGTTTGGCATACGCGCAGAAAAGCGAAATTTGGGAGGTTCTGGAGGGCCCTTGGGTTTGTTGTCAACTACTTGCTTTGCACTTCCAGCCGATCGCCCATGACCCTCCTTCAGTTGCTGAAGATACCACAGAAAGTAGGCATTGTAGGGGTCCTCTTCCATAACAAACACAAAGTTGCGGTTGTTCGCAGCCGAAGGGTCAGAGGTGACGCGCTGCTTCAATCCATTGAAATGTACCTCGCCTCGGCGGGCAACGAAATCAGCCGTCTTTGCGATCGTCTCGCGCACGTTAGGCGGGGGAATGACCAGGTTCGCGGGTGGCTTGACATCGAGCTCTGGAGGGCCTGCGGGAGCGCCGTCGCCGTTCGGATTGGCCATGGCGCGTTCTGATGATGTTTGTTGCGGTTTCGAGGGATGCTATCGGTAGTCTTGTTTGTGGGTCGCAAAAGATAGGTAGACCAGTCGCCGGGGTAGGGACAAGGGGTGATTTCCAAACGCCAGGACACAGATCTTGATCGCGGTTACCTGATTTTACTGGCTTGCGCGTAGATCGCGTGGGATGGTTGTGGACGTTGGGATAACGGCGACTGGGCTTCGAGTTGTCGCAAAGTTTCCCATGGTACAACACGCTGCCGCTCCGAGAGAGATGTTCCGGGCCGATGGTCCTTAGCCACAGTCCAGCCACAACTGAGCCACAGATGTCTAGATGAAGCACTCGGCGCAATACCTAAGGCGCCTCGGCTGGGGAACGGCTGTCAAGCTGTCAGACCACTATTGCTGAAAGAAGTTCTCTAGAGTCTCCAAGATAGACAAAACACTTGGTGAAGTGATTGTTCTATGCGGGCCTTGACCTATTTTCAGCCCTCCCAGTTCGGTAAGGCCCGCCGTAAGGAACAGCTTGCAACAAGGGTTAATTGGTA
Source organism: Alternaria brassicicola (assembly GCA_002796735.1). Taxonomy (NCBI): domain Eukaryota; kingdom Fungi; phylum Ascomycota; class Dothideomycetes; order Pleosporales; family Pleosporaceae; genus Alternaria; species Alternaria brassicicola. The sequence continues at coordinate 490,780 of PHFN01000006.1, read as the reverse complement.
CGCAACTACTACTCCTCGCGGGACCCTCCCCCCTAGCTCAAACCATTGCGCCTACCACTGAGACTTCCATCTCTTCTCTTCCCTCACCTTGATGGGACTCTCTTCAAACTCTCTTTAATTCTTCTTGTTTCGACATTGGCTCCAAGCGCCTTCAACCCAGACTTTAGTTGGAACTCCGCAGCGTTCCCACCTTTGGGTACAGCGCCGCCTACCAGCTGATCGAGCCACGACACATCGCCACATCCCGCCGTCATGGCGAGCCTATCGGCACCCAATGCCTACCTAGGCGAGAAGCCCCAATCGCGTAGATCCAAGTCGCGTTCCAAGTCGCGGTCTCCAGCACCGAATGGCCGGAAGCAGCAAAAGACACAGCAGCAGAAAGTCCAAGGCTACACCTCCGAAGGAGTGCAAGACCATGACATCTTCAACCTCCCCGCCTCAGACTGGTCGTTGCTGGCTATCCTGACTGCCGTTGCCGCCGTTGTACGCCTGTTCCGCATCCAACAGCCAACCAGCGTTGTCTTCGATGAAGTCCAGTAAGTCGGGCTGCTCAAGCAAGAACCTGAAGAACATGTTGGCTGACCGATATGTTAGCTTCGGTGGATTTGCGTCGAAATACATCAAGGGCAGGTTCTTCATGGATGTCCACCCCCCGCTTGCGAAACTCCTCATCACGCTGGCGGGATGGTTAGGTGGGTTTGACGGAAACTTCGACTTCAAGGATATCGGCAAGGACTACCTGGAGCCCCAGGTTCCCTATGTCACCATGCGAATGTTGCCCGCCATCCTCGGTGTTTTGACGATTCCGACCATGTTCCTTACTTTGAAGGCTGCGGGCTGCCGTACTACCACCGCAGCTTTAGGTGCTGGCCTCGTCATCTTTGGTAAGACATATCCCTTCTATCTACAACCAGTATGCTGACCATTGCCAGACAACGCGCTCGTGACCCAGTCTCGCCTCATCCTCCTCGACTCGCCGCTCGTCATCTTCACAGCCGTTACCGCACTCGCCTGGACAAGCTTCATGAATCAGCACGAACAAGGACCTTCAAAGGCCTTCCAGCCATCCTGGTGGTTCTGGTTGGCTGCTACCGGTGTTGGGCTTGGCGCGACAGTCAGTGTCAAGTGGGTTGGCCTGTTCACCATTGCCTGGGTCGGCAGCTTGACGCTTGTGCAACTCTGGGTCCTTCTTGGGGACACCAAGAACGTCACACCACGATTGTGGTTCAAGCACTTCTTTGCCCGCATGTTCTGCCTGATTGTCATTCCCGTCTCGTTTTACATGGCCATGTTCGGAATCCACTTCATCTGCCTAGTCAACCCCGGCGAAGGTGACGGCTTCATGTCCTCCGAATTCCAGGCGACACTGAACTCCAAGGGTATGCAAGCTGTTCCCGCTGACGTCGCTTATGGAAGTCGTGTCTCTCTACGCCACTGGAATACTCAGGGTGGATACCTTCATTCTCACAGCCACATGTACCCGACCGGTAGCAAGCAACAACAAATTACCCTCTACCCCCACAAGGACGAGAACAACATCTGGATCATGGAGAATCAGACTCTTCCAATCATGCCTGAGGACTACACTGGTCCAAACCTCACGAGCCCCAAGGCATGGGATAACATCGGCCCAACTTACATTGAAGATGGTGGTGTCGTCCGTCTCTACCATATCACCACCGATCGCCGCCTCCACTCCCACGATGTCCGCGCGCCTGTTACTGAGGCTGACTGGCAGAATGAAGTTTCCGCATACGGCTACGAAGGCTTTGAGGGCGATGCGAACGACCTTTTCCGTATCGAGATTGTTAAGAGCAAGTCCGATGGAGCTGTGTCTAAGAAGCGTGTGCGAACTATCCAGACTAAGTTTAGGCTTATTCACGTCATGACCGGCTGTGCGCTGTTCTCGCACAAAGTCAAGCTTCCCGACTGGGGTTTCGAGCAGCAAGAGGTCACTTGCGCCAAGCAAGGTACCTTGCCCAACAGCATCTGGTATATCGAGGGCAACGTCCATCCGTTGATGGTGGATGGAGAAGTCGAAAAAGTCAACTACCGTAACCCCGGATTTTTCGGCAAGTTCTGGGAGTTGCAGAAAGTCATGTGGAAGACTAACGCTGGCCTCACTGAATCGCACGCCTGGGATTCCCGTCCTCCATCATGGCCTATTCTACGTCGCGGTATCAACTTCTGGGGCAAGCACAACCGTCAGATCTATCTTTTGGGTAACCCGGTGATTTGGTGGAGCTCTAGTGCGCTCATTGCTCTCTACATCGCTATCAAGGGTATCGCCATTCTTCGCTGGCAGCGCGGCTACCGCGACTACAGCAATGTCACCTTCAAGCGTTTCGACTACGAAGTTGGTATGAGCATTCTGGGGTGGGCTTTCCATTACTTCCCATTCTACCTGATGGCGCGTCAGCTGTTCTTGCACCACTACCTACCCGCTCTGTACTTTGCCATCCTCGCTCTATGCCAGATCTTCGACTTTGTAAGCTACCGCTTCAGCGTCTTTGGTCTGAGGCAATACCCTGCTATTGGGCAAGCAGCAGCAGTCGGCTTCCTAGCTATCGCTATCACGGTCTTCACGGTCTACTCCCCACTAGCGTACGGTAACGCATGGACCAAGGATGCTTGCAACAGTGTCAAGCTCTTCGACTCTTGGGACTGGGATTGCAACAACTTCCTTACTTCTGTGAGTACTCTCGCATTGTGAACAGCCAACGCCTGCTAACTAATTCCAGTACGAAGCATACAGCACGATGCACTCTGAGCCGGTAGCATCCGTCGCTGTACCTTCTTCAGCACCACCTGCGCCTCCAGTCCCAGCCGCACCGGAGGTCGTTCCTCAGGTTCAGCAAGAGCAACCCAAGGAACAGCTCAAGCAGCAGCTGATCCAGGAAGCAAAGGAGCCGAAGCAGGAGAACGTCATGTCTGAGCAAGCTGTAGTTTCCCAGCCACCCCAGGACCCTCCCAAGGATCTACCTGTTGTGTCGAAGGAAGAGCGCATCGAGTACCGCGACGAGAACGGCCGTATCCTCGACGATGACGAGGTGTCAGCACTCGCCGGCAAGGTCAGCTTCAAGACGCGCTACGAGACCCGAACCCGTATCGTCGATGGTGAAGGTCACGAGATCTACGAGGGCCTCGTGGACTCACATGGTGATGCCGAGGAGAATGGCGTTGCACCACCCCACCCTGATGCCGAAGGCCGTAATCCTGAGACGCTGGAACAAGCCAACGCTCCTGAAGCCAGCGAGGTCCCACCAACTGTCGAGGTCGTCGAAGACCAGCAGAAGGAGAAGAGCGTCGAGCAGCATCAGGAGGAGACTCAGCCAGCCAGCGAGGCGCAGTCGGCAACGCAAAAGGAGGAGTAAAATCATCCTTTCTTCTTCCCATGGCATTACCATGGTCTTCTTTCTCTCTTTTGTACCATAGGAATGGATATACTAAGCAGCGTACGGAGCTGGTGGCGCTAGGTCTGGTATAGCAAACACACATGACGGCAGATGGAGAATGGGCTGCTTTTGTCTTGGATCCTGTATGACTATATATAATGTGATTTGTGAAAAATTTGGCTTGTCGTCTTGCGCGCATCTTCAAAACTAAGCCTGTTCCAACACAATCTCATGTCGCCATGGAGAACAGTACACAGAAGTACGTTGATACAGGCTCATGACCAGGATGAGGACGAGGTAGGTATAGATGCCGATGTGGTTATGAGAGTGTGGCTTGCCATGCCAGCGCTAGGTCCTGCAGCATGTTATCATTTTGCAGCAACTCTTGCGAATCAGCAATGAAGATGTGTAAAGCTAATGAGCACAAGTTGCAGACTAAGCCTTGCTGTCCCAGATTCGAGGGCTTCGCACCCGATTTACTGGATGGACCGCTGAGCAGCTCTCCCGCAATCGGATGCCGTAGTGCACGATGCAGGGATCGGATGTCCTTGGACAACCTTGCGAACTAGCATTTGATGCCCGTAACCTGCTCCAGTACACTAAGCGCATTTTCAAGACGTGCGATTCGTTCTCGGAACTCGGAGCCGCACTGCTCAACCTCAGGGACCACCGGGTCCACAATGTCTAGAACACGACTGCAGCCAGGGTCACAACCGGGGACGCTCTAGATCTCAACGGTAGCTGATCATTCCCGTGTTACCGCTCGCACATGCCACGAGCCCCTTCTTTTTTTTTCCGGGCTACGATGGGACTTGTGTCGACGCGAAACCCCCACCCATCGCGTCCGGCGGCGGAGTCGGGCACAAGTTACGCACCAGCTCGGGCAGATTTACTTCAAGTCTTTGCATCTGCCCATGATCTCCGCCTGACCCAAGCAACCAACACCCCATTTGTTGCAAGATCAGCAACAGTAGACTACTATTTCGCCGACAGATCCCCTTTACAAGAAAAAAGGAATTTGCTCGAACACTGTCCTTGGGCATTAGGTTGTGGCTTAGGCTTGGCGGATGATACACGTAAGATCCACAACATCGTCCCTGCTTGCCCTGGGTGGCAAACGCAGAGGAAGTGTCGCGAGCTTCATGTGCTCTTTGTGGGAATGCTCGCCACTTACGATGAGCTAAAAAAGAAGTCTTTCTCTCGCGTTTCTGACTTCCGCGGACGACTACTTGCACACGCCCACACACACACACACTCGACGCCCTGCGAGTATTATAAATTAACAATGCGTTCTAGCCGCGCATCGTCTTTTGGCAGAAACCCCTCCTACCTGCGCCAGATTCACATGCTTGCAACATCGTAAGTTTCTCGTTGGGTTGGTCTTTTTTTTTTGACTGCGTTTGGAAAGCGTGGTCTTGTATTTCTGGAAGGAGACACCTGGTCTCTTCCTCTCTCTCTCTCTTTTTTTTGTTTTTGAAACATTAATTTATTCCCACATCTTTACATCTTACCGCGATTATCGTCACGCTTTGTTAGTTGACCTGTTGGAAGAGAGCCTGTCGTCTGCGATGGCGTCTGACTCTCAATACGCCGACCACCGCATGAACAGCAAGGATGGGCCTACACCCACTCAACGCTCTTACGACGACGCCAACAACGACGACAACAACAGCAACGTTCACGACGGCGATTCGTACATTCAACAAAGCATTGAACAGCCCAATCCGCCGATCGCCAGCATCGTCAACGCTGCGAACTCCGGTCCCTATATAATATACATCGTAACCGATACCTGCTACCCGACCGCTTCCAGCTTTCAAAATAACATTGGCACTACGCATATCATCTCCGTGCATTCCACAAAGGCAGCAGCCAATAGCCGGGCCAAGAAGATCATATACGAGAATGATAGCGACTGCACGGTTGACCTGGACAAGATCATCGAGGAGGTGAAGCAAGGACTGTACATTGGGATAGGGGTCGGCGGCAAAGAAGAGTCGAACGGATGCTGTTATGCGAGAAAGTGCGAGGTGGAGGGCAAGATCGTGGACGAAGATAGCGACAGCGAGGAGATGAGTGGCGACAGTGGCGACAGTGATCTCGTGGATGGCATGGGCGAGCAAGACGGCGACGTGGAGATGGACTGACGAAGGAAAGAAGACGATACCCACAACAAAGAGAAGCCGTGTCTGATACAGGCGGTGGGGATGTCTGGCGCTGACGCATACGACGGGAGTCGCTTACAAAGGAGAACATCTGGTTGGAATACTTCATCAGCCGTGACAGGCGTTGGGAGTATGGATATTCATGAAACTCGTAGGATGCAGGTGGGAAACGTTCCTGTAGTTCGCATTGGCAGCAAGGCCAAATGCAGGCACACAAGGGTGTGAGCGGTTACCGACCATTAGGCTGGCGTGTTTAGCCTATCGAGCTCTTATTTTGCGCGCCTACGGTGGAACATGGTATTTGGCATATCGCATACACACACGTATACAACGGGCACACAACGAACGGAGGGAATGGTGGGTGCCGACGCCAATGGCTGGGTGGATGAACATGCCAACAAGGAATGTATGATGGTATTCCTTATGATCCAGGGAGTGAAGAATCAACCCAAACTCTTCTCCATCGTATCTCGAATTTGTCCCTCCATCTCAGTCCAGTCATATCAGTCTTCGCATGATCCTAGGGTTTGAACTAGTGTAGCAGTATCACAAGCGGCATCAGACACCTGTCACTGCCCTCTCTTATCTGGTCTGACGTTTTCGCAAAAGGCAATCATACAAGTGATGCAACGAGTACATGCGCTGTCTCGGGTCGCCTGGTGAGAGGTACGAATCCCCCCTAAATTCATCATCTGTTGCCGATGGTCTCCTTTCCTCCCTCTAGCATGCCCTTGAACCCATACATGTATAGCGTGTACTTCCGTAGTAGCTGTTTTGGGACGTAATGGGTGTATCTGAGCCTGCCCTGTGCAGACGTAACAGTGGAGTCGCGGATGCGCTATAAAGCTCGCGCCTGTTGATCGTGGCTAACGAAATGGTTCAACGGCGTAGTGTTGTGAATGGACGGAATCGATGTTTTCGAGCTAGATGTGATTCTCTACAATAGCACCAGAAAGCGTGCAGAATGGAAGAAGGTACAAGACCGAGCAACCGATGTCTGTAAAGAGCACATGTATACATCAGGAAAGCGGTGTCAAGTAGGTACCATAGGGGTGTTGTTCACAGCCGTCATCTCACACTTAGCTTCGAAAACTGTCTCCTGCAATCCGGCCAGGTCTGAAGAAGAGCATTCCCAGTTTCTCCCTAAATCGCAAGTAGGGCATCAGGGTAGAGAGAGAGAGAGAGAGAGAGTATGCTTAGAGTAGGTGGAGATGGGTTGGTTGATGCTATAACGTGGTTGAGGATGCTTAGAGGCTGGCCAAGAAGCGATGCCCCGCCAGTCATTTCCCCACACTCGCACACGGGGAACGCACGTCATCCAGCGCGCGAAGCAGGAACATCACCACTAGACAACTTGCACATGCCGCCAGCCACGATGTCGCAAACACGACCTGTATCTCCAAACCATGTCTGCCGGATACTTCCCGAAACGCGAAAAGGTAGGCCTAGAAGACCTCTTCAAGGGCCTTGTTACAGCTTGCCACATCCTCCACCACAATGGCATCCTTGATGCGTATGACCATATCTCGGTACGGTCGCCGGATAACGCTGCAACCTTCTGGATGCCTTGTAATATGCCGCCAGCACTAGTCAGCTCACAGGACGATCTGACCGAATACAACGTTGACGGTGCCGAGGCGGTCGAGAAGGATGCGAAGCCGGGCTATCTCGAGAGACACATCCATAGTGAGGTATACAAGAGGTTTCCGGCCATCAACTGTGTGGTGCATAGCCATGCCGGTGACGTTCTGCCGTATTGTGTTAGTGGCGTGCCACTGAAGAACACGATACACATGGCTGGCTTCTTGGGTAAGTTGTCCGGACCACAACATCTTGCCTTGCGCTGATGCCTTTGCCTTAGGTACCAACGTGCCAGTCTGGGATGCTTCGAGCCACTACCCATCCGGCTCGAAGCACGACCTTCTTGTCCGCGATAGTACGCTCGGCTCGTCCCTTGCAGCTGCCTTTAAACCAGCGACTTCGACAGGCTTCATATACTCCAAAGTACGCTCCGCTCTGCCAACACAGCTCGGTGGTTCATCTTCCGAACCCAAGATGGAGCCTGATCATGCCGTTGTTCTGCTCCAAGGCCATGGCTTTGTCACCGTCGCGCATGGCATCGAGGAAGCCGTCTACCAGGCGATATACACAAGAGAGGCAGCGAAGGCGCAAACCACGGCCATGACGATTCTGAACGCACATACTGGCTATACTCTGGAGGGCAAGGTCGATGTTCCAGCTGGTGGCAAAATCAAGTCAGGACATGCCAAGGTTGAGGGCGGCAACTTGAAGTACTTGAGCGACAGCGAATGCCATGATGCCTGGGAGTCAAGTTCGGGCACGTTGACCAGGCCGTGGGCGCTCTGGTGCCGAGAAGTGGAAGTCAATCCGCTGTACAAGAATGACTGCCCAGGTGGCGATGATTGAGCGTCAAGACGATAGGGCTGCTTTCAACAAAATCACAGTTGGTAATGTCTCTTGTTCATTCTCCGTTCTTCTTACATATTCCAATATCATCTCGTTTACGAGAGACTCGTTTCCTACAAACGCTAGGCTCTACTCAAACCTTGTCTTGCCATTATGCATACCGGTACTTAAACTCGAACCCTCCAAATCCCAAACCCTTCCTTAAACATAGGCATCTCGCACACGCACACGATAGACCCTTGCTAGTTCGGCCACTAGTCCTGCAAACCTCGCAACCTGGGAATGTGTTCATCTCAACTAAATCAGTGATAACGACCACCAACAAGTCACAGCAACCTTTCGCGCATCGCTATTCATACATCATGCGGCGATTGCGGTCGCACTCCCTTCCTCTCTGTTTCTACCATTAGATCGATGTACGATGAAAATATCTGACGGAATTAACTTGCAATTGGAGGAAAGACCACATGAAGTTGACTGCGATGCAACTGGAGGTAGGGGACCAGCTCCAGAACGCTCTGAATAACAAAATAATAAGTGCATGCTGATAGTCTGGAAGTTGGGAAATTACCCACATGTTGTAGACGCCATGGCGCGCGAATCAGGAGAGGGCCTCCATTCCTCACACCTTACGTCTTGGTCCATGTCCGGGGGTGGAGCGTTCAGCTGGGGGAGAGTCGAGAATCCCTCCTGGATTGCACAGCGCCGGTCCAGTTGCGTGCAGTTTGGAATAAGCTTTTCTTGCGCAGGGTTTGTGGGGACGCGGTTTGATAGATGGTAGAATGGTAAAGAAACGAAAAAGAGCACCTCCGTAGATTGACTTTGCGAAGGCAGCAATGTACATCGATGTAGAGCAATGTTGGCCTGTCTGATAATCGACTAGCTCTTCGTACCCAAGAACAAGAATATCAGAAAGATATTGGGGCTGCATCCGGCCAGGAAGACATGGATGGGCTTGTAAGGGGAGCAACGCCAGGTAAAGAAGGCACCTTCGAGGGAGATTTGCAGTACATGATGAGCGGTGGACTACCTAGGTAGGATGGTTGGTTCGGTGGACGAAGAATACCGCCTATAGAGCATACATGAGGATCTACCGTATGTTCTCATGCACATCTTGAAGGCAAAGCTTCGCCCGACTTATGAAGATCATATGTAGACGCCCGCAAGGTTATGAACGAGGATAGACTTGAGTTACAATAACGAAGACACATATCCTGGGAATAAGTGAATTGAAATAGCAATCATGATCAAATACGCCATTCCTAACGTTTGGTAGAGTGCGTTAACGTGCTGCTACGCATGCAGATGATTACTTCAACAGGCTAGGCGTGTAAACATGGTAGAGATGCATAACAAACTACTCATCGTTAACCTTCTACACGAACAACGAGGAGAAATTTCCCTGTATGGATCGCATGTGAGACACTTTATTGACCTTTTACATGAATAATGGCCATGTTCAGACGGAGACGTTCCGTCAGGGGCTGCACGGCCCGTATGCCTTGGCCTTTACCCGCTCCGGCATACTCGAAAGTGGCTCCCGTATGGATACTACCTTCTTCAAGGACCCTAGTGTAACAGGCTATGTGGCCCCATCTGCTAGGGGTGCAGTACCCGGGATGGCGATAGGTGTTGGTTCCAGCTTCCAACGGGCACTGCACTGGTACAATGATGCAGCCCAGTACTGGGCGTATGCGGATCGCAGCGGCAAATTCACATCGCCAGCGATGAAGCCCGGTGCATACACACAGGTCCTCTACCAGGGAGAGTTCAAGGTCAAAGCCGCCAGTGTGACAGTCTCAGCAGGAAAGACGACCACTGGCAACATCGCCGCGGATGCCGAAACCAAGACTTCCGTCTGGCGCATCGGCGAGTGGGATGGCCAGCCAAGGGGCTTCCGAAACGCGGACAAGCAGCTGCGGATGCACCCCGCAGACTCGCCCATGGCATCCTGGGGTCCGTTGACGTACACCGTCGGCTCCGACACCCTTGACAGTATCGCAATGGCCATTGTCAAAGACAAGAACCTTCTTACCATCAAGTTCTCGGGCACCTCTCCTGCTGCAGCGACACTTCGTATCGGCACCACACTCTCCTTCGCTGGCTATCGTCCCTGACTTGTAGTAAATAGCTTCAATGCCGCCACACCCGCTGCGCCAACAAAGATTGATTCGCGTGGTTTGACTCGAGGCGCCTATCGGGGGTTCGGAGAGATCCACAACTACGATATGCCAGCTGGCATATTGGTTAGCCGGAAGCAACAACATCACGACTAGCTGCACGAGTGGAAGCTCGGGCGATGGCTTTCTGGCTCCAAATGTGATTTTGGATGCGGTAGAGCTATTCAAGTAAATGTTTGGGCGCCTTGAGCCGAGTGGTATATGGCGGTAGGTCTCCTCAGCTGTATGACGACAGTGCCTCTGTGGGACTGTATGACTAGTTCTTTCTTCTTGTTAATATTTTTTACTCTATTCATAGCATATAAATAGCTTTGAATAAATCTCGCACGCTTACGCTTCTTCCATCTGGGTTCATTGATATCGTCCCATACTTCGGTAAGCTCTCAGCATGTTTTCTCCCCATCCGAGGTTCTTACCAGGATTTGAAACAATTCTCACATGAGATTAGTTGTCACCAACGACCACGTTACACTACCGAGCAATGCATGGAGCTTCAGTGTGAAATGTAGTGTACATTAAGATACACTGAACACAATTCTTTACAATTGCTATAACCGCAATAGAGGTTGTATCTGCCAAACCAAAAGCCTTTCATTATCGCGCGAAGAAGAACGACTCTATCGGCTTCACCGACAGTCGTACAACCGTATGTCTTTTTCGTGTATATGGTCATAGCATCTATATTCGGCAATTCAGAGTTTTGACAGGACAGGTATACGTCGCATGATCCACATCCGATTCGTGCGAGTCAGTGACCGGATCAACGCAGAATGGGGAGAGGTCTGAAATTCTGAGGGTCCACCATGAAGGTATTCGCTGGGTGGGGATGATGTAGGGACCTTTATGTATGCTCCCGCTAAAGTTGCAAGATCTATGGGTTAGCGACGTCAAAGCCTGTGCGGGAGTGTCACCAACTGCCGGAAATATAGTACCGGTGGTCTTTTCGGGAACTTCCAACGCGACACCAAGGGCTGAGAAGCTGACAGAAGCGGTTCAAATGTATCGCGGGTTTTCCGCGGCGTCCCAGCGCTTACTATATACATCAAGCGACCCGGTTTCTGGTACGGCGTAGTCTTCTACGTGAGCCTTGCGACATGTCAAGCGACAACAGCTCCGGAATTAGAATTCTTTTTTAGAGTAGGAAGCTCGAATCGGGACCCGATGTGCTGACTGTTTGCTTGAACCTTTGCAGAGTTGACAAAGAAAACTATTGATGCATGCACACATGTAATCGAGAGACGTACCACAAGAGTCATGTTCCGGCCTTTAGCGAAGGGAGGCGGCCGGCCTTTGTGTGGAGCTTCCGTAAATCATCGTCGATGTGATAATCTTGTCCGGACCTGGTGAGGCATGCATGTGGTCTGGATCCATAGGTCACCAGTTTCAGAGAGGAGGATGCGAATGATATCTACAACTGTTACCGGACCCAGGCTCTCTCCATTGCAGTCAAAATTTGCGATTCAAGCATACGTACTCGCACTCGCCAGAAGTTACTTTCCAAGGAGTGAAGAGACTTGCGGGGGTGAGTACTCTACACCGAAATTCAGTGCCGACACGGGCATCCAGTGCTTCCTGCACTGCAAGCAAAGTGCCCGGAAGGCTGCACTAGCCCAATATACGTGGCAGGATCCGTAAGCTGGGATTAAAGCCCAGTATCGAAGTCAAGCGGCGGATCACAGAGTGCCAGTATGCCTGTATTTGCGCTGTTTGTTTGAGAATCGTCCGACTTGTCAGCTCAGCAATGGCGCCATGTGGTCCACTGATACTCAAGGCTTATCAGCGGTACCACCCTCTGACCGGCAACCAGAGACTCGTACATATGCAGACACATACTCGAGTAGTGGAGAACGTAATCTAAGTCTACCGCGCACGAATTCGAACCCTATGGAGGTGGCTGAGATTCATGAATGGGATGGGCTTGTCAACGATGCGACCAGCTGGATCTGCACACCCCCAACCATAAACCCTGACAAATCTCGAAAGTACATACTCGATAGTTGTGGAATGAAAGACATCAGAAGTGCACTTGGTTAACGCCAAGACACCGGGTGACGCCTCAGAAATCGTTGCGTGATTCGTGGTCACCGATGAAGCAGGCTTTGGTGTACGTTTATGCATGTTGCAATGCGCGCAGGATGCTTCTCGACACTACTAGCTGTGAGCAAGCCATGCCATGTGTGTACCTGGTATCCTCGGTTGTATGACGGGGATTATACGCACTTTGGAAAGTATGCTGACATGCTTCGACGGATACAAATAGCGGTCATTGATGATTGACTGCCCGGAAGATCGATCAGAATGGACCCCAAGGCAAATCAGAAAGCGTCTAAGCCAATGGTTCAAAACGTTGCATTGCTGGGTAAGCACTCTGGGCGCAATCTCCGATAACGGGAATAATAGAACGTCTGCATCTAGACATGACCACGGGAGCCCTGTTTCAGAAGGCATCGTATGTTTCTTTCTGATTCATGGTGAGCAAGATTGGCATCAGGTCTGTAGACATAGTGAAGGTGCTTCACCAGTGATGCAGCCAACCGGACTAGGATCTCGAGTATATCGCAAGCGCGAAATTCTATTGCTGTGCCATTGCAGGATTCTGCCTCGGGTACTGAAAGGGCGTCGAGAATAATGAAGGCGATAAGACGGTGTTAGGCGCAGGAAGATTGTGAGGAGGATCGCCGATTGTTCGCCATGGATGAGACGCGACGCGTTGGCTCCGGACTGCCCAGGTGCAGGCGGCAGGTATAGCACCTAGCCATAACTGCCTCTAAGTTTCCTAAGCTAGAAACCGGCAATACGCTAGGGGGAACTGGTGTTTGTCGGGACAATCGACGTGTCTGGTTGCTTCGCTTGCAGACTGTTCACCGATAATGAGGGTGGTTCAGGAGTTGGAAGTCGTTCCCGAGGTCCGCTACCCAAGACCTGCTGTAACTACTTTGAGACTAGCGCCATGGTCACGAACCAGACGCAATCTCCAAACTTTGCAATGTCAACAACGAGTAAAGACACTGGGTCACGAACCTCGATGGATGACAACCTCCCTTTACCTCAAGCGCTATTGAAGAGACTGGTCAACACCAGAGTGACGCGAAAGTCGTCGGCAAGGAAATCGGCTGCGACAGTCTTGGGCTAAAGGCACGGCAATAATCGGATTGACCTGATGGCATGCATTGCATGCAGCGCCGCTGGGATAGGAACCCGCTCCCGCGCTCGTTTTTGTTCCGCGGTAAGACGACCACGAGCTGTGGTCGAATGGGTCGGCAACAGTATTTGGGTACCTCGTACCTTTGTGGCTAGCATTGTCGATCATGTCGATGGGGGCGGTATCGTTGCACACGCCCCCTGCATCTCTGAATCCTACGCAAATGCGTCCATTGCAGAGGGGGAAATCGGTTCTTACATCTTGCGTCGCCTGTCTTCTCGCTTACCACCCAACAAGTTCCATTGCACGGTATTTCCCGCCAGTCCCTTTCTCAATTCGCGTCTTGCTTGACCCAACATATATGGCCCAGATACACCCCGATTCGGGAGACTTAGAGGGCTGCATACTCGCGTAACTTTGATTGGATGTCCACTTTGCGATCTCCACTGTCCAGCCGACCCACCACAGTTTTCCGCCATCCAAAGGCCCTGCCGCGCTACCCACCTAACTGCATATCAAAAGCCGGCTTGTTGGTGCCACATGAGACGCCTCCCTGGGATTCACACCTTGAAAGGTCATACATGTATATCAGAGTTGCCAATCCTCGCTTCCCACACCCCCACCGTATCTTTGTCTTTGCACATACATAGCTCTCCACTTTCAAGTGCTGACACTTGGCTTGCGGAATCTCAGGAGGCGTTTTCCAACCCTATATTTCCAATCACTCATTACTCGACATCTCGAATACAGCTCAAACATGTCGTTTACATTCCAGGTGCAGAAGATCAATCAGTCTTTCGATCAGATCGCAGCATGGTAGTGCGTACAGCAAATCATTCATGCCGGTCATTCCTTTATGCTTATGTTTGTAGCCACGAGTTCATGCGTAGAACAGAATTGTGCTTTCGGAAGCTGCACGAACGCGTCCTTCTACTGGAACAGAGACAGGCCGCACAGGGTCCCACAGATGAGCAGGTTGAGCGTGTGCTACGCAAGATTCTGGATGAGAGGTTCTCGAACCGAGGCTCGCATCATATGAGGAAGCTCGATGCCGTGCAGGACTGCAATTGGTTCGTTGAGGATCCAAACGACCTTCCCTATCCCAAGCCGATCAGGATGGATGTCGCTTCACTCATCATTCCTCCGGACGCTGTTCCATCGAAGGCTTACTCAGAAACTTTCAGAATGCTGGAAAATGGACTGAGAGGCTTTCCTGGTGACCACTTGCTTGACTCGGACGACGATGAGGACTGCAAGGTCAATGTCGGCATAGAGGATGGCCGGTCCTCTCACAGTGTCTGAGTGATGGCAGACTTGGATTTGGTCCATTCCACCCTATCTTCACCCCTACCGAACTCGCTCGAGACCTTTATTCCATGATGCCGTCCCTCATATGGCGCCACAGAAACCAGTCCGCCATGCCATTTCGCTTAGCAACAACCGCTACGCAGCACACCGGCTACACCCGACGATACCACAGCCATGGTTCCGTTGCACCACATCCCTAACCCAGATGTATCTTATATCCCACAGAATAGCAGTGCTACAACAAGCAGCAAGCCACCAATCAAATACGATGAACGCCCATGCGCTTAGCCACACAAAAGAATGACTTGAACTGCGCAACAAACGCCGCGATGACAGCCACAACGACTTCCGTGGCAATCCACCTTGTTCAAAATGAACCTCCTGTAGCAGCAAATGTATAAAACGATTCATTCTTATAGCTACATGAAACTCATGACATCATCTTCTCTGTATCTCGAACGTTTTCTTGTGTATAGCTTTACATGACAGGGTCGTGGACATTCTTTGTGCAACTTCCCGCCCATGTATGTGGGACTTCCGCACTCAGTTACCGCCCCGTTTCCTCTCGGCAACCTTTGGCGTATACTCGACCTACTCGCGTTTGCACCCAACAGCTACTGGAATAACTTCGCGTACCTGCTACTTGGTATGGGACGATGGAGGCACCGAGGCTGCTTCGAACAAAGACTAATTTCAGATGCGGAGATTGCGCACTCCATCCAGAACCAAGATTAGCCCAGCACCATGGTCTCGAGCGCGACAACTTGGTCATCCAACGCAACAACCCCGCTATCGGACTTCTACGGCACGCGAATAGTCCATGTGTAGGACGAAGGATTCGTTGCACAACTGTTGCTTTCCGGTGAAGGATGCATAACGTCACAGGCTATGGAGGATCATCGTCATAACCTGTATATGCACAACCGGGAGTTATGTCATCCCGTGTCCATTTACTTGGTACCAGCCGCTCCCACTACAATGGGATGAGTAGTCTGACTGCGCAGTCAACATTTGAAAATGACATGATGTGCTGCATCCTTCCTGAGACAGTCAGGATTCGGGTCGCGCTCCCAGGGGTAAGCGCTTAGCTATAGATTAGCGTGGGGGTGTTTCCGATCTCATCTTGGACTCTACATGCCAGACTTCACCCTCCCCGCCATGCATGTGCGCTATATGTGCAAGCATATTCCTTGGTCTTGCAGCCACTGCAGCATTCGATTCAGATCCCTCGGCAACTAGTCCTAGGCACTTTTGAGGCGAGCGAGATTACTAGATCATCGTCGTTGAGATGGCTGTCAACTCTTCCAACGAAGCGCACCCACGTCATGAAGCTTGAAGGCGCAGTACTATTGTCAACGTACATCTGCTCCACTCGGCGTTCCGTCCCGAGCGATACCTCCTTCTTACACCATTGTATCGTCGGGTTGTTTTCCCATCCATACAGCGTAGCGACTGGCAATGCAAGTGGTGAGGCATTGTCGCCAGAGGCCCATGGAGACTGCGTGGTGTAGAACACCATCGCACGCAAGTGTCAGCAAGCTGGTAAACTCCATCACTACGTGACGGGCAAAGGATAAGCCTAAGAGATTCGGAACTCTTGCGTCTCCACTATGACACCCTATGATTATGCAGTCCTAACTAACGCATACCAATCCGATAATAGCTCGTTCGTCCAATGGTTAGCAAAAACATGAGTACTCGGGAATGTTCTCCAGGCGCATAGCAGAGCCTCGTCTCGAAAAAGCACCATCATACAACGAACGCCATCCGTATCAATAAACGGCACAACACCAGGTGTGCTAACTAAGATCACGATTCGTCCACAATCATAGCGTTAGACGTCTTCGGGATGCTTTGGAGTGGCGAGCGCCCTGTTTTGCCTTCTGTGGCTGATATTGGGCACCAACAACGGTCAAAGCTATTACCACGTGCCGAGCCAATCGCATCATTTCCCCCAAATCTCTGGTACAAAGCCGTGAGGAGCGGTCTACATTTATGCGGTAAAGGGTCTTGCCTATATCATTTCTTTTGCTTACTCTGGGCAGGAGGCTCAAGGAATTAGCACGCATTGCCGATCATCAGCTTCGATCCTTCGACACCGACTTTTGTGCAGGTCTGGCTTGCACCTTTTACGATTCCAATTTCAATTGGCGATGCTACCCGAATACCGGCCCGCTGCCATCGCTTTGTAGATCCGGGGCCGAAAATACGGCCCAACATGCGATCCACACCCAACATCCATCATGCTCTAGAGTAAGACTGCTCGTAAACTTTGGTTTCATGAATATAGAATGCGCCACTGGTGGACTCGGATCTGGATAGGCCTCTACGAATCAGAAGCGACCCAATCACCGACTTGTGTCGCGTGTAACAACAGAAGCCGGCACGAGCTTTCACATCTGCGCAAATATACCAAGACTAAGCATGTGGATCAGGCATGACAATGACAAGTGGCTCATTACTTCCTACAAGCCACCATGTCGCTGACACGTCGAACGAAAAAAAAGCAACTTCAAAGATTGATCCGAATCCTGTTTCCATAGCCCCGCTTAAAACAAGGAAACGGAAGCTGCATTTCGACCCAACGTCTTAAATCCGGGGTCGCTTTCCGACATGATATGGATGTGCTTTTTGGAGGGTGGATTCAGGCACCGAAAGGCCACGTGGATGGACTTGACTAACTTGCTTTGGTATTCAGGTCGTAGGCTAACACGGAGAGCTGGGCTTTATGTCTAATCTCTTAGTATGCCAAGCGACCCACGTGACTAACCTTTCGATGCTCAGGCAATGTAGGGTGCTATGCAGTCGTCAATCATTGTATGTGCAGAAAGAAAAGACAATGTCAAAGAGAACAACTCTATTTTGACGTGCAATGCTAATGTTGTATAACTAGTTGGAAGCAGCAGACTTGTACCAAGTCAACGCAACCTGTTTTATAAAGATACTCTTTTGTGGTAATATTGATACGGACTCTTGGTCGTTGGCTTTATAGGGTAATGGTAACGGCGAACCATTTGCTGTCTTTTGCTCTTTGTCAAAGTCCCTGGTTGCTTGCTTCTACGTCTGGCGGTTTACCCTGGAAGGAGAGCCACTGATGAAGCCGCACTAACTGCATTTCCGTGATGCTATACAGCACTCTGCGATTTCCGCTACCCGTAAAGCTGAGATGGCTCGACATCGAGTTCCACGTGGTATCCCAACATGGCATTCATGATCTGCTTTGCCTACCCGGGTGCTCATGTCATGCAGTCATGCACTTGCGCATACAAAGAGTTATTCCCATCATCTCCTTCACTCTCCCTCGGAGAAAGTGTAACCGGCCATCGACCGCAATTTCCAACTTTGCTCTGTGCGCACCTTCCCATGGTTACGCATATTCGCTGTACAGCCAATCAAGCGACCGACATTCGCAATTTCACCATGGGCTACTCACATGCTAGGACCACGCGGCGACGACTGAGCGCGTTCTGCAAAACGGGCCAAGCTGAGCTCACGTCATTGCATTGTTTGTCTCGTAGTTTGACCGTGAGCGCCTTCCCAGAGCAAACACTCTTATCAGCCTTATCACCGCTGCTCTGGCTTCTCGTTCTTCACGTCACCTATCATCAGGACTGCAACAATCTCGAGACCGCTTCTACCAACCTTTTCAACCCACCTACTTCCTAGCCACTGACACCGACACCGCCAACTGCAACCAACCAAACGCACGACTGCGCGTTACACTATGGCAGAGTTCAAGGACAACCTGGCTCCCTATATCCTTGAGAAGGCGCTTGCTGCTGATCGCGCTGACGACAACTGCTTCGTATTCGACCTTGGTCGCCACAAAAACGGCAATCTAGTCTCTTCGCTTGAGCACGTTGTCGAGCAAGTCGATGATTACCTCATCAATGTCTACGATCGTCCGGCTCCGGTGACGAAGCTCTACATCGTCGGCGAGTGGAGGTCGGCCCTGCCGAAGAAGGGCGATGAACAAACTGTTATGCCCGAGGAGCAGAAGCGCTACATGAACGAGGTAAGCATAATCGGTGTTGGACGTGAAAAGTGTACCCTGAAGATATTCGCTGTACATGGTGCTATGATACTTGCCAGAACATTACAGATGTATACTTTTAGGCTACCTTTTCCGTTACGAGGAGCAGCACGAAGCTGATGCTATACTAGCCGCACCCTTATACCAAGTCCGAGCAAGAGTGGCACGATGCGGGCGAGCAGATAGCGAAGCTCCTTGAACAGATGCCTGCACTTAAAGAGCTGACGTCTGTACTCCCTCTTGCTACACTTGCCTATCAGCTAACGAGTCCTAGTTGGGTCTCCGGTCTGCCGTTTATGGCTATCATCTGGCAGAAGCTGTCCACCTCGCTTACAAAGCTTATCCTCGACCTTGGTCAGCCCGTTCGCCTCCAGCAAGACGGCAAGAACGAGTACAAGTCGTACATCACCCTAGCGGAGATGAAGCCCCTCGTCCAGCAGACAGAGCTTAAGGAGCTTCGACTGTTCCGTATGCACGACTCTTTCCAGTCAATCTACTGGGAAACTGTCTTTCGCAACACGTCCGAGACCGGCATGCGCGTCCTAGATCTGAACATGGCGGCGCCCCCAATCGTGCGCCAAGACCACTGGCACAAAGCCGAGGACGTCCGTGGCTTGACTGTTCCGAAGGCGGATTCCAAAGAAAAGGAGTACAAGTGAGTCATCATGCGCAGGAACCCAGCGAGGGTTCAATACCGGACTATCGACGCTAACGTTTTGCAGGGGCGTTGACGGAAAGGGAGTCCTACACTACTTCTTCGGCACCGGCGAGTATCTTGATGACTTTAGCATGCGCAAAGGACGTATCGCCGCAGGTTTGGAGGAGGCTAAGCCGCTCCCACTATGGTACGTGCAAGCATCTCAGGACTTCTTCGTACACCATAGAGACTGACTCGTTCTACCAGGTGCCTCAAGCTTGATGGTTTCGTTGTCGACTACCTGCCCTTTGAGCAAGAGCTCTCCCGTATCGTACTGTTGACGTGCGGCAAGGACTGCTTCGATAGCGGCCTTCGCGCTCCGAAGACTCCTCGTACTCCACACAGTAAGCAATGCTCCTGTACGATTTGTATACGAGAGATGTACTGACTTTGCTCACCAACCTGTAGATAGATGGGGCAAGATGGTCAATAACGCGACGTCTCATTGCCTGATTCAGTGGCCCAATTGGACGGGAGTGTTTGACGATTGTGGTGACCAGCGTTAGTGATGTCTCTATACGCACTGCATGTGAGACAGATGCTAACTTTTGTGCACCAAACTCTAGGCAACAACCAAGGCGATGTCGTCTCTCAGGGGACAGGTCTTTCGACTCCAGTTGAAGAATATCCGTCGATATTCTCCCCAATACCGCTGACCAAAGAGACCCTCTATATGAAGGATCTTGGAGAGGCCTTGGATGGCGCCATCAAAGACGATGGCTATTTCTCGGCCCACCCGCCGTCCATTCCCGTGACCGGTGGTGAAGCATCGCTGAGTGCGGCGTCGAACGTTTCGACCCGTGGATCCAACATCACAACGCCTGTAGTCCCCTTGACCAGTCGAAGCTCCCCTAAGATGGCTACGATGCGTGCTGTCGTCGACACGTCCCCGATTGGCGAGAGCCTGATGCTTGTCGACAGCGCGACTACTGTAGACTCGGTAGTCTCCAACGACAGCAGTTACGACCAGGTCAGCCCCGTAGATATCGATGAGATCTCCGACAACTCTACGTCGGCCGCCAAAAACAGCTTCAAGCACAAGGTAAGGCGATCGTGGGATTGGTTGTCTGGTTCTGGACCTGGCGCTGCTTCTTGAAATTTCGTCCGGTCCTTCTCAGGGTCTTGCTTGCTTTTGACGTTTCGACATTATCTTTTAGTACGGAGCTGACAACAGGGAGTGAGGAGACATGGAAGGAACTGTTGGCAGCGCCAGTTGAGTTCCGCCCAAGTACCCTTACTTTGCCTTTGTAGGAACCGATGGACGATGCATGGCGGACGGCTGAGAGACGATGAAGTAGGAGACGACGACGCGGAAGCTTTTGGCGCTTGGAGCCCTTGGAGAAGAGCATTAGGGAATACCCTTGTAGCTGGGCCTCACTCCAGAGTCAGTTCCTTTCTTTAGGATTGGCACGAATAAACACATACAACAACCAAGTCGTAGCGGTGCTACTTGTGCGTTGCTGACATTTCGGCGTTTTTCTAGTAGACGTCGGGGCGTTGCCGCGGTCTGACGTGCTTGCGACTCGTGTTGTTGCGAGGCGGTGTGCGCGATGTGTTTGTGTTGGAGGCATCACAAATCAGACAGGCGTCTGACGGTGACGACTCGCCAGCGGGCCTAGTAGACGTTGCGTCTCCAGTATGTTTCCTTGTTCTTCCGTTGCTGCAGGCTCGTGGGTCTTGTGCATAGACGAGGCTGGGAGTTGCATGTCGTGTATGCAGGCTGCAGGGGTCGACATGATCAAACGTGCTGCATGTTGGCTGTGCACAGCAAGGCGGGACTTTATCATCGTGAGAGTTGTCGCGACACAGGCCTGGGATACAGTCAAGATAGCAGGTTGTCGTCGGATCAAAGGGGCCACCAGACTCGTGGCCAGATGGTGTGGCGATTTGACCCGCTGGAGGCGGGCCGCTCCTTCCTCACAAACTCGCATCATGGCCCGCTGATTGGCAGGCGCGTCTCGGTGGGCAGGTGCGATGAGGTAACCGCGACCACGAGCATCGAGTGAGCGAGGCCGTGTGCCAAATGAATCTTCAACTACACGTCTTGCCGGGAATCCATTCTAAACCGCTGCCTCCAGCTGCCTTGCTTCGTTTGGCCGGTCATGACGGCCATGGGCTTTCCGCTTTCCGGTTCGCGCTGTACCTTGGCCCCCCCATGCCAGGTCTAGCAGAACAAGCACGATGAGCTGGCACGCTGGCCATCCAGCGTAGCCGTCCCCATCTCTACGTTTGCTCTCCCGCCCTCATATCAGTCGCTTGCATGCATCTCGCTGCACGTCGGCCAGTGCGACTCCACATCAGCAAAATATCAGCGTTTGTCGTATTTGCTTCCTGCGTGAACCTACGCTCGCGCCCCAAGAGCGCTGCCACAGACAGGTCCGCGATTGCTCGGCCGTGCGACCTCAATGCATCTTCGTACGATACCTTTTGTCTCTCCCGTCACTCTTTACTTCCCACCCGCGCGTTGCAGCCGCCGCCGCGCTTCCGAGCGCTGGGGCTGAGGGACAGCTTTCCGTCCGGTGACGTCTGCTTCGGCATTGAGGGCAGAACTGGAGGCATTGGACAGCCACGAGCACCACGACAACAGCACAGCGCATAGATACTCACACTCGGCGCATCCAGACACGCACGTTGGCTGTTGTCTGCGAGTGTCGGTGAGAGGTGTAAGTCGATTCCACCAAGCTTGCCAGCCACCTCCCAGCCCTTCACCACCTCCCAGCCACCCTACCTCGCGCGTGGAGTTCACTAGGGCGCACCGCAGCAATGGCTCCTCTGCTAGCCCTTCTGCAGTCTCTGTATCTAACACTATACTCTCCAGCCAGCTTTCGTGCATTTCAACATAAGCACGTCGTCGCGCGCTGCTTAGCTTATTCCAAGAGCACCAGCCGCTGGGTATCGTCTCCCACCCAGTCGGGTGCCCTCGACGGCCCAAGGGCAATTGAAGCCTGAGGGAGAGTCCCTGGATTCACAGTGACGTCCAGCGATCCATCCAAGCTTACCAACATACTACCCTTCCCACAAACATCTTCACGAGACCACGACCGCGACGGCCCAGCGCCACTGTTCGAATACCGAACCTCCCTCCAGCTACGCCAGGAGCAAGCCGACGCCTTCTATCGCACGCAGCACAATCGCTCGAGAGCATCAAGTTCGACTGGCAGCGTCGCGAACAGCCTTCGCCGGACGCCCAACTTTGAACGCGCCAAATCAGTCGATCCGAGCCAACAACAGCGCGTTCGCTTCGAGACACCTCGCCCTCGCTCAACCCCCTACCCCGAGCCTCACCCCGCCCTTCGCATCAGTCGGCGCACTGCCTCGGCAATACGCTTCGTGCTCGAAGAGGGACTCCGACTTCCACATCCCTTCACCCCGGATCTGGTCGAAGAGAACGCCCCAATGTCCGATCTGACAAGTGGTCGCGCTGCCAATGGCGGGGCCCGTACAACCGGTGGCCCCGTGCCTGTCGATCGGTCCAACATACGTACGCCAACGCAGATTATGAATGCTAGACGACAACGGGCTGAAGTGGAGGAACAAAGAAAGGCCGCCGAGGAGGAGCGCAGGAGAGCCAGCGCGGAAAGAAGAGCCCAAGCTGTTTCTGGTGTAGCTGGAGCACCAACAACTGAGCCTGGGACCCAGAGGCAGCCCCAATCAGCTCCTCTGAGATCTGGTGACCAATACGTACAATACCCGACCTCGTCGGGCGGAGTGCCACGTCAGCCAGAGAGGCCAATCCCATCACAAAACACCATGAACGAAGCACAAGAGACCACTACAGGCGCATCCCAATCAAGACCTCGGGCAGCCTCACAAACCCAGCAACAGCCGTCTCGACCCGCTCAGGCAAATCTAGGTCTGCCGACGACAGCAGAACAAAGCAGAAGACCAGCTGGCTCAGGCCATGCTAGGCGACCATCCGGTGCTACAGCTTCGTCGCAAGCCGAACCTACAACTGCTGTACCTCGCCCGCCACCTCCGCCAGGTTCATCCACCGGACAAGCTCGGGGGTCAACAACATCTAATTTTCCGCATGCCTTTGAACGTTGGGAAACTTTGTCCTCACACTGGGAGGGTCTTACCTCTTACTGGATACGGCGGCTTGAGCAGAACACTGATGAAGTTCGCAGAGAGCCACTGGCCCAGCAAATGTCTCGGCAAATTACCGATCTATCGGCAGCTGGTGCCAACCTCTTCCATGCTGTTGTCGAACTACAACGCTTACGCGCGTCTTCCGAACGCAAATTTCAGAGATGGTTCTACGAACATCGCCAGGACCAGGAAAGGGCTCAAGAGCGCGAAGCACAACTGACCGAGCAGATCAATTCGGAGCGCGAGCTTCGCCTTGAGGCTGAAGCAAACATGGAGCGCGTGGCTACCGAGAAGAAGAATGCCGAACGAGCGGTGTCCGAGATGAAGCGTGAGCTACAAATCTCGAAAGAAGAAGCACGCCGAGCATGGGAAGAGCTTGGGAGGCGAGAGCAGGAAGAGCGTGACCGCACGTTCTCGCTGCGGGAAGGTCAGCCTACATTGGTTGGCGGAGTGCAGGTGGTCCCGATGGCGCAGAACATGGGACGTCAAGAGAGGGGACATGGAGATGATGCCTATGCTGGCGCACAAAGCAGTGGCGAGGGCATCGAACAACACTACTCAT
This sequence comes from Alternaria brassicicola, assembly GCA_002796735.1. NCBI lineage: Eukaryota > Fungi > Ascomycota > Dothideomycetes > Pleosporales > Pleosporaceae > Alternaria > Alternaria brassicicola. Next base: position 466,782 of record PHFN01000006.1, on the reverse strand, counting down.
ACGAGGAAGGCCAATCGCCGACCGACACCGATCCCTTCATTGAGGACACTCGCCACGCGCGCCGAGAGCCTGAGGCGCCTGCACACGTAGCCCAAGGAACCTATGTTCCATCTGGCGCTGCATCAGCCACATCCTCTCGGCCTGGTGGCTCTTCAGTTGCGGACGAACCACTAGCCCCTGCTCCCTTGCAATACCCATACTATACATCTCAAGCACAGCAGGGATCTACTCAGCCGGCCATATCACAGCCAGAAGCCTTTTACCAGCAACCTGCCTCCTATCTACACCACGAGTCCGAACCTGGTCTTCCAGATGACGAGCAGTCGTACGTTACTTCTCAAGCAGAGTCAGAAGGCGACATCGAGTACGCCCTGGATGAGAGAGGCAACTTTATACGCGACGATTCGGGTCGCCGTATTCCTTTCCGATCTCTTCAGTCTCCCGTATCCGATGAGTATGATGTAGAAGATGCACGCCGACGTGAGCTTGAGCATCTGCAGCACTATGGTACAACCGCCACTTCTCAGGGTACCTATGCAACCAGTTCGGGCGCGGGAGCTTCACAACAGGGCCACCCTACCGCTGCCGGTCGACCCGACTACAGCGGCGATGGTTACGGCGACGAGTGGGTAGGTATGAGACATCACCATCCTACCAGATTGAGTGACGTGCCCGAGGAAGATGAGAGGAGCCGGACATCGCCCAGCAGAGCAAGTCAGGCCAGCCGAGGACGCCTGTACTAGATGAGGATCGAGGATTGAGGATTACACGCCCTTACCACACCATCATCAGATGAACATCCCAGTCGCTCAACGTTCACGCACTTATTGTTCGATTTTCCGTCTAGCAGATTGCAATCACATCGCCTTGAATTTCGCACATGCATATATCGTCATGGCATACATGTTACAGCGAGCATTACATACCAGGTTCCCTGCGTTTATACCCTTCTACAAGATCTCTCTAATTGAGCGCCTCCAGCCCTCCATGGCTGCTTCTTGCATCTACGAACACTCCCATGTACTAGTAGAACCATCCCCTTTTTGCTATTTGGGTTTTCTTTTCTTCAAGCAAGCATGGTGTTTGTTGGGCATTGGTACAAGGATGGATTGATGAATGTAGGGCTTGGGGCAGGGTAGGCAGTCTCTGAAAATCATGAAGGAGTAATTATCGGGGTTGGGGGTTCTAATGGATTGAATGATAAGGAGAGGTGGGTGGGCTAATGCACGACTATTGAGTTCATTGTTCCTGGTATCTTTATATCTTGCTTCTCTTGTTGTTCTTGTAGTGCTCTTTTTCTCTCCTCCCTATTTTGTCACTTTTCTCTAGTCGACTCTTTGGGGGTTTCCGCTCTGTATTCTCTCTCCTGTGTGTGAGCAGTGCACAGTGGCTTCCCTGGAGCACTGGTCCTTCTTGTCATGATATCTTGTTCGTCCTACTACGACCATGACCGTAGTGTTTTGCCTGGCCCTGGAGATGCTCGGCTGTCCGACCGACGTTTTGAAAAGTACTCAATGCAAGTCTCCACCATGAGAACAAGCGGTGCCTTGACTACATGGAATTTCTCGAGAAAGATTTTGATCGGCTGAATGCTGTACGCAAAGAGTTCAGAGAGAGGTGGGAGCAGTTGTATTGCAAACCCACAGACCTCCTTTGGAAAACGGATACCAAGAGACAGGAGAATGATTTTAAACTCGCTGAGCAGAGCGTGGCGGTGCCAGCACGTGAAGTACAAGCTGGTGCTCCTCTTCTCTAGAGTCAGCAAGAGCAAACACTACTGCCTGATTAGAGACAAGAGTTCCTCGTAGTGTAACAAGAGTGGAGGTCCAGGAAGGGCAAAGCGTGAACTGCAACCGAAATGAAAGCCGTCATGGACCTGATTACAGTTTCGAAGCCCCGAGTTTCGTACTATCGACCCTCCTGCCCTCATCATCGTGCTCCCTGACCCTCAAGTCCGGAAACTCGGCCGGCATGATCCTCCTCGGCTTGCTCCCCTTGACCAGATTATACTTTTCAAAATCACCCACACCCTTCGTCCTCAGAAAGTCCTCATCAAGCAACAACTCCCCATTCACCTCTTGCACCGGCGCCCTGATCACGTGCAAGACCGCATCCGAGAAGATATGCGCAGTCCTAAGATGCTTGGCATCTTCTCCTCCCAGATTCTGCGTCGCAGCACTCTGCACAGCCGTCGCAGGCCAGATGCTCGTAACCGCCATCTCGCTCTTGCCTTGTCTCTCAAAATCCATAGCCAGTCCTTTTGTAAGAACAGACATGCCTACCTTGCCCATTGCATACGCCGTCTTACCGCGGAAGAAGCGCGAATATATCGGCGGACTAACAATGATGATACGACCCTTGCACTCCCCACTGCCTTGTTCAAAATGCGGCCCACAGGCTTGTACAACGCCGTAGAGACCCTCTACGTTGACGCGCTGCATGAGCTGGAAACGCTTCATGGGGGTTCTGGCCACGCTCGCCCACCATATTGCGCCGCTGCTGTATACCAGTACGTCTAGACGCCCGTACTCTGCTATTGCCCCGGCTACCATGCGCTCTATGCTGGAAAAGTCTCGTGTGTCGACGCTTATGGGTGTGGCTTCGCCGCCTGACTCGTGGATCTCGCGCGAAACGGTGGAGATGGTGGATGCGGGGGAGTTTGGGTCGGGTGGGAAGGGAGAGCATTTAGAGGCATCGGATGTGGATTTTGCTGCTACGACGACTGGATCATCGTTAGTACTCTTGTTTGTAGAGGTTGACATCGTCGCGGCGTGCACCTGCGTAGCCGTCTTTTGCTAGGTCAATGGCGATTTGCCGTCCGATGCCGCGAGACGCGCCGACAACGAGCGCGACTTGTTTGCTAGACTTTGGCATGGCGGAGACGGATGTACAGGGTAGTTGGAAAAGTTGTGTCGCGTAGACAGAGATGCAGTCTGCTATTAGTAGTACATGCGCCTGCTGAGCCTAAATAGACATGACATTGTAATCAATTCCCATCATCGGTGCCTCGGTAGATACACGCTGTGCTGCAATGACGTGCGGAGAAGCTGTGCGAAGAGAGTTTGGGGTAACTGTATCATTCGCGACACAGGAAGGAAGTGGAGGCGTGGTGCTGATTCTGATTAGTGATAAAGCTCCTAGCTATGCTAACCGACCTCGGCAGTCAAGACATGTGCTCGGCTTCAACGACAACGCGCATAAGACGCGACCGATATCTCCAAATGCCAGGAACGAACTTGATTTCTCATCCCGTGGATACAAGTATTGCCAATATGTCACGCAAAATTACGTGCTACTTGGACTGCGGTATGCTCCTATCGTGCCCTCGACCTAGGAATCAAAAGCTAATTGCGGACTAGTGTCTCCATACTCATACTACACTCTAGTGCATCTCGAAAGGAACAGAAAGGCTCTCGCAGAGCACAATGTAGAGATTGAGTGCGTGTCCCTCGCCACGCCGAATTTCCAGACCAATATCGTCACCTGAAACCCTAGCAACGACCTCGTGCTTTCCTCAAAAACAAGTCATGTCACTGACTCGATACAGTATAGTGCCCGTTTTTCTGGGCGGCATCAATGTCGGCAGCGGTACACATCCCCATCCCCCTCGATGCACTCCACATGGAGGTTCGGAACTAGCTATACCAAACCCGTCCTGACACAGCAGTGCAGGAAACAAGCCACCCTGGACCCTCGAAGCAAAAGCGAAATACAGTGCATACGACAACGCGCGAGCGAAGAAACACTTTGGCCTTCCCAATCTCGAGCCGCCGGAGTTCTTCCCCATTCTCTCACTCCTACCACAGCGGGCGTTGTGTGCCGCAAAGGAAGCACATCGAGAAAAGTTCATCGACATCTTCCGTGACATTTTCCACGCCATGTGGGAGAGAGGCAAGGATGTCAGTAAGCCGGCGATTCTTGAAGAAGTACTCCAGCAACGCCTCAAGGAAGATGAAGCCAAGGAAGTACTGGCCAAAGCAAACAGTCAGCCGTACAAGCAGAAATTGAACGATAATACCAAGCAAGCGCTCGACCACGGCGCTTTTGGTTGCCCGTGGTTCTTCGTACGCAACTCGAAAGGCGACGAAGAGCCGTTCTTTGGTAGTGACAGGTACGTGTCTTCTCCACCAGTATCCATGTGTCTGCCCCTTGATTTGCCTCCTCGAATATCCGGCTGCGGACGGAGAAAGCTGGACCTCTATGCACATGGTCACGTTGGGTAAGGCGTCCGCCACGGGCAAGGGAGGTACCGCTGTGCATACAAGATGTGATGCGAACTGTTGAAACATGGCCAGCAAACGGTCGAGAGCCGTGGGGCGTGCTAACGGATCTGCCACCTAGGTTCCATTACATATGGGAATACTTGGGACTGCCATGGAAAGATGTTGAGCTGTTGCCACCGGGTAACGCAAAGGCAAAGATCTGATGGAGGCGTTGTCGGGAGGCTTGCAGGTATGTCGGTACGTGGGAATTGTGAGGGCGGGGCGCGAAGCTGCATTGCAGATCATGATGAACGTGCATCTAGACGAGTATGAGACTCCACTACGAATGTCTTCCAGTACTCCAGCCTTCTTACCTCTTTCTCATTGTCCCACTGATGTCTCTCCCTGCTCAAACATCTCACTCGCCTTACACGAGCCTGCGGAATCATCTTTTCCACCACTTTGTCCTCGCACACGCTATGCATGCTGCATGGTTGCCGTTTTGTACCACTCACGACGAAGCATGGTAGTGTGGCCACCGGATGCGGATACCAGCTTCCCCAGACTTATGCAAGAGTATGCAAGATAAAGTCTCCGCGACCTGTCAGGGCGGGAGCATCCGCCATCCGGGAGGATTTACCGGGTAGGCCATGCGCATGTCTCGCCTGTCCCACGCTCCTACGGTCATCTAGGTAACTGGCAGATGGTCGCTCGAGTGCGGCCTCCTTGTGGCGCTATGGGGATGGCGTAGATCGGAGATATATCGGTACATGCGCCAATTGTTACTCGCCATATTCGTGGGTATGTTGAAACGTGTGAAGCATCTTGCCGACGTTGGGACAAAATTTGATGAAATCACTTGCAAGCTTCCCCACTTTCACCAGCGATGAGCCGAGATAAGAAGCTACATGGGAGCGAGCCTTTCCTGGGGCCGTGGAGATTGTTACGATGGTCAGAGTACTGATCGCTAGCCTCTTGTGTAACGTGAGCGTCATGACCGACGACACCCGTAGTATCCACGAGGCTCTTGCCAACCCAGTGGACATCATCGTATCAGATTGCATACGTACCTGCATTTCTGCGCACCATGACATATCAGCTGGTTGCTTACCGGTGATTTAGACACGATGGCTTGTTGCCAAGTCATGTTATGCAGATAACCGTTCGCTTCCGTGCACCAGCCAAACAAGACGATGTAGAACATTTTTCGCCAGCTCAGTTAGTACCGAATGAGCAATCTTGCTCGGCTCGACGCTTGACAACTCGCCGTTGTAGGCCTACCAACCGCGATGCGAGGGAGGCATAGACCCACACAGCCGTGCGGCAGGTGGTATTTGCCTTCTTTGAGCTAGCTACGTTGGATATTTGGCGGTATCGGAATGCCAGTGCTGCTGCGTGATGGAAGGTATGCTTGCTTTCGACAATTCCCTCGCACGCCGGACAGATTTGCACAGGTGACGAGCGGCCTAGCCTATACGGACAGCCAGTCATCTTCCCGCGTAGTTTCCGGAAGCCTTCGCTGCCTGGAAGAGATGGTGGGTCGGTCCAAAAGCTTAGACGCTTACCTTCCGCGTACCATTGTATACCAAAGACATGGGTACTGCGTACTTCAAACGCGAGTCTCATCGCTCCGTCAAGGGAGCTGGGGCTGTTTTAGGTTATAAACATGCGGGACCGTCCCTCGTCTCTCCATGTCAAGATACATGTGATTGGACGCGTTCCATCAATTGGCTTCGGCTTAATCTTTGCTCTTTATCTTGTTAGTGTACGATTCAAGTCGCCAGTTCACCTTGTGCGTTTTCTTCGCCTGCTACCCAAGACTCGTTGCACAAGTCAGAGCACGCCGATAGATGCTCTAGTGTGTTTGTACATGCCCATACGATCATCAAACCCATCTTTGGGCTCCTCCTAGTTCTTCCGAGATCTCGTGGCATTGTCTGGTAAGGCCGCACGCTCTTCACTTATTGGCTCCGACTTAGCGTACTGATAATGCGTATCGATTAGGTACTTGCGTGGTCTCACCGTTGCATCGTATAGATAGCTGAACCAGCCTTACCTCCTCTGTTTCTGGGTCCGGCTATTCACATCGCCAAGTCTGGAGCTTACAACATCAGTGCTGTCGTTGACCTTTCTCGGTAGAGTTCTGTACTGGCTCGATTCCCATAGTCCCACCGCTCGGTTCTGTGAAGCGGTCAACTGCATTGAGCGATTGACAGAGGATCACACTCGTGAATGCTCAACGTACCCGCGGACCTCGATATTCCCACCACACCCCGCAATTATCAGTCACAGCCGCTTCACAGCCGCAGTATCTCGCCCTTTCGGACGTCGCGTAACTGCGCATTCACGCCGACTAGAAGGGTACTGTGAGATTAGCAACCTTTTGTGATTTCCTTAAGAGGCGCAAGCCGCGCGTATACTCATGGCTCAAGAGGTTCACCAAAATCGCAAGTTCGGCGAACAGTATCTTCATCGACAATCTCTTGCACAGCTTCAGCCCTGTCTGACCTACACCCCGGACGCTTCTCCAACATATCAATCTGTCAACTTCCATATCCCCGCTAGAATGGCGCATTCAATGGTCGTAAGTGATGCCCTCGCTAGAGATATACCTGAACTAACAACCGTGAAGGGAAGCCCCTACATGCAGACCCAGCCATGGGCAATGCAGCACGCTGAGAAAGAAGACGTCAAGCCAACAGCCCCAGCAACCACCACGCCGAGCTCGAACAGCCTCACGTACCCATCTGGACAAAACTGGAGTGGTGATTATGGCACTCCGTTCAACTGGCACCATGCTCTTCAACAAGCGGGGACCTACATCGTACCGGATCTGGGATCGCAATTCCGCCAGAACCATACGCTGATATACAATCCAGCACCCAACGTACAGGACACAATGGAAAAGAGGCCCGGAGGTGAACCAACAACATGGCTATCTTACGGACTGAATGAGTTGCCACGTGGAGTAGCTGCCGACAGGTCTGTCCTGGATGTAAGTATGTCGCCATCGTCGAAAAGTTACGTTAGCGACGAATTTGGAAACACATACAGTCCAGTCTCAATGCTTGATCAAGCCTCGCCAACCGACAACTGGAACAGATACCCAGCAATCGCCCCCAACGCTGCTCTTTCATCGCCTTCCTGCAGGTCGTTCCATGTGCAAAAAATCGATAGTGACGTTGGACTCTCAGGACTCCCGAGGACGAGCCCAAACATGGGTATGGCCACCGTACCGTCTAATGACTCTAGCAGACAGGAGCCAGCATCGGCTGCCCTATTCAAGGACGACCAACAATTGGGGTCCGACTACTCTCATCCACAGAACAGTAGCGCTGGACACTCTTCCTGGTACCATGCGGACTACTCGTACGACGCTCCGAACGTACCCTTCAGATCCCACGACATCGCACCCTACAGCGATCCCAGCAGCGATACGAGCCTCTGTTCGACATCCGGAGCTCGTCATACTCAATACCGTTCGGCGCCCTGGAACGAATCGTGTCCGAGTATTCATACCCAGGGTCGTGTGCAGGACAGGTTCCAAGTGCCGCGCAGTGCTGTTGCGCAAGCTCAGCGAGAGCACAACGACCAACTACTCATCGAGGGCAAGAAGAAAGGACAGACATACAAGGAGATCAAGCTCAAGATGGTGGGTGAGATGCCTGCCGAGTCCACTCTAAGAGGCCGCTACCGGTCCTTGACCAAGGCGAGGAAGGATCGCGTCCGGAAGCCCATCTGGACAAAGGTTGATGTGAGTAGCCCAGTGTAGACTCTACTCCACATGTAGCATACTGACATCTCGATAGTTGGAGCTTCTAGATGAGGCTGTCCAGCAAGAGTTTGATCGAATCGAGAGCAACCTACAGAACCCATACTCGTTAAGCTTCGACCAGAAGGTTTTAAAAGTCGCCTGGAAGAAGGTCGCAGAGTCTATCGCTGATAATGGCGGCTCATACCATTTCGGCAATGCGACTTGCAAAAGGAGGTGGCTGGAGCGTAACCCAGGCCGCAAGTAATTGACAACAGATGCAGACCACACATGGCACTCGTCTTCAACATTTCCTCCGAAGAATGCCGCAGGGTGGTATCTTCGATTCTGCTGATTCCGGAGTTTTGCTTTCTCTCCTGTACTGTTTTGTACTATTGTTATGTTGATGGTAATGTTTGCTGATATGTTTTTCTTGGTTCCATCTTGTAGGCGTAAGAAGCCTGCGTGGCATAGATGGGGAAGCTGCAAAGCAGGGCGGTCATATGTCGTCGCTCTGGAGGGCCTTTTGGGCAGGTTGCTTCACGATACAGTATCTTTTGCATGGTGTACGGTATAAGAAAGCACCGATGATAGCCCACGCATATTGTTTGGCAAATGTGGTGAAGATGGTGAAAGAGTGTCGATGCCCTTAAGTGTGACATCGGTTTTAGGCTTTGGCGCTACTGGTAACCCCGGGCTCGAAGCTTGAAGCTCCAACCACCCCACCACGATCTTTGATACTCCAACACTAATGAAGATGCTGCTCGGACTATCTGAAGCTCTTCCGAGCATCGCGAAGCGCAAGTTTGAAGCTGCAAAGGCATCATCAGATTTGCTGTTCTCGCCTACCGAGTTGGCAATCATCCGCACATCTGCTGGCATTCCCGTAAGTGTGCCGGCCATGCGACCAACACCAGGCTTATCTACGACCAGTTCCAATTACGCTTCTGCCCGTCGCTTGCAAAGAAACCTTTGCCAAAGCTCCAAGATGTTGCACCAAAACAGAAGATTGACCCGTTCGAGAATCCCCCACCAGCCTTACACCTGGCTGACATCCCGGCCGCGAACCCAACCCACTTCCTCGTCCTTAACAAGTTCCCCATAATCTCTGAGCACTTTATTCTTGCTACAAAACCGAACAAGAAACAAACACACTTGCTAGAACAAGATGATCTGGAGGCAACTCATGCCGTCCTAAAAGCATGGCAGGCAGACTCAGGCAGCGACCAGAAGCGTCTTCTTGCCTTCTTCAATTCTGGGGATCATAGTGGCGCGTCCCAGCCCCACAGGCACCTGCAGTTCTTGCCTGTGGAGGGAATGCGACATGGCGACAAAGCTGGTGACTGGGATTTGCTCATAGATTTGATCTTGTCAAACCCAGCGTCCAGCGCGACCAGTGGGTGTGCATGTAAACCGCGCGCTATGCAGCGACTAACATACGTTCTAGCGGGATATCCTGCATTCCTACAACACCCTTCCTTGCCGTTCACGCATTTTGCCTGCCCCTTCGACTCCGAGCCATCCGGTACCCAGTTACTAGATATCTACAACCGTCTCTACGATGCGGCAAAAGCAGCAGTGGACGCGTTCATTTCTTCGAACCCAAATGAGTTTGCTCTACATCCTACCAACGACGGTGATCTTCCCATCAGCTACAATCTCGCTATGACTACCGCAGGCATGGTCATCCTGCCGAGACGCGCCGAGGGCACCATGCTGCGCCGTGACGACGGTAGTGAGATCGGCTTCGCAGCTCTCAATGGTACAACGCTAGGAGGCACGATGATGGTCAAACATCAAGACGAGTGGGATATGCTGCGCCAAAATCCAGGGCTGTTAGATCACATTCTCTCTGGGATTGGCATTCCGAAAGCCCCTCCTTCCAAAGTAGGCGCATCCAACATCTGATTACATCTCATGCGAAATCATCCGAGGCATCACCAGCCAATTTATCAAAGCATGATTCCAAGGGGGTTCTCAAATCTCCCTGGGACTACACCAAGAATATCATACGAAGGCGCATATATGGCCAAGTGACACCGTGGTCACCGTATGAGATACGGGTGTCTTAGAGAGTGACATGCACGCGACAAAGAACGCGTGGCGCATGGTCCGACACTCCGATGACAACGCCGAAGACAACCATCTAACAAAGCCAAATGTTGGAAGAACTCTTGACAAACTGCCCGCGACCTTACTCACGATGCCTATCATATGTAGAATATTGACACCTTGAGTATGCGACAGGTTGTTCCGATAGTGTAGGTTTGTATTCTGAAGTAAGCTTGGGTAAGTTGTTGGATGCCAGACACCACGTGCAGAAGCGAAGTCATGCGACCACCCAGCACCAAATCCAAAAGGTACTCATGATGCGTCAAATGTGAACACCATATTTCCAGCTGAGCAAACAGCAGCGACGTGTTTGATATAGGAATGACAGTCTGACTGGTAAGCTCTTGCGGTGAAAGTCTTGAATGCACATTCTGACTGGTAACTTTCTTTCCCATCTCATACTCAGCATACATTGCATGTTGTTCATACCATCACTATGAGAGAAGAAACCGAGAAAACAATAGAGGCAGTATGGTTAAAAGGCTTCTCCCGAATAGAGTCCAAGTGCTGATCAAACTTGTTTAGGCCAAAGGGCTACTCCAGGACCTTGTAGTCGTCGTTTCTCTTGTGCGGACCTTGACAGATTCGTTCGGCTCTGCAAGTGACTTGTATCGCAAGCTCAAGCGTAAAGTCGGTGCCAAGGACAGTGACGATGAAGACAATAGATTCCACATCCAGAGGTCTTTGCGCCGGCGTCGTCGCGACTCTTTGTTTGGTTCGGAAAAGAACAACGGAGACTACAGTGACAGCGAAGAGGAGCTTATCTGCACCTCCTCTTCTCAGATTCGAGCCGAATACGAACGTGGATATCGGAAGCTAGGAGAGCCATTTGCGCGTGGTGATGGTAAGCTCAGGCTCAAGATCGAGCCATAAGGTGTTGACATTAAATAGTTACAACGCATACTCAGCTCCAATCTCAGATCATCAAGCTTCAGCAGACGGTCCTCAACATCCAACGAGACCTACTGATGAGTACGTATCTCGCACCGTCATCGTCTCATTCGCACCTCGTGCGTCTGATTCAGACAACTCGAATGGCACGTGCGGCTTCCATCGCCTCGCTGAATATGCAGTACCAGCGCATGCTGCCGCCACTCCCATCACCACTACCACCCCGAGGGCCAGATCCGCCGTTGAAGCTTCCTGGCGCATTTCCGCTACCCGATCATCCACCACCACCATCCAGGCCTCCTCTCCGGCATAAAAAACGCATGAGCAGCAGCTCCAGTTCCTCGAACGATTCAGAAGAGAAGGTGGTCAAAATACTACCAATCGCGAAACCCAAACCAAAGCCCACACCTGCGCCACCGCCACCGTCTTCACGATACAACACTAGGCTATTCTGTATTTACGCAAAAGACCTTCAAGTCAACCCACGGCTCCACCTCGCCGACGCCTACAAACCCGGCGGACACGGTAAATGTCCCTTCTGCCGTACACACATCACCATTCAGCCAAGAAAAGCCTGGGAGATTGTTGTCGATGGCTATAGTCGGAAAGTAGGGCAGGGTTTGGGCAGAGTCGCGTCCCGAACATTTCGAATTAGGAATCGCTTTATTGTGAAATGCCACAGGGAAAGCGGGGGCTTTGCATGTGTACTTTGCGCGAGATTCAGGGAATCAGACACGGTATGTAGGGGCATCGAGGCGCTGATGGATCATCTTTGGAGAGAACATACAGGCGAGGAGTTGGAAAGGGATGTGGATATTGTGGAGGTTTCGAGGGATGTTTAATACATGGCGTTGGTGATACCCTGTTGTTTGCTACTGCGTTCGATAGTTGTTTATCGCATCTATAATACATTCTTGTGCGTTTTGTATAGTCTTCGTACCATAATTGCACTGTCTGGTTCGCTGTATAAGCATAGAAGACACTGAGACCATCCCCTTGAACCTCCAATTTGTCACCTGGAGCCATATTCTAAGCGCCCACACTGCTGCAATCATATCCGACAACCTGTACCAGAAAGACATTGCGTTCCGATCAGTAAATGGGAGCTATAAATAGTAGGAAAAAGTACCAGCCCGACAAACTCAATTTCGAGCAATCGCTTGAAACAGCACATTTCAGCAAACTCTGTATAGCCCATGTCTTGAGACATCATATCCACTCCCCCAAGTCCACCATCACTCACTCCTTGAGATACCTCAGCCCACTTCTCGTACTCCCAGCCTTTACCGCAGGCTTCGTCTTCTGCTTTTTGGCCACCGGGCGCGCACATCTCTCTTTATCAACGATTTCCTTTACTCCCGCCTTTGTCTGCGATCGACCCACGATTTCGCCTGCCGCTGCGGCTTTTTTAGTTACTTTTTTAGTAATCACTCTAGCTTTTGTAACTTTTGATTTTGTGGCAGGCTTGGCTTTGAGAGGAGTGGCAGCGATAGGGATTCCAATGAGAGCTTCTGCGAGGTTGTCTTCGCCGAAGTTGTCTCGATTATCAGACTCCTCAGCGAGGAAGTGAACGAGTTCGTCTGGAGTAGCTTGCACCCTGGTTTGAAGAGGGGGTTTCAGTGCGGAGGACTTTGATGATCTCGCGCGCTTGGGATCGGGAGTATAGTCCCGTTCACTGGCACTGCGTTTGCGTTTGGTAGGTCTCTTTGTAGTACCCTTCGGGGTATTGACGCTGATCGGCTCCTGGCCGGGTTGCAACTTGGAAGGCGCAGGAGCAGCAGACTTTGATGGACGACCACTTGGGCGTTTTTCAATGACCACTTGTGGATAAATAGTAGCCTTCTTGGTTGGTGAGTCGGGACTTGGAGGTACAGTACTGACACCGCTCTGGCGTCTCGGGCTACGCTCGAGCGATGTTGTGCGCTCTCGATTAATCTTCCTAACTACGGGCGACGTGGTTCGAGCTTTCGATGTAGGCAGTACCAGGCCTGTGTGCTTTGTCGAGCTGCGAGCGTGTTGTGTTGCTTTGCGGAGATTCTGATGTGTGACGTGAGCTGCAGCATCAAACTTAGCATGCGCATTCTCGTATGTGAAACCTACCTGCTCATTCACGAGACTCATGTCGTTCTCACAAGCTTGTGACATGATTGAGGGTGGATACTTGGAGGCCAGCTTGGTTGATGTCCCGACTGCAGGGCTGGTTTGGGTAGCGTTGGAGGAATCACGCGGAGAACTGCCGCCCATGATAATAGTACGCGATTTGGTGGGTGTTGTGTTAATAGCATGGCGGATAATTGTCGGATCTAAAAAGTTCTCGTTAGTTCGGAATCACTAAGGAACTCATTGCTTACCTCGAGCACCCACTGTCAATTCCTCCAGAAAGACTCGGGGTGTGTATTGGTATTTTCTGTCCTTCACTTCATCATTGCTCCTATTGAGATCTTGCACGACTTTTGCAAGGTTCTTGTGTGTCCCCAGCCGGTTGATCTCCTTCTCAATAATCGCACTAGACTTCGGAAGTTTGAAGCGCGATCCAGACTCATACGATGGGAGAGTTTTGTACTGCTCAAGGGTAGGATGATCGAAAGGTACATTGGTCTCAACAATTTTGCCTTCTGCTTTCATCTGTTTGATAGATTCTGAAAGATCGTAGTCAATCTTGAGACTCTCCCAATACGCTAACTGGAAGGTCTCGGGAAACGGTAATGAGGCTGGATAGTTCTTGTACCAGCTTTCGACTTCGTTGTTCGGACCACCATATTTGAACATGTGCTCGCGACGTACATCTTCTTCTTTCTCTGCTGTGGGTTTCTTCGCTGTAGGCATTGGTCTATAGGGCTTAGATCGAGGCTTATCCGGACCGTCCCCCTTCCGGTAAAGAGCTTCCGCTGCAGATAGCATATAGTATTCTGGTAATTCCTCAGCACTGTCTGGCATAGAGGGTTCTCCGTTTGATGTCGATGACGAGTCTTCTTCTAACTGATCTCCCTGTGCCGCTTCATCGAAGTCAAGCTGTGCTTGGCTGACCATAGCAAGTACGCGATTGAAGAGTTGGACGTCGAAGTTGCGCCCTTGTTGGGAAAGTGGCAGGAGAAGAGAGTTGTCGATGCGATCAACCCGGTCCACGAATGTGACAGGGGAATCATCGCCTCCTTCCTTCACAAGATATTTGATCGCTTGAGCCAGTCGGCGGTCGTTGATCGCCCGCTGTGTCGACCCCTCTTCGTTGGTTGAGGTAATCTCTTCTGGACCTGAGATATCGATAAGTTCCGGAGAGTCGGCGGCACCGCGGCCTTGGTTCTCAAATGACATCATGCGATTAGAGGCGTTAATGGTGATCTGGGTAAGTATATGTTGACTGTTCACTTGTGCAGATTAGGAGATGATATTTTAGTCATGCACGTGTAGCAAACATACCAGAACGTCTATTCTGCAGGCGACTTTCGGCTCGATCCGAGTGAAGAGCAAGCCGATTCTCTTGTCACGACATTGAACAGCATTTGAGTACGACGCAGCGAGAAGACGTCTTTGTCACGGTACAGAGGTAGTGGACAAAGGCTACCTGAAGCAAAGAATTGTGGTGCTGTCCGCAAACGGCTGTACATGTCGAGATGGTTTGATCATTAATACCAGAGCCCAGCTTCTTTGTGCACGTCAAAGGCCTCCAGCTCTGGTGGCGCAGCCATTGTGCTGTAGGTGACGTGTTGTTCGGCTGCTGTGTGAGGATGGTAGTATACCGCGAAGAGGCCGAACTGTGGCTGTTCAAGAGGCGAAGTCGAACCATAAGTGAGTAATAGAGAGTGCTGAGAGGGATGAAAGGCATATGACTGTGGCTTGAAAACTTGAGCTGTCCATTCTATTTAGCTCTACGCAATCATGTTCGTGCCCCTATAGTCCTCAAGTAGAATGCTCTGCGGTTGATAAACGCCATACTTGACCTGCCGCTCTCGTATAAATCTCAAGTCTAGTAGTTTATAACTTTTCTTGCGACGGAAGAAAGCGCGGGATGTGGCTTTGCCCCTGCAGCACGAGAAGCGGTCCATCTCTAGGCGATGAGGGAGAAGGGAGAAGGTTGAAGGGCTTACTCGAGGAACTACTGGGGTGGGTGCCGTAACCTGTCCGTGCGCGTTTTGCGCATGTTCGACTTTTGCGCACCCCACCAACTCAACCACCAATACTAAACGCGTCACAACTCCACCAATATGGACCCGATCGAGAAAGCGATTGAAGAAATCGAATCGCGAGAACCAGGAGCACCATTCTCGTACCTAGCAATTGCTAAAAAGTATGGTGTAGTCCGCTCTACCCTCACGCGAAGACACCAAGGCCAAAGCCGGCCGCACGCGATCGCTCACCAAAAACTCTACCTACAACGCGAGATAGAGCTCGTACAGTACATTAAAACGCTTACTAAGAGGCATACTCTAGCGTCCCGTCGAATAATTCGAAATTTTGCTTTAACTTTAGCTGGTAGAGAAGTTTTAGAAAGCTGGGTTACTCGCTTTATAAGCCGGAACTCTAATAAGCTCACCTCACGCTGGCAGAAAGCTATAGATTAGGATCGCTACAAGGCTAATTCTAAAGCTAAGTATAGCTTATATTTTGAGCTTTTGCATTAAAAAATGGCGGAGTACGAGGTACAACCGTCTTATATCTTTAATATAGATAAGAAGGGCTTCTTACTTAGAGTACTTAGCCGCTTGAAGAGAGTCTTTGACAAGAAGCTATACGAGTAAGGAGCGGTAACTACAGCTGTACAAGATAGCTTACGAGAGTAGATAATAGTTCTAGCTTGCATTTTATTAGATGGAACAGCTTTAAGCCCAGCAATTATCTTTTAATCGAATTCTAGCAACCTACAATTAAGCTAGGTAGACTTAATTAACCTAGAAAAACACTCCGTCTTTGTTAGCTTATCTCCTACTAGCTGGAGCAACAACGATATTAGGTTAGCTTAGCTTAAGGAGGTGTTTAAGAGAGAAACTAGACAATATGCTCTTACTAGGTACTGTTATGGGCGGAAAGAGGCCTGCTAACGAGTATGCATTTGCTCCTATGTACAGAAGAAGAAGGATAAAGAAAAGAAGAGTAGTGTCCTTCTTGTACGGTATTTATCCTCCGTACGCTAATACAAAGATAGACAAGTGGGAAGTTCTTTGGCGTAGCCTCTTGCGGTACTTAGGCGTAGCCCCTTACAATACTCCCTCTCTCCCTCCTTCTAGATTGTACAGCTAGTTAAGTTCTAAGTGAATCCAGTTCCTATCGTACAAGACCAGTAATCGGACAGTTGCCTATTCCTAACTCCGCGTTTTGTTTGCTTAGTTGTGGGGTTGTCAGCGGTGAATTCGCCCTTCACCGTACGATTGTTGGCCGCGCTGATACCGCTCCTGTAGTAAAGGTGGAATCTAGGGCTTCTTCTTAGGTATATAAGAACCACAGCTCTGCCCTTTCTTATTCTTTTCTCTTATTGCAACAGCTTCTCTTATAGCAACTTGTCACAATGCCTCCAAAGAACACTCCTGCTCCCCCTCCTGCCCGTGGCTCCTGGGCTGCTAGCGGCGTCAACCACCTCTCTTTCGCCCTTGGTGGTAACGTTAACAGCTCGTACGCCACTGCTGCCGCCGATATTCAGAATGTCGCTCATCGTCTGCTCACTCGTACCCACCCTGGTGCTGTAGTTCCTGTCATTAACGTCGCGGGTCCTATCAACATGAACGACTACCAGGTCTGGTACATCCTCGACAGGGACGTTGCTAGCGAGCTTCGCCGTGTTCTCTCAATGGCCTCCGTACGTGTTGTTTAACGTTGCCGCTCTTGTTCTTTTACTTACGTCTCTTAGCCTCCTATCCGCCGCGTCGCCGAGTTCTTCCTTCGTCCTGTAGGAAACTCGCCGTACGACGCTCATTGGGGCCCGGGCAACACCGACTGGTCTCCTCTTGTTGCTCGCAGCACTCTTCACGCTCGCCAAATCTTAACTGGACGCGACTCCTACCTCAAGGCCTTTGTTATCCATACCCGCGGAGCTCTTAACGCTTCCCCGTGCTCTAACAACTGCGCTCAGGCCGTACGCGGTGATAAGCCCTTTACCGCTTTCGCTGGCTGCGTATCTATTGCAGGGGAATGGAATGGTGCTTGCTCTAACTGCGTCTGGTCTGAGCACAGTGCGCAGAGTCAGCTTCCTCGTCACGGAGTTACCAACGGCGGAGGAGCTCTTCCCGGTTCTCGTTCTCGTATGGGCGGTCGTGCCATTCGTGCTTCTTCTGCTAATGAGGAGCAGTTTGTTGATGCTGACGCCTAAGTTGGCGCGACTGCTGGTTCCGTCTTCTCCGACGAGAATCTGTAGGCAACCGTACAGCTTGCGTACGAGTTAGCCATGAATGCAGGGCTGCTGTATTAACTAGATTCTTCTCTGGTTCCCAAGTAGCTTCCTGAAATCCAACCCATTTCACTAGGTACTGTTTTGCTCCTTGACGTGTTCTCTCATCTGTGATGGTCTCTACTTGCCATTCAAGGTGCTCCTCTTGTTCGTCTTCGTCTCGTACGACTACCGCTGCGGGTTTGGAGTCGTTAGTTTGTTGCGAGGGAAGAGGGTCTTCCGCTGCTGGCCTTAGCTTGTCGACGTGGTAGGTCTTTGATGCCCATGGGGTTGCTAACTCTACCCAGTACGGGTCTCGTACGCGCGATACTTGGAATTTCTCACATTTCCAGTCAAGTTTCTTACTCGTTCTTGTAGTCCGTACGTCGCGTAGGTCGAGCCACACCCAGTCTCCTACCTTGTAGGTAGGGGCTGGTTTCCTTGACTTGTTCGCTTGCCTTTCTTGTTCTTGTTGCGCGTACGACATTGCGGAGATCGCCCAGTCAGCTGCTCTTGTAATAACTCTTACGATTTCCTTAGCTTTGTCCTGGGTGCTTATTGTCGTTGTAGCGTTCGCTGCCATACGGTCTAATGTCTTAGCTTGCGAGAAGGGAGTGTTGTGGTAGCCGTGCTGCAGGAAGAAGGGAGATACTCCAGTTGTTGAGTTTGTGCGGGAGTTTAGCATAAGCTCTAGAACTGGGCATAGCGTTGCCCAATTATCTTGATCGTTGTTGCAGAATACCCGTACGACTACTTCGATATCGCTATTTGCTCGTTCTGTTGTACCATCTGTCTGTGGGTGGTATGCTGTAGACAGGTTTCTCTTAATGCCTAGTAGCGTACAGATATCTCCCCATAAGGCACTCGCGAACTGAGGGCCGCGGTCAGATGTAATAGAGAGAGGGAAACTATGGTGACGGTACACTTCTCGTATGAAGGCCCATGCGACATCTGGCGTCTCTATCTTAGCCATAGGTATTAGCACAACTCCCTTGCTTAGGCGGTCTTTTACCACCATCAAGTTAGAGTTCCCTTGGGATAGCGGTAGGCCCGTAATGAAGTCTACAGTGAGGTGTTGCCACGTACGGCTAGGAACTGGCAGAGGACGTAGGTAGCCGTGTCTTCCGTCCCTCCATGGGGTGCTCTTCCTACAGAGCTCGCAGTTTCGTACGAAGCGTCGTATATCGTCGCTCATCTTTGGCCAGTACCATTCTCTAGCGACTATCCTGTAGGTTTCTTCTCGTCCGGGATGACCTGTTTGCAAGGATAAGTGGGCGATTTGGACTATGCCCGTACGGAGGGGCTCGGATTCAGGAACCCACACGCGGTTCCTCCACTGTAGTCGTCCTTCGTCGTCAACTAAGCAGTCGCTAAGGGACACAGCTATCTTTCTCGTCGTAGACAAGGACCGTTGCCCTTCCCGTACAGCGTGTAGCACTTCTTGGTACATAGCGTCTTCTGCTTGTGCTGTAGTCCAATAGCGACTTAGGAGTTCCTCTTCGTTCGGGGGCTGGGGTAGTGTTGGCGATATTAATGGTTTCTGGTCTAGCTGCACAGGAAACATTCCTACGACTTCTTGTTGTTGTACGGGTGCGAGCATTACAAACTCTCTAGTAGTAACACGGTCGTCTAAGTTATCTTGTGGCAAGTCCTGATCGCGGCGGGATAGCGCATCAGCTCGTACGTTCTCTTTTCCGGGGCGGTAATGAATACGCATGTTGCCAAAGCGGGAAAGTTCCACGGACCAGCGTACGTGTCGTTCTGTCATCTTCTGCTTCTTAGTAAAGTACTCCAAGTTCTTGTGGTCTGTGATAACCTCGAATTCTCGTACGCCTCGCAGTTCAGCATCCCATTCTTTCAGGCAGTAGATTACCGCTAGGAGTTCCTTGTCGTGTATTGGGTAATTCGCTTCGTGACTTAGTAATTTCTTTGACAGGTAAGCCACTGTACGGAGAACTCCATTCTCGTCTTCTTGCGATAGCGTGCCGCCTATTGCATGGCCAGAGGAGTCGCATTCCAGAATCGTACGTCGTTCTGGGTTAAAGGTAACTAGGACTTCCTCCGAGAGGAAGGCGTCCTTCAGCGTCTGGAAACTCTTCTCTTGCTCCTGTCCCCATGTAAACCTCGCGTCCTTCTTAGTTAGTTGCACAAGAGGTTCAGCGTGTCGAGCGAAGTGTGGGATGAACTTCCGATAGAAATTTGCGAAACCAAGGAACCCTCGTACGCCACGCACTGTTGTAGGAGCTTGCCATTCCTGGATTGCCTTGACCTTTTCTGGGTCCATAGAGATCCCTTTTCCTACTTCAACGATAAACCCAAGGTACTTCGTACGTGTGACATCAAATTCGCATTTCTTTAGCTCTAGCTGTAAGCCAGCCTCCTTTAGCCGGTCTAGGATTGTTCGTACGTGTGCGTGATGCTGAGAGAGTGAACCGTCTGTAAAGATAATAATGTCATCTAGGTATGCTGACACAAAGTCGTCGAGGAATTCACGTAGCGTCCAATTTACATAGCGCTGGAACGTGCTTGGTGCGTTTGCTAGACCAAAGGGTGTTACTAGCCACTCGTACGAGCCAAAACGTGTACGGAAGGCGGTCATCCATTCTTGTCCTTCGGTGATCCGGATCTTGTGAAATGCGGCAGTGACGTCCAGCTTTGTGTACCACTTCGCCCGTCCGATTTGGTTCAGCGTCTCTCGTACAAGAGGGAGAGGGTAGCGGTCCTTCTTAGTAATCGCGTTCAATGCCCGGTAATCAACACAGAATCTTAGTCCTCCACCTGGTTTTCGTACAAATAGGACCGGTGAAGCGGCGGGAGAGCTGCTAGCTCGTATAAACCCCTTGTCTAAGAGCTCATGTAGCGTCTTCCTTAGTACTAAGAGTTCGTCTCTTGACATGTTGTATAGCGGTCCGTACGGCACCTTGGGCTCCTTCCCATCTTGTAGTTCAAGCTCGATGCGGTGGTCAACGTCAGGCCCTCTTAGTGGAGGAAGGTCTTCACCCTCTCTTGGAAGGAACAGATCCGCGTACGACTGCAGGTAGTCTGGTAATTGTTTTAGGATATCTGTCTTCGTAAGAGGGGCCTTAGGTTGTAAGGCCTTCTCGATGTCCTTCAAGCTTGCTGCAAAGATTTGGACCTTCTCTTTTCTTCCCCTATTCCGTCGTACGTGGAATTGGAAGGCCGCCGCGGAGATAGGGTAGAATTTAACCCTCATTTCCTGGGATTCGGTGCTTCGTACGGAGAAGCCGTGCTTTGACAAGGTGAGGGTCTGTTTGTCGCTATCGATAACCCCTCCTACTCGTTCTAACCATGTTTTTCCTAAGATCATGTCGTAGTTGTACGCAGAGGGCATAACGTACGCAGCAGCTTTCTGCTTTAGCCCTCCTACGTCTAGTGTAAACTCTGTAATCACACTCACAGGACTCTTTTGCTCGTTCACTCCTTCCACAAGGATCTGTGGTATCTTAATGCGCGGTAGGTTATTCGCCCGTACGACCTCTTCAGTAACAATCCCATACGTGCAACATCCGTTGTCCACCATAGCGGTAGCGTGATTGATTCCATTAATTGTGACATCAATAGACATAGGCTTTGTTGCAGTTAATTGGCGAAGAATCTCCCTCCTTGGTCGTACAGTCTCTTGGACCATACCCTTATTCTGCCCTAGCTTGCGCCTTTTAGCTAGGGCTCTTCTTTTCCCAACTCCTCTGAGTCGGAATTCGCTACAGTAGAGATAGTAGCCACCTTAGGCTGTTTGCCTCCTTCCTCCGTATAAGAAGTAGATCTTCTTAGCTTAGCTTGACACTGGGCAACACGATGCCCAGGCCTTCCACAACGTAGGCAGGTTCCTTTCTCCCTTCTTTCTTGGACTTGAGCCTTTGTACCCCAGAACTCTCGTGTCGTACGGGGTCTCATAACTCCCACAGTAGGAGTCCAGTCCATCGCATCGCTATGTTGACTAGGTCGAGGGGGAGAAGTCGTACGAGGTGTGTAGTCAGTAGAAGACTGATCCACTGCTTTTAGGTTCTCCCAGGTAAAACGTATCCTCTGAACAAACTGCTCGTACGTCTCTCCAGCAGGAGGCTGATAGCCTACCTGATAGCGTAGCAGTCTCTTGTTTAGTGAGTTCTTGAGGTAATCAATCTTTTGTGCGTCGCTAGCGGTGTCGAGTCCTGCTTCTAAGAACTTAAGATCAAAGGATTGCACGTGGGGAACAAGCTCTCCTTTTCCCTGTTTCGTCGTACGAAGGAACTGCATTGCCTTCTCCTTAATCGTGGGATCAATGAAGAACCCATCCAGCTGTTGCCACAGACTCCGCAGCGAGGGGCTAGACCTCCCCTCCATAATCGCGGTAACGTACGTTCTTAGGGCGGTGAATGCCCATCCTTTCGTACGAGTGATCACATAGTGGACTTGGTCACTCTCGCTTGGGTAAGCTCTTTGGTCGGCAAAGAGCTTCGCTTGTACGCGCGTCTTCCATTGGGCGTAGTCCTCATGACTACCCTTCTCAAAGACCTCTACGTCTGGTAGGCGCGGTTTCTCGTATCGTACGGGCTCTTGGGTTCGGCCCGATGTTGACGTGGCAGGTGGGGTGGTCCCACCTAGGCTCGGCACACTCAGCGTCCTCCTCTGATCCTCAACAATTTGAGTCAGACTCTGGAGTTGCTGGCTTAACATAGCGTACGACTGTCGTTCCTGGGTCGCTTGGTTCAGGTCGTTCTGTAGTCGTCGTACGTGGTCTCGAAGTTCCTCTACTTCAAGAGCTCGGCTTCTCTCTGGGGGGAGGTCTGTCCGACTTCCGCTTGATTCTTCCCAGTTCATCGTATCGTCGTCTACCCGTGCTTGCATCGTACAGGTAGGGTCTTGCTAACTTGTGACACTCAACAAGCAGCCGTTCTCAATTCCAGCTCGTCTCGTACGAGAAGGAAGAGTCGTTCTCGATTCTTGCTACGCGCGCAGGAAGAGTATCGTCCTTAATTCCAACTCGTCTCGTACGAGGAGGAAGAGTTAAAATAAAAGAAAGTGTTGATCCTTCTTCTAATGTTATGGGCGGAAAGAGGCCTGCTAACGAGTATGCATTTGCTCCTATGTACAGAAGAAGAAGGATAAAGAAAAGAAGAGTAGTGTCCTTCTTGTACGGTATTTATCCTCCGTACGCTAATACAAAGATAGACAAGTGGGAAGTTCTTTGGCGTAGCCTCTTGCGGTACTTAGGCGTAGCCCCTTACAGTAAGAAAGATCTAGCGGAGTCTCTACTATATCTTAGCTTAAAATAGTATACTTAAAGCTAAAGTTTAGGGCTTACGGAGCTCGCTTTTAGTAAAAAAGAGACACTAGAAGAAGAAATATAAGCTTAGGCTTAGTAATCCTAACAAGTACTATAGTAGAGCGATTTTTTGGTCGCCTAAGAAAGTACGACAGGCTAAGCTCGACAAGATAGAACAACAACACTAAGCTAAGCAGCTACGACTCTAAAAAATTGAGAGCAAATAGTAAAGGGAGCAAGCTTAGCTATATAAGCTTTAGCAGAAAGATAAGAAGCGGGTAGAGCGTAAGAGACTTAAGATAGAGCAAGAGGCAGAGCGGGCTAAAAAGTGTTATGGGCGGAAAGAGGCCTGCTAACGAGTATGCATTTGCTCCTATGTACAGAAGAAGAAGGATAAAGAAAAGAAGAGTAGTGTCCTTCTTGTACGGTATTTATCCTCCGTACGCTAATACAAAGATAGACAAGTGGGAAGTTCTTTGGCGTAGCCTCTTGCGGTACTTAGGCGTAGCCCCTTACAATACTCCCTCTCTCCCTCCTTCTAGATTGTACAGCTAGTTAAGTTCTAAGTGAATCCAGTTCCTATCGTACAAGACCAGTAATCGGACAGTTGCCTATTCCTAACTCCGCGTTTTGTTTGCTTAGTTGTGGGGTTGTCAGCGGTGAATTCGCCCTTCACCGTACGATTGTTGGCCGCGCTGATACCGCTCCTGTAGTAAAGGTGGAATCTAGGGCTTCTTCTTAGGTATATAAGAACCACAGCTCTGCCCTTTCTTATTCTTTTCTCTTATTGCAACAGCTTCTCTTATAGCAACTTGTCACAATGCCTCCAAAGAACACTCCTGCTCCCCCTCCTGCCCGTGGCTCCTGGGCTGCTAGCGGCGTCAACCACCTCTCTTTCGCCCTTGGTGGTAACGTTAACAGCTCGTACGCCACTGCTGCCGCCGATATTCAGAATGTCGCTCATCGTCTGCTCACTCGTACCCACCCTGGTGCTGTAGTTCCTGTCATTAACGTCGCGGGTCCTATCAACATGAACGACTACCAGGTCTGGTACATCCTCGACAGGGACGTTGCTAGCGAGCTTCGCCGTGTTCTCTCAATGGCCTCCGTACGTGTTGTTTAACGTTGCCGCTCTTGTTCTTTTACTTACGTCTCTTAGCCTCCTATCCGCCGCGTCGCCGAGTTCTTCCTTCGTCCTGTAGGAAACTCGCCGTACGACGCTCATTGGGGCCCGGGCAACACCGACTGGTCTCCTCTTGTTGCTCGCAGCACTCTTCACGCTCGCCAAATCTTAACTGGACGCGACTCCTACCTCAAGGCCTTTGTTATCCATACCCGCGGAGCTCTTAACGCTTCCCCGTGCTCTAACAACTGCGCTCAGGCCGTACGCGGTGATAAGCCCTTTACCGCTTTCGCTGGCTGCGTATCTATTGCAGGGGAATGGAATGGTGCTTGCTCTAACTGCGTCTGGTCTGAGCACAGTGCGCAGAGTCAGCTTCCTCGTCACGGAGTTACCAACGGCGGAGGAGCTCTTCCCGGTTCTCGTTCTCGTATGGGCGGTCGTGCCATTCGTGCTTCTTCTGCTAATGAGGAGCAGTTTGTTGATGCTGACGCCTAAGTTGGCGCGACTGCTGGTTCCGTCTTCTCCGACGAGAATCTGTAGGCAACCGTACAGCTTGCGTACGAGTTAGCCATGAATGCAGGGCTGCTGTATTAACTAGATTCTTCTCTGGTTCCCAAGTAGCTTCCTGAAATCCAACCCATTTCACTAGGTACTGTTTTGCTCCTTGACGTGTTCTCTCATCTGTGATGGTCTCTACTTGCCATTCAAGGTGCTCCTCTTGTTCGTCTTCGTCTCGTACGACTACCGCTGCGGGTTTGGAGTCGTTAGTTTGTTGCGAGGGAAGAGGGTCTTCCGCTGCTGGCCTTAGCTTGTCGACGTGGTAGGTCTTTGATGCCCATGGGGTTGCTAACTCTACCCAGTACGGGTCTCGTACGCGCGATACTTGGAATTTCTCACATTTCCAGTCAAGTTTCTTACTCGTTCTTGTAGTCCGTACGTCGCGTAGGTCGAGCCACACCCAGTCTCCTACCTTGTAGGTAGGGGCTGGTTTCCTTGACTTGTTCGCTTGCCTTTCTTGTTCTTGTTGCGCGTACGACATTGCGGAGATCGCCCAGTCAGCTGCTCTTGTAATAACTCTTACGATTTCCTTAGCTTTGTCCTGGGTGCTTATTGTCGTTGTAGCGTTCGCTGCCATACGGTCTAATGTCTTAGCTTGCGAGAAGGGAGTGTTGTGGTAGCCGTGCTGCAGGAAGAAGGGAGATACTCCAGTTGTTGAGTTTGTGCGGGAGTTTAGCATAAGCTCTAGAACTGGGCATAGCGTTGCCCAATTATCTTGATCGTTGTTGCAGAATACCCGTACGACTACTTCGATATCGCTATTTGCTCGTTCTGTTGTACCATCTGTCTGTGGGTGGTATGCTGTAGACAGGTTTCTCTTAATGCCTAGTAGCGTACAGATATCTCCCCATAAGGCACTCGCGAACTGAGGGCCGCGGTCAGATGTAATAGAGAGAGGGAAACTATGGTGACGGTACACTTCTCGTATGAAGGCCCATGCGACATCTGGCGTCTCTATCTTAGCCATAGGTATTAGCACAACTCCCTTGCTTAGGCGGTCTTTTACCACCATCAAGTTAGAGTTCCCTTGGGATAGCGGTAGGCCCGTAATGAAGTCTACAGTGAGGTGTTGCCACGTACGGCTAGGAACTGGCAGAGGACGTAGGTAGCCGTGTCTTCCGTCCCTCCATGGGGTGCTCTTCCTACAGAGCTCGCAGTTTCGTACGAAGCGTCGTATATCGTCGCTCATCTTTGGCCAGTACCATTCTCTAGCGACTATCCTGTAGGTTTCTTCTCGTCCGGGATGACCTGTTTGCAAGGATAAGTGGGCGATTTGGACTATGCCCGTACGGAGGGGCTCGGATTCAGGAACCCACACGCGGTTCCTCCACTGTAGTCGTCCTTCGTCGTCAACTAAGCAGTCGCTAAGGGACACAGCTATCTTTCTCGTCGTAGACAAGGACCGTTGCCCTTCCCGTACAGCGTGTAGCACTTCTTGGTACATAGCGTCTTCTGCTTGTGCTGTAGTCCAATAGCGACTTAGGAGTTCCTCTTCGTTCGGGGGCTGGGGTAGTGTTGGCGATATTAATGGTTTCTGGTCTAGCTGCACAGGAAACATTCCTACGACTTCTTGTTGTTGTACGGGTGCGAGCATTACAAACTCTCTAGTAGTAACACGGTCGTCTAAGTTATCTTGTGGCAAGTCCTGATCGCGGCGGGATAGCGCATCAGCTCGTACGTTCTCTTTTCCGGGGCGGTAATGAATACGCATGTTGCCAAAGCGGGAAAGTTCCACGGACCAGCGTACGTGTCGTTCTGTCATCTTCTGCTTCTTAGTAAAGTACTCCAAGTTCTTGTGGTCTGTGATAACCTCGAATTCTCGTACGCCTCGCAGTTCAGCATCCCATTCTTTCAGGCAGTAGATTACCGCTAGGAGTTCCTTGTCGTGTATTGGGTAATTCGCTTCGTGACTTAGTAATTTCTTTGACAGGTAAGCCACTGTACGGAGAACTCCATTCTCGTCTTCTTGCGATAGCGTGCCGCCTATTGCATGGCCAGAGGAGTCGCATTCCAGAATCGTACGTCGTTCTGGGTTAAAGGTAACTAGGACTTCCTCCGAGAGGAAGGCGTCCTTCAGCGTCTGGAAACTCTTCTCTTGCTCCTGTCCCCATGTAAACCTCGCATCCTTCTTCTAATGTTATGGGCGGAAAGAGGCCTGCTAACGAGTATGCATTTGCTCCTATGTACAGAAGAAGAAGGATAAAGAAAAGAAGAGTAGTGTCCTTCTTGTACGGTATTTATCCTCCGTACGCTAATACAAAGATAGACAAGTGGGAAGTTCTTTGGCGTAGCCTCTTGCGGTACTTAGGCGTAGCCCCTTACAAAAAGCTAGTAGAGAAGGAGCAACAGAAAGCTATTAACACCGCAAAAAAAGCTATACAATTATCCTAAAAGGGTAAGCGCAAGGCCTTACAAGGCTCTACTTAGAAGTAGAAGTGTTAGAAACGTAGTATTGTTAATATATCGCATGTACAAGCTGAGGTGGCTGCACCTGTCGTCTTATCTCGAACAACAAAAGCCGGCCGCTCTACTAAGATACCAGCTAAATATAAGTAGCACAAATCGATCGCAATACTATATAGAGCCTAACTCTAAGAAATCTCGTAATAATAGCTTTTGTTAGTGGCTGTACAGCCTTATCTTTTTGAGATTTTTGGTGTTGCTGGGTGCGCAAAAGTCGAACATGCGCAAAACGCGCACGGACAGGTTAGCGCCCGAACATGTGCCTCGGCTTCACAGCTCCCATGCTGCCACTAGCTGTGAGGTCAAACGTCACTAGCTGAGGACAACGGAGCGTCGCGGCAGGTTAATCGATTAATAATAAAACAGTATATCCTCTCCTCCTAGCTGCATAAACAAAAGAGACCCTTGGAGTTGTAGCATTTCCTACACATCTTGCTGTTGCTCCAAGTCTATTGGCTACCAGCTATGTCAGGTAACCTCGCATCACCCATGCCATGACGGCGCCGCAGCCTGCACCTCGCTGACATGTCTCACAAGCAGTTCTCCCTTTTGCCCTGCCCGCAGCAGCAGCGGGTTTCGCCTATCTTAACGGTCGCCATGGCCTCACATACGACTGGCCGCTGCTTTCCTCGTTTGTTGGCAGCAGCATCACGGGCGCACTGCAAGAACGACGCGACACCCTGAATCTCTTCTACGAACTCGAGTCGCATGCCAGATCCTCTTCGCGCGCAAACCACACCTGGATTGTATTTCAGGGGAAAACATGGACATATGCGCAGGCCTACGACGTTGTGCTCCGATATGGCAACTGGTTGAAGAGCAAGGGCGTGGAGAAGGATGAGATTGTCGCTATGGATTTTGTAAACTCGGAGCTTTTCATGTGGGTCTGGTTTGGCCTCTGGAGCATCGGTGCGAAGCCGGCCTTCATCAACTACAACCTGTCGGGCAAGCCGCTAGTGCATACAGTCAAGACGAGTACGGCGCGGTTGGTGCTGGTGGATCAGGAAAGCAAGGACAAGTTCAACGAGGATGCGCTGAAGGAGCATGGTCTCACTCGAGTGCATCACGCAGACAAGATCAAATACACTTTCGAACAAGAGCAGTCGGACGTCCCACGATCAGTCAAGAACCAAACACAGACTCCCCAGGCTGCTGTCCAAGCAGGCGCCGTCTCAGAGCCTCTGACCGCGCAACGAAACCTCGAAATCATCTTCTTCGACGACGCTCTAACATCAACTATCCTTACACACCCACCCACGCGCCTCCCCGACTCCTCTCGTTCCGGCCAAAAGCGCAGCAGCATGGCCATGCTCATATACACGTCCGGCACAACGGGCCTCCCCAAACCCGCCGTAATGTCCTGGGGCAAATGTGGCGGCGGCGCAAAGTTCGCTGCAGACTGGATGTCCCTCAAGAACGACATAGTCTACACATCCATGCCTCTATACCACAGCTCTGCGTCCGTCCTCGGTGCATGCGCCGTCCTGCGCGCTGGCAGCACAATCGCATTATCCAAGAAATTCTCCCACAAAACATTTTGGCCTGAAATCCGTTCCTCACACGCCACCATCCTGCAATACGTCGGCGAAACATGTCGCTACCTGCTCTCTGCACCCCCGTCTCCCCTAGACAAACAACACAAAATCCGCGCCGCCTTTGGAAACGGCCTGCGCCCCGATGTCTGGGAGCCATTCAAACAGCGCTTCGGCATAGAAACAATCTACGAGTTCTACGCTGCGACAGAAGCACCAGGAGGCCTCTTCAACCACTCCACAAACTCCTTCTCCAGCGGCGCGATAGCACGAAACGGGTCGCTGGGGAACTTCCTTATGTCGCGCAAATTCACGCTCGTGCGCATGGATCCCAACTCCGACCCCCCAGAACCTCTTCGCGACCCAGTTACAGGCCTGTGTAAAATCAGCGATTACAACGAACCCGGGGAATTACTCGGTAAGCTCGATGCAGCGAATATCAAAGAGGGCTTCCAGGGCTACTACGGCAACGAAAAAGCTACAAACTCGAAAATCATCCGGGACGTCAAAGAGAAGGGGGATGCGTACTTTCGCTCTGGCGACCTGATGCGGTGGGACGCCGAGGGAAGGTTCTGGTTCCTTGATCGCATCGGCGACACGTTTCGCTGGAAAGCAGAAAACGTATCGACGGCCGAAGTCTCGGAAGCAATGGGCAAACATGCAGCGGTTGCCGAAGCAAACGTCTACGGAGTCAGTGTCCCGGGCCATGATGGTCGGGCGGGCTGTGCAGCTATTGTTTTCGATCAAGGCGTTAGCGCAGTTGATGACAAGTTACTACAGGAGCTAGCACAACATGTCAGGAAGGAGTTGCCGGCTTTTGCGGTACCCGTTTGGATTAGAGTGACGAGGGAAATGCAATTGACGGGGACTAATAAGCAGCAAAAGGTTGAACTGCAAAAGGAGGGGATTGATCCGCGGGTTGTGGAAGAAAAGGGGGATGTGCTGTATTGGTTGAGGGATGGGACTTATAGGAGGTTTACCGAGGAGGATCTGAAGAGCATCGAGGGGGGGAATGTGAAACTTTGAGGATACTGGAAGAAAGTTTTGTTGCTGTAAGATAGGGCAGAGTAGGCATAGGTATACCGGATAATTTTGGATCTACTTCAAGTTACTTTGCTTTTCCTTTTCTCGTTTTCCTTGGTTTCTTCTTCGTAGGTTCCTTGTAGAGTTCATCCTCTTCTTCCTCGTCAACATCCGCAGCTGCGTCTTCGTCTTCCTTCTCAGCCAAGGACATGGGTTTACTCGCAGCCTTCCTCTTCTTCCTCCCCGTTGCCCCGCTGGCTGTCGCATCCGCACCTCCAGTCTCTCCATCCTCAGTCGCTACTGTATCCCCTGCCTCGTCACCTCTCCCCGCCAATCGAGTCAACGCTGCCTCCATTCTCTTCCCTGCAGCCGAGATGCCCTTCTTCTTCCCACTTGGTCCAGCCTCCACGTTCCTTACTCTCGGCGCAAAAGCTCCCGCCCCTACACTCCCCTCAAAGAACCTAGTAATATTGGCCTGCGTACCCTCCTTCTCCCTCCGATTCATGTCCCTAATAACAGGGACAAGCACCTCATCCGTCCTCTCGCTGCTCCACCCAATCTGAGAACTCAAAAACGAGCGCAAAGCAGCCAAATCAGGAACACCCCACTGAAACGGCTCAGGATCGCTATCAACCTCAGGATGGAGATAAGCTTCCGCGACACGAGGATCAGGAAACGTCGACGGTAGGAAGAGCTTGGTAGCCTGGTTCTTGCGGAATCTTTTCCGAAAAGGGTTTTTTGCATCGTCTTCTTTCTTGATGGATCCATTTTGCACGCCATCCCACCACGTTCTAAACGACTCTAGGTCTTGGAACTCGGAGAGGATTTCTAGTGCGGTGACGGGCCCGATACCGGGGATACCTGTTGTGTAATCACTACCGAGTAGTTGGGCGATGGCAATCATTTTCTCGCGCGTGAGGCTGAATTCATTGGAAAGGTCTTGGGCGAGGTAACATTCGACGAATTTGGCCGCGTTGAACATGTTTTTGTAGACACGGGTACCGCCGAAAAGGAAAGTATCGGAGTCGTCGGTTACGATGCCGTCAACAAGACCGAGGTTGACAAGTTCGGCGCACTGAGCTTCTGCTTCCATGGGAGCTGTAATATATGGTAGTCCGAACAGAGTCAGTAGATGCTGACACTCGGAGATCATTGTCTGAGTGACTTCATCGGCGTCTCGACGGTCTTTCTTCTGCTGTGCGCGGAGTTGCTTGAGCTCATCGTCAAAGTTTACACGAGCGGCAGTATTGTTGCTTAGTTCTTGAGCGAAGCGTGCATGCTCTTCTGCCTCTTTGGCAAGGGACGCGAAGAGCTCTTCGTCCTCCGGGTCGGAGAACTGATCCGACCCGTTACCTTCAGGAATTTCAAAATGCGCATTGTCGTCCGCCACGCCACTGTGAGGCACGATAGGCTTTGTCAGATCGTCTGGGCCTTGCAAAGGAGACAGCTCCCTTTGAGGTCGATGTGGCCTTTGCTGACGGATTGGGACATCTTCAAACACTGGAGATGGGGACTTTGGTGGTATAGCTTCTGCGACGGGGTCGCTATGCATAGGCACATCCTCGAACTCTGGTGACGGCGACTTAACAGTTTCAATCGCAGTCTTTGTCTCTGTCTGCATCGGTACGTCCTCGAACTCTTCGGATTCTTGGGATGGAGACCTTGAGGGCTGCTTTGCGGGTAGCTTTGATTTCTTCTCATTAGTCGCTTCCTGTTGTGCGCGTCCCTCGTTCTCTGGCTCACTTTCCGACCAGTCCACCGGCTCATCGTCAGAATCTTCCACAAACGGAATCTTCTTCACTGGGACTTGATCCTGGCAGGGAGGTGACTTTTGCTCCGGAGAGAGCGGTTTGGGAGGCTCTGCTTTCACTTTGTCGGCAAGGTCGTCCATCCTCAACTCAGGGTCCTCGATTGGCACATCTTCCATCTGCTCATCAGCCTCTTCGTCTGAGTCGACTGCAATCACTGGCTTCTGGCTTTGACTGGCGGGCGCATCGAGGTCGATAATTTCCTTGGTTTCCGGCTTTCGGAGGCTTGGGAGCTGCTGAAACTGAAACCTGGACTTTTCTTCTTGACGTGCCTCTTCCCACTGTTGCTTCTCTTCTTCCCGTTGAGCATTCACTTCTTTTGCAATATCTCGTTGGCCGCTAAACCATGGCGGGAGTGGCGCAGCGGTCTTCTTTTCTTGTCCGTAGTCCTTTTCAAAGCCTCCTGCGTTGTCCTCTTCAAGCTTGTCCATCTTCTTCTTGCCCAGAAGAGAGTTCCCCAAGTTGAGCCTCTCGAAAGGCAACGGTCCGTCAAATCCGGCAGCACTCTTTGACTTGATCGCAGGTTTCATAGCTGGTGCTGGGGCTAGGTCTTGCTGCTTAGGCGACGATTGTTGTGGTCTGACGGGTCGCTTCGACTTTCGAGACTCGGCCAATGCAGCTTGGAGGTCCATGTCGTCTTCGCTATCGCTTCCCTCAAATGGACCTTTCGATGCAAGTTTGGTACTACGTTGGTTTGCAAGCCTTGCAATGGCCATCCCAGAACCTTTTGTTCCAGCGAAAGGATTGGCCTCAGTGGCACGCCTCTGTTCAAAAACTTCACGTACTGGATCGTCTTCCGAATCGTCGGCAACGTCTTTCTTCCCTGGCTGCATCGACAACGCAATGGCTTGCTGTAACTGTTCGTTCTCAATGTCGTCACCTGTGTTATCCACATCATTCCCTCCATCCATGGGCACGTTCTCCCAATCTTCTTCTGCCTCATTGTCGTCGGCAAGGAACAGTGAGTCGGGATCTTGATTCACGGGGGCAGCCCTTTGCGGTTTGGACTGCCCTGGTCTATCTTTCCTTGACTTGTAGAGGTTCCTGCGTCGCATCGCTAATTCATTAGCGATAAACTCGCGACCGTCCTTCTCCTGGGCACTTAGGCCTCCCTTGGGTTTTGGCAGTCGGTTCAGGCCCTCGATCGGAACGTCCTCGAAGTCTTCGTCATCCTCCCATTCTTGGTCCTCTTCAGCAGGACGCTCCGGTAGATCCACGTTGATCGGCTTATGTGCCTTGCCCTCTTCCTTATTCAGCACAACTCCAAGAGCCCAGCCGCCTTCTACTCCATCGTTTTTGACAAGCACGTATTCCCTATCCCTCTCACCTGCGACACGATTGAACCCGCCTGCTCCAAAGGCATCGTCGTTCATACCGTTGAGGTTCATCAATCGTTGCGTAAGTTCGTTGCGTTCGCGTACACGTTCGATCTGGAATTTGGAAAATGCCATCCTGTCCGGAAACATGGCGTCAAGCTGTTCCTTTGAGTGCCCCATTCTGAGTCGGCTTCGTAATCTGGCTGCGTTCAAGATGTTGTACCGATCAGCTGGAGGCAGGCTTTGGAAGAAATGGCCGTCAAAGTCAATCTTGGAGAAATCGTAGACATTGATATCCTCGCCTCTATCGAACTGGCGTGCGTACTCTTCCAATTCTTCAAGCGACATGACCCTGGGATCATTCGCAGCGCCCATTTCCGACATGGACTTGCCCAGATCTGGTAGATGGTACTGATCCTTCCTCTTGAAAGTGCGATTCTGCGCACGCTCCTGGTCGTTTTGCAGGAGCTCCTCCGCATACACCAAGTTGTCGGGTATCTCTTCCTCCTGTTGCTGCGGCTCTTCCCTAGGGTGTTTTGCAGCTTCTTTCCGCTTCCTATCTTCTTCCTCGGCAGCCCTCTGCATCTGTATAGCCAACAGCTTCCCCGCTGTCCTGAGTGCATCTTCTCGTCTGCCCTCACGGCGCGACTTGCGGTTGCTGATAGTTTGTCGCTTGAGCGCCGGTGCGCCACCATCGAAGACGAAGACGGGCTTAATGCCGATGAAGAGGAGCTTGCATACTCGGCGAAAGAACCCGACAATATGGCTGTTCCGCAGCGCATTTCCTTCCTTGTCTCGCACTGCTTTGAGGAACTGGTAGATCCAGATGGAGGCATCGACGGCGAGCCGCTTCTTGTTCAACGTTTCGATCTTGATTGGCCGCGCGCAGGGTTGCAAGACGGTCCAGAGTCCAGTGACACCCATGGCGCTCTCCCAAGGACGTGGCCCATTGGCTTTTAGGGGTGAGGGCTGTGGTCGTCGATGTTGAGGTGACTTCTGACTGGCGCAGGCAGCCGTGTGATCGCGCGTTCAGATCGTGTCTTCGATGACGACATGCCAAGCCGCTGCGTCTCGCCGTCGACGCGACTTTCACGTGCATTCAGAGAACCATGCTTACCGCAAGTCTGTCACTCTACAAAGGAACCCGTCTCAATTTTTTGAATTGTTTCTGACAAGACCTGCCCACAAGGTGCTCGAAGTGCTCTAGGTTAACAGTTTTGCAAGACACTCGACAATGCCCTTTTCTGTTTAAGATGTTTATACAACTTATAGAGTAAGCGCTTCTTCGTAGCGGAGGACAATATTATAGCACTAAGATTCTGAACTGGCTTGTTGGATAATTCTCCTATTAATATTCTACACAGTCTAATCTAGGTATAAGAAAAATGGGGGCACTACAAAGCTTGTCCGTCAAGACCAAGACCTACTCCAACGTTCTGCACTTCATCTCGATCTCCTTCATCATCGCCGAAATCTGCTGCCTCACCACGATCTTCAGCATCTACCATGCCAGCATCGGTGTCACCAAACGCGCCCCCTCTATGCTGCTGTCTGCGCCTGGAAGTGTCTTGGTTGTCTTCGGCGTCATCCGAATCATCAAAGACCTCGCTCTGCTTCCTTCCTTTACGAAGGTCTATCACGTCGTCAGATGGCCGGAACTCGAACATCGAATTGGGACGATCGTGGGTATATCGCGGATCGCGTGGACGAGCCTTGAGCTGTGTGGAGTGTGTTGTAGCTTGGGGTGACATGGCAGACCACCAACCGCTCAGTCGTTTTCCCAGCGATGGGCTGTCGGGAGCATCTGGCTTCTCAGCAGTAGTTGCCAGTTCAGCTGGCGCATTCTTCTTTTTACGGGCAAAAGTGAAACCAAGGGGAAGATCCACGGGCGAGCCAGGCCGCGACGGTTCTGCTGTCGAGGAGGATTCTGATCCCGATGCTGGGTATGGAGCACCATCTTCGGGATCATCGCTCCTTGTGCGCTTTAGTAAACTGCGGAGGTCCTCCTCGCTAAGAGTGTTGACTATGTCGTCGTCGCGTGCACCGCGAGGCCTGAACTTTCGCCTCCCTTCTTGGATGGCATATTCCAACTTGGCGCGGTTGGCAATGAACTTCAGTTTGGGGAAAGCTGATTGTTGGCCAACGTGTATCATACGTGCCAATCGCTGTGGTGTGGGATCAGTGAGTATATAAATAAAGTCTGAAGGTATGGACTTTGGCCAAATGGTTATAGTGCCACTGAAGCGCTGCAGCCAAAGCTCACTCCAGTCTTGGCCGAGTGGACGAGGCAATAATTCAAGATGTCGAAGCACCTTGAGCCACTTGTTTAGGTCGAGCTTGAGGTATTGCTCTGTAGCGGAACCGAGAAAACCGCCTCTCCAGCCGCGTCCTCGCCGATGAGTAACAGGTCGGCCAACAGAGCCGCGGGATGAAAAGAAGAAGATGTTGATGTGGGGGTTGACCTGGCTCACGATTGAGAATCGAACGTTGAAGTGGAGGTTCAGCGCCTTCAGTGGTATGTCCGTTCTCAAACTGCCGTCTTTCCACTTGTGCCCAAAGGAGTAAGGTGAGAGACTGCCGTCCTTGTTCTTCTTCATCAGCACCACTGGGTTGAGTATGCCCGGGACAGCAGCGGACGCCAGAACTGCTGACCAGACGACGCAGTCTGGGGCTGTGATGTAGTTGGCTAAGATAGTCGGCGAGTGAGGGTCTGAGGGTACACACGAAACGTTCAGTATGCGCCCAGTCCTTTGATATGCCTCCTTGAATGTCAAACTACCACGAGTCATCCAAGCACATTTCTTTGCCCAATCGACGCTGTCGAATCTCGCTCCAGTCTTGTACCATCTCCTTGACCATGTGAGGATTCCTTCGTGACATGCCGTGATGCGATGGGCCAGAGCTGGCACAAGCAGCTTCTTGAGCTCGTCGTCGGTCCTCGTACACAGTAGTGCAGCGACGAGTGCACCTCCAGATGTACCGGTGATGACTTCAGGTAGCAGTTCGGCATCCATCAGAGCCTTGGCGACACCGAAGTGGTAGTAGGCAAAGGTAGCCCCGCCCGACAGACACAGCGCAGTACGCCCGAAGTTGCTGCCGAGATGTTTGAACAGAGCGCGTTTGTTTTCTGCATCGAGCTGTGTAGTTCGCAGGAGGAAAGCGAGCGACGTCTCGGCTTCGTCGACGAATTTCTGGACGAGGTCTTTGGTTCCGTAGTACGTCTCGCTGTACAATCGCGGATTCTCGAATCCCACGAAATTGTTCTTCATCGAGGCTAGATGTGACGTTAGACGTCGTCTGTGGTGATGGGGGATGGGATCCTACCTTCCAAGAGCGCGCGGAGATCCTCAACAGCAGTGTGTTGGCCTTTGGAGGCATTTGCCCCTGGCTCGCCCTTTTCTTCTGCCTCTGCCTTCTCGCGCAGTTTGACCATCTGTTGGTGTACTCTTGCGATGGTCTTGCTGTCATAGTATGCGTAGTCAGCCTTCTCCTTCCACGACTCGTTGCCCAGGTACGCGTCCAGCTCCTTTGCTCCCTCTATCCATTCCTCGTACGATCTCGCGTCGTTTAGTCGCTGTCTGAGTCGCTGCCGTGTGCCTCGCCATGTTATCCAGTGTTCGTACAGGTAGATGTACAGGCGAGTGAAGACGTAGGCTATGCTCAGGAAGAGCAGCCACCCCAGTACCACCAGCAGCAGCGGCCACTTGAGCAGTATATAGACGAAGCCTTCGCGCGTCTCGTCCTTGCCGCGCCGCGGGGGCGCCTTGCTCTTCTTCCGCCGCTTAATGCGCTGGTGGACGGGGCGCCAGTCGTTGAGGGCGGAGATGAAGGTCCGCTCGGGCGGCGGCGCTGTGACATCTTCGGTCGAGGGCGAGTTTTCAGGCGCGGCTAGGGCCTTCTCGAATTCGACAAAGTGTTCTTCCTCGACAAAGTCGTTGTCGTAGTCTGGTAGCAGGGTGAAGTCGAAGCCCGCCGAGGAATACGGCTCTGGGCCGTCCGTCTTTTTGTCTACATCAGCCATGAAGTAGAGAATGGTTCGGTGTAAATCGCATCGTCAAGGTGATTAAGGGGGAGGGGGGAAGGCTCAGGTCATGTCAAATGAGCGTGTTGGCATGTGAGGCTCGAAGCTTCGGAAGTACGTCACTCGGAACCCTTCCGCCGTTCATGCAGGATTGTGCGTGATCGTAAACGCGCGTCTGGCCCTCAACACCACATTCCACGCATATCGACTATACTCGCCTACCTGCGAGGCATGCGACCTCGATGCAGCACGCTCCAAGCTGTCGTCCGATCGCCAACGTCTCGTCCCCTGCAATGGCGGCCTCGACGCTGCTTGATGACGCTTGCCATCGAGACGTCTTGCGATGATACCTCAGTGGCAATCATGGAGAAAGGAACGCGAAATGGTCGGCCGACAGCGCAACTACATTTCCACAAGAAGGTGACATCGGACAATGCCATCTATCAAGGCGTACATCCCCTGGTATCGCTTCTGTCTCACCAGGAGAGTCTTGCTATTCTTGTGAATGAAGCCATTCGCTCTCTTCCGATGCGAAATGGCGAGCTTCCTTCAGAGGCAGACAAGACACAGACGGGCGCAGTAGCGCTTGCGGCGAGACAGCTGCCCGACTTTGTATCGGTCACGCGTGGGCCAGGCATGCGCAGTAACCTCTTCACTGGTCTTGATACTGCCAAGGGACTCGCCGTCGCATGGCAGGTACTGCACTAGCTTCTATACAAGAACTTGCTACTGATGCATATGCTAGAAACCTCTCGTCGGAGTACACCACATGCAAGCTCATGCGCTTACGCCACGTATGGTCAGCGCCCTAGAAGCCCACACCGAGCCGAAAGACTCGCCCGCCGAAACGGTCCTTCACGATTCAATACCGACCGAAGTTACTCCAAAGTTCCCATTCCTGTCGGTCCTCGCGTCTGGGGGCCATACATTGCTCATACACTCGGCGTCCTTGACAGACCATCGCGTTCTGGCTTCTACAAATGACATTGCCATTGGAGAGTGTTTGGACAAGATTGCACGTGTCGTACTGCCTGCAGAGGTACTGCAAACATCAAAGAGTACCATGTATGGAGCGCTTCTGGAAGCATTTGCGCTACCAGATCTCCCACCGACACCGCCAGCATCTGGCGGCTCGTCTACAGCCATATCGAAATCATCTGTGTATACTGCCAAGACCTACCTAGAAGCCTCTAGGTATCAATACAACTGGTATGAGGTTCCGATGAACCACGAAGACGCGATGCGGAAAAGTGCAACCAAATGGGGCTGGGCTCTCAACCGACCATTGACCAAGGCAGGCGGAGGAGTCAAGATCAACAGTCTTGAGTTGAGCTTTTCGGGCATTACCACAATGGTTGAGCGCATCGTTCGATTTGGTATGGATCCAGTGACAAGGAAATTCAACAAAGCCGAGCGGGCGTCGGCCGACGTCAGCATCGAAGAGCGGATAGATCTAGTACGTGAGACTATGCGTGCAGCGTTTGAACACGTTGCTTCGCGTGTGGTTCTAGGCTTGCAATCTCAGCAGCACGTTGTAGCTGCACCCGCGGTTGTTATGGCTGGTGGTGTGGCCGCTAACTCATTTCTTCGACACATGTAAGTTTATCCACAAGTGCGACGGCATGTATCTTCGTCGACCAATGGGAGCAAAGCGTGCTAACAGTTGCAAGACTCGCAAAGACTCTTTGCGCTTATGGATTTCCGGATGTTGGGCTCTACTTCCCGCCACCCAAGTTCTGCACCGATAATGCTGCAATGATAGGATGGGCTGGTCTTGAAATGTTTGAAGCCGGCCATATCGCTCCGCTTAACATACGAGCAATTCGCAAGTGGTCGCTTGACAAGTTGTTAGACCCTCCATCGGATGGATGACCTACTCGCGCTCCGCACTGTGCGTATGCAATGCATAGCATGCGGGGGCCCGAAGCACTCTGTATATGCCGAGAACACTAGTATCTGCCTGTTCAAGGTCGGTTTCCAGCGCCCAAGGAATCAGCTATCACGAGCCTACTCGGCTGCCGGCACAGAAAGTATCTCGTGCTTCAATAGGTTTGCAGGCATACTCGCAGGCCGACTGCCAAGGATGTTATCAGTACGACTCATTACAAGTCTCTTTCGTCGTGTCTATAGATAGACCACCTGGAGCGTCAATGGACTCAGAGGTACCCTGGACCAAGTCGCTACCAGTCTTCACCTTTCCGCATGCGAGTATGTGATCCTAGCCTTGCCCTTTTCGTGCAAACGAGAGAGTGCCAAGGATTTCCGCCTCCAGACCTGGTCTGTACGTCACAGAGATAACGTTGTCAAGATGTCGAGTGACTCTGAGCTAGAACCGGCTCATATGAATATGCAAGGGCATTGCCTGGGCGACCCTGGACTTCTCGGCTACCCACATGCATGTCACGATCACATCAAATAGCCAGCAATATAGCCAAACAACAAACACTCTAATTTTGCCCGAATGTCCCCATGTTTCGCCAAACCGAGTCTTTCTAGAGCACAATGTATCTCTATATATAGGCCTTTCTAAGTCATGCCACTGCTGCACCCGACGGCTATCAGCATATATTGCGATGCGAGATCGAAAGCACGACCTAGAGCCCGGATTCAAAACTATCAACCACCGCTAATGCAATGTCTGTAGTATATCACACGTGCAATCAATGTCCCGTACGGCACGAATGTATCTAGGCTCGTATCTTTCATTTACAGACAGTATCGTCGCCTATGCATTCAGTTCGACCAAACTGGTAAACCGAACAAAGTCTATAACTTCGCCGCGCAGTCGGAGTAAATGCATTGACGCTGGAGGGCGCTCATATCTTACCATCTGAATTTGCGTAAGACACTACTTTTTTGAATATGCCTCTTGCACGGAATAGCGTACTGGCACTGCTTGGCCTTACCATCAGGTTGGTTATGACTTTGATGATGGTAGGTTTCTACTAACTCTCTTTCAGTGTTTGTGCAGCACCTGCCGGTTTACACAACCGTCAGATAGGTGTTCTACCACCCAAGCAGAGCGTCTCCTGGGACACCGGCAACTCGGAACCCACCGGAGAGCCACAAGAGCCCGTCTCTCCTTCCCTACCATCCGATGAGATCAGTCTTGGAAAACCATCGGGGTGGATCAGCTGGGAAACTACTGGGCCAGCTCCTACAGACGCTCCCGAAGACCCTGAGTATCCGCCTCCAGCCAAACCAACTGATCAATTCAGTATCGGCACGCCATCTGGCTGGATCAGTTGGGAGACTAGTGGACCTGCGCCCACGCCAGCTCCTGACGAACCTGACTATCCTCCTCCATATAAGTCAACGGATCAGTTTAGCATTGGGAAGCCATCCTTCTGGGTAAGTTGGGAGACTGATGGCTCCGCACCAACTCCTGAACCGGAAGAGCCTGAGGAGCCTACATACCCCCCGCCTAAGCCCAGCGACCAAATCAGCATCGGTAAGCCGTCGTACAGTATTACTTGGCATGGAGATGGCCCAAGTGCTTCATCAACACTTGAACCAGAACCGACCACTACATCAAAATCAACACCAACAGTGAAGCCGACCCCTCAATACCCCACCAACACATCATTGTCATCCATTTGGTCCAACTCAAGCACCACCAGCACAGCTCCCACCACCTGCACCAAGTCTTGTGTATCTTCTTTTACCAAGTCTGCTTCTTCCAGCAAGGTTTCATCCACCAAGAAGCCCTACCCTCCATGGAACCCCTGGCCACCAAAACCGACGAAGTGCACCTCTAAATCTACCCTCAAGTCTACTGTGAAGCCAAGTTCGACTCTCAAGCCGTCATCAACTGCCAAGCCAGTCCCATCCCTAGCTCCGGTGTCTTCGACAACCAAGAGCGCTTTTATCAGTCTTTCGCCCCCTAGGTTCAGCGTGAGCTGGAATTTGAACAGAAGAGACACAAAGCCTACTTCGACGACTGCCAAGAAGACCAAGAAGACCAAAACGACCTCGACTAAGAAGACAACGACGACGACGAAGAAGAAGAGTACTTCGAAGAGTACGTCAAAGTCGACATCTAAGTCAACCTCCAAGTCTACCTCCAAGTCTTCTTCTAAAGCCACGACAACGCCCAAGTCTACTCCTACACCCACACCTACACCATCACCATCTCCCATTCCCACCCCTACCCCTACTCCGACGCCAACGCCCAGTACTTCTGCCTCTTTCTCTCCATCAATTCCAATACCCACCCTTACCCACACTTCTACTGCCACTCCTCCAGCCGATATCACTATAGGCCCGCCCAACTACAGTATAAGCTGGGACTACGACGAGCCCGAGCCCACTTCTACACCCGAAGAACCCCTTCCCGAAGATGGAGAGGAACCCAATCCCACCGACCCAGAAGATCCCTTCCCCGAGAAACCATTTCCAGAAGATCCGGAAGATGACTTTCCACCTCCCTCCCAGCCGACTCAAGCCAACAGCATCGGTTTCAACCCACCCACCGTAACCGTAATTTGGGGCAAGAAGCGCCAAGAAGACGATGCTGCACCCACCCCATCCCCTGAGCTGCCCGAAGACGAGGACGAGGACGAGGACGAGGACTTCCCTCGCCCCTCACAGCCAACGCACCCAAACAGTGTCGGCCTCAACCCACCTACCCACACCGTCATCTGGGGCAAAGCGAAGCGCGCTACCAACGCTGCGCCTGAACTCACCACCACGCCCGTAGTAGCTGAGAGAGACGCGGAAGCAGGGCCACAGCCGCAGGATAGTATTGGACTAGAATTTCCCTGGCAAAGTATCACGTGGCCGAAGCCCTCGCCGCCGACGTACATCTCGTGGGGGAAGAGAGGGAACGCAGCACAGGCTACGGCGGTGCCGAAGAGGATGGAGACGGTTTATGTCAAGGAGAGGGAGGCTAGGGGTACGCGTGCTTGAGGGGGAGGGAAAGGTTGGAAAGGAGGAAAATGTGATGCGCGTACGTAGACGGAGAGAGAGGTTAGGTGGTTGATGCGGCGCATACCCTCGTTCATCTACTTGAACCAGATCTGTCGATGTAGTATTTTGCTCATTACCCAATGAAGGTTTTCCTCTGACGTGTTACACGTACTCTCAATGAGGCTATACATGCTCTGGATATCACCATCACAAGGCTCGTCCATCATCCATGAGCACGTAGCGAAATTCATGACGTGAAATAAATATTACTTTCCTAGATACCGCAATTTGACTAAAAGTGTTGTTATACATACTGCAAGCCCAAGTTTTCAAACAATCCAAGCTACTAACACACACACACACACTGCCCATTCGAACTAGTTTCACGAGGATTGTGTTGGCGTCGAAGCACCTTGGCTACGCACCTGAAGCTTCTTGGGCTTCTTCTTCGCCTTGGGCTCTTCAGATGTCGTTGAGTCGCTTGATTTTTCTTCTTTCTGCGGTGCGGATGGTTTCTGTTGACTAGACGCCGGTTTCTTGTCTGCCGCGTCTTCATTTTTCTTAGGTGCTTGTTGCATCGACTCCGTCTTCTTTAATTCAGGTTTCTTTGGTGCTTCCTTCTTTTCTGCGGAGTCGTCTTTCTTGTCTTTTTGGTCCGCCTGCTTGGGTTCTGGCTTCGTCTCGTTTGCCTTGTCCTTCTGGTTCAACTTCTTGGGTGCTTTCTTCGCTTTGCCAGATGCGACGGATGATGCCAGGTCCTCGCCTTCTTGTACGTCTTCGACCATGAAGTTGGCTGCCATGCACCGCCCGCCATTCTGCTTACCCACATCCATAGGGCATGCGCTAAATACGACGACTACGTCTCGCTCGGCGCGGAAGCGGACGTGGCAGCGCTTCTTGCCCTTGGGCTCATCGACCCTGAGCGTCACGCCCTTTGTGCCCGCACCGTCGCTTTGGTCAGCACCGTCAGATTGTAGAGGCGCATTCATGAAGAGGTGAAGAGGCGTAGGTGCAATATTGACCGAGATGTCTGCACCAACTGCTTTCGGGCCCTTGAGTCCTGCCGTCTCGTTGATCTCCTTGAGCGCGAGGACGAGGTTCTCAGCGCAGCTACCATGTTCCGCTGGCTTGTCAACGCCCAGTGAAGCGTATTGGTTTGCGTCGCATGCCGCCGTCAGTGTATCGTGTGCACCAGGCGATGTATCTTCGATGAGGGTCACAATGGGATTGCGCAGGTTGGTCAAGAGCTCGTCATCGACCTCGGGTACGAGTTTGTGCGAGGCAGCGCGTGTGTGGGGGAGGGAGAGGTACTCCATTGGAGGTTGCGAAGAGTTTGATGGGTGCGTCGAGGCGTATGCGGAGTATACAGCGTAGGCCGAGGATGCGTAGCCTGAACCTGTTGCAGCTGCACCATGTCAGTATGCACCGCTACAATGCAGATTCCACGATCAGCAGCTTACCAGCAATGGTTCCAGCACCCACAGGCGTCTTCGAAAAGTCGTAGAGCTGCTCTGCGTAACTCTTGTTTGGGTCGCGATAATGGCTCGACTTGAACGCGCTCACGACCGAGTTCTTATCTGGTACTTCGACATTCGGCACATAGCTAGAGAAGCTCTTTCCAGTTGGTAAGTATGACGACCACTTCTTGGTGTTCTCCTCATTCTGCTTCTTCTCCTGCTCAGGGCTGGGCTTCTGCTCTGCCTCTGGCTTGTTCGCTCCACCCTTGTTGCGGTATGGGATCGAAGGAAGGTATGACGCCCAAGTGCGCTTGTTGGGTTGCTTTGACGGTGAAGCTGTACTTTCGGTCGTCTTCTCGTTATCAGGGGTATCGGGAGCTTGCTCGGGCGGGTCTTCAGCAGCTTCTTCCTTTGAACTTTCGGCCTCCTCTTCGGTAGACTGCGTTTCCTTGCCACTGCCACC
The DNA here is from genome assembly GCA_002796735.1 of Alternaria brassicicola. NCBI lineage: Eukaryota > Fungi > Ascomycota > Dothideomycetes > Pleosporales > Pleosporaceae > Alternaria > Alternaria brassicicola. The sequence goes on along the minus strand of PHFN01000006.1, from coordinate 423,533 downwards.
TGGATCCTTCTTCGTCTCTTTTGAGTCACCATCTGCATCCTTGTTTGGCTCCTTCGACTCCGGCTCGTTGTCTTTCGTGGCCTCTGCACTCTTTTCCTCCTCTTCCTCCACAGCCTTCTTCATTTGCTCTGCGTCCTTCCTGACTTGCTCGTCATCCAGTTCCTTTCCTTCGCCCTCCTCATTATCTTCTTGCTCGGGCGGTGGGCCCAGGGTAAATGCCCACATACTGACTACTTGCTTGCCATACGTGTTGATGACCTTGATCGTTCTGCCTCTCGGCACAAAAGTCGCGACGCCATGGCGCGCAGGGATAGTCTGCAACTCACCAGACATATCTTCGGCTGTGTCTAAGTCGTGCTGCCTTTCTTTGCCTTTTCCTTTCTTCTTGCGCTGCTTCTCAACAGCCGACAGCACAGAAACAAGTGCAATGCCAGCGAGAGCGCGACGAGAGGGGACTTGAGGCGCCGTGTTGACGACTTGTATGCGCTAGTAGCGCCAGCAAGGAAACAGGATAGACGGATAGTTGGTAAATGACCGTTAGTGTATCTGGCTTCCGTTATGTCGACTTGAACGACGAGTAGTGAGGTATGGAGCCTCTACCATATCCACGGATCGGTGACGTAGGCGGTGCACATCATCGGGGCTGCACAACGCGATTCGTTGGACAGGTCGACAGCAAGCATGGAACCCTTGTGGAACGTCCCACGCCATCATCTTGCTAGGATGACGGATGACGCAGCGTAGTGGAACCCTGTTTTGAGATGGCAAAAGAAATGGTAGAGGGGACGCGGATGCGGATGTCCTAGAAGCTCGCTGCTCGCTTACACCTGTGGATCCCATTGCACTTCAAGAGGTTCCCTGTGGGCATGTTCATTCTCTAGCTACCTCTTCACGCTACTATCGCTTCTGTCATATATTTCCAACGTGCACGCAAAGCAACGCAGCTCCTTGCGCATCTGCAGCAGCGGGCGGTATTGCATCTTCATCAGAATGCCGTTCCGAGCGAATGTCGCGTTCAGGACAAGACTGGACTAAAGCTATCCTTCAAGTACAGCAGAATCAGGCGCACTCATCCTATCACATTTTACTTGGCTAAATATATCGAGTCCCAGTCTGCTCCCACGATGTGTGACAGTATCTGCTTGACGTTTGCGGCACAGTGCAGGAAGCTGCGCATCTGGAAGACGTGTATGGACGCCACAGGCAGCAGGATCACCTTGTACTACACCGGGCGCCTATCGCATGTGTGGGTATGCGCTGTACGGCCCCGCACCAAGCGCTCAAGGCCTCAGTTACTACTATATATTATGGCGAATTCGAGAAGTACTACAGACATCACTCGACGTACCGAAAATGAGCGAGCCGTCAGCTACATGTTCCTTTGAGGAGTACGTGTCTAACACTGGTCACCTGACCGTGTAACTAATACCGTATAGACTGATCCAATCAAGACTATTCACGTTCTATATTGGCAAAGAAAGGGAGAAATTCGTCCTTCATTCAAAAGCAATCGCTGCGACGTCGTGGCATTTTCACGCGCTTGTGAACAATGGCATGGCGCAGTCGCAAGAGGGGTCCGTGGAGTATTCTGATATGGATCCCAAGGACTTTGCTCGATTCGTCGAGTACGCGTATCGCTGTGATTACACTGTGCCATCTGGGATCCTGGATGAGACAACCGCAGAGAATAATAATCTGAACGGGACTACCCGCAATGGCGAAGACGCACCGCCAGAGGCGGAAGAACCAGAACCAGAACCAGAACCAGTATTGATCAGTGATACTGACGAGGAGAACTCGGTCCAATATCGGGGATTGACCAAGGCACAGATAAGAAAGGTGCAAAAACGGAGGATGCAGGCAGGTTTAGCCCAAGAGACTTCTACATTGCGCCAACGCTTCAACGGGTGCTGCTATCTCATGTCACACGAGCCCAAAAGAAAAGTGCTCGAAAATTTCCTGCCTCAAGAGAACACCGAGCCTGAGCAGGATTTCACGCCAGTCTTCCTGGCGCACGCACGTCTCTATACCTTCGCCTGTATGCGCCTCATCGACCCTCTTAAACGCCTGACTTTACATAAACTCCACCAAACCCTTCTCAGATTCAAGCTTTATGATCGACGAGTGGGCGATGTGGTCGAGTTGGCCAGATATGCATACGACCATGGAGAGGATAGGAAGCCTGACGGAACTATCGAGGATCTTAGGAAGCTGGTGGTTGAGTATATAGCCTGTGAGGTGTCGGTTATTGGGAAGCACCAAGCCTTTGCACCTCTCTTGCAAGACGGCGGGGAGTTTGTCGTCGACTTCTGGCGTACCATCGTCAAGGAGAATCCGAGTTTGTGAGAGCGATCCGGTTCTTCGTTGATCGGTCCCCTTTCTTCAATCTGACATCATCCCGTGGGCACTGTCTGATTCTTGCAGTCGTTCTGTCAGTAATGCCCAATTCATTCTTGTATCAGAGCACCTCTGTCCCAAGATAATAATCTAGTAATGCTCGCCATCTCCTAATTTGCTGCGTATGTTGATAATTCATGTCTATCGTCCAATTGAGTAGCGCGGCCACGAAGTGTGCAAGTGCCCCTTCAGCTCTTGCTTCACACTCAGGTATCTATTCCGATCTCTTTACGCGCAGCCCCGATTGCAAACGAGTGTTCGAGGTATAGTTGAAGTCGCCTTTCCCGCATGCTCGCTCAAGGTGCCGCCATGATAAACGCGCACATAGCCTTCACCGCATTCCCATCATGCGCGCGCAACAACTCAGTTGCCGTCGGCTTCGTAACCTCTAGTTCGGAGACCTAAGTCACTCGGTCAGATCGTAGTCCATGATGTCGTCAACAATCTCCTTTTACGGCACCAACGTACCAGCAGGTTGATATCCGCCGCCTCAATCTTGATATTCTTCTTCTCGCCTTCCTTCTTATCTTCAACACTCAGCCCCTTCATCGCTTTATCGAGTGCCTTGCCATCGACTTCCTTCTTCGATCCGCTGTCTCCTTCTTGAGGTGCGTCGAGGGTAGAGAGGGCGGCGGCGGCTTTGCGGTCTTCGGCCGTGCTGGTGGGCGCATGGGGGTCGGCAGCGCCTTCCTGAACGGTGGAAGGTTGAGGCTCTGCCATTGTGGATCTTTGGGATAATGCGGTATGGGTATCGAAGTCTGAAGGAAAAGAGAGCTTGTACAGTCGATAGAAGGCGGACAGACTGAATGACGATGGTGGGTTGGAGAGCCGAGGGATGTGGGGTAGGTAGGTAGGTATGGATTATGGAATTGTGGCCAATTGAAAAAAAGGGTGGCAGCCATTGGTCAAAATTCTGGATTTATGCCTCTTGTACCCTCTGGCACACACCCCGAACACCAAAAATAATAATCCTACCACAAGAGGACCAACACAAGACCGACCGCGTAGTCCCTACACACCTGCTAGCATTTTCGAGGTGAGTTGGCTGCGTTACGTCATTGTGTATTGCGCGCGTAGTCCGCTTTGCATTGCAGATTTTGTACCTTGAGTCATGTGCCTCTGCCCTTGTTCAAGTCTCTATGCAGGCCAGTCCTTGCCTGGTTGCCATATTAATAAGTGACTCAAAGTTAGTCTCCTGTGTTGCGCCTGGACAACCGTAACTTAGTCAACAAAGCTGTCTATCACCTACGAAAACATCACACCATGGACACCGAAGGGCACGCAAAATTAACCGACTACGTCTCTCAGTTCATGGCAGCAGCCAGCGGCCAACCACAATCACAGCCGTCTCAATCCACAATGAGCGCAAACTCAACAAAAATGCCGGAAAGGCCGAAGCAAGAAGCTGAGACAGTCAGTGGATCTGAAGAATGGTCGCCAGCATGTAAGCAAGAGTCGTAGATATTATGGTCATCGCACTGACAACTGCAGCTTGGAGGTCAAAGCCCATAAAGCAAGTCGTCACATACGAAGATCAAGCAGCAGTATCTTCTGCCCTGACTAAGCTATCAAGCCTGCCGCCCATTGTCACGCCAACAGAAATTACCAGACTCAAGGCTAGTCTCCGCGATGCTGCACTTGGAAAGTCGTTCCTGTTACAAGGAGGTGATTGCGCTGAGCTGTTCTCTTACTGTGCGGACAACCCAATCGACGCCAAGATCAAGCTCCTGCTGCAGATGAGTTTGGTTTTGATTTGGGGTTCAAACAAACCTGTCATTCGCATTGGTCGTATAGCCGGGCAGTATGCCAAACCAAGATCGAGCCCGACCGAGATGCTGAACGGCAAGGAGGTTCCCAGCTTCCGGGGCGACATCCTGAATGGATATGATCCTGACTCTCGAAGAGTCGATCCCGAGAGACTAGTTAGCGCTTACTTCCACTCCGCGACGACACTCAACTACATTCGTGGACAGCTGGCAAGTGGCATCGCTGACCTGCACAGCCCTCTGGACTGGGAACTTGGCCATGTTCGAGATGAAGAGCTGCAGTCAAAGTACGCCAAGATTGTAAACAGCATTTCCGACTCATTGCGTTTCATGAAGACTATCGGTGCAAACACGTCTAGTCAGCTGCAAACAGTAGACCTCTTCACCAGCCACGAAGGCCTCGTTCTGGAGTACGAACAGAGCCTAACAAGGAGACTCAAGCATCCAGCTGGTTATAAGCCGTCACAGCCATCGAACGATGGCAAGGGTTGGTACAATACCTCTGCGCATTTCATCTGGATCGGAGACCGAACTCGCCAGATCGACGGAGGCCATGTCGAGTACTTCCGTGGCATTGAGAACCCTATTGGCATCAAGGTCGGACCTTCCATGAAGGACGATGAGCTGGTGGAGTTGCTTGACATTGTCAATCCAAACAAGGAAGTCGGCAAGATTACGCTGATCACACGCTATGGTGCAGACAAGGTTGAGTCGATGCTCGGCGCGCACATTGAAGCTGTCAAGAGCAGCGGCCACGTTGTAGTCTGGCAATGCGACCCCATGCACGGGTAAGTCATCCTTGGCATTCAATTCTCCATCTGCTAACACATCGATAGTAACACGCGCAGCACGCCTACTGGCATCAAGACGCGCTCTTTCAGCAGCATCTTCTCCGAGCTCTCATCGGCACTCAAGATCCACAAAGAGCACGGCTCGTTCCTTGGTGGTATGCACCTAGAACTCACCGGTGATGCCGTCACAGAGTGCACTGGTGGAAGTGAAGGTCTAGTGGACGAGGATCTGAGTCTGAACTACACGACATACTGCGACCCCAGGTTGAACGAAAAGCAGGCGTTGGAGTTGGCATTCTTGGTCGCAGGGCACTACCGCGCAGACGAAAAGCTCCTATAGGCCTGGAATATCGTTGCTGAAACCATTGTGTCACAATATGTTTGAAAGAAAAATTACGATTCGTTGAACACTTCGCAAGCATCGCCCAAAGTAGTAAACCCCTTCGTGACGCGGGAGATCCCCACTACATCATCGAGTTGGCCCGAGCTTCACAAAGTCCCATATGTGCACCTTATCTGCCCCCGTTATCACGCTTCTCAGCATTCTGCAGCAAACCCCACACTCGACATACCCACCAACAAAGATTATGGGTTCCTCGGCTTCCAAAGGTGCAAAGGCTGCTGGCTCTGCCGCACGTCAATACCCTACCAGAGCCCCTACAAGTACCACACAACGGGCGCCCGCGCCTTCCGCACCTGCACAGGCTCCTACGAGGGGACCGGTTGTGCATCCCGAGTTGCAGGCTACAGGAGAGAAGACGGAGGGTGAGTGCTATCATAGTCGTGGAGGATCACAGATGCAGTGCTAATATCCACTCCAGCTGTTTTGCAAGATGCGCGCGATCCTGCCTTTGCATCTCGGCTGAGCAGTCTCGGTGCTGTTCAACCGAACCCTCATTACTCGCCCTCGTCACAATCGCAGTTCGACCCTCGTCGCAATACTTCGCCCAACTTGCCCTCTGATACCATGATGCAATCGCCACCACAGTCGGCGTTCCCAGACCCGCGCAACAACCCCGTACTACGAGTACTAGAGGCGAGACAGCGGATAGCAGACCAGGCAGAAGATGAGTTGCGAGACGTAGGTAGGAGGGGTTTCCAGGGGAGAACGTATGTGGATGCTGGTGTCATAACATTGGCCATGATGAGACGGGCCAAAGGAGAACCCGATGCGAGAATTGAAGACGCACTAGGGATCAAGAGGGGCAGACTGAGTGTGCTGGGCAAAGGTACGGTGGAAGCTGTAGCCATGGCTTGAGCAGACATTATCAAAGACGCCACGACACATCTGAAGGCGAATGCAGCGGCATCAAACGGCCAGCAGGGATCATTTTGACCTGCAAAAGAGCGTACCTATGTACATACGAAACGAGAACGAGAGAAGATTGTGTCAACACCAGGCTCAATCCTCGCAGCCGGTGCAATGCGTTACCCAGGTCGTTACCCAAACGCCAAAACAAAGCCGGAGCAAATGCAAGGAAACAAAGGAAATGGCAGAATTGCGCGCGCAATCATGATTCGTCGTGGTCTGCGTTTTCATGGATGAAGTTGTTCAGTGCCATCAGGGCTTCCTTCAGACACTCTTGGTCGATTTCGAGACCATTTCGGCACATTTCGTCGTAGCCTATCCGGACGACGCCGCCGCCACCGGCGCCCATGCGAGAGCGTTTCTGGTTCCATTTGCGAGCGACTTCCCATCGCTTACGGGTTTGTGTAAAGGGCGGGCACGTATCGGCGATTTCCCTAGTCTCGCGCAGGATTGTGAGGGCGTTGAGGACGTTTAGGAAGATGCTACACACGCGATAGTCAGCCCCCACTCTACTTTAACGCAAGCAGCTTTTGTCAAACGGCATACCCTTGTGTAAGCTCCAAGTCATGGTCCCACCCATACGCCACAGTACTGAAGCTGTTCCCCTGCGCCACGATGTCCAGGAACACGAACAGCGACTCTTCCACACTTATGTCCGGAGTGATTTGCGATGCGACGTTTGCCAGGATCCAGTCGGAGAGTTCGAAGAAAGTCTTCTGGTCCATGTGCGCGAAGCCTACGAAGCGCTCTGGGACGGTGAACATGAGCGACATGGCTCGTCGCGCACCCATGGCCTCTATGCAATCCATTGCGCCGAGAAGATGTGCAAAACGTGGGACAAGGCCGAGAGTTTGATCGAGAGTGGATGTGGTGGTGTGCTAGTAGCGTGCCCAGATGGGTGGGCGGGCGTGGTGTTGGAAAGCGGAGTCGGAAGACGTCAGGTGAGAATGAGGACTAAGGCTGGATGAATGATGAACAGATCCAGCTGCATGCGTGTTGCGGGTACCGGCAATAGTACTCGTTGGAAGCGACGCCCCAAGTCCAACACGAAATCCGTCGAGTTAATTCTTCCGAATGTTGAAACAAGACGTGACAAGAGAGTCTAGACGCCTCAAAGCGACAAGGTGAGGTTTGGAGCGGGCTCCCACGTTTCCAAGCTTTTGTTACGCAAGCTGAAGGGCAAGTGAAGCGCGCCATCATTTGCGCTCATTCACAAAGTGGGGCCGTTGTCCGTGTTGCAGCACGCACGACACCCTACTGATGGTCTTTTGGCATGTGAAAGCCGTGCACGCTCCAGGCGCATATGACATCAGCATCCAATCAGACTGGTGGGTCCAAAACCTCGTTGCGGCAAGCGCGACGCCGGAGATTGGACGTCCCCTTCTGTCTGCTCTTACTTGTTTGTCTTTGCGACTATCAAATGGTTCAGAGTGGAATTGGACGCTCCATCTTCCTACAGCCTTTGAGCAAAGGAACACGCGCCAAACCGCCCGCCACACGCAGCTTGACATTGCGGCTTCAACACCAGGACTCGCCTTGTGTGTGTGTGTATGGCTAGTGACCAAGTGGGTGGAGCTAATTGCGGAGCTAAGAGGCTAAATGTAGCAGGTGGGTTTGATCTTGGGTCAGCTTGGCGCATCGCGGGTATTTTCGAGGTTCGGCTTGAGATGAGCATCGGGGCTAGATGGGTAAAAAAGCAATGATTTTGCTGGAGAGAGATTTTTGCTTGGTAGGTGAGGGAAGCATGGTTCTTTATGACGATTCCGGTTGGGATTCGTTGTGGGTTGTGGTGAAGCCAGAGCAAGGGGTGGGGACGCTTCTCAAGTTAGATTGGGTGGACTCTCACGTGATGCGCATCAGCTGTCATTACCCAATCATTCGCAGCGAGACGAGCGAGACGAGATAACTCATATTCTCAACAACTGCATCTCCGTCCCAAGTCTTGCAAGATGCATCGCGACCGTGACACCTCCCATTCTACACGTTCCTGTTACGCCCCATCTCACTAGTCACTTTGCCATCCCCACTGTAAACCTTACCGCTCAGCTGAGCTACATCTCGTGCACCGATTCCCTCGGAAGAACTGCAAGCCACGCCACCATGCGTCCAAACCGAAAAAGCAACAACAACTAAATTTCATCCAAGTCACTCATCCCGGAAATGCTTGTCTCAACAGCCGTACATGCACAGTTATGCAGTATCGATATCGTCAACGACTTGTTATCGTCGTCGTCGCGCGCGCACGCAGAGGTAGTCATCCGATCAAGGCACGCGCAGATGTCACACCCGCCCTACTCCCCTCCCGCGACCTAAGCGTTCGATAGTCGCGACATGCAACACTACATCGTTTCTCCGCGCTGCGTGGACGAGCAGTACGTGCGGGAATACTAGCCCAAGCCGGCGGTCTGGCTTGGCGTTTCCACGGGTCGCGTCGCGTCCCGAGATGCGGGTATGACGACTTGTCTGGAGGCTCTAGGACTGGACTTTGGTAGGTGGTGAAGCATGATGCAACCTTGACGTTGGGAGAGCGCAGGAGCGTTTTACGGAAGTATATGTTGTGATGCTAGCGCAGCTTAGGAAGTGGCAGAGATTAGTATTTGGTAAATGTTGATGCGCTTTTCTATCCTGTGTGCATGTACAATGCGCATGCTAGATTACAATCCATAGCTGCTTCACCAGAGTGATAGACACTTTAATTGCAAGGTTGACATCAAACAGTATACAATGGGGTATTATCGACACGACAGCCACCACGAGAATGGAAGTAGATGTTCAAACCACGCCCTCCCTTTCATCGCCGTACATGCCCCAATCACCGGCATAGAGTTCTCACTCGTCCTCACTGTTAGTAATGACGGGTCGCTTTCTCTTTCTACCAGCACCCGGCCGTGCACCGCCCATCTTCCCCTTCATCTTCTTACTCTTCTCCGCAACCACGGGCGCCACGTCTGAGTTCCTCTTCCGTGGTCTACCGGGCCCACGACGAGTCCTCGTGGCCATGCCCCTATCTGACACAGCCGTCTCCTCATGACTAGAGACTGGCTCGGCAACCTCTTCTTCTTCCTCATCCTCTTGCGTATTCAAGACGTACTCATCGTCTTCTTCGTCAGTATCCTGGACATACTGGCTAGTCTGGGTACTCTGCGACTCAATGACGGCAGGGATTTCGGGGGCGCTTGCTTCTGCTTCCGCATCCACGCCAGTGTCTGTATCTGTGTTTGTGGACTCATTCCTACTGAGTGCTTTGCGTGTGGGTTTCCTCGCCCTCTTACGTCCAGGGTCGCTGGTAGCTGCCTTTCGTGCTTTGAGTGTTCCCGAACGCCTTCTCGTAGCAGTCTGCACATTCCCGGCTTCTAGCATGGCTTGAGCAGCTGCGCGCTTAGCTGCTTTGGCTTCTCTGGCTTTTGCTGTGGCAGCCAGGACGCGTGAGCGATCCTCGATGGGCTGGCTACTGGTAAGTGACTCTCTTTTCCTCGCCTTTTGTTTCATCTGCTTGACTGCAACGACCTTCGCGTTTGGTTGCTTGAACTGCGCTGTCTTCTCCTTGGGATAGTTGTAATTGAAGTACAGTTCTGTGCCTGCCTTGATATCCCTCGTGGCGAAAAGAGCAACGCGGAAGACTGTGTTGCAAAGCAGGTTCTTAGGACCGCAGTTTGTGTACTTGTCGTCGGCATTGTTGATGAAGCGTAGTTTGTTGCCCATGTATGTGGCATCGACTTCTTGCTCTATGCTCTTATATTAGCATAATGGTTCACATGAGTACAGTGTAGATACTTACTAGAATTCAATCGAAACAAGTACATCGTCTTCTGGTAGTCGTATATTGTCACTCGGCGATCCCCTTCCTTGACCGAAATGGCTTCACCAGTATATTCGCCAATGTACTCGCCGCTCTTGATGTCCTCGCCCATGTAGAGCCCAAAGCCGTGAACTTCAGAGTGACCGAGCAAGGTCTTCCGAGGAACACCTCTCTGGATCGCAATATTGCAACAGTTGCGTTCGACCACGTCGTCATTGTATCGGTTCACTGGATCGAGGACTTGAGATGCTCCACAGGCGCCGCAGAGATCTGCATCGCACTCTCGGTTGAACTTGATACAGAGGCACGAGATAGTAAGGCATGGGCTTTTTCCTGGTCCTGTTGCGCAACTGCAGCCAGGGAAACGTCGGTTGCATGACGGCGAACATCTGCATGTCTTCTCACAATTGATGCCCTCCCTGAAGCACCGGCATTGTGCGTTCTCGCAAGTGCCTTCATGCTTGCACGGAAAAAACGGTTTCCGCTTCTCCCAGTGCTGCGTCATATCTTGTTGTAACCACCAGTTGGCATTAAATTTGCCGGGTGGCGGTTTCGCACCCTTGGACGCGATCATCTCTGACCCAGGACAAGTATCAAAGGCATTCGGGTTTGCAGGCAACTTGTAATTGATGACCTTCTCGATATCCGAATCATCGTCAAAATGTGCAGGCAAGGGGCCTTCCTCTTCTTGCTCGTCTTCCGTGTCATTTCCACTATAAGTCGAAATACGGCGCGGAGTCTTCTTGGCTCCTGAGCCTCGACGACTGGTCACATCAGTTGCTTGTGTTGCGCAATCTTCATCCTCGGAGTCTGTCTTCCAGGAGTCCTCGGGTGCCTGTCTGACCTCGCCGTGGAGAAGACAGTTGTGTCTGTCAAGAACGTTAGAATTGCGTCTTCAAGGATCACGCAGTGAGACTCACTGATGGCAAACTCTACACATGGTCTCCCTATACGCGGGTTGCTTCACAGCTTGTCCACGTGCAGTCTTCCTCGCTACGTGGTTTTGGACGGCTTCCGATTGTTGGGCAAGGTACCAGATGCTGAACTCGCACTCTTGAAGAACCGCTGCGCAAGCCGTTGCGGCAAGCCTCAGAGCACTTGTACTAGGCTCTGAGAGTTGGGGAAGAAACTCCCGCCATTTCCTGTTATTCCGGTTGAACAGGATGTTTTTCTTTGGTTCTCCATCTCGCTCGAACTCCTCAACGTGATATCGTGATCGCTCAAGTACATGCGCTTCGAACTGTCTACTGCCAGGTACTGAATCGTTAATTCGAGTGATATTTCGTTCTGGTGCTAGCAACCAATATAAAATGTCATCCCACATGATGCCTATCTCAGATAGGAACGCTTCGATAGCGTCTTTGTAAAATCGACACTGTTCTTTGCGAAAGTCTAATGGGCCTTTCTCGTCATGTGTCATCTCGTAAATATATGGAAGCGTATCTAACAGGACTTCGCGGCCAGAATAGTCTTCATCCTGGAAGTAAGGTGTTGCAAGTAGCTTCGACTCATTGTCCGCAAGTATGTTGTTCCTCAAACTAACATACTCTTTGAAGGGAGGTATCATAGGCGCATCGCTCTTGTATCTTGTTGTAGGTGCAGCCAAACCTGTCTTGATTACTGTGTCCTTGGGTTTGGCCTTGACGAATACCTCTTGACTCATATCTAGCATGCGTTTGGTGTTAGTGCTCCGGTCGAACGGTACCTGTATCGCGGACATATCTTCGAAAGGAGAAGTATGTTGTATGTATCTCTCCGGCAAGGTCGATCGTGGTGGGCGCTTCTGCTTGCGATTTCGAGCGCGCAGGTCCCGCTCTTGAAAAGTCCTTTGACGCCACATCTTAGCCCAGACCAGGTATGCGTGTGATTCATGTCGTTCCGCGACATGACGTTTCAAACACTCTTCAACGGCTGAGCGAGTAATGATAAGCACGTTTGTCTGTAATGGAACCACATTGCTTGCTTGACCACCACTGCATCCGTCAGACACTTCGACGTTTTCGGGCTGTGCTTGATCATTCTGGATCACTTCGAATGTCGCCGAATTTGACATTTTCGCTGGCACGGTGTCTGGATCCAGAAGTGGTGCTTCAGAAGCTTGATTGTGTTCTACAGACTCCTGGACTGAGCGCTGTGCAATGGGAGTCGTAGCACCGGACAGTGGAGACACAGCGCTAACAGCGCGGTCCGGTACAGCTTCTCCTGTTTCCCCATGAACTCGTAGTATTGATAGATATGGGGTTGAGTCATGCTCTTCAGGTCTCTCAGTCTGGATGGGTTCTTGTTCAGCCTGAACAGGTTCAATGTTGGTGATGAGGTTAGTGTCAACTGATGGATGTTTGCTTTGGCTACGACGCATTATCTGAGGCGACCTAGGTCTCCTGTTGCTCAAGCCTGAATCGTGAGGCTCCGGAAAGACGTTTGGCACATCTTGCTCCTTAGTTGGAAGCTGTTGCGGCGGTCTGACAGGTAGACCTGATTTCGAGAATGCATCATTCCTCCGTTTCACCGACTTGATGGCTTTCGAGTTTCGCGGCAGCCTTGGGATTCCTGGAACGCTTGACCCGAGTGCCTTCTTAGGTATCGAGACTGTCATATTGTTGTCGTCGCCATTCAGTCCTGTGTCGTCGCGCTCACAAGCTGTGTTTACGCGATTGAGGGTGGTCCGTTCGCGGTGATTATCGGTAACATCTTTAATTGGCCCCATGGGTAGAGGTGCAACATGGCTTAGGACGGGCGCAGTCTTGTCATTTGAAGTTGTGGAGGTCGATGCTGTACTGTATGTAGGCTCAGTGAAATAATTGTTGTGTTCCGGAATTGCATCTGCCGTGACGCTAGGATCTGGCCTTGCTGTTGGTATTATCAACGGCCACCAAAAAGGTTGCGCAGCCCCGGGAAGTTCCGCACTTGGTTTTCGTATTCTTGTGACTGGCGATAAGGGTGCGTATGGTGAGCGATAAGCTGGAATCGCTAAAGATTCCATTAGAAGAGATTGCTCCACACCAATCTGCTGAACAGGCTCAGGGGGCTTGGCTCGCTGGGGAAGCGCGGCTTCGTGATGCGTATCAGGTTGTGGTATCGAAGGTCGTGTTGCGTCAATGGGAAGCTGTTCATATCTAGCACTGCCTCCTTGTAGTGTTATTTGCCCCGGTGCTGCCGCTTCGTATTCATCGATCGAAAGGTCAACAATGTCAACAGACTTTGCAGAAGACGTCCGTTCCCTCGCTTGATTTACAAGATTGCTGTCTCTTGTATTGCCACCTCGCTCAGACTTTTCATTGCTCAGTTTCTTTCCGTTCCTTTGTTTCGCCTGCCTTTTTGCGGCAGCTAGCTTCCATGCAGCTGCAGCTTGCTGTTCTTCGGACACCTCTTCAATGCCATCTTGTTCAAGTGTTTGACGATTCCGCTGCCGTCCCGTGAGTTCAGATGCATGGCTGGCCGGGTTATAATCGTCCAGAATGATGGGAGCATTGAGAGACCCGTTAGGTCTCATTGTTAAAGGCGCAAATGCGGGCTTGCAAACGCGAGTGGGTAATTTCGTGCTGTATCAATACTATCACGAGAGTCGATAATAGAGATAACAGGAATGGGGTTCATGCTGCAGTATACATCAAGCGACTTGGAGTGAGCAGGATTGTTGTAACGGAGTGTTGGTCTGATTGTGAAGTCTGATGGGGTAAAGGTGATAACAGTCGCGCTAACCTATGGCAACGCGTCGGCACGTGGATTGTATTACCCCTGCGTTTACCCAAATGGCAGCCCGACCCCCAACGCGACGTTTGTAGACGTACACTCGAGGTATAGTCAACTCTTCACGTTCTTTGCATCCTTATGGACCTACCTGCATATGACCTCGACCATCCACTGTACAGTAGTCTTGCAGCTACGCTGGAACGGGCAAAGCCGCTCACACAAGAAAACTCTCTCAGCTCATTATCCATCTGATCAGTCCCACAAACACTAGCAGGCAACAATAACTCGTTCAACATTGGAGAAGATGACAAGTGTCTGGATGCAAGGTTTCTCAAATTAGTATAACGTATGTGGCAAGCGAGTCGCCCACGCAAGCGAGGCGCCCACCCCATCAACTTTGATCACCTTTAAAGCTACAAAACTCAACAACAACATTATATAATATATAGATATTAATAGAGTTAATTAAGTAGTATCTTAACTACCCTTTTTGCACGTACGTGAGTTGTGCCCTGTTTCTTTGCACTTACTGCAGCGTGCTAGAGCCTGGCGGCTAAGGCCTGATCGCTCTCCTCCTCGACGCCCTTCACGCGCAATCTGCTGATTAGCCTCTCGCTGAGCGAGTATATCCTCTCCAGCTCCCTTTGTTAAGACTCTACGCTTCTGTATACGCTTTTTCTTCCGCTGTTTCCGCGCTGAGGCTGCCTTGTTAGCCTTTTTAAGGCTGGTGATCCGATCACGCATTAGCTTAGCTGAGAGCATTATTACCTCAGCCCCCTTCTTGAGCTGGTTAATCGCCTTAATAATCGAAGCTGGTGATGAGCTCTTGTGCTGTCGCACGCGATCACGTATCAACGTTGATTGAGCCTTAAGCTCACGTACGTTGCTCGGCGTACGAGCCTCCTAGAGAGCCTCTGGTAGAGCTGGAGTAGGTGTACCCAGCTGTACGTTAAGCCTTGACAGAACAACGTCTGGTTGAAATGGAACAAGGCCTGCGCCTCGAAAGGCTGAGCAGATATTGGCTGACGTGAAGGATTGATTGAAGGCTGCCTTAAAGGCTGGCAGAAACTTAAGCTTCGTGATGTGGTTGATGTGGTGGCGGATTAGGGCCTTAACCTTACGGCTGTACGCGCGCTTCAATGGCGAGAAGCAGCCAACGTCAAGAGGCTGAAGTAGGTGAGATGAGTGAGGTGGCATACAGAGCGTGTAGATATTGTTCTCCTTGCAGAGCTCTTGAAACTTAAGCGATTGGTGGCTCTCGTGGCCATTAAGGATAAGCAGCCGACGTGCTCTAACTACCTTGCCCTTAGTATGCTTTATAAAGTGCTTTAGCTACTTAACTCCAATCTCGTTTGTTGTCCAGCCGTTGTCGCTGACTGCGATAGCCTAGTCGCGTGGGATATCCTCCTCGTACTAGGCAGACAGGTGATACTGGCCAGCGAAGACGAGGAATGGTGGTATTGACCAGCTAGCAGCGTTGATCGCAGCGATCGCTGTCACCCACTTACGGTCGCCAGGCTGGATAGCCTTTGGCCTGCCTCTCCTCTCTGACCCTGTTACCACGAGTTGAGTCTTGATCTTGCCCATCATAAAGCCAGCCTCGTCGAAGTTGTAGACGTCCTCATCGCAGATGCCGTACTTGGCCTTTGTCTGCTCTACAAGCTCAAACCAGCTCCTAATTAACACAGGATCCTTACACAGAGCTCTCTGCCTATCGTACGCTCGATTAAAACGCGTCTTAAGGCTATCTGTACGCCTAACGAAGTTAGCTAGCCACTTCTGCCCAACCTGGCCGGCGCCGCGCGCAGCTAGCAGCTTATCAGCCATATCACGTACAGCAGCGTACGTAGGCGCAAATCCACGTTGATCTAAGTTAAGTATATAGCTAACAACAACCTCCTCTTCTAGCTGGGTGAGCTTCTTTGAGTTGGGCTGGCAATCGCGTCGGGCAGGTTTGCTAGCGCGTCGGTCGCGTAGCGTTGTACGAGGGACGTTAAAGGCCTGAGCAGCTGCTCGTACAGTCTTTATTTGGTGCTTATTAAGAGATAAGATAGTTAGCTGTATATCAGCTTCAGATGAGTGTGCTAGAGCTTGTTGTCGTTGAGGCATTGTACACAGAGTTGAGATGGGTGATCAAAGTTGGTGGGGTGGGCGCCTCGCTTGCGTGGGCGACTCGCTTGCTACATACGTTAGAAGAAACCAAACCTACGAATGCTGAGGACCGGAATGCCTCGGCAAGCAGAGCCGCTAGCAAGAAGGTTAGAGGTATCGCAACCCATGTTCAATCATACCCCCCTCAGGTCTCGTGCTACATCTCGTTCAGGAGTAAATGAGTCTTTAAGTAAGCTATGAAACGAGCAGAATACAATACTAGGAGACGCTGCATTTACCGAATCGCGATTTGACCATCTAGATGCGGATATCGAAGCGGATCAAAAGGCGGATCTGGAAGCGTTTTGGGGCTCTCATGTATGTGAATGAGTTTGTTGCACCATGTCTAGGTCCTTGACCAGTTTTCGAAGGGCTTACCGTTGAGCAATGTCCACGCCGACTGGTCAGGAGCCTTGATACAATCCTAACGCGTCAGGACCGTGGTCAGGTACGTTTACACCAAAGGTATGTTAGGTGTCAAATGGGCTGTATCCTGGTTTACTTGATTTTGCTCTAGGAGATCCCTGTCTCCAAAACGCCAGGAGCATGTTCATTTCAAGGCTGTTGACGGGTCAGCTGGCAGTATTGTGCATAATGCTCTGGACACACTCAACAGATCTATTCACGGCCATTCACGAAAGACACCATCTTCAGCTGGTAATGGAAAGTTGCCTTGGATGGCATGTTTGCTTTCACCGCCAAAACTTCGAAGACCGAAACTGGAGAAATACAAACGCATATCGTTCAAGGTTATTGGTTATTGATACTGAATTTCATCGTGCGACAACTCTAGTCAGTCCTGGCAGATGAGCATCTGCGATCTAACTACAAATACTGCCTAGGTAAACATGAACAGTATATGCACCATGAACGTTCCAACATCAGACATACGACACATGCCAGGCGTTCATCTTGTACGTGAGTGGACTTTTCACGGTCATACAAAGTCGAAACACACATGTCAACCTACAGTTAATGTAAGCTATCGAAATCATCACGTTAGTAGACGACCTGTATTAGCATTGATATCGCGAGTGGGGAACTGCAAACGTCATGTGAAACTTTCACAAATCATCAGTCAAGAGAGCAGCACCTCGGTCAACTCTGACAGTGGCGCTGCAAGGTTTGTTCGGCAGGTGTGTGATTCGTAGATGACTATCGAACGACCACCGCCCAGCCACCACGCTGAAAATCCGCTACACCTGTGGTAGGGAAAGTATGCCAGACTGTATCCGTCTTCCATCTACTGGCGCTTAAGAGCTTTGGGTATCGTCCTTGTTCAACGCCTTAAGCAACAAGCTGAATAACACCACCAGCAGCCTTGATCTTCTCCTCAGCTTCCGCGCTGACGTAGCGCGCCTGGACAACAACAGGAATGTTGATGCGGCCCTTGCCCAGCAACTTCGCGTAGCCGTGGTTGAGGAGGTTGATGACCGGAGCGGTGCTAGAAGGGGAAGACGAGTTTTGGTACTTCTCGCGGTGTTCGGCAGGAATCAGAGATAGGAGCTGTGCGAAGTTAGAACAAGTACGTAATCGTATACAGAACAATTTGGCCTACCTTGTCGACGTTTACCACGGGCTTCCACTCGTGGTTGCGCTGCAGATGGTAGTGGCGCATACCAACCTTTCCGCTGAGTTGTTGTTAGCGAGCGATGCGGTACTGCAGAAAGGAGCAATCTTACAAGTAACCGGGATGGTATTTGTCCAAGTTGGTTCGGTGGTGGTGTTGACCACCAGCAAGACCGCGCTGCGAAAGTCAGTTTCACGAGTCTGTAGTCGTCGCTGTTCTGTTACGTACACCACCGGGATGTTTACGGTGCTTGCCAACGCGACCGTGTCCGGCGCTGACATGGCCTCTGTGCTTCCTGGTCTTGCTCAAGTGGGTGGGCATGTTGAACAAGTTGGTGTCTTGAAGTTGTTGGTGTTGAAATCTAGTCCTCGATTTTAAAAGCTTGTGGTGCGGGCTGCAAGCGAGCTTACCTAAATTAGACCACTAGCACTAATAGACTTAGCACACTTTCGCTGCTGCCCTACGAAGCACCTCTCCAGCACAGGCTAATTTTAGATTACTAACTAATTATGCATTATGAAACCGCTTGCTACGCAGCTCAAAACAGGTGTTAGTCCACAACAACGAAGCGTGTGGGAATTCACACAAGACTGGCAGTATAGCACGCTAGGTGCGACAGTAATTATACGTTGTATTAGCGGAGGGCTCCTTCCTATAATCCGCCCGGTTCCCCAGCCAACTATCAAATCGTGGATACATGATCTAGCACCAAACAGCCCAATTTGCCCTCCAAGCATACGACGTTGAGCGGGCTCCCGACGCTCCTTTGTAGCGACCGATGTACACATACAAACACAGGCACGAAGCTTTACGCAGTGCAGCATGATTATGTCCAACCGAGTACGTAATAAGTACAGCGGCTGGCAGTTGAAAACGCCATTCCTAACGAAAATAATAGCTTCAAGAGTGTCATACGAATTACCCTTTGAACTTGTGAGAGTCGCAAAGCTCCATACTGACCCATCTTCTCTTTCCATTTTAGCCAAGGAAGTTCTGCTGCTGTTGCTGGCCGGGCCGTGGGAAGACACTTGTTGTAGGTACTTGGTCCAGGCTCATTCCACCCATCGTCCCTTGACCACCTGCATTTTGCCAGCCTTGACCTGTTTGCTGGTTGACGAAAGCGCTCTGCCGGAAAGGGTTGGTACTGCCCGTCGCATTTACTGTCAAGCCACCCTGTAGAGGTGCGGCACTTTGTGGAGAAGGCTGCCGTGCAAATGGGTTTGTGCCAGTAGGGGTTGGTTGTAACGGCTGCATGGGCTGCTGTTGTTGCTGCTGCATCGAAGCAAATGGTGATTCTTGGATGGATGACATTGAATAGGGCGGAGAGTTAACGGGAGATTGCGATTGCGGTGAAAACCCAGTGTTGTGTTTTGCAAACGGATTCGTGGACGAACGGTTGAGTGAGCCTGTGCTGGTAGGGCTAGTAAGCATCTTGGGCTCGGCACTAGGTAACATTGACTGTCGAAATGGGTTCGTTGATGTTTGTTGTGACTGCAGCGGTTCGGCAATTGTGGGAATCTGCATCTGCTGCTGCTGTGAGTAATCAGGCATACCGTTCTGTGGTATTGATGTCATGGTGTTCTGCACGCCGAAAGGCTGAGGGGAATAGCCTCCAAAGCCTGCGCCTGTAAATTGTTGTTGAATTTGAGGTGCCTGCATTTGCGGCGCCTGTGATTGTTGTTGCGTCTGAAACGGGTTGGTGCTCTGTCCGTTCTGCATCGGAAAAGACTGCTGCTGTTGTTGTTGAGGAAAGCCCATATTCGCAGTATGCTGTGGAACCTGGAAGCCTGTTTGTTGGGGGTACTGCTGCATCATCGGCTGCGTGGCCATGGTCTGTTGGTTGTCCTCGAGTGATGCGAAGAGATCAATCAGAGGTGCGCTAGAAGAGGGTTTCGCCAGCGCCGCTGGTTGTTGACTGCTAGTGGTATTCGAAGATGTAGCTGCGGGTTTCGAGTCGACGGGTTTGCTAGCGCCATTCGTAGGCTTGCCCCCATTCTTCTTCGCTTCCTTCTCGGCGATGTACTGCCGTCGGTTGATCTCAAAGTCCTTATCGTTTAGATACTCTTCTAAGGATGCTGCTAGACTGGTGGGTGCGTGTTTGATCTTGGGAATTTCCAATCTTGTCGAGTGCTCGTGCGCTCTTGCAAGACTGAGGTACTGGACCACTGCTTCAGTCTGCTTGACGAATGTGCGATATACTGCGAGGGCGCGCGTCGCGTCTGGCTTCGATAGTTCGAAATAGTGCTCTGTCCAATCAGCACATTGCAACCCAAGTATATGTGCTTGACTCACCGAGAATATTAATGGTGCCCTCGTTCATAACGTGGAAGAGGACCAACAAATCCATTGTGAGCAGTCGGAACGCTGTCATGGTGATCTCGTTTTCCGGTTCATCGTCGAATGGCTACACACAGTCAAACCAGCAAGAGATGTGGTTGGATGGATTTCCACATACCTGACACTTGAGCAATGATCTGATCTGATCCTGCACACTCTCTGCCTCACGAAGAAGACCCTTTTCTACAGTGAGCCGCTTAAGCCGCCCCTCGCCGCCGCGCACATAGTCGACTTTGGTGGCGCCATATTCGATCGCTCGGCGTAGCAGGTATTCGGAGTAGGTCCGGATGTTGTGTCCCTGGGTCTGTACTGTTGCACGCAATGTTAGCACTTTGCATATGCCTTCGGTCGCAAGCCAGATCACATCCGCTCCGGGTCATAGGACATTGAGCAATATCGTTGATGCTCAATCCGTGTCCGCGTGTAGCCACATGACCCTGAACACGCCGGCCCGGGACAGGATCTCAAGACGTACCCTCTGTGAAATGGTTGATGGCCAACTTTCTATGTGGGTTTTGCGCCAGGAACTTGAGCGTAACCTCGGGTTCTCCCTCTCTTATCATAAGATGTACGATGATCAAACTCTTGAATACGATGGTCCAGGTCGAGTCGCGCAATCGGTTCGTAAGGGCACGGAAGATCTCCGCAACACCAGCTTCGCCGGCATGCGTCGCGACGAGGATGTGTTCGACATATTTGGATTTGGGCGCTGCAAGCTATCAGACCAGTTAGTTTACTGTGATGGCGCAACGGGTCTCAATGACGGGAGCGGGAGGATGCTGGGAAGGCGCATAGCTACCTTGATCTTGGTGCCACCTTTGACACTCTTCTCAAAGGAGCTGGCCATGAGTTGCTATGGATACTGTCTCTCAGACAGATCGCTGCCCAGTTGGGCCGCTGGCTGCGTGTTGCCGTTGGTGTTACCGTTGGTCGCGGATGTCCTGGCGATGTGTCGCAATAGGTAGCTCCGGTGTTTCTTAGGGCAGCATTACGGCGCGGTGGGAAGGATAGGAGACGTCGCGTTATCAATAAAAGTGAGGTTAGCCCGTAGATCTCAAGGCCCGAGGAGCATGTCCGTTATTAGAGTGGACCAGGGTAGGGTATGAGTGAAGCAGGGCGCACGGTGGAGCTTGCGCTTGCGTCGGACCTGCTGCGAACCATGGATCGGCGGAGGAGCGTCATTGTGTTCCGCCCACGTTCCCCCTCCCAAACACTGAATCTTTGAAGAAGAAGACCACAAAACAACACACCATGTCTGGCTCACCACCCCCCGAGGAGCAAAAGAAGGCTGATGCCGAGGCGCGCGCAAAGGAGCAGGCCGAGCAGGCAGCACTGCCCTACAAATGGGACCAGACCATCAAGGACCTCGACATCACAATCACCATTGATGGCAAGTACAAGGGAAAAGACTTGATCATCGATATCGGCCGGAATAAGCTCAAGGCCGGCATAAAGGGCCAGGAGCCTTTCATCGACGTTCGTGGCTTGCTATCCTGCCTAGAAATAGCCTGCGCTAACGCCATCTCCAGGGCGAGCTGCCTCATGCCATCCGCGTCGACGATTCGACTTGGACACTGACCTCCGTCGGATCCCAGAAGGAAATCTCCATCCACCTCGACAAGGTGAACCAGATGGAGTGGTGGGCACACGTAGTCACCACTGCGCCTAAGATCGACACCTCCAAGATCCAGCCCGAGAACAGCAAACTAGGCGACCTCGATGGAGAGACACGGGGCATGGTAGAGAAGATGATGTTTGATCAGAGGCAGAAGGAGCAAGGAAAGCCAACAAGCGACGAGCAGAAGAAGGCGGATATACTCGAGCAGTTTAAGAAGCAGCACCCTGAGATGAATTTCTCCAACGCGAAGATGGGCTGATGAGGCCACAGTACATGTGGGATGCCGTTACAGAAAAGCAATGGACAACGAAATCCGGAGTTGAAGGTCTATACCCACAAGAACATGATGGCGTAACTGACTCTTCAGCGCATCGTCAACCAGATTGGCGAAGGAAGATATCAGATGGATTGAACGAATCTAGCATCACCCATGTGACTAATCAAAACTTCGTTGTGTTTAACTCTGAAGGTATGCACCGTGTCATTCTTTGTCAGCGCATGAATGTAGAGCACTAGAAGTGGTGGTGGAAGAGGGGAAGAACCAAGGTCGCTACCGTCGGCTTGAGGAGTGCAGCAAACAGTCAAGGTCCGATCAAACTGTACCCAGCACCTCTTCGTCGCGCCTTCCCAAACATTATCGCCAAGCCACAAGTGTTTAGAGCATGTCAATAACATCATGTCTCTAAAATCTCCGCTCACCACACCATTGTCGATTTCCTGTTGCTACGTCTCTACAGGTTCCATCATACCTACACAAAGGCTAGGAGTGAGAGGGAGGCAAGCCTCATGGATGTCGTGGGAAAGACTAAGAAGATAGCGGAGAAATAAGAGTTCATACGTAGCAGGAAGGCGTTGTAATCCTGGAGTCGCGGTATAGCCATACTAGGCATCATGGTCTGAAGATAGGGATTTTGCCTTCCCCAAATTTGTTCAGAGCAGAGTATTCATGATATTACTTCGAACAACTACCCCCATCATGTGATACCCCTCTCCCTACTCCCCTCATCATCTCTACCAGCAACGCCCTCCACAGCCGGCGCCTCAATGACGAGTAACTCCTCTCCCATCCCGAACGGCTGCACGTTCTGATTCTGACTGGCCCGCCTCTGATGCGCATTCGGATTCAAACTCGGCTGTCTCTGCCTTCGTTTGGGTAATGGCGGAGGTGGCGTCGCTAACTCATTACTAGCAGCACTACTCTTCCTCCTGCGCATCTCACGAAACACGTCCTCTCCATCGTCATCGTCATCTCCAGCATTGCCGCCAGTCCTGGCGTCTTGATCTAGGAAATGCGCGGCTGGTAGGAGAGAGGCTGTACCCAGCGATGACTTCGAGTTGTCAACGAGATCTTCGACTGATCTTTTGCTGGAAACGACAGGCGGGTTCGTGGTAGGGCCAACGGGTTTGCGTTTTGTGAGATTGGCAAAGGTATTGGAGGCCGCGGCGGGGATGGCCCAGGTCTGTCTTTTCTCGTTCTTGGGGTGCGGAAGAGGTGTGCCTGGGGGAGGGAGGGGCTGGCCTCTCCCCATGGGTTCTGTGTGGGATTTTGAGATTGAAGGATTCGAGTGGAATTGTGAGCGGGGATCCAAAGACGACGACGACGATAACGAGTCGTGATCTGCGTTTGGGCCTTCGGATGTTGGTGGTCTGTTGTTATTGTTGTTGGTATTGGACTTGGTGTTTTGCTTGGCTGCAAGCCAGTTCCTGGCTGCTGCAGTGGCGGAGTTGAGGGACTGGTTGATCGTTTGTTTCTTCGTCGCCATATTGCTTGCTCCTGCTGCTGCGGCTGCGGCTGCAGCGATCTCTTGTGCGGATAGTTCCTTCGACCTGGTCCGCAAGTGCTCTGTGATCGGGGCCGGTGCAGACGCAGTGCTTTCTGCGTAGATTGATGCAGCAGAAGTGTCCTCCGAGGAGCTCTCTGATGATTCCGTTGTTTTGCGCGCACTCCTAGGTCGCACCGGCGACTTCGTAGGCGGTATAACAGGAAGTGATTTTATACTTGTCGGTGTCATGGTGCGGTCGTTTGCAATCTCAGCAGAAGCATTCGACGAGTCAATCTTCGCCTGAGCGATAGACGACGAGGACCGCATTGAACGCGGTCTTACTGATGATGATGAAGACTTGTGATCCGTCGAGGAAGAAACACCAGTGCCAACCTCTTCTGAATCAACACTTGAAGAAATAGAGAAGTGCGCACTTGCCGAGTCGGCCTTATCATCAAGCTTCTCAGCATCCGATATTGCAGTCTCAAGTGTGGCTTTATCCTGCTTAATCTTGTCTGTGTCTTCCTCGTCTTCCTTCGCACTGTCCTCCCAGATACCGCCCCTTATGATCTGCGCGATAGTATCGGTAAACGGCATGTCATCCCAATTAGGCAACACCAACGTCTCGTTCACCACTTCTCGTATGCGACCCTCGATGGCCCTGAGAACAACGCCATATGTGATCTGACGCGAGCTCACGATTGGCTCGAGCGAGAACTCCATCTTGGGTGGTGTCTCAAACGTCATCCAGAGCCTGTTACTAGGCGGAGGCTTAACTCTGATAAGGATATGTCCGTCAAGCCTCTTCAACACAGTAGCCAACACGAGTGTCACCTCGCGAGCTTTGAACCGAGTGCCCAGATCAATCCGAACGGTAGCCGATATCTCGATGCAGAAATTTCCCTTATAACTGATATCGGCCTCCACTATAAGATCACCATCGACTGTCAGCTCCTTGAGCTTGGGGTTCGTGATGAAAGGCGGCAGGGTGCCCATGTCGACCTTGCGTAGCTGTACGCTGCTAATAATAGCGGGCTTTGGGACCCGGGCGATCTTCTTGTTGATCTTACTCGCGATAAAGTCCTTGACTTGCGAGGTCTTGTAGAGAGCCAGAAACACCCTACCGATAAGCGCGTTGATCCAGCGGGTATGTAGATTCTCTTCCGAAGCATGCAGTTGCTGCACCAGTTTAACAAGATCAGGCGTATCAAATTTGAGTGGAATGGAGGGGTGTTCTGTATCAGTGGGATCTTTCTGGTTTTCTTGAGCGTGTAGCATCGCGTGGTAGAAGTCTTCCTTCTCGGAGCAGTTGTCGGAAAACAGATAGAAGCCCTTCGCCTCAGCTGTGCTATTATTGTCCAGCTGCTGAATTAGTCGAATGCCTAGATGTATTAGTACTAGGAAACGGTACAGGTGCTAGCATGGAGGCATACAGTTTCGCTTGATCCATAGCTCGCCCTCTGGTATACGCTCCCCGCCTCCATATATGTCTACTTTGTAGTGCGCGAGCGATATAACATGGCGTACTTCAAGCTGATCTTCGTTGTCGTATAGCATGAGATGTCCGAGACTGGTCTGGAATTAGTTCAACTCCATGTATTCGAAATGTACAGACATACCGCAAGACAACATAGAAGACGTTGCGGGCCTTCTTGTTCTTTGCATTCGTTGCTTCTATCGAGGGACTCATGGTCTTGTTTCTGTCGAATATGCCCCTGTATATGGATTGGTACACGCTCGGGCTCTCCACAGCTACTACAGCACCGGCTGGCGTTGTTCGATCTGGAGGTTTGCCATTGACGCCTCCTGGCACGTACTCCCGGCATACTGCGAAGTATCCGGCACAGGCATCTGGCTCGTGGGTCCTGCCCTTCAGCTTCTCCAGTATCTCGTCGTCTATGCCCATTCCCAAATGCACGTTATCGCTATCCTTCCCGGGTTGTCCTAAAGTCGCCCCATCCTCTGTATTCGCGATAACGCTCTCTTGTCCGACGGATCTGGTCCCCAAAAACCAGGCGGCCACAAGTGCAGCGGGCAAGAGGGTCAGCCCTCCTACGAGGTAGCCCCATACGAATATCTTGAATACAGCTCCATACCCCCAGTCCCCACTCATCTTGGGTTATGTCTTATGCTGTAGTGTGGACCATCCCTCGCGACGTATACAACTTCACGAGGGGCTTCGTTCTTTCGTAGATGGTAGGCCGTTTCGTATATGTGTTTAAAACGCGGGTCGAGAGGTATTCTGCTAACACGGCGCGGTGAAGCAAGTAAGGTAGCGAGTGACGTTGGCAGTTATAGACAAATGCAGGAGCTCGTTCGTGTACGACGCGCGATTGTTTGGTCAGAGAAATCAGGCGACAAGGCAGTAAGGTGTTCACGAGGGCTAGTTGCCTCGAACTTGGCTCGCGGTGGAAGCAGTGGTTCGACGCGAGCTAGCGCTATGGTATGAGCGGGGCCGGAGTTAACGCTCCACGTGTGAGGATGCGACGTCGTTGATCGGCGCTAAGATTATGTCCCGCGCTGGCTATGACGGCATCTTTGACATTTCACCAGCACAATTTTGGCAGGGCCCAGTACACTCAAAATTTGAACCTCTCGAAAATCCTGTACAACGGAAGTGAGTACCACATGTAGCTCGATATCTGTTGCGCGGTAAGAGTCAACAGGCAATGAGTGGGGGTCATGTCTTCCAGCTCTGTGTTCTAATGTGTCTATATCACTTCTGGAAGTGCATAAACTAATCATCCGATAGCTTAGATACACAACGTCGACCTCTCATCAGCATGGCAACAACAGAATCTCAATCCTACAATCCGGATATACCCTCAGAACCCGTTGCCAAGACCACAGATACCATCCATGTCGAACTCACCCCGCACGATCTAGACTCCCTGTCAGCAACAAAATTCGTCCGCTCTCCATCCGCAGGCGCGACTGTTCTGTTCATAGGGACGACTCGCGACTCCTTTAATAACGAGCCTGTTTCATCCTTGGCTTACACTTCTTACGCTCCCCTTGCCATCAACACTCTCTTCAAGATCGCCACATCCATTCTCACTAAACATTCATGCACTAAGATTGCCATCATCCACAAGCTGGGCGAGTGTCCGATTGGTGAGGAGAGCATCGTTATTGCGGTATCGTCACCACACCGCCAGGCGGCGTGGAGAGCGGGTGAGGAGGCACTGGAGGAGACGAAGGACAGGGCTGAGATATGGAAGCTTGAGAGATTTGAGGGAGGTGAGGGGGTTTGGAGAGCGAATAGGGATGGGCAAGAAGGCATCAAGGTTCAAGAAGGAGCAGCATAGTGGTCAAAAGAATGATGAGGCAAATGCGATGTGCAAGGCGATTGCCAAGTCTTTCAAAGCTACTGGATTACTGGATATCTGCAAGGGTTTCATGTGGCGCTGGCTGCTGGCTGCTGGGTGTAGCAGCAGATGCCTTTTGTATAGGCGACGTGACATGCGCCAAGTCATGTTGAGGGATCAATGTTGGGTCGACGTATTGTTCAAATCCAGGACCACGGAGCGTAATAGAAGAGCAGGTTCTGTAAGCTTATGCTGCACGAATACATTGAAAAGCTTCCTGGCTGAGCCACCGTTCTCATCTATACACTGACGACATACGTCGTGAGCATGTGTGCAAGTTTGTCCGCTGGCTATGTTGATCAGGTTCAGAGCTACATGGACACTTGCATTTACATGTGTGCCACAACGCAGCGATTCCAACAATGTGCTGGAGAGACGCTATCTGTAGACCATTATGTACCAGGGTTACAAATCTAGGTATCAACATGATGTCAAAACAAGCTGCAGCCCGATAACATGGGTTCCGACGCCTCGTGGCAGTCATCTGTTGGGCGCCGCTTTGGCTGAGACATGACTGAATGAGAACATGCTTGGAGTGAGACGTCCATCATCGATGTCCCGGTCAGCTCATGTTGTGAGATATGCCTGAGTAGCCCTTCCATTGAGCCTTGGATCGCATCCGAAAGCATTGCGGGGCTGCTTAATGCCCGGGTTCGTCCTCCAGAGCATCAAATAAGAATTTTTCATGTGGTAAAATCGGAGGATGGCGCATTCGTCCTCCACGTACCAACATGGTGCCTTGCACGTGGTGCATTAGCATCAGAAGCCTACATGATCTACGACACGTTGACAGTACAGAAAGATCAGGACTTGGCATAGAGGCGGAGTAGTTCATTAGGCTCGGGATGCTGTGCCTTGATGATGAATCCTCATACGATGAGCAATTGAGAGATCACCGCGGTTGTGTTACCATGCGCGGCTGGTAGACACTCAGCCTTCCTGTTGTATACACTATTCTTGCAGTCGTACTCGTACACGTACACGGTCGTTATTGGTTCTTCTCGGATTCATTCTCCTTGTCCTCCTCTATTATTCGCATCTGTCCGGATGCTATTATCATTTCGCTGATGCTGTTCGGTACATCATCCTCGGATTCGTATATTCGGTCGTAATTCAGGCGGCTTCGTAGAACTGCACGAGCTTCTTTCAGGTTGGCAATATCGAAAGTCCACATTGCGCCACCCAGTGCCATGATTCCGACACTAACACAGTTCATTGTGGCCAGGTTCAGAGCCTGACAGGCATCTGAGAAGGGGCTAAAGTATTCGTGCGGGTTCGTGTTCGCTTCATAAAACTTTGGCTTGACACGGAGCTGCCGTCTCCATACGGCCTTCCGCGTTATTGCGGTCGAAGCCAGTAGACAAGCGCTTCCGAGGAAGTATATCGAAAGTTGACGTAATGATCGCGAGGACGTAACGGGTGTGCCCGCGTATGCGCTCTCAGCCGGCCGTGTAGGAGGGTTGACCGGAGCAGCTGTCGGTCGGCTCATCATTCGCAGGATCGGAGTTTTCTGAAGGGCTTCCATCAACTACTACCGTCGCGCTGCAAGTAATCTGGGGCGATCTGTCGGGTGACTGCAGGACTAGCGTCGCATACCGAATTCGTTGCGGACTCCCGAGCGTGTCTCTGCTGACGTAGAGCTAGATTTTGCGCTTGCCGATCGTTGTACGGTAAAAGAAGTGTCGTGGAAATACCCGGAATGGCTGTGTTATAGCCAGAAAGGTGGGATTATAGGGCAATGGCAGAGGGGATGTGTTCGTCGGCGGCTTCACAAAAAAGTTGTGATGGAAGCCGCGGTCGGTGGGTCTCGGGCCGTGCGTCCAAAACCCCCGCAATGGCTACATCCTCCCTCGTCTTCCACCGAACAAACTGCTTGGCTACTACCAACAACAAGCTTTCGTCTCCACAAAGTGCTCGACCTGACGCGTAGACTGCTCGCTGTCGAACAACGTCACCGGTCGAGAGATGCTAATTGCTTCAGCCGCACCTGCATCGTTTTACCCATCTTTCTCCTAGCGACAAGACGACTCGATATTAACCTGCAGATATGCAGTGATCATCACCAGGCACACCCGACCGAACTAAGTATTAGCTCCCGATCAGGTGTGAGAAAATCAGCTTACGGTTCCCCATACTTTAGCCACTCCAGCGGGTTCCGGGTTCCTGAGATTCATGCTTGAACCACTAGAGTACGCGACGAACAAACGTGCGTGTTGTACAGCATGTTCGCTCGATATACGCTTCTGCATGGAGACTTTTGAAGTACTGCTACATATCCTGTTGTACTTCGATCTCATAGAGGTGCTCATTGGCTGCTCGATCCATTGGAATTGGCCACAATTCACTCAGTCATTCACCATTTCATGCAACAAAGCGCCTGTCCGGTGCATATTCGACGTCGATCTACGCAAAAGTAGTCTACTCAAACAGTTCATGGCTTGTTCTGGATGTTAACTCTATCTATGGCTTGAGCACGCATGACAAGTACGTTGACTTCGTTGGTCATTATAACCGGTGGGCTCAACGATCGTCGTGGCTTCGCGACTGCATGCATACCTTCACGGGACGGCGTGATCTGCGCCCGCATCAGCACGCTTGATTTATTCCTGTCATTTCTTGATTTCAATGCCGTACTAGTTCCGCGGTGTCTATTTTCCCAAGCCATCCTGTGAGATGTACAGGGTACTACGGATCGCATTGTCGATCACTCGAATGTCACTAGAGAACGAATTTGGCTCGGTTTCTCACAGGATGCTAATGATACACTGGAGATGCAAGTTTTGGTGAGCTGGCCCCAACTATAAGATGACTCTACGATCCGCTTCGAAATTATTACCAGCCTTCAGTGTCTACGATACTCTATCCAATACCCCTTAGCTCTAGATTTATACATATCGTCGATCGCTTCTATACAGCTCAGACCAACCTCATCTCTACTCGAAGATGCTCTTCAAGGACCTCTTCACGCTCGTTGCTTCGGCTTCCCTTGTTTCTGCTCTCCCCGGTTACTCCGCAGCACTTCCACCTCCCAAGTCTTCTTCCACCGGATATGCTGCTCCCCCTCCTGAGAAGACCTCATCTGGTCTTCCCCCTGCGAAAGAGACGACAATCTGCACTCCATGTATGTTTACTAACGTAGCTCTCTGTGATCTTGGATTGACTCTGAATAGCTACGTGGGTCAGCTCTAGCGTCGGAGAGGGAAAGACCACATACCTGTCTACCAAGACTGTGGTCATTCCCGTCACTACTGTTGTTGAGAAACTCTCCACTGCCACGTCTTCCTACCCATACACTACTACAGCCACCAGCACAAAGACTGTGACTCAGCTCACTACATACCTTACCACCAAGACCTACTCGACTGTGACCACCATTTATAATACCAAGGTAGAAAGTCAAGTCAAGTCCGCTACCAAGGTTGAGACCGTGCCAGTCGTGTAAGTGCTGAACCACCATTGCATAACAAGATCTTCTAGCTGACATGTGCATAGCTCTACCGGTACTTCATACAAGACCAGTGTCTCCACAGCCAAGGAGACCATCACGAGCTCAAAGACCACCGGATCTGTCGTTACGGAGACTGCCAAGAAGCCGAAGACATACATTTCCACTGGCACTACCACGGTCTGCACGACCAAGGGTGGCTACGGCGGCGGCTACTAAGCTGGTATATCCAATATGGTGGATGTTAGCACTGAACTAACAAACCTGATGATTCTGACTGCTTGCGATGCAAAGCTCCAACTACGGAACACTCCTTTTCTATAGAGTAAGGGTTACGCGGATGGTTTCATGGCATATTTTGATTCTTCAGTCACTCATTTAGACTACCATTTTACCCAGCGACAGAGCTGCATCCTTAACAAATACACACATTTTGAACGAAAAAAGCACAGAAACGTATCGCAACATGAACAAGTTTGATAGTGTTTTCAAACATCCAAAGCTATGGTATCATGACATGAGGCCAAGCCGTAAACTCAAGTCGTGTACAAGTCTACTCATATAGCCAATGCAACAAATCTTAGCAGATCAACTCTTACATTAACCCCTCGTCAACTCCTGACTTGATTCTCAATACCTTGACCTATGCTGGGGTCGCTCGGGACCCTGCATCATAGCCAAACGCGCAGGGTTCATACCAAAAGCAGAAGCTTCATCAGGTTTCTCAGGTTCAGCAGCCTCATCAGCGTCTGCGTCGGCACCACTCTTCTTGCCTGACTTGGCTTCCTTCTTCTGCTTGCGCTCGCTCTGCTTCATCTCGAGTTCGGTCTTCTTAACGCGGTCGCGGGCGCGCTCGTCGTGCAGTTTCTCGTTCTTGGTTGCGATTTTGGTTTTGCGGACCTCACTGTTGCCGCCGCCTCCTGCGCTGTTGGGTAGAATTAGTATGTGTTCTGGGTCGTCCGAGGTGGATGTAAGGATCTTACCTCAGCTCAACGTTGATCTTCCTGCCTTCTTTCTTCTTGGGATCGGCGAAGAGGGAGTGGTGGTACTTCTTCAAGCACGTCACCATACGGTCGTAGCGGTCGAACTCGATGAAGCATGTGCCCATGAACTTCTCTGTGCCCTTGTATGTACGGAGACGGATGTCGGTGGGCTTGATCTTTTCGAAATGCTTCTCGATTTGCTCTTTCGTAGCGCTGTAGGGAAGGTTGCCTAGAAATTTGTGTTAGATGAGTCGTGGTAGAGTGGGAGGTTCACAAGACATACCGACAAAGACGATGAAGCGGCCCTTGTTAGCTTCAACTGCAGCTTGGGCTTCCTCTCCTTCAACTTCCACTTCCTCACCGCCCTCGTCTTCCACGTCTGCGCCTTCTGCAGCAGCTTCACCGTTGGTCTCAGCCTTGGATTCTTCGGTAGAGGCGTCTCCATTGGTTTCTGCTTCCGCCGCCTTCTTTGCCTTCTTCTCTTTCTTATCCTTCTTCTCCTTCTTGTCTTTCTTCTTTTCCTTCTTCTCAGCCTTGGAGTCAGCCTCGACTCCGTTTGACTCCGCTGGGGTATCCTCCGCTGCGTCTTCCATAGCTGTGTCCTCAGAAACAGCAGCATCGTTGCTCTTCTTCGATTTCTTATCCTTCTTGTCCTTCTTCGACTTTTTTTCCTTCTTCGCAGGCGCGTCTTCGGTGGCATCGGGCATTGGCTCGTCGTCGTTGACGCTAATGAAATTCTCAGAGGACTTCATCTCGTCGATGAGGTCAGCCTCTTGCGTATCCTCAGAGGCGTCGGCATCCTTGCACTTCTTGGACTTTTTTGATTTCTTTTCCTTCTTGTCCTTCTTTGCGTCTTCTAAGGCGTCCTCGACAGCAGATGTGTCGACATTGTCCTTTGACTTTTTGGATTTCTTGTCCTTTTTGTCCTTTTTGTCCTTCTTTTCCTTCTTCACCTCAGTCGCATCGACAGGCGCATCTTGGACATCATCGGTTTTCTTGGATTTCTTGGACTTCTTTGGTACATCCTCTGCAACCTCAGCGTCGCGCTTGCGCTTCTTCTCGGGGGTATCAATTTTAGACTTGGACATGGTGGGCGCGCAAAAATGTTGTAGATACGTAGGAGCGTCGCGAGACGAGATTGGAGATCTTGAACTTTTCTGCCGGGCGGTCAAAGAAGGGTTGTCTTGGCGCGTGAAACCACGTCTTGAAGGCACACCTCGGGCAACTGTATTTCAGCCGCAAGCCATGATGCGGACCCCCGCGCATCGAATAAAGCTTCGACAAGGCTCGCTGAGGTCTCCGACGACCCGTACTTGCGACCGCCCATGTCCACGCCAGTTTTCGTACAAACACCCGCGCCAATTCCTCGTCGCGCACCAAGGCTCGCCGCGGCCACAGCTGCCGTTTCTATACCCCTCGGGCCAACACCTTTCCAATGGCCAACTACAACGTCTATTCTCCATTAGCGCAAACCACAAGAAGTTCATAAAAGAGACGGCAAAACTGAGTGTGCGATACAGCATCCTCATTTTTCTTCTCTCGTCATGCGTCAGTATCGCAAGTCTGGGCATACTGAGCGAACAACAAGAGCGGGCCTTCCCGTCGCCTCATGAGTGGAGCTTGATCACACGATTCAGGTTCAGGAGAGGAAAGTGGTGGCAGGTGCCTGAGAACAACGAGGAAGAGGGTTTCCCCAACTGGGCGCGGGTTTACTCAGAGCTGGAATATGCGCTGAATCGACTGGAGGACCCAGACAAGGATGGGGCGGGCTTGATGGATCAAGAAGAAGGGGGAATATTGGTGCCTGGATTAGGCAACGCAGGCTTCGATTTGACAGCGAAAAGCGAGGAGTGGCGGCAAGGGTACTATGAGGTGCTGATGGGCATGGGCAATGCCGCGGAAAGATTAGACGGATGGGTAACGGATAAGTGGAGGAGAAATGTATGGGCGCCAGAGTTTATTCAATCGCCCTCGAATCCACGGCCAAAGGCGGTTCTCCCTGGTATGCCCGAGCCACCAGATGAGGAGCATCGCACACCCGCGGCGGAAGCACCAGAGACATTTTACCTCAAGATAATCACCTCCAAGGGTTTCACTACATACCAGCGACTATCAGCTGCATTAAGCTACGCAGACTGGCTCAGCTTCAGAAAACTTCCAGATTCTGCGGAGGAGATGTACAGGTGGGCACTCGACATCGCCATTGCAGGTCTACCGACACCTGAGCCTTCGGCAGTTGTCGATCGTGACAGTGGTATTCTGTCATCTACAGCACCGAAAGAAGCAATAACACCAAACGTTGTCTATGCTGCAACAAACTTGGCTACTTTCTTAGCAGAACAACGAAGAGTCGCATCCGCGCTCCCAATTTTCATTTCCTTGCTTCGTGCTCGCATCGAAGCTGAAGAAGACCGTATTCCCGTGACACAGCCTAAAAAGGACACCACTCTTGTCGGGACTCTATTTAGCTTGCTGCGTGAACCCGACTACCCAGAGGTACCACCTTCCGGCGACGAACCACTCTTCCGGAAGGAGAGCGATCGCTGCGAAGAAGCTGCCTTGAAGAACTACATAGGAGAAATCCTTTTTGCGACAGCTGGCAGCTCATCGAGTCAGCGCCAACAAGGTCTCTCTTGGGTGCGCGATGCTGTTTCCACTTCCAAGCTCGCGCAATCGCTCGAAGTCATACGCGCCAACGACGACCTCCGCAAGAAGTGCGAGAAGTGCGAAGAAGTTGGTCTCGAGTCATGGGGGAAGATCATGACATACCTAGCTGCTGAGGCACGCGAGAAACGCGATCACGCGAAGAGCGGGGGTCTGCAGGGACTAGTGTGGAAGGTCAAGGGTACGAAGGACCTGGACGAGAAAGTAGAAGACTTGGAGGGTGAAGAAGAAGGTGTAATTCTTCGACTGAACAAGCTCAGAAGCAGGATGCTCAAGGAGGAGTACGCTGAGATGGATCGCAAGTATGCGCGAACGTTTGTGTTCTAGGAGTCGGTTGTAAGAATTCGACAGATGGGTTTGGCCACTATCTTGGTCCGCATGTTCAGCCAAACATGGGACGCAGTTCTCTGCAGCACCTTTCACGACTCCTGCATCAGTCTCGCCATCGCAATCCACCGCATGTGCATGCTCACCAGTAATGGCCTTGATAGCTGAACATCATGTTTCAAAAGCAGATCACTTTACTTTAGCCTTCACCCTATCAAACTCGGTGCATCCCTGCCACGCAGATCGCCACATCCAGCTCGCTATCAGGGCACTAGCGCTCGACAACCAATCATCCAAGCCACACCCGCTGTCAAGTCCAATCATTTCGAACGTTCCTTTTGGTCACCCATCAAACATGTTCGCACGTGTACCGGGTTTCCCGACTATTGGCAGGGGCAGCTGATTACTGTTCGGGTACATGGGCGAATTAGTGCGGGTATGCCTGCCATGCATAGTCGGAATGTCGCTAGGATGCGACTGATGGGGAAGGAGAATGGGTGGGTAAATGTTTCGTTCGGTGGGCAGCTGAGGATGGTGAGCGGGAAGTCAGCTGGGTGTAGGCGTTTGTATAAGAGAACAGGTAGTTTATGAGGTAGGCCTTTCGTGCGCAATTCAACACCGAATCTGTTTGCATCCATTACTCTCGTTATACACTCGAAAGACGGCACGATGGTGTTCAGATCGCTCGTTGCTTTGGCTGCGATGGTTGCGCCTTTGATCAGTTGTGCGCCACTTACATTGCGGGAAAGGCAGACGCCAGGTGGTGTTCCCGACTATATACTTAGATACGGTCAGTAACTCCGACAATCTTGATTCATCTACTGCTGTACACTGAATTCAACTAACACATCCTTAGCGCCAATCGTCTACCTCCACTCAGAGGATACGTACTTTCCCACCGACATCAAAACTTTCCTGGATAACACGACTCCGCGCGTGAAATTCAATGAGGTTCCGGGTCCGTCAAAACCCTTGACTACTTCCAATCTCGACCAAATGGGCAGCGACGTCTGGCTCACATCCAACGATGATGTGACCAAAGACCCCACATGGATCAGAGGCACGAAGCCCAACGGTCAAGGAAAGACCGAAGGAGCCACTACCGCAGCTATCATCGTAAACGACAAAGGAAACGGTAACGTTGATGCTTTCTACATGTACTTCTACGCCTACAACTACGGCGGCGAAGTACTAGGATGGAGTAAACTCAACTTCGGTACGTCCTCCCTCTCCCTTGCCAATACAACTGCACCCAGCTCTAACCATACACCTCCAGGCAACCACGTAGGCGACTGGGAACACATAATGGTCCGTTTCCAAAACGGCTCTCCCCAAGCAATCTGGTACTCCCAACACGCTAACGGCCAAGCCTTTCGCTACACCACCGTCGAGAAATCTGGCGATAGACCCATTGCCTACTCCTCCAAAGGTTCACATGCCAACTACGCCATCTCTGGAACTCACGACCACACGATCCCCAATCTCAACCTCCCTGGTGGCGTTTTAGAAGACTACACTGACAAAGGCGTAATGTGGGATCCGGTGCTATCAGCCAGTTTCTACAAGTTCGATGCTGGTAGAAATGCTTTCTCGGCATACGATGGTCAGGCGCCGACGGCGTGGTTGAACTTCAAAGGCAGGTGGGGTGATGAAGAGTATCCCGAGAGTGATGAGAGACAGGTTAAGCTATTTGGGCAGGCAAAGTTTACTGGTGGTCCGACAGGACCGGTGGATAAACAGCTCAATCGGGAGAAGATTTGTCCGGATAATGGGCAGCTCTGTATTCTCAGGAGTATTCTTGTGCCGAGAAGAAGAGGTATGGATAGTGTTGTAAGGGATCGGGATGAGGTTGTTGGGTGATTGAAGACGTGATGATTCTCTTCAAGTCCGTGAATATCGTATCCAATATAGCTAAGTCTATCAAGACAAGGAGGTCCTACTGCGTCTAATACAAAACTGCATGCCATAATTGGGGTATCATCATTCCCATGCCAAACGACCGACTGGAGGCGCCAAGGTAACCGAAATCATAACAGGGAAAGAAACCGCACAGTTGGTAATCGTGAATGTATTCAAGAAGGAAAACCCCCCTTTGTGAAAACGAGCGTACAAGGAATTATAGATAAGACAGGACCAGGTTCGACTGGTGTTGCAGTGTTGGGACGCCACAGTAGCACCACGGTGTAGAGGAATATTGACGCATCACCGCGACTCTCGGTCACATTGGACTTTGACCTCTTCCCCTGCGTCATCGTCCAACACCCCAGAGTGGTGCACATGGACATCTTGCTTGAGGAAATCATCCAACGTAATGTCGGCAGCAGATTCTCGTGTGTCCCATGAGCTCGTCATCGTCTCCTTACGATATGTGTCTCGCGGTGATGGGTCTTGTCTTGGCTTGCCAGTGAGCTTCGACATCACCATATTCCAAGCTCGTCTGCACTCGGCGCGGGTAGTGAAGATGTAGATGGTGGCGTTCCAGGCCCCTTGGAGTGGTAAGACGATTGCCGAGATGATGTTTAGAGCGAAGCTTGGGCGGTCCTTGTGCGTGAACTGGTACATGCGGTTGATACTACTCGGCAGCCAGACAACGAACAAGGCCAGGAACATAAGGAAGGCGACTTGGAAGTATGCCATTGCTGCAGCATGCCCTTCGGCGGTTCGCTTGACCACAGGACGCCATGTCGATAGTGTAGTTGGCACCACTGAAGTACCCACTATAGGACTTGTCGCAACAACGGTTGCTCGATACCCATTCCCTCCGCTCGTACACTCGTGTAAAGCCTGCTGGGCCTCAAAGTCCTCGATCTGGGTTCTAGACATGCGAGTAGGAACAAGGGCTGGTAACGGTTCTGTTGTCAGATGATTGATTCTGCTGGGCTTGGAAAGCAACCGGGTGCTTGCAAACGAACTGATAGAGTTTTGATCCAGCTCGGCAGAGACGCTGGGTGAGATGGTATCTTCTGGTTGGATGTCGCATTTTATTTGTGTCGTTACCACGATGTTGTTCATGCCGATTAGAGAACCCCGTACAGCGTTATGCGTAGGTGCAGTCAAAGCATCCCTGTGTAGGAATTGATGCGAGCCTCGAGAAACCGAACGTAGTTCAACTCTCTTCCTCCAAATCCGGTACCCGGTAGCAACGTAAATGCTGATAGTCGCAGTTATGACGATCCTGACAAAGTTAGTGACGCTTGGCTTGATGAGGACAGGACATACCACGCAGGTGCATAAAAGAACGCGATGCGCATCCACTCGACGTCAGACGCTACCCAGCACCAAAGAGTTGCTGACCCGATGACTCGATATCCAGTCCTACCCAGGATGAAGTACGCAAGGACCGGCACTGCTGGAATTCCATAACTGCATGCGATGTACCACTTCTCCAGATGACGTAGCTGCTGAGCGTCGTACCCGTAGAAGAATACCAGAAATACATTCGTAGCCATCGATAAGCAGAAGAGGGAATCCGAAACCAAGAACCACTGGATGAGGAGTCCCTGAAGCTCGCACAGGCCGGATGGAAGTTCCGAGCCCTTTGGCAATACTGCGATTGACATCAAAGTTGCTATGTTGGTCAAGATGTTGCCGAAAGTTGCAAAGAACACCAGACGATTGATCGCTGTGCATGATCAGCTCTTGAACTGGAGTGAGGCAAGACAACGTACGTTTTCTGAAGAATGGGAAGTAGACAAAGGTGCTACTGATGAGTGCTGAGCCGATGATGGAAAGCCCGGATGCTATTCGTGTGGCGATAACAATAGCAGTGTCTTTGCTATGATACAGCGGGATTGCCATACTGCGAAGCCTTTGCGAAGGCGTACCTTTATCCACGAAGGAGTAGGTGGTGCTCTGATTTCAGATAGACGGGATGTGTTATTGGTGTGACGGTAGTACTAGAAGTGACTGT
This sequence comes from Alternaria brassicicola, assembly GCA_002796735.1. Taxonomy (NCBI): domain Eukaryota; kingdom Fungi; phylum Ascomycota; class Dothideomycetes; order Pleosporales; family Pleosporaceae; genus Alternaria; species Alternaria brassicicola. The sequence continues at coordinate 385,642 of PHFN01000006.1, read as the reverse complement.
TTGGTCCTTGTGAATGCGAGTGCATGTGCATGGAACTTATTTGACCTCTTTCACCGCCGCATTGAACATGGAATTTGCTGAAAATCGCCACAGTATCGGCAGCAAGCTCACAACAGAGGGTAGTATTGACAGGATGCAGGCAGCGACGGGGTTAAAAACTGCAAACAATCGGTATGGTCGATATAAGGACCAACAGGGATAAGTCGTTTGGCGTGAGAGTAGCCGCAGTCCCCTGGGGGAAATGCGGTCAATGTGAATGAACCTCAATCGTGGAAGCGAGTCGAGTGAACAATGCAGGGTCGCAAAATCCATGCAACTCAGCCCGTGAGCGTAGTCCTGGAGATGGGCTTCTCCGCCTATAACAATGTAGGACGCTTGGTAAATCGGCGTACAACGCGCTTAGCAAAGGACACGAAACCCTTACGCACTACGTGGTACAAAGCCTGAAGAGTGAGGAGAAAGATCAAACACAATCAGACCACTGAGTCGCTTGGTAAGAATTTCTTCACACAAACGAAGTATTGTGCGCTGCAATAGCGTCTTGATACACCATTGCGCGTGTGTGAAAGATACCAGTTCGATCGAAAGTCGCGTGAGACAGATTGAGACAGCGCATCCTACCTTCGATACTCAGTTTTACGACTCACTGGCACCATCACGTTTGGAAAGAATGATGTTTGCCACAGGCGAAAGCTGCTTTTGGCAACAGCCTCTGTGTACTGGCGTCCATAGATAGAGAGCCCAGGAAGATGGCGGCCGGCCGGCCGGCCGCTCTCAAGGTTGATGCCAACTGATCATCCATGGCATAGGAAGTTTACCAATAGAAGTCTACGACCTGGAAGGCAGTGTTGTCGAGAGCTCGACGTGGGAGGTGCCAAGACAACATGTCATCCTTCCCCGCAGCTCCACCTTGCCGGTAATCTCACTTGGCAGCTTTTCTGGCGCACGTCCCGTCCTCCAAACGATCCTACACAGCCCTATCATAGAACAAAGAACCCTCGAAGCTTGCTAACCGGACCCAGAAAGTGTGAAGCCAGGAAATGTAAGATTAGGGCGCATCGCGTCCGTCACATCACGGTCATCGCTCACGCCATGGCATCGGCAACGCACAATCCTGTAAGAGCCCTTTCAGATCAAGTGGTAGCTGAATCCCCTTGGAAAATGGATCAGAGCTTGTCTCCGGGACTATGTAGTATCTGTAAGTAGCCGAAGAGCTATACTATAGCATTTGAAGGGCGCTTACTGAGAACACCAATTATGGGGCGCATCACAGATCACTAACCCGCCGTGCGCAGTCATCTGGTCATACAACATCCGTCACTAGACCGAGAGGGATATCTCTGGATAATTGAAAAAAAAACGTTCTCCTAGGAAGCCCTATCAGTATACGCCTTGACCCACCCATTCACATTTTTCAGGCGAATTGCGTTCTTCGCTTGAAGCTGGCTGTGAATGCGCGGCCAAGTTTTCAAGCCTTTTCTTGGAAAGGTAAGGGGACAAAGAATAGTCCCATAAATTACGTGATGTGCAATCGTGGTACAGTCTGGTCTTCATTTTGTTAGTGAGACACGACAGCCCCCGCGCTCGGCGATTGATGGCGCGAGTCATTCTTTGCTGCTATTGAACCCCAACTTACCCGAGATAGCAGCCACATGTTATGCTATCAAGGACTCGCGACATGGCATAACAGTTGATGATATTAGTCAATACGACTTGGTATTGCTAGGGATGCCTTGAGCATTGCCAGATACGGCTACCGCATTTCCAACGAACAACGCCCCACCATTCACGGCTAGAAGCATAATCTGCTTGAAGGCTTTGCGATGGCCAGCTGCACGTCCGTACATCGTACTTGATCAGCCCTAATGTTCGGTATAGAATCGGATACCCAGCTGCAGCTCGGCTTCGCCTTTGTTGTTGCGGCTATAGCTACACCCTTGTACACTACGCCACCGCCGAATTAGAATCCCAGAACCCAGAAGGCTCTGCTCCGATTACTGGAACATAGGTAACGGAGCCGTCCTGGCTCCTGCTACGGTGCCCTTGGTCAATTGCAATACAGCCCGTGTCCATCACCTTTACTTTCGACTGATCAATCGATACCCAAATACAGCAAAGGGACCATGTCTTTGAGTTCTCTACAGACAGCGGCTGGACCGTTACTTCCAAACACGAGATGATGTACCACCATATGAGCATAAAGTGCAGTTGATTGATATCCAACCAAAACTTACTAATCAGAGATGACGCTCCTCTGTACCTTTACGCTCTCCTCATCGCCCTCGATCTTCTCAATCTGAATTTCACCCAGCTCGACAATCTTCCCTTCCTCAAGCCATGTCTCTGTTGTGCTATCCGTCACATCACTTTCTTCTCAAGAATCTTCCAGTCACAAAACTCTCAGACCATGCTTCGCAGCCTGTAAGAAGCTCGTCGTCTCTAGATGGCAGTCAAGGAACCTAGGAACTACCTCTCCCCCATTATTTCCTGTTGCAGCTTCCAGAAACTCCAAGAACTCGGCGCTAGTACGCGTAGGGAAGTATGGCGTCGAATGCGCAACGAAATCAGTGTGTTGCCATCGCTCGTCTTCTTCGGGAGGCAGAGTGAAACCAAATTGTGATGCCGCAGGGCTTGACACTGGGTCCCGTGTCTACGGGTTTCAGGGACACATGTGAAGGAGGAGAAACGCACGGTTATCGGTGTAGAGGGGTTGTTGAAAGTGCGGGGGCTGTGGCGAGGGTTGGGGCCGTGGCGCTGGGTACCAAGGTTCCGGTAAGGAGATGGCATTTTGCGTGGGCTGGAGTGGGTCAGCGGGGGGTGTTTGGGACAAAGAATGGAGGGCATATGTGGCCGTGCATAACGTAGGGATCTGAGAGAGGGTTAAGCAAGGAGATTATGCCAGGTGTAAAGCTGTGCGGCGCACTACCAGCCATGCCGCGAAGAGTGCGTCACAAGACCGTTGCTCGTCTCCACTACCTCTGCATCTGTCAAAAAATGGCACGGTTCAACAAAAATACAAAATCTTTTCCAGTCTTTCTCTGAAAAGGCAGATGCAACTGGTAGATTACCTCAGAATACAAGTAATCAAGCAATCTTGGAAAATATCCAGCTTAGGTCCAAAAGGCCGGTTGTCGCTAGCTTGTATACTTGCCAGTATCACACACGTCCTACTCGGCACAATTCCCAACAACCTTGTCCGCCCTCCTCCCCACCAACCCATCCACATACCCCAAGAAAACATCCAGATCAATCAAATCGACACCCCCGTCCTTCTGGCCCAGACTTGGATTCGAGCTCCTCATCACCTGTCCACTCCACAAGACACGCAGATACGCTTTACCGTCCTTCAGGTAGACCTCAAACACAACCTCGGACCCCATACCCACCCAAACCATCTGCTCAACCTGCAGGAAACTGAGTAGGCGCGCGAGTGACCCATCGTGCGCAACGTTGTGCCGATAAATCACAGGATCTTTGCCCGCAAGCACCGCCCGCATGTTCTCGGCCACTTCTGCTAGGAAAACGCCGTACGAAGCCGCAGCAGCTTGCAGCGAAAGCGGTGAGTCGCGGTAGATGAACGAGTACTCGTATTGACCCAGACGGTAAACCGTATCAGCCTGTTGTTGGGAGACGCAAAGAGCCGGGTTGGTGATGTTACAAGGGAGGGGTTTGGCGTGGCATTGGCGGGCAGAGAGATTGTCGTAGTAATGATCGAACCAATTGTGCCATTCCGAGGAGTCGGTAGGAACACCGCTTATGGCGTCGAGAGCGGCAAAGAGCGGTGCTGTGGCGTTGAGATGCGCGGTCCAGTTTGAGGCGCTGCTGCCGACACCGTAGGAACTGTAGAGGGAAGAGGCTGCTGGGCAGGAATACGATGGGGCCAAAGAGTCAATGGCGGAGGGTTGGACGTGTAGCGGCACGTCTTCTTTGGCATTGTACATGCCCTCGATTAGCATGCCGGCGACTTGGCTGGTGATGACGTTGTTGGAGACGCGCCATGTTGTCTTTTCGTTGATAGAATCGGGTAGGAAGCCGAGCATGTCGTGGTAAACCCCGTAGAGATCTTTTCCATGCTGTAAAGAGTCGTCGAGACCTTCACGGGTAATTTGCGGAAACTGGCATGACCCGTTGAAACCAGTCACAGCGAAGGGATTGACGGGGTTGGTGTAAACACTCCAGTATGTTGACGCGGAGGTGTTACCAGCGGGGTTGAGAGGCTCGCCGTAGTAGAAGAGTCCCTGATCATTACAATCCCAAGGGTAAGCCTCCTTTGGAAAGGTATTGGAGGCATAAGGAGTGCGCTTATGGTGACGATGGATGCTATGCCAAATTTGAGCTTCTAGTTAAATTTGAATGGAATAGTAGTAATACTCACACCTCGACGTACACCAACTCGAACTCGCCACCAACCTTTACATACTCTTCTTTCCTCACATGTGGCATATTACACCAGTTGTACGTTCCATACTCGACGCTAGCAGGTGACTGCGAGCTGTTGAACACGAACCCGTTGGTCCCCGTGCCGTTCAAGACTTGACCAATATCATTGATCCAGCTCTTCTTGGGCGCGTACCAGCCCAGATCTACCTTTGAAACGTTCTGAGCCACCGCTGTAGTGGCTACGGAAGCAAAGAACAGCGGCATGTAGTTGCGTAACAAAGCCATGTCGATGTCGTGAGGCAGGAGATGGAAGAGGGTGAAGGCGGTGCAGGTCACAACAAGCGCGGACAGAATGTAAAAGACTGCATAACGCATGCCTTGTAGCTAACCCGCTCAAGACGCGATACCAGAAGCCATTGCAGATGCAGAAGGTCTCGTCGTTGATGACGAACGTTGAGAGCAGGAGCATGGTCGCTGCGCGCAAGACAGGATGCACGATGCGAGGTACGAGAAGGCGATTGGTCGGTTGAGATGTCGGAGTGGGCCCGCCAACCGGTATCTCGGCCATGAACAACACGAGCACTCTCCTCGATCGTGTTCCTGGAAGCTTTGCGCTGATCAACCTTGCTTTTGCATCCATCCCAAGAATTTGGTATTCGGCACGCCTCTCCCCCGCGCGTTCAAATCAATCGATACTAGGCTTGCCAGTCACGATTCGTGATGCAGCAAGGGACAAATGTTTCTTAAAATACAATTTTTTCTGGTTACATCCCCTCAACCCCCATGTTCTGCTTGCTACAAATCGTCCACTGGTATCTTAATCATTCGCTAAATACACAGGTTTGAAGCTGATCCCGCATTGCTCCGACTACGCTCAGCGTGAAAGATGTCGACCACCGGGATCCTTGTTGAACAGAGTGAACAGTGTCGGAACGGCGTGATTCTAGAATGGTACTAAACAGTAAGAAAGAGGGTATGCGCAATTTCAAAATCAGATAAAAACACAAGCTTCCAGATGCGGACTGATATAGGAAAAGGTATTGAGACCCAAAGGGGAACACATATACCGTTCGAGTGGTGCTGCATGTGGAAGGATCAAAAGATGCTTCGCTGCATGGACATTGGATGGCCTCATTGTGCAGTGAAAATTGCCTATTGTTGTCTTGGCTTGATGACGTTGCCGGTCTGGCAAAGGTCGTGAGTGTTCAGCATCGAGCCACCTAGAACTCGTTGGGGCGATATGGGCGATACTGGCCGCCGCCAGCGCTGACTGCCCGGCCGTTCGTTGCAGGAACGGAGAGTCCCCTGGATGCCGGTCCATCTGAAGTCGCGACTCGTCGCCTGCCCTTCTCCAGACGGGTGGTCCTCCAGCCCTCGTACCATTGCTCACGGGAAGCCTCGCGTAGTTCAGAGCGCCAATCGCTGAAGACACTCTCCCTAAGCTTGATGAAATCGCAGTGCTCTGGGTTGTAAGGGTCGGCAAAGCCCCACGGGAATCTACGGCCGACGACCTCGGGGTCATAAGGATCTGGCGAGATGATGCTGAGAGGCAAGAACGGAGTCTCGGCATTCTCGCTGTGGATAGAGGCGGACATGGCAGAAGGCTTGCGGCTGTGGCCTTTCCTAGCGCTCGGGGGCGATGTCGGGGGTGAGTGCGACCTGGTGGAAGAGCTAGATGAAGCAATCGAGCGCGCAGCTTCGGAAGAAGATCGCTCTAGGATCTTGTTGAGTACCTCGGACTTGCCTTCGCCCCCGGACGATTGCTCGTATTCGTCCTCGTCTCGCTCATCCAGCCGGTCAGGGTCCTCATCATCGTCACCGAGGTCCAGATTCAGAGCCTCCAGGGGGTCCAGCTTGGCGCGCTTGATAGTATCCCAGACTGTCTTCTTCAGATAGCGCATGTGCGCACCGGTGATTGTGTCTGCCTTGCTGATGACTGGGATTACAGTGGTTCTGGTCTGCAGCTCGCGAAGTATGTTGAGATCTAGGCGCTCATCCAGACCACCAAAGATGGCACTGCCGGCATTAACGATGTTGGACTTGTTGCGGGCCTCGGCTATGTTCTGGTCCAGGCGAATTGGATCTAGGACGAGGAAGACGCAGTGAATATGTGTGTCCTTGACGCCTGGAGCGCGTACGACCTTTTGCTCCTCGCTGAATGTGTCTTCAAACTTGGACTCGAGGAAGGAGGTGATGATGGGTAGTTGGAAATCGACAATGTTCTTCTCCAAACCCTCCGAGTCCCAGAGCGTGACGCCGACTCTCTCCCCGTCTACTTCCGTCTCGAGGAAGTCTGACGTGAAGGGTGAGTCCTCACCACCCACTGCCGTGGCAGGTGGGGAGGGCGTATGTGGGCGCTTTCGAGCCGGAAGCGCGAGTGCAGTGCGGAGAAACTCGATAAACGACGACTTGCCGCAGCCCTTGGTGCCAATGACCAGGATGCTACGTGGTTGGTTAGCGCTGACCTCCAAAGATTCAACGTGGAACATACTTGAAAGGCGTGGGGTCTTTCCTCCTCCTCACACGACGGGGGCTGTTGACGGTGCTGATCTGGCTGCTGGCATAGCTGTAGCGACCACGGTTGGTCATACTCTCGGTCCTCGGGTAAGGATCGTAGTCCATGTAGGTCGAAGGCGAGGAACCAGGCACGGGGGGCGCCACAGCGGGGCTGGAGCTGGGCATGGGCGCCATCCTGTACGTGTCGGTCGAGGGTCGGCTGAAGTTGTGGGCGCTGGGGTTGTAGGTGCCGGCTTTGTTGGAGACAATGGCAACCGAGTCTGGACGGGCGTCTTCACCGCCGAAAGTGGCAATCTGGGGAAGAGTCGAGTGAGAGGGCAGACGCGGCGGCTGCTTAGGCAGCATGGTAGCTTCGCGCTGCCTGCGAAGAGCCTCTTCCTGGGCGAGTTGCTTCTGCTTCTTGCTCATCTTGCCGCCCGAGGTGCTTCGATTGGTGCTGTTGCCGCGAGTTTCGGAGGAGCTCTTCCCGCTGCTTCGACGCAGAAAATTGAAGCTGGATCTGCGTGGTCCTGCGTGGTCAGAGTTGGTGGGTTGGGCTACTGATGGGCGGAGAGAGGGATCAGGAGAGCCGTCCTTCTGGGGCGAGAAATCAGGTGGGTTAAGGGACCGGTCGTCTCTGGTGGTAGCCATGGTAGGCGGCGCGAGGGCTCTTAATATCAGTGGCTGCGACTTTGCGCGCGTGTAATCTTAGCAATGGAGAAGTGCAGCAGCGTAGTGGACAGTCTTGCCGGGCCAGGCTATCCTGCGCACGGCACAGCAATTCGGGCGTCGTAGCGTCCCAGCGAAAGTGAAATTGAAGGGAGGAGCTGCCGGCTGCGTCGCAAGGTCAGCACCTGGTTAAACGCGCATCTCCATATGGCGCGTGCGGGTGACAGGCCCAGGATGTGGTTAGAGGCTCTGACTAACCTTGTGGGCCGAGACACTACTGCAGGGACGATGGGGCGCAATGGCACCCCCGGATTCGCGACAAAAGTAAATCGCCGGTAGTTGAATCGCGCCAGGCAGAGGAGGGGGAGGGGGAGGAGCAGGAGGAGCAGGACGCGGAGGGGGGGGGGGATGGACGGGCAAGCCACCACAACAAGCAACATGACAGACGTCAACACGGGCGTGACGCGTCTTGGAAGGAACAAGGCTGGAAGGAGCCGTGCCATTGGCCGCGGCTTCTCGACGTTGGACGCAGAGCGGGCGACGGGGGTGGCACGCCCAAAGACATCAATGCGAAACAGCTGGCCCTGACCAGACAACCACGGCCAGCGCGCAATTTGCACCCAGCGGCCAGTAATTCCTCGCGACGCGGCAGATTTGTCCTGTGTAGTCCTTATCGCTATGGCGCCGACGTGCAGCTGGGTTGCTGGTCCCTGGCGATCGTCATGCACATGAATAGGGGTTCCCGCTAGCCGGATCCTCATCTTATGAAGGCTGGGTGCCCAGTGCAGAGAGAGGGCCGGCGACGCTGAAGCCATGTGTTTCTAGTAGGCAGGGAGCGCATCAATGCCATCTGCCCTCTCACACAATGCTTCTGGGAACACCCACCATGCCGCGTCGCAGAAAGACAGAATGGATATAAAGAAAGCATGCGCGCGTCATCCTACTCTCTTTTTTTTTCATCAAACCCGAACACGAGTGGGTATTGCCTCCTGCACATTCAGCATCTCCACCAACGCCGACAAGCTGCGCATCGTGATGATTCAACCAACATGTCTCAGCTGCTGCATCCCGCAAGGCGTGCGCCTATCGACAACGCCCCACACAGCGCGATTCGGGATGCTCTCGCAGCCCGCCCGATCCTACGTCACAAACACAGCCTTCAAACTTTACCCAGTAAGCCTTGTAGTCTCTGCCATCTTGCTCCTTCACTCCGTCACCTCCAACAACGCCTGTCTTGGCGCCATCTGCCTTGGGGGCGTAACGCTGTGCAGCGGCCGCGTCAATAGCAGCCATGGTGACAGGGTGTTGGTTGAGAATGGCTGGTTTCCATAGAGCTGCGAGACTAGGCAAGTGCTACTGGGACTTGCTGTGATACTATTCACTCATGCTAGCGAGCAGCTTCCAGCAATGCGAACATTCGTAGTAGACTAGTGGTAGAAGGCTGCTGATCCGGGCCGAAAGAAGTTCAAGCTTCCGCATCCGCCGAGGACGGCGCTAGTCTCCACCAGGCCCTCACCCTCGACCCCACCTGGTACCTTTCGCAACATGACTCGATTTACAGTTTGCGCAATCTTCGGGAGGGAGTGAACACACGTACCATGAACGCTGATATGTCTCCCACCTTGGATCCAATCCAACTTGCTGCCGGACATGCTCCTCCAACGCCTCCGCACGAGAATGCGCTCGACGATATCTACGGTTCGGCGCCCGCTTCACCCACGCTCGCGACAAACGTCCCGCATGCGCGCACCCATGAGATGCTCTCAGACCTTCCATCCCGCCAACGTGCGCTGGACACAGATGCTTATCGCGAGGGTCTAGCGAACAGCAAGGGGCAATACGTACAAGAAGGCTTCGATGAAGGCTACTCCCTCGGCGCAAATCTGGGCTTGAAAGTGGGTTACATACTAGGAGTCCTTCAAGGTTTTGTCGCTGCATGGAGAGGTCATGATGAGCAGGTGCACAAAGAAGTAGTGCAAGTCTACGAATCTGCGCACAAAGAACTTGCAATCGAGGAATTGCTAGGTTGCCAATGGGTAGATGAAGAAGGGATATGGAAGTGGGGTGTTGTAGGCAAGGAGGACGATCCTACGTTTAGAGAGGTATCAGATCAGCATCCTCTAGTAAAGAAGTGGATGGGTGTGGTGGAGGAATTGGCACAGAGGTGGCATGTTGATCTCCAGGCTGTGGAGAAGAGTCAAGTGCCACAGGATGAACAGGCGTGAGGAGCGCTCGAGAGTTGGCTTTTTCTTCAGTATTGCTTCCCAAGTGCGTCAACAAACGCCGGGTGCTGTCAAAACGCCCTCCAGCTCGCTCGAAAAAAGGTATGGCTCTCATGACCAGGCACAAAACAATCATCTAAAGTGTTTGGCTAGTAAACAGTTCCGGGCAAAACTTTCCCGATCGAGCAGCTGTACGAAGCCAAAGTCTTTGACTATTGGGAAATGTAGTTGTGATATCTCAAACCTCAACAGATAGATCACCGAGACACAAATGCAGTCAGAGATTCGGGTTGGATCGGAAGATGGATTCGGTATATCTCATGGTGCACGGACGAAATAACGGTTTGATCGAGCGGCGTTGAAAATGCCGTCATGACTTTTAAGTCCGACCATGCGCGAAAGATAAACCAATCTTACAACGTCGTCCTCATGTCATACCACACTTTCCTCGTGCTGATTTCGTCCCCTCCTCGACAGCCATGATACATGGCCTGTCTGCTCTTCGAAGAGCACCTGCACCATATGCGACATCACGACTGCTGACGTCAACCTTCGCCCCCACGCGACTCTACCAGGCACCATTTGTGCGCCGCCTGCAGACACAACAATGGGAGCCTCTACGCCCTCCCAACCCCGCAGACCTACCGAAACCGAGACAGCGCAAGATCAAACCTCCGTTTACCCGTCGGAAATGGGTGCGCCGCCTTGCTGTCATTTCTGCGCTGCTCGGCGCGGGATGGCTGGCTGACAGGCAATTCTACGCTTCATCCATCACACGCAGCCTGCGCACATTCAAGACGGGTCTTTTGATAGGCATAGACTACAAGATCAATTTCCGTGCGCATCCACCGCTTGCGAATAGCATCGAGGATCTGCATGCGAGGAACGCACAGAGGATATTCGATCTGTTGCGATACAATGGCGGACTATACCTGAAGATAGGACAGGCGATTGCTATGCAGAGTGCGATACTACCGCCACAGTTCCAGAAGATGTTCCAGCAAATGTTTGACGATGCGCCGCAAAATGAATGGTGGGAGGTTGAGCAGGTCATACGAGAGGACTTTGGCAAAAGCGTCGAGGAAGTCTTTGGCGTCAGCTTCACACGCAAAGGACAAGATGGTCGAGGTATAATGGAGAAGACTGCGAGGGCTAGTGCAAGTGTTGCGCAAGTGCACTGGGCGAGGCTGGCAGACGGAAGGGAGGTGGCCATCAAGATCCAGAAGAGAGAGATTGCGCAGCAGGTCGGATGGGACCTGTGGGCTTTCAAGGTCGTTTCCAAAGTCTACACTTGGTGGTTTGGTATCCCAGTCTATACGCTGGTCCCATACATCTCCGAGCGACTGATGCTGGAAACCGATTTCGAAAACGAAGCGGACAACGCCGTAGAGATGAAAGGACTTGTGGCGGGAGAGCCGCGCCTCAACGGCCGCGTCTACATTCCTGCGGTATACCGCGAGCTTTCAAGCAAGCGTGTCATGACTGCGGAATGGATTGAAGGTGTGCGGTTATGGGACAAGGAGGGCATCACAAACAGCTGGAAAGGCGGATGGCGCAGGGGCAGCCCTGGCGCAGGTGGCAACCTTCTTCCCTCTATTTCCAAAGATGCCAAGGTTGACACACATGTCCCGGAAGACGCGACACAGTATGAATGCTTCAAGCCGGACCGTAACTCATGGCGAGGCAACGACGGCAAAGGCGGTCTCGGCGTTTCACTGAAGACTACCATGAACACCATTGTCGACCTCTTCTCAGCACAGATGTTTCTCTGGGGTGCGGTACACTGCGATCCTCACCCTGGAAACATTTTTATTCGCCGCCTGCCCAGCGGACAGCCCGAAGTTGTCCTTATTGACCACGGTCTGTACATTCGCATGGACCCCAAGTTCCGCCTCCAATACGCGGAATTCTGGAAATCACTCCTCGCCTTCGATAATGCCAAAATTGAGGAGATTGTCAGCAGCTGGGGCGTCAAGCACGCCGACATCTTCGCATCAGCAACGCTCATGCGCCCGTACGAAGGCGGTGACAAGAGTGTAGCAGGCGTCCTCAAATCCGAAAGAAAGGGCAAAGATCAAGCTGAACGCGCCTTTGAAATGCAAGCCAAAGGCCGCGACGCCATCAAGCTCATTCTCGGCGACGACGCAAAGTTCCCCCGTGAACTCCTTTTCATCGGCCGTAACCTACGTATCGTACAAGGCAACAACCAGTTCCTTGGTTCGCCTGTGAACCGTATCAAGATCACTGGATTGTGGGCTAGTAGGGCGTTGATCGAATCCAGGGACCTTAGCGTGAGTCAGAGATGGAAGAACTGGGTCAACCATCTGCGCTTCCGGTGCGTACTGGCACTCAGCGATGCGGTGTTCTTCTGGAGTAAGCTCAAGCAGTTGATTGGTGTTGGTAGAGGAATGGAGGACGATATTGAGGCGCACATGCGCGTCATGGCCAAGGACTTTGGCGTTGAGCTGAATCACGGAGTCTTCGAGGGTTAGTAGTTGTACATGTATTGTAGACGTTTTATTCCCCTCCATAGAGAAAGACAGGTGCATTATATTCAGTCACTGCAATGTATGAACTGTTCGTTGCGAAGGTCCCCCAGTTTGAGCAGCGTGTCGTTGTGTATGTACAACTACTACTCATCATAACAGATGCGAAAGTAGTCGCCTTTATCTGAATCAAAAACATTGACTCCTCTGCGTCATTTTGTACGTGCCCTTAGTCATGGACGTGTAGCCCGTGATGATGTGCTGCAGAAGCGTGCCGAGGTAAAACGCGAACATGTCCACATCAGCAACCCATCCACGCGTAAATGGCGATGCAACATCACTGCATCGCTTCCATCACGCATTTCGCCTCGCAAACTGAAGATTCATCAACCACCTCTTTAGAGTCTTATCAACATAGTTTGAATTGACGCATACATACGTCGAATAGATACCCAGCTTTCTTGACCGGACCGAGGGCCTGTCGCGTTCTTGCGGGGAAAGCTTACTATTCAATTTACAACTCCGCTCCTACGACCAAAAAGCCCACTGCAGATCACCATTGCATAGAAAAAGAATCATTCATCGGACCTTGCTTGAAACAAAGTGCCCTGATCATAGTCGAGACTTGTTCGGGTCACCTCAAAGAACTTTGCGAAAAGAAGAAGAGAAAAAAGAAAAGCTAGGAAACATCATGACTTCTTCATCAGACTACTCTGATATCAAGTTTGAGATCAAGGGAAAGATTGGTATCATCAAGGTAGGATACATCTCCATTCGCGCTCGTCCTGCCCCCACACCAGCATCATCGAGAACCTACCGCACGATTGCCACATCAATTCATCCATAACCCCCCCATCATGGTCTGAGCCTCCTGCTAATCCGGTATATCTAGTTCAACCGCCCCAAGGCCCTCAACTCGTTTGGCGGAAACCTCATCCCAGACATCATCGCCGCCCTCCGCGTCCTAAACGAGCACCCAGAAACCATCTTCACGGTGCTGACAGGCGAGGGACGCTTCTTCTCCGCCGGCGCAGACGTCAAGGGCATCCCGGGCGCCGGCGAAGCCTTCAAGAATGACGGAGAGAAGAAGCTGAGCTACATGACGAGATTTGGGTATGCCACGGAGCTTCTCCGTTCGATGATTGACCACCGCAAAGTCCTCATCCTCGCCCTCAACGGCCCGGCCGTCGGCGGCGGCGCAGCCTGGTTCCCGGGTATCGCGGACATTGTTCTCGCCTCGTCGACGGCCTGGCTGCAATGCCCCTTCTCCGCCCTCGGTCTCGTCCCGGAAAACGGGTCGGCGCTCTCGTTTGCGCAGTCGATTGGCATCCACCGGGCCAACGACTTTCTCATGTTTGGTCGCAAACTGTCTGCTCAAGAGCTGCTGGAGGCGGGTCTGTACAACTACGTGTGGGACGCTACGGGCGATGCGTTCCAGGGCAAGGTTGTCGAGTTTTTGGAGGAGCAGCTCAAGGGCAACGACGGGAAGAGTATGATGGAGATGAAGAGGTTGCAGAATGCGCCGATTAGGGATGCGAGGATGATGGCTGTGGTCAATGCTATTGATGCGTTGGCGGAGAGGTTCGTGGAGGGTGCGCCCGCAGAGAGGTTTAGGATCAAGAGGGAAGAGATGGAGCAGAAGAGTAAGGCAAAGGCGAAGATTTGACGCCCGGGACAGGTAGTTGTAATTTTCCCGTGTTTTGACTAGCAAATCGTCATTTGATCAAGATGCAGTGACACATGTCTCTCCAATCATTTCCGCGACCTTGTCCTTTCATCTAAGCATACTCGACCGTATTCCTCAGGGTACCAATCTCCGGACTCAGATTAACCTCGACCACATCCCCCGGCTTCAAGAACTGCGGCTCCTTCATCGCATACCCGACGCCCGCACACGTCCCCGTCATGAAAACCGTCCCCTTCTTCAGCGTAGTACCCTGGCTACAATAACTCACCAACGTAGGAATCTTGAAGCACAAATCATCAATCCCCGAGTCCTGTCTCAAATCCCCATTGACAATCGTCTTGAGGTGCAGTTTCGACGGGTCGGGAATGACTTTTGTGGAAACGAGCTGGGGCCCAAAGGGCGCGTACGTGTCGAAGCCTTTTGAAAAGTTCCATTGCGGCACTGTTCCTGCGAGGAGGGGGTCGCGCTGCAGTTTGCGCGAGGAGACGTCGTTGCCAGATGTGTAGCCGCCAATGTAATCAAAGGCATCGGCTTCGGATACGTTCTTGGCGTCTCTGGATAGGATGAAGCAGAGCTCGCCTTCGTAGTCTGCTTGGTTGTCTTGGGCGATCTTGGGGATGACAATGGGGGCGCCGTGGTCGTTTAGGCATGTGTTTGCTTTTATAAAGGTTGAGGGGTACGGGGGGAGGGTACGACCGCCTTCTTGGACTAAAAGGGGCTTTTAGTAGGGCAGTGGGTGGGGTTAGATGGTAGAGAGGTAGACTTGCTGTGCTTGATGAAGTTGAGACCTATGCAGCGGATAATGGGCACTTCGTCAACTGTCACGGGACCGAGCAGCTTCTTGACTGTGACTTCTTCATCGGTGACCTTGGTGGCTGGGTCGAAGATGTCGTTGTTCTTGACGTCGATCACTTTGGCCTTTAGCCCCGTCTCTTCGGTTGTCGTACCGACATCGAAGTCTGCCGAAGGAAGGATGGGTTGACCCCGCAGCTCACGGCCATCTGTTGCGATGAAGCGGATAAGTCTGTCCCAGTTTGGTGCCATTGTTGCGGTATATATGTGAAGATGATAGAAACCGGGGCGATGCTTCAAGCAGGGTTCAATATGTATTTGTAGGATTGAGACGTGAGTCTATGGTGGTGGATATATGTTCTACCGGAATGTCGGAAACATGTGGGGAGGCTCGGAATGGTCGCGCGGAAGGCTAGTGCGGGGCATGTTTTAACACGACGCCTAGTCTTTGTCGGTCCTTGTTATGCCGCCGGAGCATATAGCAAGGGGCTGGTTTTGGTATCATCTACTCTACATGTCTCCCTAAGTTTCAAAGGTGCTACTCGGTAAAAGTGGACGGTACGTGGGCAGATGTTTGAGATAAGGAGCGCCAATGTCGCTTTCTTGCATTGAACAGGTCTGGCATAAAGCAGCGTTCCACTACTAGGAAATTGCAAGCTGCGATGGCCCAGCATTCCAACAAAACCTCGCAATGTAAGTTCTAGTCCCTCTGACCAGCGACAAGTCCTTGCCTCTCCTCGTCGTCCTCATCCTCCATATGCTTCACAGGATGCTTGTACAGCACATAATGCTGCAGTATAAAGACGATGTCAAATACAATGGTGATGTTTCCTAGCCCAAACTTGACTGGGTTGCCAGTGACACCACTCCAGTCGTTCTCCAACGCGGAATCAATGCACAACTGCGCGAGCGAAAGCCAGCCACCCGCAAAGTCCAAGAGCATGGGGTAGATACTCCACCCCAGTGTGGACTTGCGCTTGTAGTTGACCCAGGCCTGCGGTATGTATTTGAGGAAAACAGTAAGCAGTTTCACGTAGCCAAGCGTGTAAATCTGTTTGTTATTAGCATCAACTCGCAACGCCAGAAGGTGTAGAGCTGGAATTACTCACAACATCGATCCACGCCCACCCCTCTGCATTGTTCCCGCCTGTTCCCCTGGTCTTGACAAGAACTAAGACGACCATGATGGCAAGCACACATCCCCACCAAACCCCTAGCATGACCCGACTGACCTTCTGCTTTTTGCCGATCTCGAAGCCCCAGATCCTCTCAAAGAACTGGCTGTAGATTATCACACACATGACCGCACCATGTGCCGCGAACAAAAAGTCATTGAATCGCACCGTCGTCTGAGGCGCCTCGGGATGACGGTACGCGTATTGTGACTTGATAGTAGGCGAGTAGAGGAAGCAGGCTGTGGAGATGGTATAGCAGGTGAAGCCGAGGACGTTGAGGGTGGGGAAGTCTATGGCGAGACCGATCGTGGATTTGCGGGTATAGTTGGATATGGGTTGGGGGTAGAAGGACAGGGACCTGGCCGTGGTGTCAGTATGGGGTTCGTAGCGTATGTGGCGAGGGATGGGTGGTACTGACCACGACAGGAAGTAGACCCAACCCAGTACGCGCGATATTGCTCGCGCAAAGGCTTCGAGCTCAGGGTTGATCATCATGATGGAAAAAGGACCTTAGTCACCAGTATGTGCATGCGCAATAACGATTGTGTGGCATACAGAATCACGGAGTCGCGATAGTAGAGCAGCTGCTAGAGCAAGGAAAGCGTGTTATCAAAGAGAGCCAGAAAAGAGAGACATGTTGTTGAGACAAGGGCTCATGGTGGGTGAGCGCCTGATGTTGCAGCATGTACTGTACATGTGCGATTGCGACAGAGGAGGCGCACAGGCCCGCGGAGCGACAGGGATGTCGGCATGGCTGCTGCCAACACCGATGCGCTCATTCGCCGCTTATCTGCACTATCCCGACGACTGCCGGGTCCTCATATCAGCCATATCATTGGAATGCTGTGAAGTTTGGATCAGAAGGAGGTTGACGTGTTTGAGGTGAGATGCTGACATTTCACAGCCCTGGGGTGTTCATCTGCCCTCAAGACACAACTTTAGTCCCTCTCATTGTGCTTCAAACGATTCTTGCAAGCTCTCTCCAAGCATCACCTTTAACATCCCAGCTAAAAGTCCATTGTATTCCTCATGAGACCTATACAAGACGGTGGCATTGCCCATGTCGCTTACCGCCTGCCATCGCGTCGATTTGACAGCAATTTCCGCCAAGTAATGCTACGCCAACCTTTCCAATTCCGGCTGCACATGAGTTGTGCGCTCAAACGCAACGTGCGTATGCAAGAGGTCGTCTGGTCTGTCCATGTTCACCGTCAAAGGGAGCGGAGGGGCTTGCACTCGGAAGAACAGGTGGTTGCCTTTGAGAGCTCGCTGGTTGGGCAGGGTAATGTTGTTGGCTGAAGTGACGACAGCATAGCGCACGAATGGGCATCAAGCTCCGTAGTTGGGGAAGTCGGTAAGTGCATCCCAGGCAGCGTCGACGGTGATTTTGATTTCAGTGCGAGCGCTGGCATTGAAGACACCTGGTGGCAGTTCCGGGAGGTTTGTGTATTCGAACTGCGCGAGAGCCATGGGTAGGAGAGTCCAGGAGACGAGGCTGAGGAATTCCGACTTGAACATGATGGGTGATGTTGAGTTGTCCCGACCTACGTGGGAGATGCATACTTTTGTACCTGATGCTACCCAGGACATTCGCTTGCATTACTCACATCGGCTAACACATAGGGTGCACCTGGTAGGCTATTCTGAGACGGCGACTCGCTTACCCCCAAAGTGATATGCCTTCATAAGTGTTTGGGCAAGGTGTCTAGGCATACTTCTGAGCTGAAAGTCAAATCGCCGGTCCATGTCGACGGATTGAGGCTGAGGATGCCTGTGTGCTGGAGGAGAGAAAAGACAACATGGCAAATGTCAATTCTTCCAAGTACAACATTGCTATGATCTGTATTATGATAATGATGATGCTGATGATGTAGATGGACGCACGTACAAGGCACGGGATGTCTCGCGGGATGTGGGTCTCGTGATATGCATGCCAGGACGTCACTCGTCGGAATGCTTCGCGGAACGCCGCATGTGGGTGCCCAACAACATTACTCAGGCATCTACCGTGCTCGCTCAAGTCACTTGACCCGACTAGTACGCTCGCAACCCACGAATGACTAGAAGCAGCTAAAGAGGGGCTAGACATCAGCGCAAAGGGCGGTGCCGGCGGCCGTGATGCTGAGGGCGAATCGAAGGCTGAGGGCGCAACATGCACCTGCATAAGCCATGAGCTGCCCCTCAGTACCGGCCAGACCAGCAACACAACTGACTGCACTTACGACGCCCTGCATACATATCTCAACACTTGGAAGCTTAGATAGCGCTCCGAGTTGACTCACCACTGCGCGTTATACCCAGACTCTTCTGCATTACGTGCTGAGGAGCCTCACACATAGCGTGCCGCGTGAAGCTCCAGCCCCGCGGCTCAAACGATAGCCACCACGAGCCTCCCGACAGTGCCGAGTGAAGACCAGATAGGGCCAGATAACGCGCCGCCGAGTCAGGAACAAGGCGCCAGCGAATACCGTGTATAAGTGTCTTGCTATCCAAGCACGGGACTGCAACCTTCACGCGCCTTGGTCACGAAGGCGCATGACGCAACGCCGTGTCTAGCATTCATCCGAACTCCCCTCGCCGCCCTCATCCGTCGCTACCCCCACAACCTACCTCACGGCCACGACACATAGCAGCTCTTCACCACTGAGCTAGCGCTCCAGCAGACACTTCCACACGCTCTTCCGCAGGTTATATGAGCTCATCGCCCGACAACGCCGCCGAGCATACGACGCCTGTCTCAAACCTCACCTACTTGCACAAGCAACAGCGCAAAGGCACAAAGGTACAGGACACGCCACAAGCGCGCGGTCGCAACACGTCGAGATATGAGTTGGGAAGAAGAAATAGGGCGGCCGACAAGGTTACGCGCATCTACCCCAGAGAGATGTATGTGAAGCAACACCTCCTTCCCGCGCTTACGCCATCGTTCCTGCCATGTGCACATAAAGGATGACAGCTCGGGTCCAAAGAGCGACCCAGTGACTCTTGTTTGCCTTTGCCCTACAACACAACTGACTGCCACAGAACCAAGTCGCCTTCGTCAGCAAAGCGTCTGTCCTCCACGTCTCCACCCTCAAACTACAATGCCACCACGTCTCCACTACTATCGGCTATCGGTGCCACACGAACTACGGCCGCACAATATACCAACGAGTGGGCCAAGTCGGTGCCGTTCTTTCCCAACTCGGGCTCACCAGGGAATGGTGGCATAGCCATAGCCAGCTCACCGCCTACCTTTCACAACTCGCCAGGTGCACGAGACGGACTGTATGCACAACAGGCCATGTCAAACTCACCTCCAGGTGCACGACCTCTGAGTCACCCAAGTCAATACACAAACTTTGGCGGGCGTCTACAGAACTCGCCCGGCAGAGATCGTAGAGCATCCATGTATTCACAACAAGGCGCTCGGCCGCCATCGCAACACTTTGTGCCGAACCCGCCCCTGCCACATCAACCTCAAGCACACTACTACGGCTTGCCAAACCTCGACTTCGGCCTCAACAACAGCCCGACCGATGGCATCCAGCCAGGCGAGGGAGGCTATTTCTGTGGCTTTGACACTCTATCCATGGCAGGAGACGAGGCGGCTCGATCAACCGAGAATGTGTTGCTTGTTGGATCTCAAGGAGGGCTCGACGTTTTCCGCGTCGAGAAGAGCAAGATGGACATTGTGGGTCGTCTAGAGGGCCTCAGGGGTGGTGTCCTAGGTGCCAAAATCTTGCCCTGGACATCGCGGCGAGACCCCTTGGCTGCTTCCCGTCCACTAGTCGCACTCATTCTTCACGGCCCGGTCGTCAAGGACAGCAGAAGCTCTAGTGGAAGCGGTGCATCCTCCGTGGTCGACGATTCAGCCTCTGAATCGCCTAGCAGGCCATCCTCGCGACACGGTAATCGCGATGGACAGATCAGTGGTTACCAGACCACTGTCGAGATCTACTCACTGAAAGAGAAGCGGAGGTTAGCTGTCCTATACCGAACTCCCCTGATCCCACTCACGAGCCCAATCGGCAGCCCTCTCTTCCAACCCCCACCCCCAACAGGCGACTTCGTCATCGATGCAAAGGGAAAGTTTGTTGTCATTGCATCTGGCGCAAGTGGCGAAGTCTTTGTCTTTGCACCTTACTTGGGAAACCATCCAGAGTACATTGAGCAGTTCCGCTGCATCGGCAAATTGTGGACATCGGTGCAGAACCGCGAACGAGCCGTTCACTCAAACGGCTCGAGCGCCGTCGACGGAAGTCATGATGAGATTCCTCCTGAGAAGTACGGACTGCCCGTATTTTCTCTCTCTGATCGCTGGCTCGCTGTCACACCACCAGCTTCAAGTGCGCTTTACCCTGTCAACGGTGCGGCGCTAACCTCACCTTACTACGAGCGCGCCCCGGGTCTTGCACACCACAGCGTACCACCTCAGCCGTCGCCCAACTGCGCCGTCGATATGCCCAACGAAGCAGGCTTACTCGATAGGATTACCCGGGAAGGGACACAGGTTGCAATCAAGGGCGCACGCTGGGCTACCGAGAAAGGAGTGCAAGCCTTCAAGAGTTACATGAACAGAGGTCAGCAAGGACATAACATGCCATACGGCCAGGATCCTATGCAACACTACTTCCCGCCGACTCATGGCCACAGCCAGACTCAACCAAGACAAGAAGTAACCGTCATCTCCATCTACGACTTGCAGAGACTCGAAGACGCGGAAGAAACGAGAAATAAGAACGCTCTCCATCCTGTTGCCACTATACCAGCGGCCCTGGGCTGTAGCTTCATGTCGTTCGCTCCTAGTGGTCTGATGCTTATGACTGTGAGCAAGAAGGGCGATTACCAGGATGTCTGGGATCTGAAGCGCATGAACTTTCGACGAGCCCGCAAGACTCTTCGAGAGCAGCCAGCCGGCCCTTATGTTCGACAAGTCGCTCGCTTTACCAGGATGACTGTTGCAAACGTCATCGATGTTGTCTGGTCTGCTCCTCGAGTGGACAAGCTGGCAGTCATCACCGACAAAGGGACAGTACACATGTTTCCCATGCCTGCATCGGCCTTCCAATGGCCGCCGGCTCGACGAATTCGTCCTGCAGCATCCTCTGCCCCGCCAAAAGAAGCCACGGCTCCCGTGGGCCCAACCGGCATGGTCAACTCAGCCATGCAGGCCGTCAATAGCGCTAAGCCTTGGTTTGATGCTGTCCGTGCGAAAAACAGCGTTGGCGGGTCTCGATTCAGTCTAAGTGGCTTAGGTGTCACACCTGCCGCTGGCGCAAAGTCCGGTAAAGCCGTTGCTGCTGGTGTAGGCAAGTCAATCAACAATATCCGTCATGCGGGCGACAACAAGATGACGTTGCCATCGTCACCTAGCGGCATTAAGCCATACAGTGTCCGCTGGCTTTCTGGTAGGGGCCGTGGCTCAATCGCACTGGTATCAGGTGGCGTACTTCAGATCTGGCGGGTGCAAATGCGAGCTGCGACAGGCAAAGGGAAGTCATCCCATACTGCGTCCATAACCAAGAAGAAGACGGTTGAATTTGGACTTGCTCCCATCCCAGGTTCCGCATTGCCGCCTTCTGTCACCGAGCAACTATTCCCACAACCCGGTGATCCAGAGCCAACGCAGGACTGCTATGGAGACTGGCTACCTCGGACCTTGCCGTCTCGCAAGCTCGTCACGCCATCTCTTGCACCACTCAGTTTCTCCGAGATTGAGACAAATCCTCCTTACCAGCCTTTCTACACTGATAAACGAGTCACACGTTTTGTCTACTCCAGGCAGCCTCTCGAGGTTCACGATGAGAGCAGTGAGTACCAGCCCTCGTTACCGGGACTAATCTCCGATCTTCATCACGAGGACAGCTCGCCCTGGCTCTTTGGCGAGAGCATGGAGGCGACCCGGCTCTCGACACCCATTACCCAAGCATATGATTCTGGAGAGGACGACATTACCGGTGTCGCTGCTAGGATCGAGAACAAGCTTGTCCTTCAAGACGGTGAAGAGGAGGTGGAACAGGTTGTCGTCACCACCCGTCGAAGGCGTGTGAAGAAGGAAGGCGACGAGGAGAATTTCTTCGAGGACGATTGCGAAGTATTGGATTTTGCAGAAGACAGGGTGTAGTCGTGTACACTCGCTTTGCTGATCTTCCTTCTGACCAACTCTACACTCGCTATCACTATTGCATCAGGTGGGCGTTGGACAGGCGCTGGCGTTTTCTAATCTCTTTCTGGGTAAAGATGAAACTTGCATTATAGGATACCACGCAGTCGAAAGCGGCTCTCGGCTTACAATATCACCGCACAATTTAGATAGTGAATAGATCAATGGGAGAGCCACCCAAAGCTTCGTCTTACGCGTCGATTGCAAAAGGTAAACCCTTTTGCAGTCAAAACCCCCCTTCATATCCTCAAAAAGCCTGCGGCTCTCTTCTAACACCATGGCTGTGAGTCCAAGTCCGTTATCCCCGCCAACTGACCAAGTCCATCCACTTTGGATGATCAACAAACCGTCACTGACATGCTGTTCGGATGGTCTAAAGGGCGCTCGTTCGTTCAAACGTGCTTTTGCTGCCTGGATCTTTTGCACTGCATGACATGTCTTGGGGACGAAAAGATGCTTGCCGCCCTTTCTGACACACACTACATCAGATTATGCAAATGGCGTATTGCACTTTCGCACACGCAGCTGTACGCAGCAACGGGCCGGGAAGTGGAGCACGGGGCGAAACCTTCGAGTGAGGGTGTGAGACCCATGGTGGCGCTCTCGGAGAAGAGGAGGGATGGGCAACATGGGGCTTACCTCAAGGCGGAAAGTTGTTGGCCTTGGTACATGGGCTGTAGGTGAGATGACGGGCTCGGTAGGACAAAGTCGTTGTAACAAATTGAAGGGGGTATCTGCATTTGTTTCTCTTCATATCGTCGCTCCAAACCCCATGTTGACACATGTCCTCTTTCCCCCTCTTGATATGTTCACCCATGTCATTGCCTCAAGAACATCTTGTAGCTTGGGCTATCGGTCACCTCCTTGTATGGATACCCGATATCCTTCAAGAAACTGGCAAGTTTGCTACTATCCTCCTCCTTGCACTGTATGCCCGCGAGAATCTTCGCAACATCTCCTCCGTAGTTCCTGTAGTGGAAAAGACTAATGTTCATTCCTGGTTGCAGTGTGTTTAGGAACTTGTATAACGCGCCTCCTCGCTCGGGAAATTCGAACATGTAGAGGTGCTCGTCAGCCGCGTTGCTGCGACCTCCAACAAGATAGCGGATGTGCGATTTAACGAGTTCGTCTTGAGAGAGGTCCTCGGCAGTCATGCCTTCAGCACCGAGACGGTCAATAAGATCGGGTAGGTCGCGGGCCCGCGTTGCAGCCTTTAGCTCGACACCGACAAGGATCTGGGCGGAGTCGGGGCCAGAGTAGCGGTAGCTGAACTCTGTGACGGCCATGGGGTGGATGATAGAAACGAGCTTGGCAAAGGCACCGGGTTGTTCAGGGATGGTGACGGAGAGAATGGCTTCTTTGTTTTCTCCAATGGCGGCGCGCTCAGCGACAAAGCGGAGACGGTCGAAGTTCATGTTTGCGCCACTGGCAATGGCAACCAGCCCGCGGTTGCGATCCGGTGATGGATTACGGCTCACCCACTTCTTCAGGCCTGCAAGGGCGAGTGCACCGGCAGGCTCAACAATAGAGCGTGTGTCTTCGAACATGTCTTTGATGGCAGCACATGTCTCGTCTGTTGTAACCTGGACTACCTCATCGACGACCTCTTGACATATCCTGAACGTTTCCTCTCCCACTGTCTTGACGGCAGCTCCATCGGCGAATAGTCCCACATCCTTCAAGAAGACGCGCTTTCCGGCTTTAAGTGACTCGACCATGGCGTTTGCGTCGTATTGCTCTACTCCTATGATCTTAACGTGTGGTGCTATCCGCTTGATGTATACACCTGTGCCTGCAATGAGTCCTCCACCCCCAACACAGCAGAAGACGGCCTTCAGATCTTGCAAGTTTGTCTGTCGCAGCAACTCCATGCCAACAGTACCCTGGCCTGCAATGACATAGGGGTCGTCGAATGGCGGTATAGACGTCAGACCGTGCAACTTTTCTAATCTCGCAGCCTCTGCCTTTGCAGCATCGAAGTCAGCGCCATGTAGTATGACTGAACCTCCTAGCCGTGAGACATTTTTGTGTTTGATATCGGGCGTGCCGGAAGGCATGACAATGGTGGCGGGAATCTTCAGTTTGCGCGCAGAATATGCCACACCTTGTGCATGGTTCCCGGCGCTGCATGCAACGACACCTTTCCACCTGTCCTTGGGATCCAGATGTGCCATTTTGTTGTATGCGCCGCGCAGCTTGAAGCTGAACACTGGCTGTAAATCCTCGCGCTTGAGCAGAACATTGCATTCTAGCCTATTGCTGAGATTGGTCGCGTGTGTGAGGGGCGTCTCCTGGACGACTTCGTAGACGCGCGAGGTGAGGATGAGGCGGAGGTAGTCGGGGTAGCCATTGGGAAGAAGGAATGCGTCGGGTATGACATGGTTGGCTCGTGAAGTGTTGGATTCGGAAGGCGGACTCGGGTTTGCGCTGTACTCGGTAAGGGCGAGACCTGTCTTTGGTGTGCGAGGTGAGACAAGGCCATTGGGGCCATTGTCGGGCGTTGTCGGCCGTGAGTAGTCGGGCACGGTCGCCATTGTGATGTTGTCGTGGATATGGTGGTTGTTGAGTCGCAATTTTTGGGAGAGCTATCGGTGACTCGGACGGCCTGCATCGGAGGCAGGGGTCGGCCTAGCGTGCAGTGGGGAGCTTCCAAATGTTGGTGGGGTAGCTTCCAACCTCCTCCTGACTCCATCCCATCTCGCGTCAGACGGGCACCTCCGACATGTCTCACACAACGCATATCTCTCTGAATCTCTTCACGTCAACGTCGCGTGCTCATCCTGTGTCCAATTCCTTGCTTTGTAGTCTACATCCAGCCCTTTTCCTTGATCTCTATGCATGTCTCCGATGCCTCCTGTGCATCGTCGCGACATTGTCGTCTTGTATCCAGCAGCCGAGAGTCATGGAATGACCTCCTAGCTTATCTGCCTTCTGGATCGACTGAGGCCTATATATCCTCCGTATGCTTCGCGCTGCCTTCCAGACTAACAGGGGGCCGCGCTGGCCAGCGATTCATCCCCCGTGGAGGCTGTAATAGGTCGCTTGTCTGGATGGTCCGAACGACTGGGCTGCGATATCCTAGGACCGTTTCCCCCATACCAGTGCGTTGGCTGCTCATATCATGATTTGCAGGACAGAAGCGCAGAGCATTGCAGAAGAATCGATGCGAGCGGCCGGCGAAACCCCCTTGATCGCCGTTTGAGCGTGCGACCGATGACATTAGAATTTGCATCGAGGCGATTTGGACATGGTGGTTGGTCCGTAATTATCGATCACGATGGCGATTGATCATTGGTGTGAAGGAGGCTGAAGCTACGGCGGTGGCTTGATTTGGAGTTCACTGCTTATTGTGACGAACAGCCGCTCACGTCTCCCTCAATCCAACTTAACCTTTCCGACCTATCGAGTAGGCCCCGCAAGGCACATGCGGGACTGAAGCAATCCATATGTGTCCGAACTGCCAACGTTCTATATGTAGCAGCGTAGGCCGACTGTCTTTCTTACGCTCGAGCAGAGACAGCTACGCTACTCGTTGATAGAAGCATAATCTTGGGTCAGCTCACAGCGAGCTCGCCCCTACATTCATCCTTTTCAGCTCCTCGTATCGCTAGTCCAGTGTTGCGAGCCTAGCTTCGAGTAACCGGCGGACTTGACCTTGTCGTCGACTCCTCCGCCCAATATTCCGTTTGGGCTGAGCATAGCCAAAGACTGCAGTCCAGGGACGTTTCATTTGAAATGCTTTTGTCGTCAGAGAGCAGGTGCTCTGCTGTAATGGGAGCCTGGCAGCCGCCGCAAAGCCACTGCAAAGCAACTCAGTCCTTTAGCGCTCGGACCGAACACGCTTCTCTCGCAGATTTGCCCTACGTTTCCCCCTTCAATCGCCCTATGGGGTATCTGCTGTGACCGCTCTACTAGAACAAGACTGTGCGTGAGACAGACCATACTCCAGGTATGCGCCCCTACACCCCAGGTAATGGCGACCTCGCTGGCCAGACGACCACCTCAGGTCATACCGAAGATTGATGTAGGATAGGAATGGCCTCTGCTTCACCGCCCATCGATCTCGATCTGAAACCAAACCGTCGTCGTAACGGATAGGTCCGCTGAATACTTCAATAGACATGCGCTATTATCACGACCTTCGCGGAGTCAGCATGGCCGATTGCTAGGAAACCGGAGTCTCGGCCATGGCCAACAGACCATGCACGTATGATGCTGGATATCTGAGGAAAAGAGGCGGTGCCAATGGCCGTACTCCTCACAACGGCTACGATTGCCGTTGACCGTCATTACTATCGTCGTATATCCTCGTCAAGAGATTTCGACACAATAAGAGACCGATAAAGATTCCGAAATCGAGACCTTCGAGCACCATGCTTGCGGATGATTATGAGCCTTAATCCGATTTCTCGTTTGCTCGGCCGATTGCAACTCTGGTACTGGTGATGATGAGTATCAACAGCATTACATCTGCAATACGGAGGGACTCTACGATGGCCAGATTCTCCATACGAACCTTCCGGAAGGCGTTAGAGATATATCAACTTGAAATACCCGTCAAGGCTTGGGATTGCTGCCGAGGGGAAGAGCCCCAGGGAGTTCCTACGCAACCAGCGGTCTATCGGTCCGTCGTTCTGACACCTAATATGGTGAGTGAAATCTGTCGATGATCTGTAGACTTGAACTCAAAGAGGGAATTATGGGATAAAAGTATGCCCTGCAGAATTGTCTCTCTTACCATGGAAGGGAAAGAGCTCTTCGCACTTGTACATCATGCCAGAAGAGGAAAGATATCAGTCTGGAGACGTCAGGAGTATCAAGAGCCTGAGCTGTTGTGAGGAGAAGTTGGGTTCCACGTCCTCGTCGCTGGTAGCATCTTCCCACGTCTTCCGAAAGTGGGTGCCTGCAGTCGATATATTTCTTATCAATCAGGATACGTTTTTGTTACTCATGGCTGTCAGCCGCAAACCCGGGAAACGAGAATATATCTCCGCAGTCTCACGTTTTCCCTATGCGAAAAGCGACATCTAGCTGTTTCTATTTCACCAGCCATGCATTATGAGTCATTGCATCCTCCCCAGTCCTCCAAACACGCTCGTCTCCTGGCATCTAGGGCTGAGGATACTTGTAGGCGGTCGTGATATCCGGCTCGTACGGGCTACGGTAGTAATTCATGTTGTGGAGATGCAGACGATGCTGTATTTCCCCGCCAGACCAAGTAGGAGGGTGGGATACGGGTGTTAAAGCGACATCTATTAGTAATGCTGCGATCTCTTCGAAAGGTGACTTACGAGGAAGCATTGGCCACTCTTCAGGGCTGAGAGGCGCCAGAGCTTTGTTCTCTTCAGGACTGTCCATGGCCTTTGCCGGCTTGAGTGCGTAAGGAGCTTTGTAGGATTCTCGTCGCCGCAATTGGTCCACAGAGTTGATGCGTTGTCTCGCTCGCGAAGGCGGCATTTGGTCATGATGCCCAGACAAAACAATTGTGAGGCACTGGTGCGTAGCTGATTTCAGCTGCCGCAGGAGGTGGCAAGTATGTCAGCATATGCGGATCTGGCGCCCAGCTCGGGGTTGCTTGGAAGGCTTCCGATGCTATCCATAGCGGCCAGCGCTGCCGTCGTGGGTGTGACGGCATGCTGTAAGGCAGCATACAGCGCCGATGGTATCCCGCTTGCGAATAGCTCGATCGCCGTTCTCTATGATCTGCCGAAGCATGCGAGAGATCACAAAGATCTTTTCGTGTGTTGTGGTCCGGCGAACGAGAAGAGCAAGTTTTGGTGCGCTGGTCGTGAAAAGTGAGAGACGAACACACTTAACGAACATCAACACCACGCCGAAGTGTGAGGTCCAAGTGTTAACCATGATGATGCCAACAGTTCAGACGACTTTCAAGATTACACGTCTGTCTAGAAAAGATCTTAGGGGTTGTCAAGAACACTGATGGGCAAGTAGTTCAACCTGCCACTGCCCATATCTGGAAAATCGAAGCAGAAACATCAAGTGGAAGTCATCATTCCAAGAGAGTCTTACGCGGTATGACGGTGAGGCAGAGGTCATGGGAGGGGATGTATCTTCATTCATGCTTGGTTTATCTGGTACCAAGCGGCCAGCTCCTCCATCGATAAGATGTCTTCCATCAATGGTCCGGCGACCACGTAAACTAACCTCGAAGCCTCGTCGGCCCGATGACTACACGTTCTGCCTCATTAGAACCGCTCCATCTCATCCTGGGTCGATGCTGTCACCGTCAGCGTGTCGTGACCCAACTGACCCACCCCCAGAAGTGACCGGACACTGGCTGGCCCAGGTGGACCGGGAACGAAAACGAGAACATCTCTTTGTCGTCCTCCTCGCGGACGAAACCGGTAGGTGCCTCCCGAGCCAGTATATAGTCAGCCTTGGCTAGCCTAGTTCTGAATAACGCAGAGTCGCCGCCGACGGCTTCCACCATCTGGTCCAGTTGCGACTTAGCCGCCAGCGTGCTCCGAGCCTGTTGCTTGAAGACTGCCCAGCGGTAACTGCCGTCCGGCTGCTTCATGTAAATCCGCTGGCCATCCGTGAGGTTGGCTTTCGACTCTTGACTACACTGCAAAATGTTAGTGTACAGTTGAGTAAAACAAGGAGAAGGTGGCACCTACACCAGGATCGCTTCCGTACGACCAGTACGTATTGGTCGCGTTGACCACGCACGCACAACCATGAGCCCATGCACTAGGATGAGAGGGGTATTAAGGCGGCGGCGGAGAAGAAGAAGGTTCGGGAGAAGACGCCGGGGATCGCTGCCGACGAGGACCTGGAGACTCGACGATCTCGGAGGCAACAGATAAGGGAGAGGGGTCAACACCATGCCCAGCCTCTTCTTGATCTATCAGCCAGTTGAGATAAGCAACCGGGTCCTCGGGAAGATTGCGAGACCTTTGGTACCCATCGCCCTCAGCGAGGAAGTCTTCTTCTTTCTTAGCACGGATCTTGAGGGAAGGTTGGTCAAGCCCATGGACCAAGAGAGAGGCGACTGACTGGGAAGGAGCAGACCGCATGTTGATTGTCTTGCAATCTTGGATTACTAAAGAGAGGTGAAGTGAGACAGTTGTAGTACCTCTTGGCCTCCCCGCCAAGACTGTGAGCGGGCTAGCGTCCTTAGCGAACGGTCACCCAGGCAATGCTTAGAGAGGATAACGGGAGTGATGGTGACAGGCGATGGTCTTCGAAAGTTTACCAGTCAAAGGAAGTGCCTAGGCACGAGCATGCCATGTTCGAAGCTTTCGAAGAGCATACTTGGCGAGAGAAGATCACCAGTGACATTTTGGAACATATGGCACTACAATGAAGGTCTCTGAGTATCATAAAGCATCGTATTCGAACACTTGTAGCACTTGAAGCTATCCTAGAGAAAAAGGAGATAACATCTGATGGTAGCTCATGTATGGTCATACTCTATCTATCCCCAGCGCCTTCACATTCATAGTTCTGCTGTATAGTACGTTTAAGCCAGGCTGCTGGCGCCAAAAGCCAACCCGGATCCGACGGGGTGCGCAGCTGATCGGCATGCATGAATTCGACAGTCACTTTTCCAGTGACGCGCTTTCGGCTTAGAGCACGAACCTCAGGAGCACCGCGAAAAATCTGTTCCCGAGGGGGTGTCTTCTCTTCCAATCGTTCCTGCATCTGAAGGTAGTAGTTCTCGAACTCCAAGTCGTCAATTGATACATGGAGGTTTCTAATCCGCAGTTGCAGGTAGAAGAAATCTTTGACACTTCCGCGTGGAGGGACGATTTTCGAGAATGTCGTGAGGCTGGTCTCAACCTCATGTAGGAGACCTTGGAGATTTGGATGAACGCCTCTTATCCATCTCGTGTACGTCCCCAAGTCGAAGCAGTTGTGTCCAAAGAAGACCTCTCGTACAACCGGCAGCAGCACTTTCGCCACTAAGCCCATTTCCAAAATATCAGCCAATGGCCTGAGAAATATCGACTCGTACTTCACGTTAGGCTTGTAGTACCCACGTGGTCGCCTCTCCAGTTTAGGCTCACAGCCTGCATGCTTTGTACTATGCGGATACAGCTTGTTCCCCTCGACTAGTACGTATTTCAAGATTTCGATGAGTATCTCCGTGGACGAATCAAGGAACCGGTGATGAGGCTGATTTGCGCCCCCGGGTATCGGTGGGAGGGTATCCGCGGCGGCGATGTGGATGTTTTCTAGCTGATCGGCAGCAACCAGAGATGGCAAAGAGGATGGCGGCATCTGCAACTAGTTAGATCAAAGGATAGATTGTGAAATATGTCGTATACATACTATGACTAGTGTTGGAACTGTCAAGAGATCGCTACTCGTGGAGACCTGCAACCAGTTACGGCGGCTAATGGGGTTTGGAAAACTATGGATTTTGTGGTTCGCAGAATCCTGGGCATGGAAGTATTGGAGACGGCGGTAGTCGATTGGAGGTCACAAGGTTGGAAAACTGTAAGTCAATGGGTGTATTGCGGACGTGCGCTCCCATTGTGCGAGTCACCTGGCGCACTCATCATTCCACGTAGCTGAATGACCTGAGAATTTTTGCACATCAAGATGCGGATACTACGTGTAGTCCTACATGCCATCAGTATAGTACGATGATGAGTAAGAGCAATAACAAGGACTGATGTCAGACAAAGATGGATCATGAAAAACCGACTACACCTGTAGACCATTAAGGTGTACGGCATCACTGGAAGATGAAACATGTATACTCATTGTCCCTTCATTCCTGCCAATGTTATTGCGACTGTCCCGTGACAGCATATGATAAGGCGCTACTGAAGCTATCAATTATCTACTTACCTATCATACTACAAGTCTGATGATAAAGACGGGGTCTGATTCCTGACAGTCAACAGGTTCCACTGTTGTTACGTGCCCGGAGTTGGATTTCACTTGCGTAGACAAGAAGCGCTTGACGTACCACACTACAAATATTTTCAAATTCACGCCCTTCACCATATTCCCCAGAACTAGTTCCATCAGACAAGCAAGCAAAGGATGAATCATTACGACTTTCGATATACGCAGAATGAGCCAGCTTGTGGCGCTCTCGCGATCAGTCAGTGTACAACCTGCGTAGTCACCAGATTAGCAGCACTGTATACTATACACATTTTACGAGGCGCTACCCGTTTGTTCCGCATATGAAGGTACCAAAATTCTTGATTCCTCTGAATGCTGGACCCAGTTCTGACAAGATGTTCAGCTACCATTGGGCACTCGAACCTCCTGTAATCATACTCCATACATACGCAGCTCGAGGACTACATAAATGATGTTTCCTGTACCGATGAACGCATCAGAGAACGACAACAGCTACGATGGGGGTCTTCCGCTCTATCGCACTTGAGTATATCGTCCTCGCGTACCGCTCTTGGTTGCCACCTGATACTGACTTTCGACTGTCTTGAAAAGCAATCTGACAGTACCTGCTCCACGACTCCGTCATGGGCCCGCACCTATTAAAATTTCAGGCCAAGCTCAACGCCGCACATCTCCAAGATCTAAACTTTCAGGGTATTGATGTGTTGACCCGGACTCGGTGTCCACGAAAGCACTTAACAAGCTAAATCCAGTCCTAGGTGATCGTCTTCGCAATCATGAAGGGTGATATTTTTCCGGAAGGTCATGATTCTGGAGTAACGCCGCGACAGATTATCACTGCGGTCTTGCTGACTTTTCGAGACCGCGCAGCGACGAAGAAAGAAACCATGATACGCATAGGCACGTGGGGCAGCGTCCAAGCCGTAGTCGACTATTACGGTCTCGCTGGTATACTGAAGTCCGAGAACAAGACTACTTTTTCGGGACAAGTAGAAAGCCACCTAAGTTACTGCGGTTGGTAGATCCTACTCTCGACCCTTTGAAAGGATGACTGGACGCCTGATGACGAGCGAACTTTCCATCACCACGCTAATCTGCCTCCAGATCTGGAAGCCAAGGTATACAAGCACTCATACGTCTATGGAAAAGTCATCGAGATTGTTGCAGCCATCATGTCTCCCAAAGACAAATTCCGAACGGAAGGATCAAATACCGGCCCGTGGCAAAGATTCCACAATGTCTAGTGCCTCGCGAACGTTCGACTGGTATCGCGCACGATGAAATTTCTAGTTACAGGTCTCTTGGTTCACCCGAAGACGTACTACGAGCGCGTCTAGTGAATCGAAGATTCAGCTTCGCCATCCGAGACAGCTTCTCCAAGAAGAACATGTTCGAACCGTACGACTCCGTTCCTACCCTGTACGATCATCCCATGGACTATGTTTGACACTGCAGCACTGTTGCCTGTGAGTGGCACAAGCGTATGAGCGAGCTAAGGCTTCTGAACTTCATTATGAAGTCGAACATCGATACACAGACCACTTCAGCTACCAACGAGATATACGCCGTGCGATTGAGTGTGCGATCCACAGCGATGACGGCTTGTCGTGATACAGATGTCTCAAACGACAGGCAGAATTTGATCATTCTGCTACCAGCAATCCACGGTACGGTAACCAAGAATATTTGACCGCCGTTGACTTGTCTAGAGGCACAACTTCAACAGTACGTCCATCTATAGTGTATAACATTGTACGGTGTACCGAATAGCTTACGGTGGGCTGCGATTACGTCTGCGCGGTAGAGGTCGGTTCTGCGCGTAAAGCGGATCGATTGCTCGGGAATGGGTTCGGTGTGGTTTATGGGGTAGAGAGAGGATGCCACAAGATACGCAGGTATCGTGCAAGAGGCTACTAGTGGTAGACCTTTCAAACCACTTCCAAGGCCAAGGGCCTGAGCGATAGCTAGCGAAAAGGATACAACAAAGACGCTGCTAGTAATCATAGGCTGTCATCTAGACGCCATGCGGAAATGGTGGAATCTGCGTGTCCACTGGAGAGAGGATGTACTGTTGATGCATTTGGAGAGGTCGGTGGTTGCTCATTCGTGTGGTGGCTGTTCATTGTGAGAGGGACGTCGTACGTGGTGGTAAGCTTCGCGTGCTCCAGGTGCGCATCTCTTGGCCTCCGTTGCGCACAGACAAAAACCGCCCCTTTCTATTAGCAGGCATCTGTTACCAACCCCAACTCTGCCTAAGGTTCGATCTCTCAACCGACTTCATGGTTTTGCACATATCTACGCCGCGCTTCTTGCCTGTATAAATGGTCATTCACGTGCATACCCCGCAACCGGCATTGAGACACGCATGGATGGCATGAACGATCTTGAGAACAAATTCGATCCTCCTCTACGTTGCCATCAACGTCACTCGAAGCACGCATACAATGCTCGTTCACGTAACCTCCGCTACGTCGCTATCGTTAGGCCTTGAACATGTCGGTGGGACTTGAGAAAGCCCTCAAATTCGGGTTGCTTCAACACGCAGCGGCTCACCACTGCAAAGCATCAATAAACGCCAGGAAAGCCATGTTCATTTCTTTTGAGCGAGATGACCAGACAAGATAAGAGTGAGGTCGAAAATCGCGCATGGTTATAGGCCGAAACGGCAGAAGCTTGATTCCGTGCATCGTAGCGTGGCTGTGTAAGTGTTCGAAAATCGCTCACGACTAACCATCAACGGCACCGAACAACATCATCACCAATGAATTATCCTGCTCACGTGGGAAAAGGTCTGGCGGGATACCTCTGGCGGTTGCGATTTACCTGTTCCAGGATCCTGGTCCTGTCCCAGGTGGTATGAGGTATTTGTGCGTCGAATCGCTTCGACTCGACCATGACAAAGAGGTGAAAGATCTTGTGCCACATTGTTGGTACAATCTCACGTAGCCTAGCTTTTGATGGATCTTTTACGTCCTAGAAACGCCTTCTAGAGCAAACAAACACGTGTTTGAGGCGCTGCTAGAGCTGCCAGAGCAACGCTGCTCGTTAAGACGGCAAGTGGTTCTCCTACTTGTCACAGTATAAGTCGCGCTTCATGCATCTTTGAATTCCGTGCTACCTTTTCTCTCGCTTTCTGGCTCGTCTCTACTTCTTCCTCGCACGTTTCTTTTTAGTGCTCCATACAGTGTCTAATCCGCCCCATTGACACGTCCGTACATGGATCAAGAGGAAAAGGTCGCACCTCGCGTCCGTTTCGGAGAACTACGCCTTCCAGACGAGGAAGAAGGCTACGTGACGCACGAACGTCGCCATGAGCGCAGTCTATCGCGACGGTCAAGTGTGGGCAGTCTCTCCATTCGCAGTGCCGGAGGAGCTCGCACTGTTCAACCCGAAACTGCGCTTCCCATCACTTGTGAGCAATGCTTCCATATGGACCACATGTGAGACTCATACTAACCTCATAATTCAACACTCAGACCGTACGCTTTCTATTGAGATCGATGAAGGTCAACACAAGAAGCAGATCGAGGTGAAGAAAGCCAAGGAGAAGACTGCCGTTGGTAAGTTTACTTGAAAATAGTGTAGCTATTGGTACTAATTGCACTTCTACAGACTTAGCAGACCTAGAATGGCATACACTCGCCGTCCATGAGCTGTGTCGCCGCCTCTCCGTCGATATCGAACAGGGCCTTTCAGAAGATCAGACAAAGCGTCGCCTCAGCGAACATGGGCAAAACAAAATGACACCTCCGCCCTCAGGCCTGCTCGGAAAAGTCACAGGCTACTTTTTTGGGGGGTTCGGTAGCATCCTCATCGTTGCTGGTATACTAGTGTTCGTTGCTTGGAAGCCTCTCGGCAACCCGCCAGCTGTGGCCAACTTGGCGCTTGCGTGTGTATTGATTGCTGTTTGGCTCATTCAGGCCGCTTTCAATGCGTGGCAAGACTGGTCGACAAGTAGAGTGATGGCATCTATCGGAACAATGCTACCAGATCAGTGCATCGTTGTGCGCAACGGGTCACATGCTAGCATCTCAGCATTGGACCTAGTGCCTGGCGATGTCATTGTCATCAAGCAGGGCAACAAGCTGCCCGCCGATGTCCGTTTCGTCGACATCTCCAGCGATTCCATGTTCGACCGTGCGATCCTAACTGGTCAGTAGTACGCGCACAGCCTGTGTACGAAGACTAATATACACTAGGTGAATCCGAGCCTATAGTAGCTACCGTCGAAGCAACCGAAAACAACTATCTAGAGACCAACAACATCGGCCTACAAGGAACACACTGCATATCTGGCGCCTGCTTGGGTGTGTGCGTTGCCACTGGGGACAATACCATCTTTGGTCGCATCGCAAAGCTTACCTCAGATCCAAAGACCGGCATGACACCCCTCCAAAAGGAGATCCTACGTTTTGTGCTCATCATCTCACTCTTCATCACGTGTGTCGTGGTTCTAATTGTTGTTCTCTGGTATGTTTGTGGTTGGTCTCGAGCGACATGCTTATGCTTAGTTGTCTACGAACTGAAGGATTTGTACTCACGCGTTTCAGGGCTGCATGGCTGAGAAAATCTTACCCCACTTGGATCGATGTACCTCTTCTCATCGTCAGTTGCGTTTCCTGCGCTGTCGCATGTAGGACACTACCAATTCGTACATCCACCAGATGTGTGCTGACTTTTATTTTCCCCTCTAGTCATTCCTGAAGGCCTACCGATCGCACTCACCACGAGCTTGACTATAGTCGCCAATATTATGCGAAAGAACAAGATCCTTTGCAAGTCGCTGAAAACTGTCGAAACGCTGGGCTCTGTTTCAGTAATCTGCTCTGACAAGACTGGAACATTGACCAAAAACAAGATGGTGGTCACAGACATTTATGCAGCGGGCGAGGAGTACACTACGGATGCTGCGCGTGACATGATGGCGGTGTTTCGGTCTGAGAAGGACCTCACGGCGCCCTCCAAACCCAACCTTAGTATCATGGATCACGTTCGTGTCCTCGGTGGCCTTTGCAACTCTGGCGAGTTTGATGTTGCCACTTCACATCTACCCATCGCGGAACGCAAGATCAACGGTGATGCCACGGATCAAGCCATACTTCGACTTTCTGAGACTCTCGGCTCAGTGGCTGAGTTGCGTCGCGACTGGAAGAAAGTCTTCGAGATTGCGTTTAACAGCAAGAACAAGTTCATGATCCGAGTTATGACACCTACCAATCAAACGCCAACAAGCAACAATGCCACTCTCATGGTCAAAGGAGCTCCTGACATCCTCCTGCCTCGATGCGACCTTCTCCTCGACGAAAAAGGCGAGGAAATGGAGCTTACCGACGCCCAACGCCTTCGTATCGAGACCATCAAAGACAGCTGGTCCCGCCAGGGCAAGCGTGTGATACTTCTCGCTCGCAAGCCTACCATTGTACCGTTTTCCAGCCATGCTGAGAAAGAAGTACTCGTCGCTGCCCGAGAGGGCCTTACGTTCGTCGGCATTGTCGGTATTGTAGATCCACCTCGTGATGAGATTCCGGAGGTGGTGCGTATCCTTAGAGGGGCTTCGATTCGTATCTTCATGGTGACTGGCGACTTCAAGCTCACGGCTCAAGCAATTGCGGAGGAGTGCGGAATCATTTCGAACTCGGCCTTGGTTGATGATGTCAGCACTCTCGGTCGAGATGGAAAGATTGGAACTAGTAAGCAGTCAATTGTCTTGAGCGGTCCCGAACTCATCACTCTGAATGCGGCGCAGTGGGATCAACTTTGCCAGTATCAAGAGATTGTGTTCGCTAGGACGACGCCTGAGCAGAAGCTCCGTATCGTCAAGGAGTTCCAGGCACGCGAGAACATCGTCGGTATGACAGGTGATGGTGTCAATGATGCTCCATCGCTCAAAGCCGCCGATATTGGTATTGCCATGGGCAGTGGTTCAGACATCGCCATCGAAGCTGCTGACATGGTTCTTCTCGACTCCTTCGCCGCCATCATCGAGGCTGTCCAGTACGGTCGACTAGTCTACGACAACCTGAAGAAAACCATAGTGTACTTGCTTCCCGCAGGTAGTTTCAGTGAGCTGTGGCCGGTCGTTACCAATGTCGCATTTGGCATTCCGCAGATCTTGTCGTCTTTTCTGATGGTAGGTACACCTGATTTTGATGCTGGATGCTTATCAGCTAACGATGTTCAGATTATCATTTGCTGTCTCACCGACTGTGCTGCCGCTATCACTCTTGCCTACGAAAAACCAGAGGCCGATGTCATGCTTCGCCCTCCCCGCAACCCCAAGAAAGACCGACTGGTCAATGCTCGACTCATCTTCCATGCCTATTTTGTTGTCGGTTTGCTACAGTGCTTTTTGGCCTTTACTATGAGCTTCTGGTGGATGAAGCGTCAAGGAGTTCCGTTCACGGCAATGTGGTTGAAGTTTGGCGTCTACGACGAAAAATACGATCCGGACTACATTACGGAAGTCGCCAACCAGGCCTCGAGTATCTACTTCGTCACACTGGTAATCATGTAAGTTTAAAAGAGACAATGACATGAGTTGCCAGCTGACATTAATGACAGGCAACTGTTCAACCTACTTGCTACTCGCACCCGTAGACTCAGCATCTTCCAGCAGCCACCGATCTTCAACAAAGCGACTCAGAACTGGTCGCTCTTCCCTGCCATGATCTTCGCCATCGTTGTTGTCTTCATATTCTGCTACATTCCATCTCTCCAAAACACTATCCATACAAGAACAGTGTCCGTCGAGCACTGGTTTCTTCCGGCTGCTTTTGGCATGGGATTGCTCATCCTCGATGAGGCAAGAAAGTATTGCGTGCGCACGTGGCCCAACGGTCTGCTTGCCAAGATTGCTTGGTGATGCACCTTGTCCCTATCTAAGGATACCAGTTACTTGGCCCGCTTGGCATGGTATCGTTGCGGAGGGTAGCTTGTCGGACAGTCAGGATGCATAGCAACCCTAAACAGAACATAGTCATATTCGCCACGTCGTGAGATTTGGCACGCGCGTATCACGTCTCCAAAATAAACAGAGTCAAACCTCTTCTTTTTATTCATCAGCAACACGATCCAGAGCCGTGCCTCCTTTCCACATGCTTAATCGTCCCACAATGCAGTATGTGACTCCTGACTTCAGCCGCAATATCTGGAGATGCACAACCCCTGCCATCGGCAATTCTCCATGCGATACCTCACACAGACTTGAATCTGCCTTGCATAACGAAGAGTCGCGTGGCTGAATTGCCGGTAAGTAAGTGCAAGGGACCTTCATCAGGTGGCGCCACTTTAAAAATCTTGTAATACGAGGGCTGCCGCAAAGGACAGCCCAGAACACAGGCTTGACCACATTGGTGGCGGCTAATAGCGAACAAAACACAATTGGCTTTGTGCGTGAGGGACGTTAGATGAATGTTGTGATGAAAAGAGGAATAGCTTGGTGGCTGCGGATGATTCTCCATGTGGCAGAGGAAGTGTCACTCAATGAGTGTTAGCGCCTGCTCCGGAGTGAAGAGCCAAGCGAAGACGCCTCGAAAACTCCGCCAAACCTTGCTCTGACGACCTCATCATTTCGTATGCCAGCAACGACGCACCACTAGCATCCCCGACGCCGTGAGAGTCTCGAAACACAAAAGCGATTTCAATGCATGATATCTCAACGGTCTAAGGCGTGTTCTCGTCGATGCACGGCTGTTCTTCGCCATTTACTGGCGCCCAGGAGTGCTTCCAACGAAGCCAGGAGCCCGGTATAATGTTCGAGTTAACGTCCACATATACCCTTCAAGTCCGGATATGAGATCATTCTTGGCGTTTATGTTTCCCTACACTCTATTACCACGCATCTTCACCGCACAATGATATCAACTTGACACCAAAGCTTCCATGGAGGCCCAAAGGCACCTCCCGCACAACGCAATATGGCCAACGTGGAAGCCTGACTACTTCTCATCTCTTTAAGCCTCAC
Source organism: Alternaria brassicicola (assembly GCA_002796735.1). Taxonomy (NCBI): domain Eukaryota; kingdom Fungi; phylum Ascomycota; class Dothideomycetes; order Pleosporales; family Pleosporaceae; genus Alternaria; species Alternaria brassicicola. The sequence continues at coordinate 346,783 of PHFN01000006.1, read as the reverse complement.
CACGACCTCCAGAAGCCCTCCGTTGAAGAGTCTGAAAGCTCCAGAGAGTCAAAGCGTGCATGTAGTATCAGCTGTATGTTCGAGTGGCGGATGGCCCACGTTAATTTGGGTGGTAATGCTGATCATCACCCCACGCTTGAGTTTTGTCAACGTGTGACGCTTGAAACGCTGTAAGCGGGTACGACTGACGGAGTTCTACACGATGAAAGCCTACACAATTGACAACAGTCGAGCTCACGACCTGGTGCCCGTAAAACATCTCCAGACTTTCTACAACATCCTATGGAGCTCTTCGGGAGACAACCTATCGATCGTAAAGTCTTGCGGATTTTGTCCCCCGAGAGACGCTCGGCGGTCATTATACCGCTCCCTACCTGCTATTGAAATAGGAGCCAAGTGTCTTGGAAGTTACAGCATATGGGCACCTTACCGTCAATGTCACAGTCGTAATATAGTGGGCGGCAAATCTGAAGCCTGCATCCGGGGCACCGGGCTCGTCGGTGGTAAAATCAGCAGTTTGATTTGCCAGCGAGCGTGACAAACTGAAGCGGTCTTCCCAGTGCATACTCCAGAATTTGCTATTCTTTGGTTCATCATACGAAGTGGGTGAACAATATGCGTCGCAAACTTCCCCAGCCCAATCATTATACCACCTTATATTAACCCCATGATTTGCAGGACGGATCGATCAGAAGCTTCCCGTGGTCCGGCAGTTGTCCTCGTGGACAAAAGCAATTCGGTAATTACTTTCGCGGTCTCATTATAAGAGAAGTTACTACGAAACGTGGTTGTTGCTTCGAGTTCTGCGTCTCTTTACACATCATCCTTCATTCTGCCGAGTATCACTCACACGCTCAAGAGTCGAAGACTACACTACGGTCGTTAGTAACGATGCAGTTGGCTATCTTCCTTGCTGCGGCCACGGCCCTTGCCGGCAATGTGGCCGCACAGAACATGCTGCGGTTTGCTTGCTCACAACTTGTCGTTGAGCGAACAGATCCCCTTGTCAACCCTGGCGTGAAGTATACACCCCATCTTCATCAGATCGTCGGAGGCGACTCTTTCAACATCACAATGGACCCCGCAAACGACCCCGCACAACTTTCCAAGTGCACGTCCTGCAGCTTCGTCCAGGACAAGTCCAACTACTGGACCGCTGTCATGTTCTTCAAGGCAAAGAACGGTAAGTTGTGGTCGTACGAAAGGCATGTGAGATATACACTGACTTCGTATCTCTGCATCTCCAGGGACGTACATTCGTGTGCCTCAGGTATGTAACATCGTCGCGTGAAAAGGGGACGACAAGGCAAGCTGCTGACTCATGACTCAGATTGGAAACGGTGGACCACAAGGAAAACTCATCAACGACGGCGGTCTCGATGTCTACTACATCCCTAGTGGCAAAGTCACCGCCTTCAAGAAGGGCTTCCGCATGCTTGCAGGCTCAGCCACCAATACCGACAACAGCAAAGTCAAGCTCGCCAACATCTGTCATCGCTGCTGGACTTCCCCATCTGAAAGTACCTTCGTCGGTGGTGCACCTTGCTCAGGTAGTGACACTGTTGCCATCCCCAAGGACCCCAAGTGTAAGCTCATTCGCCAGACCATCATCTTCCCTACCTGCTGGGACGGCAAGAACCTTGACTCGCCAGATCATCAGAGCCACGTTGCTTATGGCCAAGGCTCAGGTGCTACTGGAGGCGGCGCTTGCCCATCTACTCACCCTGTCAAGCTCCCTCAGGTCATGTACGAACTGATGTGGGATGTCAACAAGTTTGCCGACAAGAGCTTGTGGCCCACTGATGGCTCGGATCCCTTCATTTACAGCATGAACATTGGGTACGTCTACTCGCCTTCTTTACTTTCATCTAGCAACCCCGTCTCCAATGAACTAGAATACGGCTAACTGTGAACTTCTAGCGGTGCCGCTGCACACGGTGACTACGTCTTCGGTTGGGAAGGCGACTCTCTTCAGAAGGCCATGGACAATAACTGTAACCTCAACACCGCTTGCCCCAAAGCTGGTCTCACCGTCCAGCAGCCTTCTCAATACAACGCTTGCAAGAAGAATCAACAAGCTCCTGAGGAGGTTGACGGCTGTAAGTATCTCCTTCCCACCTGCTTGACTATGGCGCGAAGTTAACACACGCATTACAGGGCTCAAGGAAATGCCGCTCGGCGCCAGTGCCATCAAGGCCTAGACAAGATCGACCCTTGCGCCCATCTTATGACTACTGTCAATCCATTGCTACCGCCTCGCTTACCCATCGCTCAGAGTTGTTAGGGTTGGTGCTTTCTGCTTAGCACTCATTTGGCATTATCTTGTATAATTCTTTAGATCGCAGAGCAAAATGGAACTACAATTTCTTGTTGCCGAAGCTGTGCGTGCCACCATATAATCTGCTTGTGATGTTGTCGTTCACCAACTGTTCGCCGCAGCCGCTTCCTCTCCTCTTTCCTCCACGGTCGGCCCTACTATACAAGCGGCATCGCCACAGCATAGCTCTCCAGGAGCACTGACGATTTTAGAACAACACTACCACTTTTCTCACTTGATACACTCTCGCGTAGCTAAGAGTCGAAGTCCTAAAACTTGACATTGAGCGATACCAAACACAACTGAAAGTCGATCCCTCACAACTAACATGTGAAGACCCAAAGTCGACATTGCAGCACCAAGAAGTCTCAAAGAAATACTAGACGCCTCTACTATGTCAAGGTTATTCAATCGAAGCACAAAGGATTTATACAGAAGTATGCCCTAGCCATTTTCCCCCAGAGTCTACACCATGCATCACATACCGCACGCAGCCCTAAAGCTTCTCCGTAGCATTCCCCGTCTCTCCCGTGCTCGCAACCCCATTTCTACCCAACAGTGCCTGAAAGTTCTGGTTCGCACCTGCGGAAAAGTCATGCGTGATGTAGTTGTACACATCATGCACTGGAATAGATGCGCTAGTTGAAGAGGGATTTGACACTTTGCCCTGCGCACAAGCGAAACCAAGGCGTTTGCTACCATTGGGATCGATGCGAACAGTGCCGGATGAACCGGTGTAGGTGGTGCAGCCGGTGCACTTTACCGTGAATTGCCAGTGCGTATTGTTTGACTTGTTGCCAGTTGTGAGGGACGTGTAGGTTGCTGAGGGGTATTGTTGGGGCGTGGAGTGACCGCTATAGCTCATGTTAGCATCTCATTGTGGTGAATTTTGGAGAAGGGTAGTTTACGTGGCCCATCGTGAAGATACGGTTGGTTTTTGGCCGTTGGGATATGAGACTGTGAGAGGGTTGCGGACCATGCTGCCGCCCCATGCCAGGCCGACCCAACCGAGAGAGTTGGGCGCAACGACTTGGAGGACTACATCGTAGGGCTGGCCTGCTGGAACGTTGGCAGGCTGCGCTATGCGGTAGATGATGTTGGAGTTGAGTGTTGCCGCTGCTTTGGTTTCGGAGAATGTGAACCCTGTTTCTGAGTCCACATAGCTCACGGCGCGAGGGGTTAGACGCTGTGATTCAGATGTGGGCCATGCCTGAGCTATATGCTGTCAGTCGAGAACGCAATCTGTATTAGATGGAATTTCTCACCGAGGCCAGCCAAAGCCGCGAGGCCATATGTGAGTTGCATCTTGACTATTCCACTGAAGCAAAAGTCCTTGGGCTGTTGAAGGCAGCGCGGTCACACGAGAAGCAGGCTTTTGAATGCCAAATGAAGTATAAAAAGATACTGTGCGTGTCACAAGCAAGATCTGGAACGACAACATGTCTTAATAAGAACGAATGGAGACTCGCCAAGATGCCGCACTGAAGATCCATCCACTCAATAGCCACAGTGTAAAGTGCAAAGCGGCGATATGCAAGCACGCGTGCAAGATAAACTAGAATAGCAGCCAGCTTATCCAGGTTAAGACCCTACTGCCACGCGTGACTGACTTCAGTATGATCCGGGTGTGAGGTTCTGAGGCTTCCGGAGCGTGGGCCTACATCCATAGGGAAGTCTCTGATTACCACTCCAAGCCATTGTCGAACTCTCTTTGGTGAATGTGACCTTGCGAGTACGGTGAACACGCTGTTTCTGGAAGGTCGTGAGTGACGGTACGACGTTCGTTGCGTGGGTTGTGAGAGGTTGATGAATTTACCCGCATAGTGTGTAGAGTGCAGGATAGATGGGGTTGTGTATCGAAGAAGTGGAGATGCGTTGCCATGCGCCCAGGAAACATAATGCGACTATGGAGTATGTCAGTATTCCCGGCTTAACACGCACCGAAACTGAGAAGGAGGTTGATAATAGACTGCACCAAGAAGGCTGTAATGCAAATGTATTGCTCATGGAAGCGTGTAAGCGAGATGATCGTGATCCTGAACTATTTCGACTGAATATACCCCAGACGTCGAATGGTGATGCCACCGCACGCGAGCGCCACGCCATGCACTCACTCCGAATCGCTTCCCCACATCTCTCTTGTGGGGCAGTAACACTCATAGAAATCCACGCGGAATTTAGATGGCTTGCCGTTTGTGGCGCTGCGAAGCTTATCGCAGGAAGCATGATCTCGTAATCGATGGTGAAACGTCGATATTAGTACTGTCCGTGTGTAGTCTCTAGGGTAGCGGTCCCCGGCCTGCGAATCGGCATTTTTGCAGTCGATATCGAGGCTCAGAAAATGAAGTATAGGTATGGTGTAACACACCAGCTTTGTGAGAAGTGGTAATATATGCCGCTCGTGTAATGACAAGGTATATGGTATTAGATTGCCTTGGCGTACCTAGGGATCTGCGCTTTAAAAGTGATATATAATATTACAGATGGCGTACAAGTCGTCGCTCATACTTTTGCCACCACAGTTCAGCCGTCCGTGACCTTCTGCAATTTCTGCGCAACTACGCAAATTGACCTGAGGATACCCATCTTTGCCTGCTGTGCACCTCCGGATCTCGCGAACCAGAACGCGGCACCAGCGATAGAAGCAAGCGCCAAACCAACCACGCCGTGCAGTATCTTGGCCTGTCTCTGTGACGCTTGGATAACCTCGGAGTATCGCAAATTACTGAACGTGACCCGTGAATACTGAGTAGCCCAGCCAGCACTCGGGATGTAGAGGTAGAGCTGCTCTTCCACCCACTTTCGTAATAGATATAGCGGCTTCTTGACGTCGCTTGCCATCTCGCGGTAATTGCCCATGGCAAGATCATTGATGGCGTGCGCATCAGGAGTTCGCTCTTTGGTGTATTCACTTAGTGCCTTGGATCGATTGTTGGGATATCTGTCAACAAAGTCAAACAGAACGCGCACATCTTCCAGTCCAGCGTTCATCCCTTGACCGTAGAATGGTACCATGGCATGGGCAGCATCTCCCACTATGACGCCGGAATCCTCGTAGTGATATGGAGTGCATTTAACTGAAATCAAAGGCAGGTGCTGGTTGGATGTGTACTGCTTGCGGAGGTCATCTTCTGTGATGAGGTCTGGCACCACACCTGGGAACTTCTCATCAAAGTACTCAACAACTTTTTCAGATGCATCCAACTGCTCAAATCCTTCCCTAGTCAAGAACAACGTAGATGTGAATGTCTTGTCAAGGTTTGGAAGCGCAATGAACATAGACTCGTCCTGAGGCCAGATGTGTAGATAATTTGGGGGTATCCGGAAGTCGCCGTTAGGTGCGGGTGGAACGTGAAATTGGCACCAAAGTTTATCGATGTACTCTTGCTGGAACGACATGGGGACGAACTTCATCAAGTGATATCGCACCGCTGAGTGTGCACCATCAGCACCGATCATAAGGTCGAATCCGATCTCGAACTCGTCGCCCTGCTCCTCAGGCGACTTAGTTCGGTGCTCGAACCATGCGGTCTTTTTGCGAAAATCTGCGCCGACCAGTTTGTGATTAAACATGAGCTTAACATTCGGCATGGCCTCTAGATAGTCGAGCAAAGTCTTATTCAGGCCCGTTCGATCCATAGCCAGCAGGCTCTACTCGAGTTAGCGCGAAACAAAGTCAACTGAAGAAATTACGCTTACTCTTCCTCTCGCGTCGTATATCTGTGGTTGTCGAACATACTCTCCATCCTTCCTTATATGGATCATGCGACCATGCATGGGGAACGTCTCTGCCAGTACTGCATCGGCAAGGTCGGATAGCCCGGTCTTGCGAAGGGAGTGGATGCCCCGCTCAGAAAGAGCAAGATTGATAGACTTGGAGAAGTTTAGTGGTGTGGTGTTGGGGTCTCGAAGATCTGACTAGCGTTAGGGTGCTCGCTAGAACCGAGATGGTGTACAAGTCAAATCTTACCTGCTCTTAATTCGTAGACCTCTACCTCGAATCCACGAACGGCCGCATAGAGTGCAGCCAACGAGCCTACTGGCCCGGCTCCAACCACAACTACCTTCTGCGTCATGGTGGATGGGAGGCAGTGAGAGCGACGATGGAGTAAAAGATGCTTAATTCACTAGTCCGTGTTCAGAGGCGAGGTGGTGTGAGGTGGAGAGTAAGAGAAGGCAAGAAAGGAAAAAGGGAAAAACACATTTTCTACAGGGAAGAGAAAGTCGAGACGCGGGTGGAAAATTGTCAAACCATTACCAGAAAGTCAAAGAGTCAGATGGGAATGGCAAAGTAGGGCTCATGAAGCACGTCAAGACCGAAAAAGGTAAGCGCGACCTATGGCCAGCCGCTACTGAGTAATCAGCGATCGGCGGCCGGCGGCCTGGACCCCTGCAACGATTTCCGACTTGACAATGCGGCGGCGTAGGAGCGAGAGAGAGTAACCATCCACCAGGTCTTTTGTGCGCGACCCGCTACAACACACGGACAGCTTCGTAGCGCGCTATCGACGGCAACGCCTGAAAAAAATACAGGCCACTTTCCACGCCAGCCACACTTTCTGTCCCTTTTTACACCAGCGCACGCAATGGCCACAGACGCCCCGCGCAAATGCTCAGGCAATGACTGCGAGAACGATGCCGGCTCTCTGCAATGTCCAAACTGCCAGAAGATAGGAAAAGAAAGCTACTTCTGCTCGCAAGACTGTTTCAAGCGCAACTGGGTACATAGTGAGACTGCTCTTACATTGCAGACAAGACAATCTAACGGCCTCGCAGAGTGAGCACAAGAAGGCGCACAAGTCACAAAGTAGTATTCTCCAAAACATCTTTACGCCGAAAGTAGTTTCTCACCCGGATCCAGCTACGGGTCACTACAACCCATTCCCCACGTACTCGTACACCGGCGCCCTAAGACCCGTATACCCGCTCTCGCCGCGCCGCGAAGTTCCCAAGCACATTCGACACCCCGACTACGCCAAGGATGGTATACCACGCTCGGAGCAGGTGTTTGTGAACAGGAACAAAATCACGATCCTGAACAAGGAGGAGCAAGATGCGATGCGCAAGGTGTGCCGCTTCGGCCGAGAGATCTTGGACATTGCAGGAAGAGCGGCAAAGCCTGGGGTCACTACCGATTATATCGATGAGATTGTCCATAAGGCTACCGTTGAGCGCGACGTAAGAGCGGCAATCATAGGAAGACTGAGAGATGTGCTGACAGCAATAGTCTTACCCATCACCCCTCAACTACTGTCACTTTCCCAAATCCGTATGCACGTCGCTGAACGAGGTCATCTGCCACGGCATTCCCGACCAGCGCGTACTCAAAGACGGCGACATCTTGAATGTCGACATTTCTGTCTACCACGGCGGTTTCCATGCGGATCTGAATGAAACATTTTACATTGGAGACAAGGCTTTGGCCAACCCAGATGCGGTGCGTGTCACGGAGACGGCACGAGAGTGCTTGGACAAGGCAATTGAGATTGTCAAGCCAGGCACACTGTTCCGTGAGTATGGAAACGTCATCGAGAAGCACGCAAAGAGCAAGAACTGCAGCGTAATCAGGACGTACTGCGGGCACGGTGTCAACCAGCTATTCCATTGCGCGCCCAACGTTCCTCATTACGCAAAAAACAAGGCAGTTGGATCGGCAAAGCCTGGAATGTGCTTCACCATCGAGCCCATGATCAGTGTTGGTTCGCACAGGGACAAGACATGGCCCGATGAATGGACCAGTGTCACCCAAGATGGCTCTCTGACAGCACAGTTTGGTAAGCCCTACGCATTCGTCCATAGATATTTTCCACAACTGACTTGTTATAGAACACACCCTACTCGTAACAGAGGATGGCGTAGAGGTTCTGACTGCGCGACTACCAGACTCGCCTGGCGGTCCGGTGCAGATGCCGGGGATCACAAACGGGGAGACAAATGGCGAAGCAAAAGCAGCAGCTTAAATAAACAAAAAGCTAGGGCATTTGGGGTTCCACAGAGCTACACAATGCCACCTCCCTTAGTGGAGTGCGTGGCGTAGGTCAAGAAGACGGGGCTTTGCTCTGCTCGACACTTGACAGATGTGATGGGCATTTTTTCATCCATCAGCATTGCTCGTGATGGCTGTTTGTATCAGTGCACATAGCTAGTATTTCTGTCTCTGCGCATGACGTTTCGTTTCAGCGAAACATTCTTAACGTCCGTGAGATCATCAACCTTGCGTCGAACATCGGTCGGACGATGATGGCCCGCTCAACGCACACCTGCAAGCGAGGCAAATGACGCTAAGGGTGCCTGCCCGCTGTTCAGGGAAGCAACTCGTGCCTCCGCCTCAAACGTCATCCAAACATCTCTGCCCAACTCCCACCAGAATTTGAACGAGCTTGCCAATTGCCGTGGCTCTCCAAGATTTCACTATCGCAATACGATCGTGTAACTCCACCGCCCACCCACGTCATCGCAACTTCCAGCTAGGCCCCGCGCACGAGCTAGCTTCCCGCGTTCTAGTTCGGCAGCCTGCAAACACACGACCGCATCCGAGTCCTGAACATCTGTCGTCTATCTGTCTATCCGCATACAGGATCCTACTGGCGATATAGCTAGTCTGTTCCCAACCTTCTCCATACGACATAGCCGTGCTACGCTGCACACGACGCTCCCACAATGACTGGCGAAGCATGGTTGTACCTGTTGGCGGTGCTGATAAATGCCGTCAACCTGTTCCTACAAGTCTTCTTCACTATCATGTACAGCGATCTGGAATGGTGAGTGAGCTCCAAACATAGCACACCATGGCATAGCCTCCTTTGCGACACAGCCTGTATCTTGATCAGCACATGCTAATTTTGCGCCAGCGACTACATCAACCCCATCGATCTCTGCAACCGCTTGAACACCTACATCATCCCCGAAGCCGCTGTCCACGCTTTCCTGACCTTCCTGTTCCTCATCAATGGATACTGGATTGCGCTGATTCTGAATCTGCCTCTGTTGGCGTGGAACGGAAAGAAGTACGTCGCAGAATAGGGCTATAGTATGGAACTAGGAACAATGCTGACAGTAACAGGATCTTTGAGAATCAACATCTTTTGGACGCGACGGAGATCTTCAGGAAGCTCAACGTGCACAAGAAGGTACGACAGGAGGGTTTACCGAGTACATGACGTTGGGCTAACAAACACGCAGGAATCCTTCATCAAGCTGGGTTTCCACCTGCTCATGTTCTTCTTCTACCTCTACAGCATGATTGTCGCCCTCATCCGCGATGAGTCTCATTAGGTGGGGACCTCGCCCTTCGTCTTGATTGTGGGGACCTTTGTGGCTGTACTGGTTACATGGAACTACTACGAGACACGAATTCAAAAGCGGGTAAAGGACGGCGGATAGATACACTTGATATCCGGCTCAGGTAGAGGAGCCACGCGTACGCATATTGCTAGCGGGAGGACACGAATGATTGCTGGTGTAGGATAATGTGGGACGCTCGAAGCAATGGGTTTGGCGGCAGAAAGCGCACACAGGGAAGGATTGAACGAGTTTATGTCCTGATGGGTTACGATAGCGTCATGTTAGCTCTCGTGAATGGAACCCATTTTTCACATGTAATACCGCGCATACTACGCAATACATGGTCGAGCATGGTCCGTGCTCAGTCACTCGCATTTTCTGGTGAGCTGGTAAGCTTCCGACTCCATCACCATACTCGTCACTCCTCCCCACCCACCTATAAACCTTGCCAAACACCAAGATCAAAGCCGTCGCCGATACCTGCACGCGCAGTGACCCTAATTAAGTACTCGAAAACACCTACAATGGCTGCCGGAGGCTCAGGCAGAGTGCCAACCGGGTTCGCTGCAGAGACGTACATCAGCGACCATACTTTCCGCCAAGGCCAGCGCGCAATCGAGTCAGGCGCAGGGTCGAAGAAGAGGAAGCGAGAGGGCAAGGGCGACTCAAGTGTTGTAACTGGCGCTGGCGCATACAAGGGACCTTGGGCAAAGTATGAAGAAGAGAGGCCAGACGCTGCCTCAGATGACGAGTTCGGATCGGACGTGGAAGTGGAAATAGTCTACGAGGAAGACGAGATCATCGACAACGCTGCGCCCATGCAAAAGAAGCTCGCTGGCACAGACTACCGCGACACCGAAGCCGAAGGCGAGACGAGCGAGTTTGTCGGTAGCCAGCAGTACGACTATCAGGGACGGACGTATATGCATGTGCCCACGGATCTCGACATCAAACTTACCGGCGATTACGAGCCTAAGAACTTCATACCGAAGAAGCTTATTCACACCTACAAATACCACACCAAGTCGATTACCCAGGTGCGCTTCATGCCTGACAGCGGTCATCTCCTACTCTCTGCCTCGGCCGATTCGAAGATTGCGCTGTGGGACGTCTACCACCAACGCGAGCTCCTGCGCACCTACTCTGGGCATACGAAATCGGTTGTTGACATCGACTTCAACCCCAGCGGCACACAATTCATCTCCGCAAGTTACGATCGCTACATGAAGCTATGGGACACAGAGACTGGAAAGTGCTTGAACAAGTTCACGACTGGAAAGACGCCGCATGTCGTGCGCATCAACCCCAGTATGCCACACGAGTTCCTGGCTGGTATGAGCGACAAGAAGATTCTACAGTACGACACAAGAAGCGGAGAGATGGTGCAAGAATACGACCACCATCTCGGACCTGTCAACACAATCACCTTCTGCGACGAAAACCGCCGCTTCATTACCACATCAGACGACAAATCTCTGCGCGCTTGGGAATACGGCATTCCCGTACCCATCAAGTTCATCGCCGAGCCCTACATGTTCTCCATGGTCCGCTCCTCGCCCCACCCGTCAGGCAAATACGTCGCCTTCCAATCGTCCGACAACCAGATCACCGTGTACAGCTCTACGGATCGCTTCCGACAAAACCGAAAGAAGAGTTACCGAGGACACAATGTGGCTGGGTATGCGCCAGATGTGGCCATCAGTCCCGACGGGCAGTTCATCAGCTCTGGTGACAGTGGAGGCTACTTGTGCTTCTGGGATTGGAAGACATGCAAGATGTATCACAAGATTCCGGCGAGTGATGCGCCTGTGCTATCAGTACAGTGGCATCCTAGGGAGACGAGTAAGGTGGTTGCCGGTGATCTGAACGGTGCTTTGAAATTGTACGATTAGACAAGGAGGTTGAAGGAGCGTATACAGCGATACCCAAATGCATTCGATACCAGTGAATCAGGACATTGACGCATGGGTCCGCTTGACACACAGCTGGCTTAACAAGCAGGCCAGACCGCTATGTGTGAAATGCTATGCCTCCAGCAGTTCACCGACTATGTGCTGGCAGCTTGCAGATCCGCAATGTCTTCCAATCACTGCCTTGGGCATGCACCGCATGGTTGGCGAAGAGTTCTGTCCTGCGCCTCCCGTCCAGGACTTCTCCAGCGGTTCACCGGCTATGCGCTGGCAAACATTAGGATGATATGCGCGCTTGCGCAATTCGCAGCTGCGCAAGTCGCCACCCACCTCTAACTGCATGTTTCGAGTCAGAAATGGTTCTAGACCACGTGAATGGCGTTCGGCCTTGGTCAGATCAACGCATCAACCCCGCCGTGCATCCGCGACCTTCGTCTGCGCCTTCTCCCCCATCCCGCGACACCGCCCTTTTGCCTCTTCATTTCTTCTTTTCTCTTCGTCATATGCACATTTCTCCCATCTTCGGACGCCGCCGATCTACTTTTATGAGATTGCATTGCGGTGAATACTCCGCAGTGCTGCCAATGGCTCCAGGCACCCATCTTTCTCTCAGCCCCCACACCCATTCTTCTTTCGGCGTCGGTGACTTTTTGTTCACCAGTTTGTCCGCTTTGGCATTGTCCATTCCTGGAATCGCTGTCGCCTGGAGCTTCGTGCACGTCACTTGATCGCGCGTCTTTGACAGATTCCTTGCTGCCTTCCCATACGTCCGTGCTGCTTGATGTGCCTTGCAGGAGAAGACGGCGTAACACGTCCACCCTACACACCACCCATGGTCATTAGATCCGCCCTTTCCAGCCGCAACGCGGCTTTAGTCCAAGCCGACTGAACTGGTTCCTTTGGTGAACTCGCAGTCACCGACGATGACTCTTCTCCTTGGCAGATCGAGTGGGTGCCAAAAAGGGCTGCCTAATCGCTGATTCGTTCGCCTACGCGTGTCCTGCCTCAGGACATGTCCCGAGGAAACATAGCCACGCGTGTGAATCATCGCAATCTCGCAGTCATTCACGTCGTTCACGCGCCTAGCCCTGCAATTCAGGCAACGGCGTTGCATGGAGCATAGGAGAGCTCCGATGGGAACGGAGGAGTAGTCAACAGTGCGAATGGTGAGTCTTGTCGATTGGCGGCCTCGGGTTCTGTCTGCCTGGAATAAATAGCTGTGAATGGGGTGGGTTGTTACTTTCTTTCTATCTTCTCTTCATCATTCAATCGATCAATCAATTGTTCAGTCTACAGTCATATCAAGCATCTTTGAAAGAGTCAGGTGTTCTCGTGTGGCCTCTAGTCAATAGTATACATTCATCTCACCCACGATACGCCCTTGCCGTCTCGTATATATCCGGAAATAGCTTCATCGCCGTCAATCGCACTCTATACGACAATCACTCATCCTCATCCTTCAAACAACCACTGGCCAGCGAACGCCTCCAACACTCTCAACACCAATCAATCATGTCGTCGAGCTCATCTTACGGCTCCTACGGTCAGAGCAAGGGTGCCTATGCGTCCCGTCCCTCGACTTCATCCACATGTACGTTGCCTGCTCCTATCGGAACAATGCTCAAAGACGAGCCTAACATCCTTGCAGCCTACTCAGCCGCTTCATCCAGCCTCTACACAAACTCCGGTAGCTCGTCACGTAGCAAGGCGTACAGCAAACCACCCATCGTTCACAATGGCGGTGGTCAGATCTACGACCCGAATACGTCGACGTCCGCGCCAAATGGAGGATACTACAAGTAGGCCAAACGCCAAACGTTTGGTGGTGACTCAAGCCCTCACAGGCGGGATGAGGTCGTCTTGTGGTCGTGATGGTTACAACTTTCCTTTGTAATCATTGGCGTGTCATGGTGTTTTGGTGGGGTTTCTCTCTTTTTAGATGGCTGGCTTCGGTGCCTAGGGCGATGATGCATCATGTGGGATTATACGCTCTGTTGTGTTTTGCGAAATCTTTCTAGTATTTCCTTCTTGCTGGCTGGTCGAGGTCCTTTTATCGGGTTGCATCTCCCCCCCTACTCATTTCCTTTGGAATGAGCTGTAGCTAGCATTTGTACAACAGGTAGTCTGAACAACGCGCAATCGCATCCTGTCTCTTGGTTCATCTACCACAACCTGAATACGATTCGTATCAAGCTTCACGATTAGAGCTCTTCACTGCCCAACAGCTCCATACCAACCCAGCCCCAACACAGCGCCAATGATGATTGCCACCGCAGGCGGCACCCCGAACCAAGCCGTTTCCGCATATGCCAGGGCAGCCACAACAACCCACCACGGCTCATCCGCCAGACTCCTTCCAGCACTACTTTCTGGCGTCAAGTACCCAATCTCCCAAAGCCTATATACCGCCGTAAAGACTAGTCCCACAGCCGTTGCATTGATGCCTCTCAGTAGACTCAGTACCCATGCTTTGGTGCGCATGGCCCGCCAGATGGACTGCACGCCGATTGCTAGCAAGATACCCGGGAAGAAGATGCCAATGAAGCCGAGGAGGGCACCCACGACCGTTGGCGTAGAACCGGGTGCGGAAGCGATTGTCAGAGCACCGAGGTACACTGCAAAGTTGAAGTTGGGACCGGGAAAAGCTTGGATGATGGCGAGGCCGAGGAGAAAGTCTCGGGGTGAAACCCAGCCCGGGTCTACGACGTACGAACGGAGGAGGGGGATGACCACCGGGCCGCCGCCGAAGATGATGGTGCCGGCTAGGTACCTGTGTGGAATGCGATTAGTAAAGGGGAGCAGGGGTATGTAGCTGGGAGGCTTACATGTTGGAGAATAGACTGAACGACCGGTCGCTGGACACTGTACCCCGGACAACCATGATGATGATGAAGGAGATGAGAAAACCCGCAATGAGCGAAACGCCAACCTTGACGGAAATATTATGCGTCTTGATATCAGCTGCAGTCGCAACAGTTTCACCGTCGTTCTTCGCAGTCACATCATCCACACCCGGGTGCTCCCCAGCATGGCTCCTCCCGGCCTCTTCCCGCTCAGGCACAATCCGGTCCGTCGAGCTGCCCGCCCCGTGTCTCCTCTTCACAGCTTCCGGACGCGCAAGTTCAATAGGAATATTCTGGCTCGTAGTCTGAATCTCCTCCGCATCCCCTTGTTCATCCCTCGCCCTCCTCCTCTTGGCAAGGTAAGCAGCCTTCATCTTGCCCACACGCTGTCTCAACCAAATGTCCCACACCAAGGTCGCAAAACCCCCAATAACAATCAGTACAGGGAAATACCAAAGCGCGTTATAGCACAGTCCCGCACAGCCGCCGAAAATGACTAGGATACGTGTGATGCGGTCTTTGATGGCTTTTTCAGACAGCTGCACAGCAGCGAGTGCGATGATGCCAACGGTACTGGCGTTTAGTCCAGAGAGCAGGGCGTACACAATGGGCGGGAGGCGTTCCGGCATCTTCTGTACGCCGAGGGAGAGCCCGTACATGCCGATTGCGCCGGGGAGGCTCCAGAGGAGGAAGGCGAAGACGGCGGAGAGGATGCCTGCGTGGAGGAGGGCGATGCAGAAACACATTTTGGTTGAGCCTGGGCCGGGGAGGGCTTGACATATTGCGAAGAGTTCTTGATACTGGGATGAGGTGCGTTAGCCGTGCTGCTTCTACCATAGATGGAATGCAATTAAGAGAGGAATACACATGTCCGCCTCTTTGATCTCCCAATTATTTCTCGCCATTCCATCTAATGCTGCAGATGGGATTGAGTCTGCTCCCGTCTCTCCACTTACAGTCTGTTCATCCAACCATTTGCTCCCACCCTGGAACCCCACACCCTCGACAAACCTCCGATGCAAAATCTGGAAATGCACAGGCGGGCCCCCAAAAGCAGTGAAGCCCAAATCCCACATGCGCGTAAACACGTCTAGAAGACGCCATTCAATCTTTTGCGTGTTGGCTTGCAGATGAGCCGGAGGAGGTGCAGCGCGATGGCTGCGCCGCCGGAGCGAGCTTACGAGCGACTGGAGCGGCATTGGCGGTACTGGGTTACTCGCGCGCGTTATCATAGCATGGGAAGCTGAATTGGATTCGGAACAGCTCGACGGTTATATTTCTCCAGAAATTAGTCCTGGGCGCGCATTGCACTGATACACGCACAGAAGCCAAGACACTCTAGTCGCGCAGAAGACGTGATGAATGCATAATGTCCAATCATCGTGCCCATGTGTTGCGACAGTCGTCGTTGGCCAAGACATGGCGGTTGCGTTGGAGAAGATGCATAGAGAAGACAGGTTTAAGCGAGTATGTCACCAAATAGCTATGATTGGTCAGGGATGGTCGGGTAGAGTACCCAGCGCAAGAGCTCCATCTCTTGTTGCTTACTGCTTGTTGCCTCGGACTGGCGGACTTGTACAGATTTGTTGGCAGTATGTGTCTAGCGACTGTACTGCTTTGTGTTCCAGCATGGTAGACATGCTTGCGAAGAACAACACCCAAAGACATGAAGGAAACAACAGTAACAAAGTGTTTAGCGACTGGACGGTCAACATGACCGCTGTCTCCTCTCCTTCCTGTCCTGATCCTGATCGTCTTCAGTATACATCATCGGACTAGTCGTGGAATCACAGCCTTTGGCCTCTGCGTGGAAGAACGGACCAATGTCGTAATGCAATATCTCATGTAGAAAGATGGTCGATGATGCTCCAAGGGCTGTGGATAAGCTGATGCAAATAGAAGTGACAGCTACATACTGTGTGAGCTGTAGTGCAGGAGCTTCGGCCTGCGAGCCCGCACAGCGGGGCCACGGTTGCCCGCCCGCGGTGGAGCTGTGGAGACGCTTGAGCTTCGCGTCGGCGCAACTTCCTGTCAACATCTCTCACCACACATCACCCTGCCAAGTAGCTCTTTCAGAATTTCTTGATTCTTTACATACTCCCAATGAATCCTCACATGATTCGTCGTGGTGGATCTCGTAGATTCCCGACATGTCTCAGATGACCCTACCAGATCACTGTTCAACTCTCTGCTTGTAAACGCCTTCGCTCGTCACGCGGGAGCCGTAGCTCAAACATCGATCGCATCCACCGTAACGCCCTTGACCCAAGAATACTGCATAGCACGAGCGACCTCCAGGGCCGAGTCGTGCGAAGCCAAAGAACCCACCAAGTATAGGCTGGCATCGAGCCCAGCAGTCACACCGCCGGTGGTGATGACACGCATACCGCCCAGAGGCATGGAAGCACGCCTAGCGATAGACTCGCGGCGGCGAGAGTCGCGCCAGGCGTTACTGCCCTTGCGAGCAATCGACTTCCTACGGGCATGGCCGGTGTTGGTGCCTTCGGGAGCGCTCGGTGGCTCACGCGACTTCTTGATGATGTACCTAGGATAATGAGCGATGCAGCCAGCGCAATATTGACTTGACTTACGGGTTGTCATCAGGGTTCTCGCCCAAGTCGAAGCGGGCGTTGTTGACAACGTAACGCTCCTCCATGACGTCTGTACGTTCGGACATGTCTCGCCTAGCCGCATCTTGACAGATGGTCTCGAGACGGACATAGTAGTCTGGATGGGTTGTAGCGGCAAGGCCCTCGAGCATGCCTTGCTGAGCAAGAAGGAGGGCACCAACGTCAATGGCGAGGATGGTGCGCTCTTTGCTGGGACTCTTCTCCTGAAGCTCGACGTACTTGGTGAGGAGACCGAGAGGCTCAGACTTGTTCTTGAGGACCTCAAAGACACCCTCACCACCAGGGACGATGACGACATCAAAGTCCTCAAGCTCATTGTTGGCGTCCTAGGATGCATGTCAGTGTACGTTGCGATACTCCGTACGTGTAAGCTTACGTCGTAGTCCATGTCAGCCTTGATGGTGAGGCCCTGAACGGACGTCATGGCAGCTGCGGTGCCGACGAATTGGCAGTTGAAGGCCTTGCTGGCTACATTGTGTCAACCAAGGATGAATTGACTGAGCTTCTGACTTACACTTGTCCTTGGGGTCCTGGAGAGAGCGGCTCAGAACCTCGAGCGGACCTGCCACGTCGAGCGTGTTGTAGCCCGGGAACAGGGCAAACAGCACCTTGACCTGCTCGACAGGGCCATCGGTGCTGTCAGCGATTGCACTCATTGTGAATGATTTGATATAGAATGTGGATTGAAATGAATTGAGTAGGTTGTAGGAGTGAGCATAGAGTTGTCGTGTGAGGAAGCAGTGGGAAGGAGCGAAGCTATATTAGCTGAGAGGGGTAGCTGCCATGGATCGATCTCGTGCGCACCGCGTCACGGTCTGTCGAGCTCCTTCCCCAGACATGCAACCCCGCATGGCACGGACCGTTGATGCCCGAAAGTAGACTAGCTGGCGGGGCAGAGGGTCGATCGAGTGGTCTGACCCTTGCTGAACCACCTCGATCGTATGCGTCCCTGAAACACCCATTGTCAACTGTAATGAGGCGATCTGGTGGTATAGCTCTACTGTAAACTCGGATGACTGCTGAATGAAGGAAATGCAACGACACCAGGTCCGGATAGTACCTGCATCCCCTGACAGATGTGCACGGACCAATCGTTCACGATTGAAGCAACACGAGTGAACAAATAGAAATCACATTACACTCAATAAGCGCCAAACTGACAGTGGTAAACATGTCATTTGGAGTGTCTTGTAACCTCTCGGTAGGCGCCAAGAGGCTATACGCTAAGCAGCACACGATATAAGCTGAAACTCAATTGCGCTGCAGCTTGGGCTCCCTTGACTACTGCTCTCTCTTGGTAACAACCAGATCGCCAAATCTCCTCAGCTGTACCTCGGGTATTGCATTCAAAATCCGCGTCTTCCATGGATTGTCTAGTCGGTCTTGTCTGTATGCGTCTTCTTGAATCCTACCTCAGCCAAAAACGTGACTCTCAAGAAAGTCACCCAGGCTATAATTACAACAGAGCTATCCACATCATCCCGCCTTCGGCCTGCTGGAAGATGAATCGGTAGTTGGGGTCGACGTCGTCGTTGCGAAGCTCTTTTGGGATGAGCCAACTCATTCTTGGTCTACGAAGTCGTTGTAGGCGGCATGAATAGAAACGATAGGATCGAACCATGTGAAGAAGAAGCGGTAAAAGCCTGGAATCACGCTGGTGGTCATTTTATAAATTGCAGATTGAGCTGTGGCTGAGTAAGAACTGAGGTGTTTACTTGTGGTAGATAGTCGTGATAGTGAATGACAACTGCTTGCTGGAATGCGCAGGTCGATGTGGATTAGAGGCGAGGAGATACTTATGCAGCTTGAACCACGCCACAGTATGAGATGGTTGGGACGTAGTGATTCCAAGCTAGCAACTGCACTGAAGATGCCAAGCTTGGTTATACGCACTTGATGGTTAGAAAGCACGGTATTGGCTTATTTGCAGCGTGCTGACGGCAGGTATCTCAACAACAAGGCGCCATCTGATGGGCGAGTTAAACTTACAAGCGCGCGAAGCAGGAATAACAGAAGGCATGACATCCATTGAACAGTATAATTCACGGTGGTTGTGACAGGGAAAGAACATATTGTGGATGACGTTCAATGTGAACGGAGGCTAGATCGTCAATGCGCACGGAGCACGAGTGTTAGCGCGACATTGCCCGAAGTGATAGCAATGAACAACTCCACCGCATCATGGCGGCACCAAATGATAATGACGCGCCGCTGACGGACGAGTCGAAGCAGACGACCTCATTATCTTCTTCAACACCAGCAGCCGCCGCAAAATCATCCAAGCTGCCTCCCCCAGAGACGAGGGAGAGCTTATGGCTGCGACGACTATCCATCTTCTCCTTTTGGGCTGTAGTGGTGTTTCTGGGCCTACCAATATGGCTCAAAACAACAGCCATCTACAGGGCGGAGCTGCCGCTACAAGACATGACGGACTGGGCTGAGGGCAAGGTAGAATATCCCACAATTTCGGCACCCTACCTGCGACATGGCTAACACCATAGCAGGTCTGTAAGCCAGTCTTTCCTCTGCGAATAGCAGTAGAAGCCCCGATCCCTTCCACGGATGCGCAACACCTGCTTCGCACGACGCAGCATGCCCTCGACGATATCAACGACTTCTCCGCGCATCATCTCCGACTGATGCTCGCCGACTCTCCGCTACAGCCAAATGCCTCGCAACAAGTCATTACTGACGGAACAAGCATCCGGAGCGATGACAGGGACGTGGCTTTGGTCATACGACTGATAGCTGTGGAAACGGGCGCGACGCCTCGGTCACACCTACAGCCATATTCGCCAACGCTAGACGTATACTACTCGCCGAACCAGATTCCTTCGCAGTCGTCTACTGGCTCCAGTCTGGCCACCTTCCTCGCCCAAGAACTACACAACATATTCGCTGAAGAGCAGGCGCAACTGGCCTACGTGCTGTCGGCTACTTCGGGCGCACACGCTGCCAAGGTCAAGGCGCTCTCTCCAGAGACGTCCGCAGAGCTCCAACGCCAGTCCACTCGCGCGTTGAAGTATGCTCCAACATACCACCTGACTTTCTCCTTGTTCAGCCCTTCATATGCTCCTTCCCAGTGGGACATTGAGACTGCACTCGAAACCTACATGAGCCCTCTTCTTGACGCCTTCTCTGCCATCAGCAATTTCACCGTTGACACCCAAGTGCAGCTCTATGCGACCTTTGCCCCTTCCGCTCGCCACCCAGAGTACGATGAAAACACAAAGGCATGGACACTCCGTAAGGAGGATCTCAGTGGGTTCGTGAACGCTGCCGAGTGGCCCTTGAGTCCCAGTATTGGCGAGGGCCCGACGGTTAACTTCATCTTGTATGTACCGGACCACACGCAATCTCCGCTCCTAGTCAAGGAGAACGCAGGAAACAGCTGGTTGATCCCGCAATGGGGCGGCGTACACATTCTGAACTTGGAGGGCGAGGCAGACACGCCGCCTGCTTTGACTGCTGAGATGCTTGCTCCAGCAATGCACACGTTCTCAAACCAGCTCATCTCCTTGTTTGGTCTGCCACAGAGCCCGGCCTCATTGCCTCTTCGCATCTCGACTCTCGAACGTGTCCGAGCTGCATCACTCATCTTCTCGGCATCTTCTACTTTGGGAGCTCTAGCCCAAGTGTACCAAAAGCTTCCTTCTATTCCAGTCCCGGATAACGTCGCCCATTCCACGCAAGAGACGATTGTCCATCTGCAACAAGCTTGCGACTGCCTTCGAGATGGTCGCTTCCCGAGCGCTCTAGAACACGCCCGCGCTGCGGAGGTGGAGGCTGAGAAGGCCTTTTTCGAACGTTCCATGGTCGGTCAGGTCTACTTTCCCGACGAGCACAAGGTCGCTGTTTACCTACCTTTATTAGGTCCCGTTGCTGTTCCCCTAGTCATGGCTGCCCTAAAAGAGCTGAAGTCAGCGCTAAAGCGAGGCTGAACGCCCCGTTACACTGCCTAGTTCCAGCGTGCTTTGGAGTTCACGTAGACACCCGTCCGCCTCTCCGGACTCCCGTTATATCGAATCATCCGCAAACGATGAACACATGAACTGAAGTGTGTTCAAGCTGCAAGATAATATTGTCCACGTGGATCAACACAAGAGTTGCTCAAAAATCCTTCCGTGTGACAGCACAGTGGACGAGTGTACTTGACGCGCTATTCTCAGCCTCGTTTTTGCACTAATGTACGAACAATTCACTCGATACCCCGCTGCGGGGTAGTGCGGTGTGGCGATGGTCTTCCACCATGACTGCGTATACGAATGATAGGTTCAATATCAACAAATCAATGTTCTAAGTCTTCGCCCTTCTCGGTTATTCGTGCCCATAACCTTTCATTGGTCTGTCATGCGACCCTTCGCATTTTTCTCGCAGAACTAGTTGCGCAGCTCCTCTACTCTTGTCTTGATGTAGCGTAGCATGTCTGTTGGGGAAAGTAGGATGCTGATACCCTCGGTACACAGTACAACCCGCCATAAGAGAAACATGGATCATACCCACATCCCACGGCCCTCTATACTCAACCTCTCACATAATTATTCAAACAACACATCCTTCCACCATGCCTATTTCCACTCAGGCTGTCGAAGGTATCAAGGGCACATTAGACCACTTCGTCAAGGACGGCTCACCTGGTCTCGCCTTCCATGCCATCGACAAATCGGGCAAAACACTCGTCGAACATGCTTCAGGTACGCTGGGTGTAGACTCCGGTGAACCTATAGACACTCAGAGTACCACATTCTGGATTGCCTCTTGTACGAAACTAGTCACTGCCATCGCTTTGCTGCAGCTTGTTGAGCAGGGCAAGATCTCCCTGGATGATGCCGAGTTCATCAAGAAAACCGTGCCGGAGCTATCTGAGAAGAAGGTCTATGCTGATGGTGTTAATGGCGTTGAGCAAGAAAAGGGCGTTACGATGCGCATGCTACTGAGCCATACAGCGGGCTTTGGGTATCGGTTCGCTGATCCTAGGATTCAAGCGGACGGCATCGAAGGAAGCAGTGGAGACAAACGCGACATCCTCGACGCGAAGATGGTGAACCAGCCAGGTAGTATGTGGGAATACGGCATCAACCTAGACTGGGCCGGTATCGTCCTTGAACGTGTCACTGGGCAGACACTAGGGGAGTACTTCCAAGAGCACGTCTTTTCGCCCGTAGGTATTGCCGCAGAAGGCGCATCCATGTTTCCTTCCAAGGAAGCACAAAAGAACCTGGCACACATGCACCAACGTGACACCGACGGTACACTCAGGGAACGCGAACATCTCTACAACGGGCCCCTCTCTTGCGCCAAAGAAAACCAAAAGGATTTTCTCCAATCCGGTGGTGCAGGACTCTGGTCAAGGCCGAGCGAATACGTCAAGATCCTTGCTGCTCTGTTGAACGACGGAACAAACCCGCAAACACAAAATCGCATCCTCAAGAAGGAGTCGGTGGATCTCATGTGGGAGAACCAAATTCCATCTCAGCCCGATTTCGCGCGCTCAAACGTTCCACCCGCAAACCCATTGCTGGTCAATCAATCCGCAGATATGTATCCTCAACCTAGCAACCCTCCTCAAGGCTGGGGCTTCGGCGGCTTCATTACCATCGAGCCCGGTCCCTCTGGTCGTGGGGCAAACACGCTGTGGTGGATGGGCTTGTGTAACTGCTTCTGGTGGGTAGACAGGGAAAAAGGTATTGCAGGGATGCTTGCATCCCAGGTGTTACCGAATGGGGATCCAAAGGTCATTCCTGCTTGGTTTATGGCGGAGAAGGGCATCTACGACGCGTTGGAATGATGATTGATCCTAGGCGTGGATGCCATGTTGGTAGTCCAACGGTATGTCGAAAATCACAAATGTCAAACAGAAGTCGTTGGATTTATCATACATTTGCTTTCGGCAACCTGTCAGTGGTTCGTGCATGCGTTTGGGTGTGTATTTAAACCGTCTCCAGCTCGCTGGCAAGAAAGCGATATTACCTTTGCGAGAGTCGGTATCACCAGTCCCACGCATCTTGCCCCCTGAACCACCCACAGCACAAGGATTGCACTGGCTCTTACAGTAGCCTCATCTACAGTTCAGGCTTGCTTTCAATTGCTAGCGCTGCCAAGGACTGGAGGAGGTCGGTACTCGCCGTACGGGGTGGCCAGGGTAATATCGGGTCCCAGAACGTAGTCGTAGATGATATCTGACCAGAAATGACAAAAGATGTTGATACATGGAGGCAAGCGTAGTATTGTCCATTAAACACTATCGTGCTAAAAGCTTTGTTCAAACGCCATAATATCTTGAACTGCAAAGTCTATACCTCCCATCCACTAACCACTGTGGGTTAAAGCTCCCGTCGAACGTTCACCCCACCATACACCCCCCCCCCCTCCCCACTTTCACCATGACCGTCACAGTACCTAGAACACGACCGACCATCCCATTCCTCCAACCCCCAAACCCTCAACTATCAACCTCAAAATGTACAAGCCACACGCAACAATAGCCATTCTCTCAATCGGCCAAATGGGCCTCGGCATCGCCCAACTCCTCAAAGCACACAACTACCGCATAATCACAAACATCAGCGCTCGCAGCAGCGCGACAAAATCCCGCGCCGCGTCCGCAGGCACCGAGCTATTCGAAACAGACGAAGAATTAGTCGCAACCGCAGATTATATCCTGAGCATCGTGCCACCACGCGACGCCGTAGCAACCGCAAAGCGCGTGGAAATCGCCCTGGCGAGAGCAAACCGAGAGGGAAAAGAGTCTCTGCACTATCTCGATCTGAACGCGATAAGCCCCACTACATCAAAGTCCATCGCACAGTCGTTTGAGCAGAATGCGCCAGGCTTACGCTTCGTCGATGGTGGCATCATCGGCGGGCCGCCATCGCCCTCGGCAACGGAAGAAAACGCGTGGAACAGACCTGGTATCCCTTTGTCGGGCCCGCATCCTCTCCACTTGGCGCCAATATCTGGAGAGCATCTGGCAAATGTGCTGAATGCAGGGTTTCTCGGCACGGAAATTGGTACAGCCTCTGGCTTGAAATGCTGTTTCGCTGCAATGTCGAAAGGTTTCACGGCGTTGGCTTTGCAATCTTTTACTACTGCGTCTTCGCTTGGAGTACTTGGTCCACTGCTCGAGTACATGGATGTATATAATCCTGGCGCGAGGCAGAAGGCGGAAAGGAGTGTTGTGGGGTGTACGGGGAAAGCGTATCGGTGGGTGGAGGAGATGAATCAGATTGGAGATTGTTTTGGGGAGGAGGGTGGATGGAAGGACGATGCAAAGGTTTTCAGGGAGATTGCAGGCCTGTATCAGAGGTTGGCTGATGTTGTGGAAAGGGAGGGGAAGAGCGGGATGGGAGATGTGGAGGGAGTTGTTGGCGTGTTGGGTGAGGGGTTAAGGAAAGAGCGAATGTAAGTGGTAACGATGCGCAGTTGTACTAGTTTTGTAAAGATACGTACTTCTCAATTAAGCTTGTAACACAAATTATTATCAAAATAAGAAGCACTATGCTAGCTAACAACCCCATGGTCATATCAATCTGTCATCATTAAGCTCTCCGAGCGTTACGACCTTCGCCACCAAAAGCCAATGTGCGTCCCATATCCTTCACAGTACTTGCTTCTCCAACGCTACTACCGCTGACGCCTCTCTTGTGCCCAGCCTCCATACTGCTTTTTCCCTCAACCAATGTCCTCCTTCCATCAACACCCTGCCCAACGAGTCTACCACTGAACTGATGCCAGCAATTAGGCGCCTGGAGAATGTACTTTTCCATAGCAATTCTGAACCTGTTCCGGTAATCACGCGGTGACGTGATAGTAGGCTTGTTCTTACCACGATCCTTGATCCAACTCTCCAGCTTCTTGTCCCAGGTATAGGTACGGATGCAATCAATGATGCCCACGATGATCTCGCGCTGTGTGTCGTCGAAGCCCGCCATGAGAGAGTAGTCCATGACGTTGTTTTGGGACAGGAAGAGTGTGTCGTTGAAGACACTGGCTTTGAGTAGTTTCTTGGTGTGTTCACGGACGAAAATGGGTGTTTCAGAGTAAATGATGTCGACGAGATTCTCGTCGAGAAGAACTTCATCTCGTTCGCCTGTAGCTTGGATTTTGCGGTTGCGCATGCTGCCCTTCAGGTCGTAGCGGCGATTTGGCTCGCGATCATAGAACAGGTTCTCCATGACAAGCATATACCAGTCAAAGTCTCGACCCGTGGGTGTCTTGATCTGGACCTGGAAAAGACCAAACATCTTGGCGATGACGCTCGGCAGTGACTTGAAGAGGTTCTGATGTGTGAAAGCAAAGTAGTTGGGGCCAAACTTGAAGAATGCTTGGACCTCGATTGGGGAGAGTGATTTGAGGACGAAGCGGTCGTCGAGCGTCTTCAGAAAAATGGACTTCGATTTTCCGCCCTTGGAGTCCCACTTGGAACAGCGGGATAGAGATTCAACAAAACGTTCTGCCACACCGCATTTGCGGCGGAGGGCATCGAAGGACTGAGCGTAGAATATCTTGCAATGCGCTTTGACTCCGCGATTCGTGAAGCTGTAGCGTATGTTGTGGTTTTCCTCATGCAAAAGATTGCGTTCGACTGACTCTTCAAATGTCTCCCTGAAGCCATCGCCTGCCGGGTTATCATCGCGGAAATTCTGTCGTTTAGCGACATAATCGGGACACGACAGCGCCAACGCGATGATGGAGCTAGGCTCATCTTCCCGGATAATGATATCGGAGTTCTCCCATACGTGTTCAATCTGCGAGAAAGGATATTCAAGCGGCGTCCATCCACTTGCTGAGCGTTCGGACCAGAAACTGGTAAGGATCTTGAGTAGTGTGTTCTTCTCGTGTTTGGGCAGCTCAAGAGAGTTTTCCAGCTGCGAGTCACTTAGATCCAGGAGCTTGGAACCCGAAAGACTTTCTGGCAAGGGAATATCTTCGGGAGTAATCTCTGTATCACTAATGTCGTTCTCGGTATCTGACGGGAAGTGACTTGGGGACTTGGGCGACTCATCGCTGCTGGGAAGTTGGGCCATTGCGTCTTGAGCATGCCGCTCTTCGACTGGCGATTGTGAAGCCGTTGTTGTGTCGTCCGTTCGTTCAGTAAGAGCGCTGTCACCAAGAGTGCTGTTGTCCAGACTAGCCCGAGGAGGAGTGGGAGTACGCAGATCTTCGTCAGAATCCTCATTCTCTTGAACAGCATCATGCACGTTCTTGTACACCTCGACAACCGGTTTCGAGGAGGCGAGCGGGAACGCACGCACTTGCCTAGCCCGATCGTTGCGTCGCTCACGCATACGCTGGTTCTGAAACTCTCGTGATAGCTGTTCAAAATGCTGTGCAATCTTTGATACCTTGTTTTGACTCTTATAAGGAATCGAACGGGGTATCCGGGATGAGGATTTGGATTGTTTTGGAGTGGTCAAGCCCAGCCCGAGTCGCTCAGTCATACGTTCGAAAGCCCTCGAAGAGTCGCTTGCGTTCGGCTTCGGACTAGTAGGTCCGCTGTTAACGGTCGTCGAGCCTGGGAAAGAACCTAGATGCTTTGCAATATTTCCCGGTTGGGATTGTGTCCTGACGAGTGAGGTTGGTCTGGCTGGTGCCTCACGTCGAACGGTTTCCACCAGTCGCGGGATCTTACTTTCTGCTGTTGGAGTCGAAGCTGAAGGTAATGAAGATGGACTACTAGGCATGTTTTCGATCGCTTCCGCCAGCGATTTGTCAATCGGATTTACCTTGGGAAGACTAGTAGGTGTAGGCGATCCCTCGTCGAATTTGCTTGGGTCCGAAGCAACGGTAGAAGTGTTGGTCAGCTCTTCGTTGGTGACTACAAGAGTTTCAGGGTAGTTGGAAGGCACCGCCAGATCCAGATGACGAACGTCCTGCCGCTCCAGTGCCTCGCGTGGGGTTTGGATTGGTAAGTCTAAATTAGGTTTGGGCGGAGTGGGCGTCTCGGGCTCAGATGTCTGCTCTCCATCATCTACAGGCTGATCGCTAGCTGTACTTTCTTCTTTTACGACGGAGCTCAACATATCGCGAGCCATCTCGGGCGACATGTTGGAAGGCCTAGGCGACAGCGCAATCGACTCATCTTTCTCATCAATGTACGAATCATCCGCACCCGATTCTGTGCCTTCATCGACAGATGCCAACGAACTTGTAGACTCGTCGCGTTCCAAAAACCTCTTGAGTTGCATATTCGCGTACCTCCTAATGTCTCGCTCCGATGGGAAGAACTGCTGCTCAAATTCCAAAAACGTCACATCCCAGGCGATAGCCTTTTCCTGAATCGCGCGGATTGCGCGATTCATGGGGATGATCTCGTAGTACTTGGAATTCATGTATTTGTCCTGGAGTTTAGCCTTTAACCACTCGTGTTCTTCGTTTGCGCGTTTCAAGAGTATCTCAACTTCCTTCCGACACAAATCTACTTTCTCCGGAATAACATCTTCAACGTGTATTCCCTGGATGCGGGCACGAAGTGAGTCCATGAAGCAATCCAGTTTCTCTTCGATCATCAAGTACTGGCTGTTCTTCAATCTTAGATCGCTGTCCACCTTCCAGGTCACGTTCGGTTTAGGTGCAATAACCTCGTACATTGGTACGGGATCATACTGGATACGAAGAGCAACATTGTTGTAGCCAAAGTACCGGACGTGGTCCTTGTGAATGTCGTGGGGACATATGCCTGCTCGCGGATGCAGCTTGGTACTCCAGAAAGTCAACTCAAGGTATTTCGCGAAAGAATACCTCCAACTCCACTCCGACATTGGGAATGCTTGCGTCTCCTGGCCGCATATCCTGCAACAGCTCCACATGAGGATGGTCTGGTACATGCCCTTCAGTTTCGGCGGATGCTTCTGCACGACAACTGTCATTTGACCTTCTCCGTGTACGTATTGCCTGGAATGATCGAGCATTCTTCGGTCGCAGTTGCCTACTTCGCAAGCAACGCCGGCTGAAGTGCACAGATCTTCCACATATTGGCCTAGAGTGCAATCTGGTGTGAAGCCATCGTCATAGTCGTGCTCCTGGTAGAAGCCAAGCGCAATGATCTCCGGTCCAATGCAGGGAGTTGATGTTGTGGTATTGACAACACTGTATAGAACAGCGATCTTCTGGTGGTTGAAAGGATCGTAAAGATCAGTGTTACCCGAAAGATACTGCTCCCATTGCCGCTTTTGTGTCAGATACTGATGCATCGCTTTGTCGTACTCGGATGCATGCACTGCAGATAGGAACTCTCGAACCTGCTTTGAAGCCTTTTCTACGACAGTATGAACCATCTCAGGTTGCACCAGTTCAAACTTTTGACCAATTTCTCCAGGCTTCTCGTCACTCTCATCGGCAGTATACTGGTTCTTGAGTTTCTTGAGATGGCCAAGCTTGGCTTCGTACTGACGAGCCTGCTCAAGCAGGTAAGGTTGCATGAACTTGACAAAAGGCGAAGAGGAGAGGATCTTGGTGCGGTGGTTTTCGACCATGTCGCTGTAGTAAGAAGGCGCAGCATCATTAGACTGTGGGTCATTGCCATCGGACACCGCACTAGTAGGGTGAGCAGCGGATCCACCTGTGCTCGGTTGGGTTTGTGAGCTGTCCTGATCATGAGTGTTCGAGGCAAGATTGCCAATTATAGAAGCGGTTGGTGTATCTATAAACTCGTCCCGCATTAGGCAAGTCTCGAGCCTGAGGTTGTACACAACATATGTCATGAATTCGGTAACACGTTTCAGCCTGACCAGGTCATGGCTTTCGGCACCTCGCAGAACGATTGTGCAACCGAGTTCTTTCTGACATCCAGAGAGAAAGATGTAAGTTTTTCTCGTACTCTTGTGCACATACGTTTTGACGGCAAAGCTCCCGCAGGATCCCAGGTGAGATGGATCTATCGCCAACTTGTCAACGGAGGAAATCATCTTTGAGTTGGTGCATCGCGCGACTGCATTGAGGACGGTGGGCTTGACGTTGTAGACCACAGCAATTCCCTCCTTTTCCAGAAATTCGAGTGCTAAGCCAGACACGTTGCGCTGTACGAGCAAGACATGGGGTTCAAGAGCTGCGATGCGACTGACAAGATTACGGAGATACTCGCGCTCCTGCGCAATGACGGGTTCAAGACTCATAAAGTGTGCTTGGTGTCGCGCATACTCGATAGCAAAAGTGATGATCGCAATCCTCGGATTAGGTATGTTGCGTGGCATGCTCCGCAGGGCGACGTTCTTCGTGAAGACCACGCCCGAGACGTATGCCGTATCCTTTGGCTTACCACCTGGAATTTTCTTGAGTTTGATGTAGTTCCTCACATCGATATCGTCGCCTCTATTTACGTCAGGATTGACGTCGTCTGTGCATTGGCGTAAGATCGGAATCAAGGCCTTTTCCCAACTTGACGCGTGTGGGACGCCGACATCATTGAGCATCTGAATCAGCAGCTTCCGCGCATGATCCAGGCTGGCTTTGTTGAGCTCAACCTTGGGCGTCATGCCTTGCATTGACGCGCTACGGGTAATTCTCCCGCCTGGTGGTGTTGGCGAAGGAGATGGCTGAAGCTGCGGCGTTCCTGGTCCGCTAGCACCGTAACCAGTATACGGTCTCAACAGAGTGTTGCTTTTGGACCGTCTCGGAGAGGCTCGATGGGTTATACTGCTTACGCTCAGGTTCCTTCGTCGGGACGGACGATTCCCGTTGCGGCTTGTGATGCTGATGTTGTCTGCATCTCGAGCATGACCAGCACCTATGACACTCCTATCACCAGCTTTCGATTTCCCTTTTCTCATCGCAGCCAACAGACCACCCAAGCCACTTCTCTCGTTCTCCAAATTTGCGCTAGCTGCAGGGTCTTCTCTTAGGGTTGCGAAAATGCTGGCGTGATCTTCTTCGCTCGAGCCCTCGTCCGACATGAAGGGCGCAAGGTCGGGGTCAATGATATTATCGTGGTGAAAAGCTGATAGACTTGGTTGGCTACGCGAGTTGTCGTGATACTGATGGAAGGGCGCGCGGTCGTCATGCTTGACATGGCGCATGTGTTGGTGTTTAGTAGGGTGGCGTTTGTGGCTCGACGACCGGGGTCTCCCACCTAGTGACCGCAAAGATCGTGAAGAACTCGGACGGGCCAAAGTCTGAGGACCGACTTCTATGACATGTGATCGGCGTTTCTTTTCACTGCCTACCTTCCGAGACATGGGAATACTGATGGTAGGCGTTCCGATCTTCGTATGGTCACTCTCAACGTGGTCAATCTCGTCATCATCCGAGTACTGGGCGCTGTCACCGTTGTCGTATATAGAAGTTTGGTCACCATCATCTGTGTAGTCGGAGGAATCATCGTCATGGCCGTATATGATACCCTCACATGGTTTGCAGACCTTCAGATTGCTTTGTTGTCCAAATATCTTGCCCGACACGATGGACGTGCACTTGGAGTCGAAGATTTGCCCACACGTGCGACAGTGATGCTTGCGCCTGAAGGTGGTAAAGGCATCACCACAGCTGAAACAGGCTTTGGCATTCTCATCTCGCATCCAGAATTCGCGATCTAGAATCTTTCTTCGCATTTGAGTGAAGGTGCTTCTGGACATGCTGTGTACAGCAGGTGCAGCTTGAGCTTGTCGCTGGATCTCCTCGATGGGAGCGACAGCAGGAGTGCGTATCGTGGAAGTTGTGACGACAGAGCTCAGACCGTCAGAAGAAGAAGCCCTCGAAGGCCTGTAGCCTGGGAGGTGCGAAGGACCGACGTGAAGCATGGGAGGCCGCTGTGGCTCGGGTGCGTGTATAGTAGCCTGGGAATCAGCAGCGCGACCGAGTGGAATTCTTTCTGGGGACTTTCCAGACTGTTCTCTCGCCTTGTTGGGCGCAGAGCGGGTGGGTGGGTAGTGACTGTCGGCTCGGGAACTGACCCTGCTCAAACTTTCGCGTGGCGTGTCCGATGCAGCCTTGAGGTTGGCGCCATCACCCGCTTGGCCTTCACCCTTTATAGGCGCCATATCGTCTTCATCTGTATCGTCACTTTCCTGACCGCCAAGGTCAAAGTCGCCCTTTCGCTTTCGAGCAGTGCTGTCTCGGCTCGGGGGGTAATGCGGAGAGTTGAGTCTTTGAGTACCCAGTGCAGGATCTCTCGGTGTGCTGCTCCTCGGCAGGTCTACGTTGGAGATACTCTGGTGCCTGGAGTGAGTGCTCACAGGGTTCAAGATGGACGAGTCGTCCTGTTTGGCTGTATGCCCAGTGTCAACGCTCGGGGTCATTGAAGATCGGGACCGCGTAGTGCCTAGGGAAGCCTTGGATGCGTTGAGCGAAGCCTTGCTTGACAGTGTCGTACTAGATACGTTAGAGTCGCGAGAGGGGGGCAGGGCGTCGGGAAAGGTGGCTGTTGCTGGTGATTGCATGCTCGAGGACGGCCTAGACGAAACTACAGGCGAAGATAGAGAAGTTCCCCCTGGGCTACGGTTGACTGCGGTGGATTTGGAGACGGGTGACGATGCACTCCTGCCATCTTGTGATTGCTCCCGGACGCCGCCTACTGAAGCTCTTAGGCGACTATACAGCCCACTGAAGCCGCCTTGTACAAGGTCTATGCCTTTTGGCTCGCCCACCGAGCTCGGAGCTGGAGGCACGGTGAAGTCGTCGAAGGTGGTGAGCGTGTCGGAACGTGATGCCGTGGCATGCATTTGATAGAGCGAAGGCGGCTGCAGCGACCCTCGCCGCGAGTCTCGAGACATGGTGGTGGTGGTCGGCGGGCGCAGTACGATGTGTCGGGTGTTTGGAGGCCGAGCGGCGTCCGGCAGTGGTCAGTGAAGGACAGCATCAGGCTTCACGGAGGATCATGGACTGGCAGCGAGCGAGGTGGAGTGGAGGATGTCTAGAATTCCGTCACACGTGTATTGCTTGTTCGGACGACGGGGAGGGAGGCCAGATGAGTGGCTTCATAGGACCAGGAAAGACGATGCCAGGCATTGACGGGAAGCTTCGACGACTCTAGTCGCTGAAGCATCACGAGGTGCATAGTCAGGCATACAGCTAGCGAGGTATGCAGGATACGCGGCGGGCGATGACGCACAGGCGCCAAGAGATTCCGCCCCGGGCCCGCTCGCACCTCCGCTCCCCGCGTTCCTTGGCATAGGAGCCGCCGCCGCCATGGAAGGTCGCATAAGAGGCGGTCTGTACGCGCTGGAGACAAGTCAAACACCAGCTGCTGTTCCTCTGTGCATCCTCCTGTACCATGTTGTCTCCTCTCTCCCCCGCACGGCTTGTTGTTGTTGATTTTCCCTCTACACGCATCTCGCTGGGAGCAGACGCGTCGCGTCTCCCGCTGACGCCCGGAGCTCCCATTTTATGGCCATTCGTCTCAGCGCTTGGCTTGAAGACGCGTTCGAGTCACAGCTGCTGCTAGGTAACCAATGGCTCCAGGATAGACACAACCAGAGGAAGAAGGAGGAGGAGAAGCAAGCTCGTGCCAGGCCGGAAAGTGATAGACGGTGGAGCGCGTACCACGACAACGGCTCGTCCCTGGATACTATCAATTACGTTGGTCCCGAGCGCAACTGCGCACTGCAGCTCCTCAAGGCAGGTGAATGTGCACCACTTCGCCTTCTCCCGTCTAACGTCTGATACCGCAGCTCTCTCCTCTCACCCTTACCGACGGCCAACATCGAATCATCTCCCACTTCACGCCCGACTGCGTGCGAGACTTCTTCCAACGATACCCCGCTGTGTCGCACCTGGCCATAGGCACCGCCATAGCTGCCCGAAAATACACCGTCCGATTTACCTCATACGGGCCGCCGCGCGAAAGGCTACGCTTGATACTCAATCAAGTTGATTGGCTAGGGGGCGAGAGCTGCAACCTGTCGCAAAATTCGACCAGTGACGGTCTGAAAGCACTACACGCTTGCGAGCAGATTGCCGCTTTGCTAGATCAGCTACGCCATATACGCGCGCTAGCAGATCGCCGATGCTTGATATCTGGTGCTGAGGAGGCAGACGTGGAGGCAGTCGACGACGCCGCGGCGGATGCCATGGGTCCGGATGCCAATATGCAGGATAGTAACGGCCTCCAGTCACAGATGCACGGTACTCAAGTACCGTTTGGCACACAAATCCCACAGCCCTCGCGTCTGCGTGC
The DNA here is from genome assembly GCA_002796735.1 of Alternaria brassicicola. Taxonomy (NCBI): domain Eukaryota; kingdom Fungi; phylum Ascomycota; class Dothideomycetes; order Pleosporales; family Pleosporaceae; genus Alternaria; species Alternaria brassicicola. The sequence goes on along the minus strand of PHFN01000006.1, from coordinate 313,691 downwards.
AGGCAAAGATGAACCACAGCTCCTAGGGGTGAACCGCCTGGAGCCAGTACTGGCTGGGAACACCCAACGAGCCGAAATCCGACCAGGAGCCGCCGATACCGACTGTAACAAACTCACCCATCTGCTGAACCTCCTGGATTCCGTTAAGAGGCCAAGCGCCAGCACAGGCACCACAACTTCCGCGCCAGGTTTTGTACAGTCTGCTTTCGCTAAGCCGCAGAGTGCTGCTGCGCCAACCACAGACAAATCTCCCAAATCGCCATCAGATCTATCACGTCCGCAGTCAGCACGGTCCGAAACAGAAGTTGGGGACGGGGAAGTCGCATCATCTGTACCAAACCATGGAAAGAAGAGGGTCAAGAAAGTCAAAACTATCCCGCCTGAAGTTACAAAAGCTGGCCAACACTCTCGAGTCGAAGAGGACGACATTCAACAAAGTCTTATCGAGGACAGCAATGATAAACCGCCTGAGTGCCCTTGGATGAAAGGCTTCATCTTCAGTAGCGAGACGTTACGGGTGCCGAATAGTCAGGCGCAATGCCTGGGTAGAGAGACTAGTTGGCTGAAACCTCCACCTGGGGTGCCCCCTTTCCAAGATGGAAACATGCCACATATGATACTCAAGAACATCCATCTGATGGCTGACGAGAGAGCTGCCGCTGATAGCGATGAAGACTCAGAAGTAGATCCGTCGCCAGAGAGCCTTAATCCATCGCCCGAGTCTCTGCCTCAGAAGACGCAAGACGACGAACCTGTCACTACCCAGGACGACGATGATACCGCTAGCCAAGTCTCCTGGGAACAAACTCCAGATCCACCTGAACGACCAACAAGAGCTCGTCAAGAACTCCCTCCCGACTCAAGTATCGAGAAGCAAGCATCGCATTTCGAGCACGAATCCGCATCACAGCCAGGATCCAAAGGCCAGCCGTCCAGCCATGCTCCTGTGATTGAGATTTCAGAGGACGACGAGCCAATTGGCCCTCCATCCTCCCCACCTGCTCCTGCTGCACCCGTCGATTCTGACGAGGAAATGGACATGGAAGAGTCTGTTCCACAAGCTTTGGGTGCAGACCTCGTACAACCAACACAACCACCACTAGCGGCCGTCAAGCTTCCATATAGTGTCTCTCTACATTCTCCAGTAGTCCAGGTGAAAGAGACTCCATACGGCAAAGGCAAGAATGCACAAAACTCAAGCGGCGAGTCGAAACCCACCTCATCTACCTTGGTAGTCCACAGCACATACGACACGCCTAGTCTTTCTGATCTCGCTGACCTCGGAATCGTTGAAACTGCCAAGGAGCGCCTGTCCGATACTCAAGAGAAAGATGTAGGCGCCGAGCACAAGGAAGTTGAGGCACATCATGACAAGGGCAAGGATGCGAATACAAATGACACTGAGGACATAGAGATGCCTGACGACATTTCAGGCACAGGAGATCTCCTCCAGGAAACTGTTCGTGGTGTTGCAGCTACACAACAAGCATCAGACTATCTAGATGGTGGGGGGGTGCCCACGTCTACATCGCATGCAAACCCAAATTCTGCGCAGTTGCCTGCAAAGGATGGTAGCTCAGAAACATTACCCACTGTACCCCATCTCGCCTCACAATCTACCAAACGTAAGCTTGTTGCTTCGCCGACCAAGAGCAATCGACGACAATCCAAAAGGCGAGAAATCAAGATTGTCGGCTTTGGAAATGATGCTCCGTCTGAAGTTGACCTATTCGGCTCGCTGCGTAAGGATCGAGACGAATCCTTGCGCAGATATCGAGAGCAACGCTACTCAAGCACAGCAAGCTTTGACAGTCGAACCGAGCCTGCCAACGAGCTTACCGCTGAACATGATTCGCACACTGTGGAAATGGATGGTGTTGAGCAGATGATGATAAAGGAGCTGTCGCCTAGCATGTCTCCTCGACATCAAGGTCTCTATGACGAACCTAGCCCCGGAAGAGCGCGGCCTGCTGCAAGTCCAGCACCTCAGTCACCCGAAACGCACACTCTGTCCAAGGCTCGTTCGCACGATACTCAGACACGCAGTCCAATTCCATCGCCTGCCCTACCTTCGTTGATGTCATCCGAGAAGGTAGATCAAGGAGGCGTCATGACCGTCTTCCAGTCCTTCAAAGTCGCGTATCCAGAGTACAATGGCAACGAGAAACATTTTGAAAATCAATGCAACCAGATGTACCAGCTGGAACAAGAAGATAAGATGGTACCGAAATGGCAGTGGGACGACTTCATCATCCGCAACAGGACAGACTACAGCCAGTATGCCATGGACTGTATCAATCAAGGAGAAGATCCTGAGCCATACTATCGCTTCTACAAAGACCACATCCGCGATACTTTGTACACGCGGGGCATCATCCAGAACATAAAGACACTGCAAAGAGCACTGGAGGAGCTTGGTGGCGCACCCGCAAACACCAACAAACTCAGACAACCACCGCAGCCAATCCAGAAGCTGAAGCCTGCGAGAAAGTCACTTCCAGGTGCCTTTGACCAGCCCAAGAAATCTACACATGAACGCGTTGACGGTATCTCATCTCGCCCGCACCACTCTCTCTCCTTGAACTCACGCATCCGCCCTGAAAGCCCTCTTCGTCCCGTCTCATCCGCATCCTCATCACGACCCCAACATTCAAAGTCCATCACACACGTCTCATCCGCCTCCCGAAATTCCCGCGGAACTCGCACCCATGCTTGCCCGTCCGACACGAGCAGCACTACTGCTGAGCCAGCCGAGACATTCGATCATCAAGGCAGTACTGGCGATAAATACAAGGACTTCTACTTTGGCTACCAACGCACCACATCCCTGACTGGTAGCACAGCAGTGAGTTCTATGCCCAAACAAAATGACAACAAACCAAACAAGTCATTTGGGAAAGAATTGGGCTAAGGCATGTATTAGGTCGATCCAGACAAGCAATGGCCGCAGAACCTGGCGGGTAGACCGAGTGTTGCTGATGCGTTGCCTCCGAGGAGAAAGGTTGATGTGCTGAATTGGGGAGATGTTTTGGACGAGATGGGCTGAAGATGTGGAAAGGGAGGTTGATTTCGGGGTTTTTGACTTTGAGCTACAGTTTGCTTGCCTTGTGAAATAGGATACCCAGGACCGTTGCGTATGTGTGTCCATGATTTGTTTGGGAGAGCGCTTTGGATACGGGAGTTTGCTAACTTGGCTGCATGGTTGTATGGATCTGAGGAGCTATACTTTCCCTGCTTTCGACTCGATAGAAAATCTACACATTCTTATGAGACTTTACTTTCGGCTTTTGATCGCTCAAAAAAAAATCATCGAGATGCCGATATCATTGCAGAGGGTATATACTCCCTTTTCTTCGTTCGTGTCTGACCTCTCAGCCAATGAAAGCCCTCATTAGACGCATCGTATCATCCCATCCGTACACAAATCCTACACATTCCTACATGCCACACAACGTTCTAAGATCCCCACACCACCGTTCTCCACCTCCTCACCCCCTGCAGCCCACTGACAACCACCGTAACCACAAAAAGCAGTGCATTGAACCCAGCCATCATGTAAAATGGCGCACCAGGCCCCGTACTGTCAAACAAGGCACCACCCGCTTTGGTCAATAGTAGGATGCCAAAGCCACCCAGCAGACTGTACGTCCCCGCTATTGAGCCTTTGATGTGGTTATGCGATGTCGTTCGTCTCGAGGCGGAGGCGGAGCGCGAGGAGTGTATATGCTCTGGAAGCAAAGGGGCGTTTTCGTCCAAGGGGGTAATGGGCGCGCTGTGTGGTGGTGTAGCACCTGCAGACGGATGCGACATCGTTCCATTGACAGATACAGATGCGGAAGTTGATGTGGAGGTATGCTCATCGTTGTTGATACCACGACCGAGTAAGGCAAGGGAGCAGACGATGGCGCCGATTTGACTGATACCTAGTAGCGCTACGATGAAGAAGATGGCGCCTGTGCCGTCTTCGCTCTTGTAGTCTGGACTCGTGAGCGATCCGAATGCAGAGTAGCCTGCTATTCCAGATACAGCTGCTACCAGCAAGGGGATGTTGTACCGAGGGAAACGACCGGAAAGGTAGCCGAAGAGGGGTGCAGACATGAGTGCTATCAGTTGACTGATGCCCGTCAACATGGCTGCGAGTTTATAGGCTTCGGGACAGGCGACTTTGATGTCAGAGGGGATGTTGGAGTCGACTTTGCAGCGGCCGGTTTGCAAAAAGTAGTGGTTTGTAAAGAGAGGAATGAAGAGCGATATAGCAACTGAAGATGCGCGTGCGACGAATCCTCCAACGTAGCCGAGTCCGATGTTTGGGGAAGTGAAACCTAGACGAACACTTTCGACGAAGAGGCGTGGGTAAGATAGCACGACGTCGCGTGTCAGATGACTGTCGACATCTTTGTAGTCGCCTTTGCTTGTAAGGCGCTTCCAGCTTTTCGCCTCTTCGCCGGGTAGCTGGCGCAGGCCGAAGAAGCAGCCTAGTGCCACAAGGAAAGCGATAGCTCCTACAACGTAGAAAGCATCTGCCACGGCTGTTGCAGGACCTTCGCCTGCATGTTGAAATTGTGTTGGCAGAGGTAGGAACACAAACAGTGCGACCAAGGCGCCGCAACCTGTGAACATGCCCACCAACCCAGCGAGTTGCGACGTAGATGCTCCCGAATCCTTCTTCGCAGGTGTTTCTGGGGTACAGTCTTCCGGAGAGTTCGAGCGGAAGCGCGCGGGCGTAATAGTGAGTTCAGACGATATCGAAGCAGCCGGCGCATGCGATCTACCACGACTCTGCGTCGGCGATCGCGGATCCGGTTTGACGTCCTTGACGATGGTCATCGAGGGCAGGATCGCCGTGACCATAGTAGCACTGTCCAAACATCAGCCTCTCATCCGCAAACATCCTAATTTCCCAGAACTTACGTCGCACTTCCACCAAGACTAAACAGCACTCTCGCAAGCAACAACTGCGGATACACATTCTTCGCCTGCACGAGAACCCACAATGCGACACCCACAATACTATACCCCATAACTGCAACACTCCTCACACCCACCCTGTCACTTAGCAAGCCCCATGCTGGACATGCAACAAGCGCTACCAACTCATCTACAAACCCCAGCGTACCAACCGCATCGCCGACGTTCCGCGACTGGCCGATGCGCTGTGTAATGACAAAGGATATAGAGCTGTTCAGGAAGACGAGGAAGCTGATGCTGAAGAGCGCAACGCCGAACAGGTACGATGCGATTTGTGTGCGCGTCGCGGTGAATTGAAGACCGAACATGATGTGAGCGTTTTAAGCTCGCGGTGAGCTGAGCCGAGTTGTCTTAGGCGCATGGAAATGTCGTATTTGGTGTTTGCGGAAAGGCGATGTCGCGTTGCGGCGGTTCGGTCCGAGGATGCGTGATGTCAGAGGCGTGGCTGGCTGATGCCCAAGTGTGGCTGGAGTTTGGTAGCATCACGTGGGCTAGAGGTTCCGTGCGAGCCGAACAATAATCCGTGATGGTGGCAGCACTCAATAAGCCACGATAAAACAAGACGTAGTGTGTTGCGGCACATTCATCCAATACGTGCTATCATATCGAGCTCAGCTCTTGGTAGATGTAAGCTGCGAACCCACTTACCGCTTTCGGGGCCAGGCTCCGGCTAACACATGTAAGAAGCTTCAAGGGCGATGACTGACTCAATATGGGTATTGGCTATCTGACTAAAGAGATTGGATATACAAAGGAAAAGCGCTGAAGAATGTCTAGATCATGGTACTTTACCAACCGTCATAGCACTACCAACGCCTAAACCATGGACGAGCAACATGCGACCTCAACCGCACTTGGTATTGCAAAATCCCTTTCTAAATGAATTACTATTGTGTCCCTTATAAACCCATGATCAGCGCTGCAGGGTCAGCACCGGGTCCCCACGACTGCATGCTGGCGTAAGCAAGCCTGCGTCTGCAGGGCTCACAAATCACGAGAAACGTGTCTCATACTTTACTCCAGCCCACAGGTAAGTCTCGTCCCTGGTTTGGACCCCAGTAATTCCGGGTCTCGGGATATTCGCCGTTGTCGACACCCTCGTTGAAGAGATCACGAACCGTGTTCATCCGCACAGTGTCGCGAGGCTTGAGATCGAATCGGAAAGGTATTGGTTTAGCGATGAGTAAGATGGAGTAGTCGAGTGTTGGATCTTCGGGCTTTTTGGTGACGTCGCCCCATTCCAGCGGCTTGTACGCTGGTTCGGTGGCCTTCGACTTCCTTTGCGTGTCGTCTGCTGAGGCGGATTTAGGATATGAGAACTTCGCGAGGATCTTCTCTTTCATGGTTGGCTCCATTGTGTCGAGACCTGCGTTGAGCTCTTCATTGGAGATTGAAGCCTTCTCGTTCATGCCAATTTTGTGTCCTGTCTTGATTGGCTTCATAAAGGGTGGGATAGTGGAGTCTGCTGGGGATTTCTTGATGTCAAACAGCCATGCAATGGCACCAATTCCGATGAGCAGATCCTCATCAGCCACAGCTTGTCCAGTGCATGTCCTTCGACCATAACCGAATTGTGTCGAGTTGATTATAGTTGGGTATTGGGTAAGAGGCTCTTGGTACGTGGGGTATTCCGCTTCGATCCATCGTAGAGGGTTGAAGGCTTCTGGGTCGGGGTATAGATCGGGATCGCGGGAGATGGCCCTACGAAAGTCAGTTGGCTTTTACATCCATACAATAATTGATATAACTTACCACTCTAAAGGATGTATGGTGCTGCCCTTGGGAATGTGATAACCATTGTATTCGTCGTCCTGGATCAGGTAATGAGGGATGCCAGTTGGGACTGGTGGGCGCCATCGAATGCACTCGCGGATGATGGCTCGTAGGAACGGAAGGTTGGGTCGGTCTTCAGAACGTGGCATCCGATCCCCACAGACACGGTCAAGCTCCTCGTGAAGCATAGGCAAGAACTGTGGGTAATGTGTCATGGCTAGACAAAACGTCTGCATAGGAGCAGCAATAGTAAGAGCTCCGGCGATACCATGCATGCCTACAGCATACGCGCCTTCCGTGTCAGATTTGAAGCCCCATTTGCTGCGACCATCCAAGAAAGTTTTCATCCAGGATGGGGCCGCTTGCCCTGACTGCATGTCCTTTGTTACCTGTTCCTGCATAGTTTGGAACCACGTTCGTTCGGTGGTCGCACGTCGTCTTTCCCAAGCCTTGGGTGGGGACAGCCAGTCGGGAAGAGACATTAGGAATGGAAGCTTGTTACTGAGAGAACCAGTAGGTGAAACACCAATGAGAAGCTCGCGCGCGCGTTGCTTCAGTTCATCACTGCCCTCGCTGTGACCCCAGGCAAGACGGCAAGTGACACGTGAGATGAAGGACTCGAGGATGTGGTTATATTGATCCGGTGCATCCAGCAGCTCGGTCAGCATGCGCTTAGATTCCATTTCAGGGTATCGATGAAACGCGGCCTTCTCTGATTCGCGCATAATGATGTTGGCAAACTTCCTTTGACGAGTATGACCCTCTGCTTAACGTCAGCAACAGCGATTATACAAGCCTTGCGAATGGTGCTTACCGTTTCGGCTGAGTAGCGGAAGATATTGGGCGCTTGAGCGATTGTCGTCTATCAAAGACGGTATATGCGGTCGATCCGAGTAGATGGCTGCTTTCTTTGATAGCAAATCTTTGGCAATCTGGTCACTAGATATCCAGACATGGTTGTGACCAGCCAGGTTGCATTGGTAGATAGGCCCATATTGCTTGCCCCAATCTGCGAATTTGATGAACCCGTTCTTCTCCGGAACCTCGGGCACTGAGCCAAGAATAGGGTAGCCTAGTACATACATGTTAGCCAATGTACTTGTATGGTCTTCAGGGTCCAGCTGTAGGCTTTGTTTATATCATCTACCAGTGGGGAGAGTGTTATACCTTTGGGCCCTGGAAGAGGCTTGAGACCTGTTGGTATCCTTTGCCGACGAGAAAATTCCAAGTACTTGTATAGTGTGTATGCGCCCAGTACAGCTACCGCTAATAATATTGAAGGAAAACCCATACTGGCGAGGTAATAACAGAAAAAGCCACTACCAGCGTGACGGCAACCTGAATATTGGGCCACGAAAGATGTCCAGCCTCCAAATGGGAATGCGGGTGCATGAAGCACTACATATAGAACCTGTGAGACTGGTATTCGGCCAGTCACTGCCTAGGCATGTAAGCCTGCTCGTGTCAATAACTTCTAACCGGGAAGGGAGTTTCGAGTACCGATATCCCGTACGCAGCCGCAGGACGCTGCGTGTCAAAGCCATGAAAGTGGATCATGGCCTCTAACGAGCTTGACGGTTGTGATCGTATATAGTGACCTCGCTTGTTTGACGACATCAGTGGCCTGCAAGGACCAGGAACTTTCTGACTGTGCTAAGTCTGCAACATGAGTGCCAAGCCAGGCATAGGTTGGGAATCCTCCGCAACCGTTTTTGTTTAGCTTGCTGCAGACCAAGCTGATAAAGCAGGACCTGAAGAAATCACTAGGGCGATTGCTGCAAGCCGCCGTGTTGACGAGTAATCATCGACGATGCAGTTCCCACCTGGGTAGCATCAGTACGCTGCCTTGGTTGCTGGCAAATACCTGACTCGTCAGACGTTCCGGAGATAGCAACAAGAAGCCTCACAGTCAAGCTTGCACAGCTGAAGTTCTTCGGGGATCCTACCAGAATCAAGTAAGCAGACACATTTTGCGTGCATATGTGACACATTACGAAAACTGCACGAAGAAATTGGAACCATTCCTTGATTGATCGCGAGAGGCACAGCTGATGTTGACCGAGCAGGCTGGGTTGACGAGCTCGCCGATGCAACCGAGAGACGCGGCTATCATGGAAACATCAGCATTGTGACGGGTGGTTGTCGCGTGTCAGAGTAGTGATCGGTGCTGATGGCGTCGTTTGTCGTTCCGCATATGGGGCTAATCTATTTTGAGACGGCTCAGAAGTCCAATGATCGTCCGGCAGTTGTGCGGGTCGCCCCATCTGCCTTCTTCAGCCTAAAGCCCCTGTTCCCTTCGCGTCCCCTTCTTACAAACGTCAGATCATCTAGGTGAGGAGAGCCGACGTCGCAAGTCCGACGCTCATCCTTCCATCGAATTTTTTGCCTTCTCTCAGCTTTCGTAGGGAATGTCTTGGGGGTCCACGCGCAGTCCCGTCATCTTACCCTGCATTGGACCCTGATCCTATATTCTCCCCCACCACCAACGAACGGCCTCCATCGGCGACTGCAACCTCCTTCACGCCGAAGTCAGCCTCTCTAGACGGTGGCACCTATCTCAGAAGCGCCAGTCGGGAAAGAGGTAGGGTGCATGCTTCCGATCCGCCATCTCTAGAAACAGTGTCGAGTCAAGATGTTCGCGACGTCACGCCTTGAAACAAGAGACCCATATACTACTTGGAGTAGTCAATTTGTCTCCACCAAGGATTGCGCAAGTAGCTTACCCGCTGGACGGCCAGCGATTCCCGGGTCACGCCTACTGACTAGCCAGGTACAAACCTCCTACAGCTGTCTCCGCAACCTTCTGTGCCGGTGCCTCTTCAGCCATTGATCTGTCAGCTGTTCGACGACTGGTGTGCCAAATCATCTATGAAGTCCAGCCTTAGCATGCTTTTAGTTAAAGAATTGGGTGGATTGATCTTTGCGCCAAGTCCATGGCGGATCACGGCCTCGCAGAAAGCACCACATGCGGATGCATATGCGCTTGTCCGACATGCAAACTCGACGTGTTTCGTCTGCATTGACCTCAGTCCCACACTCGATCAGCTTTCCTCAGGGCGATGATCGAGAGCTGCTTCTAGCCAACAAGCTCATCAAAATCACCCACATTAGCCACATGGTTCTACGAATTCGAGAGCGGAAATGCCAACCTCCAATGAAGAGTCCAGTTGAGTGGCTGCGCAGCAAAGTACAGACTACCGAATAACCACTTGGTAAAATCTGCGTCAGATCCGCCGGCAGGTCGCCAGTGCGCTGAGTAGCGTGGCCCACGGGCAACGAATATCGTCACACGATGCTGACTGGAAGAAATCTGCTTGTTGAGCAGCTGCAAGCTTGCATTCGATCCTGTGGGTCTCCTACCCAATAACCCGGTTCTCGTCACCCGCAAGTTCCGTGTCCATGTTCAGAAAGAAACACTACATCATGTGGACTGAGCTTCTTACGGTTCACACGACCACATGCATTACAGAATCTGGCAGACGCTTAATCTTGCAGCTTCGAGAACACTCTTGAGTCATTCGACATTCGTTTTCATGCAGGGTAATCTTTACAGCTGCAGTGCAGCACATCCTGCCAAAGTTTAAGTTTGTCTTAATATCACACTTCCTCAAACACGACATCGAGATGGAACTCAACGCAGTGTAGTGGAGCACACGGGTCGGCTTCTCCGTGGATCACTTCATGACCAGACCTCAGTGATTCTGCGTGATATGCAAGCTTGGAGCTGTGCATCGTTGGGGAGTAACATCAGCACAACCCTCTACGATAATACCCCGCATGAACTGAACGAAAATTATTGTTCATTAAATGACCGCATTGATAGTACAAATTAGGGAGCTGTAACGGAGTGCACTGATGGAACAGTGGGTGGTTGCTTCCTCGCACCATGGATGAGTGGATATTGCTGCGCCTGTGATTGGACGTGTTAGACCAAGGTATGCAGGAGCATGTTGGACTCATGGGTATATCGAAATGTTTCTTACCAGCGCAGAAGGAAACCTGGCTCATCAGTGCTGTATAGAACATGTCTTGTGTCACAAAGAAGCTCGCTTAGGATGTACTTAGAGCAACCTGCACAGACTGAAGGTCTGCATACTTATCATCTACAAAAATCTTGACAACCAAGATGATCGTCTTATCAGCTTCCTCTGTTTGTCGTATTTTGCGTATCGGATCCCAAGTATACACGTAGAAAGCGCGATGATAAAGTGGTGTCGGGGATACAAGAAAACCATCGATTGTTCTCTGACGCTTCTTGATTTTGTCCTCCGCGTTGTTCTTAACCTTTGCGTTGTTCACAGTGGCCATCTACAGCGAATAGAAGATGCGGGAATTCTGGATGTGTAGAGGGTAATTGAAGTGATGCTAGTCGTGGAGTCGGTAGATAATAACGAAAGGGATTTGAAACGATGGCTTTGTGATGTTTGTTTAATGAGGTGAAGTGGAAGTGAAAGATTAGGGCAAGCATGGGAAGATAGCTACATCGTTGCTCCATGGAATCCAAATTGCGTAGAAAGTGTAAGAGTGAATGTGACTGCCTTTGCCTGGGACGGTGCCGCCATCCATGACCGCACACCACAAACCTCGAGGAGATTGCGGCCAGAGCCGTTTACGGATTTTGACAATGCACTGCATTTCAATGGCTTTGTTTGAGCACCGCTCGAGTAAATAACGACGGCTGATGCTGTCAAGGAGATCATATACTGTATAGACCGTCATGAGATGATGCTCGTGACTATACGTGGTGTTGCATTTACAACGTGACCACGATGAGTCATATATGCAGATAAGCCTAGCAAATATTAGATATCTCGACATCACTCTGAAGGATGGAAACACGGAGATAGCCCACATGTATTGAGTCACGGTAAGAAGACCGGCGTAGGGCGTGCCATGCCGTACTTTTGCGCCAATTCCGAGATGCTACATATTTAGCACCAACACCTACGGACCGCACTCGTTGTTAACCCAAATAACCTATTTCTATCGATCATGGCCAATTCACAATATGTTATCCTCAACGGCCTACCGACGCCGCAAAGGTACCACGATCTCCGCAAGCTCGCTGGCATGACACCCCCACCAATGGAGGCTGTACCCAAGTCGCTCGCGAACTCTTTCTGCTGTATCGTCGCACACGAGCGCAAACACATGCTTGACGACACAACCCCCGGGTCTGCCCAGGATGTCGTCGCAATGGGCCGATTAGTCGGCGATGGATCGCTTTTCCTGATCATGGTGGACATCGCGGTGCACCCAGACCATCAGCGCAGAGGACTGGGAAAGCGCATCGTGCAGAAGCTTTTGGACTACGTGGATGAGCATGCACCTCTAGCGTATGTGAGCCTTGTAGCTGACGGACCGGCACAAAAGCTATACCCGCTTTATGGATTCAAAGACGTGTCGCCTAGTATTGGCATGTACAGGATGATCAGGGGACCGAAGGATCAGTAGGATATCACGGACACAGAGAAGGAGGCCTGAAGCCTCTCGAAACCAGCGACCTCTCCATAATGCGACTCCCGGTTCCTGCAACCGATGCATCACTGTTCAAACGCGACCGAAAAAGATGCGCGGTGCGTTTGTCGATAGCGTGGCTATCACATGTCTAGGTGGTTGTGGGGGGCTGGACCCCACCGATGGCGTCGACGCACATCACCGTCCAAGCTTCACGAATCCACACATTGAATGTTCATTACTCTGCACCATGCGCAATTGTGACACCCGCCCTTGGTATGCGATGTGCATCTTTGGTCACGTTTGATTCCTGTGTGTATTGTGTTAGACATCATGACCTCCCCCTCTCCACAAAACTCGAGGGCCAAAGATCGCCCACTCGCTGTATGTACTATAACACGAGCCTGATTTGCTCTACGGACGTACTATACCCACATTGTGCGACCATATAGCGTCTTTGATTTGATATCTCCATGCAACGAGAGATGCTGACTCCTCTCCAAGCTGCAGTCCCTCCCTAGCGAGTTGCTTCAACTCATCGTCGCCTACCTTGACACTCCTACGCTCAAGCACGTTGCTCTGGTCTCTCAGATACTCAACCAACATGCGACGGATATACTGTGGCGGAATGTCTGCCTAGTCGACCAATGGAAGTTGCACCTGAATGAAGAGACGGATCTGTTATGGGGGGACCGTGGCCGCGGAGAATCCGATGAGCACGACGATACACCTATCATCCACAAACTGCACATACTGGCGACGTAGGTACACCGAAGTCTGCTATACAAACCAGTCTAACGTCACAGTAACCCTACGATCGCATCCAAAGTCCAGACACTCTCCCATCGATGCCATCTTCCAGCGCCGAACATCTTCAGTGAACTCCCACGAATGCGCTTCGACGCCGATAATCTCTCGCAAGACGACCGACTACATACTCTCCTCAAGCTCGCGATACCGAACTTGATCAACGTCCACACACTACGCATTGTATATGGGCATTGGAGGCTCACAAACGCAATCATCACTGGCTTCCTCGATCAAGGTCGACCACGACGTATGCCTGTGCGCAAACTGTGGTTAGAGAGCTGTTGCTTTGACAAAACTGAACTGTCCCGCCTCCTGCGAAACAAACCCACTGGACTTGAAAGTATCCGTCTGCGTAGACTCGGAAAGGACATGTCAGACCGCACGGACACTCAGCAGCTACAATTTATGGAATTTTCGCTTTCGCGTGGCGGGCAGTATGATCAGATGCACAATGGAGCAGGAGGTTTCATTCGTACCACTATCCAGGTTTCTCACGAGGGTTTGCCGGCACGATCTCCGCATTCTTCAACACAAGAGTTGAGGGATAAGGCCAAGGCATTCGACGCCATCATGTGGGAGGAGCTTCCGGAGATTAGAGAGTACATCGACGCAGATCAGGTGTCTTCCGAACCTACATCACTTGGACAGATCGTGCCTGATCTTAGACCCCCGATGGAGTGGCTAATTGCGAACTCCGCTTCTACGCTGACCAGTCTAAATCTAGACTGGATCCATTGGCGTCGGAGGGTCACCGAGTCTTCTGGTTCCATGACTGATGCTGAAGTGTTCCTGTCTGCACTTAGCAGACTGCGCTTTCCGCATCTTCGTGCCTTTCAGATTCGCAATGCTGTGTTGGAGCTTACGATACTCCCCCAAAATATCTATCTATTGGAAGACTCCTTCCTGGAGTTTCTCGAAGCGCACCCCAAGATACAGTGCTTGGGCTGGCCAATGGACAGAATATACAACCACATTAAGCCATCCGTTGATGTTCAGAATCGATGCCGGACTTTGGTTGCACATCTGGCAAATACGCTGACAGACCTACGCATTGACACGCAATATGCAGGACCCGGCGAACCACTCACGGCCAGATGTAACACCATGGAGGACATGCAAGAACGTACACGTCGACGAAGATTCATCGATGAATTTGTACCTCACATGCGGAAAATCGAGCAGATCAAGCTAGAAGGTGGTATACCACGCGACGAGAAACGAGAGTTACTCCGTGCACTACATTGGTGTCCTATAAAGAAGATTGTTATGATTGGCGTATCCTTCCCAGCAGGAAACACCTGGGGTGCTGGAGGACAGCAGCTGGCAGCCATTGACCCCGGGCAATCCGGTTCCGAATTCTTCTACAACCTTGAAGACGAAGACCTCGCAGGCATTCTAGCCGCTTACCGCCGTGGCTTCCCTATGCCCTTGGACTTCAACTTCGAACCCAACTACGGCTGGCCACCTCAAGCACCACTCCTCCAAACCATTGCCCTGCACCACGCATCCACTGTCGAAGAGCTCAAGATATGCGGCTACAACGGCTGCCCAATCCTCTCATACACAACACCCATTACCAATCCTCTGCTTACCGGTCTCCGCTCCTTCGACAATCTCAAACAACTCGTAATCTCGTTCTGGCTAACGACCTGGTACGGAGACTCCTACCGCGACACAGAAATCATCCAATCTTGGCTCGACACACGTTCCCCTTCTTCGACAGCACTCACCATCGTGACACCGCCTGCATCACCGACGCACGATCAACCAGTTGATCCAGGTCAATTTCCCAACTTTGGTAACCCACGCGTTGTGCCACGGATACAGAATTTCAATCGCTGGGCTGTGGAACTCAAGACCAAATTCACCCCTTCGGCGCTCGCATATCGTGTTGCGAGAGACGTTGGTCCTTTTTTGAGCGAGACGGCCAAAGAAAGGAAGGGTGGTGTGCGCGTGAGGGCAAGCTTTTGCTTGGGCGCAAAGGAAGGGAGGAGAAGCGCGAGTGACATATTCGATTTGAACATCAGGGTTGGAAAGGGCAACCAGGTGTTGGAATTTGTGGGACCAAGAGAGGAAGGCGAGACGGGGAGATGGTGGACTAAGCTTGAGGAGAGAAGGTGGTTCTGAGGGAGATCAATGAGGTGACTTGAGATGCGGTGAATTTGTTGCCCTCGGCGACTAGATGCATGGTGTTATGAGACTCTGATGAGATATATGATATGTATAGTTGAACAGCTTGGCACATCAGAAGGAAACTCCTTGATTCCACGAAACGTGCGAATAGAGTAGGTAGATTAGTAACAGGAGCAGGGTGAGTCATTCGTGGAATGTCAACACGATTGACTTGTGCCTAAAGCTGTAATCGGTACGGTTGTCTCGCGTTCGAGTGATGAATCGCAGGTATAAGCTGGGCGTCTGCGTGCATGCCAACGTTCGAGTTTGTAGCGCGTGAATGTTCTGGTATTTTGCTGGTTGCCAATGGAACCATCGTCAGTAAGCTTCGGTTTTCCTGCAACTCATCAGTGCGCCCCATCTCATCCGCATCAATTGGCACAGTCTGTGGCTTGATTCATGCTTTTATTTCGTGACAGAACATGATGAATTTTCCGTAGTTATGCCTCCAGAGCTATGCGCTCAAACGGTGATGCCATCCTCATTCGTCATGTGGGATGGACATCAACCGGGAGAGGGATGACAGAACGCCCCATGCCGAGCAATACCATTTGCCTATAAGAACCCGCTTTCCGATCATGCACCCGTCCGAATGGCCTTCGTCGCGCCTCTACTCCTCCTCATCGTCAACTCTATGCTTGATACGTTTACGAGGACTTGACGGTGGGGCCCTTGGAGCCCTTGGGAGCGCCAGTTTGGAATCCGTTGCTGAACTTGCGGTTGACGGTCTTGAGGTATCGCATGCGGCCGGTACCGGTGGTCTTCCTTCGCTTGGCCTTCTCGCCCCAGTTGACTGTCCAATGTTAATCTTCGCTTTCGGTGCGCGCGTCTCAGGTGAACGTACACTTGCGGGTCTTAGCAGCAGGGTAGCCGCATGAAGCGCAGGTGTGCTTCTGGATGTGAAGGGATCGTTGACCTAAACGTTGAAATCAGCCCTTGTCCCTCTGTCCATGCCTTTGCATCTCCAATGCCAGCATCCAGGAAGATATCACGTACCGCAACGCCTGCAGAGCGTGTGCGTCTTGTTGTGGCGCTTTCCGAAACTGGAGGTACCCTTCGCTATATCGTAGTCAGTCTCCAAGTTCGTGGTTTCGGGTGCGGATGGGAGTTCGGCGTACTCATTTTGGCTGGGGACTGTACAAGAGCTGTCAGTAATCGATGGTCTACGTAGTGCACTGGAGGAGCATACCTGGTGACGCTGTTGTTAGTATCGAGGGTGGAAGTTGTCGCGGGTTCGTCGAGCGAGAGCGAATTCATGAGCTTAGCGAGACACAATTTCGAACGTGTGTGGGGCTAGCCGTTTAGAGACTGGCGCGCATGGCTCCACCTGATCAAGTGGTGCCCGCAGCACCAACATCAACAACAACTCTGTCAGCACCTATCAGCGTTGATACTTGAACATCATCTCGAGTTATTTTCTCACCTTCGAATAGAAGGAAGAAACACATGATCATCGGAATTGCAGAAAGTCAGCTTCCGAAGGCGCGACTAGACCTATTCATTAGCCATCTCTCCACGAACACCACGACGACCGTCAGTCGTTGTCGCGGCTCGCTGGATGGTTCACATTTTGTTAGCATCTAGCACATTTCTTCTGCCAATCGATCTTTGCACAGTATTATGAGCTGAATGCAAGGTGGCCATACCAAACACCATACACGAACCCAGTCACCACGTACCTGAAAGAAGTATATCGTTCGATCATGCTCTACCCCCAGGAAATGGGTGCTTACAGCCATTCCAGAGGAAGGCCATGTTTGAGTATTTGGATCAAGTACTTGTTGCTCTTCCACTATCCACTACGAGGGAGCTCGTACTGGCGGAGGTCTACTCTAATACCAAAAGTGTAGGACTGATACTGTTTATGACAACCTGACCAGTATTATAGATTCTCCGGGGGACGATATCTGAGGACTCGGCGCTGTATCAGGATCTTGTCAGAGAGGTTAAAGCAGCTAGGGTGGCACACCTCCTAGGTACGCCTACGCTTTTCGTGAACTTGACTTCATACCTATCAGCTTTGCAAAGCCTCTTATTGCTTGTCACTGGGCGTGTGTTGCTCGATTAACGACTTGCGCGTCTTGGCATCGCTGCTATGGATCCTATAGCAATTCGTCATATGCGCGTGTTTAGGTCGCCGACTAGAAATTGGTCGCCACTTATCTCATCATCTCTTGCATACCCAGGACGAAGCGTTTGCATACTCGGAAGCGCCTCTAATGCGTTAAGCTGGCCATGTGGCCAGGCACAGGCACAGGCCAGGACGATTAGAAACAGCGCAGGCCGCGCTTCGAGTCAGTCCAGACTTACCAACCCCCACGCAAGCATGTGCTTGAATGGACATTGATCAGCGTTTTACACAGTGCACCTCGTTCACACCATCTCCCCCAGACTAGACGACGGCATGGACGTATTCCAAGAGAACGGTCCATGGCACCGAGACCCTGGCGGGCGTGGCATTATTCCATTGAGCTCCTTTCGAGTCCTCCCGCGAAGCTACTGGCCAACGGGAACACGGGGCGTGCCATCAGTATTGGAAGCGACATGGGGTATTTTGAGGTTCGCATTTCGACCAACCAATCATAAGCGACACCGAGAAAACGTGAACGCGCGCTGTGGTGCAACACCCAACGCCTCCCGCATGGCATGTGCGGCAGAACCTGATCGCAATAGTCGTGTCCGAAGTTGCTTCGGACCTTCTACCAATTGATGTCGAGCGGCATGCTATCAAGTCCCTCACGGTTCAACATCGCGGGAGCTCGGCATGGGCCTGGCGTTCCCAAAACAGCGTTGGCCATGTAGCAGCACGTTGCCACAGGCCTTATATCGTACCGCAGTACATGTCTCGTCTGACAGCTGCCCCACATATCAGTCTTACTTACGTTTGGTACATACTGCGGCTGTCGGGCTGACATAGCCTTCGTCATCTCATCCTCTCTTATGGACGTCGCTGAATCACGGCGCTCACTTCCCTTCAGAGCATCTACCTCCGTTGCCACTTATGTTTTCGTTTGGACGTGTTGGAAATGCAGCTTACCGAGATGTACCTGGAGTCTATGTAATATGATGACCCTAGCCTTACTAACTTCATAACTAACGAGGCTACTAGACCCATATCGCGGACCCTAATGAGCGCCGGCGGATGGCCCTCGCGGAGGTAGACAAGGCACCGTTTGGATGGTACCATATAAGACTAGCAGTCGTGACTGGAATCGGGTTCTTTACCGATGCCTACAGTGTAAGTCTGGTCAATGATACGGGCGAGGCTGAGGGTTGGCTAACGACATCTTCAGCTGTTCGCTATAAACCTTGCCGTCATCTTGTTAGGGATCGTATACTGGCAAGATGAAGAACACAAAGGAGTCATGCCTCATGATGCCGATACAGCAATCAAGGTCGCCACGTCCGCTGGCGCCATTTTCGGTCAATGTATTTTCGGATACATGGGCGATCTTCTAGGAAGAAAGAAAATGTATGGCGTGGAGCTGATGATCATTATCTGCACAACACTTGCACAATCGCTTTGCGGAGAATCAGCGACTGTTTCAGTCGTGGGTGTGCTCATCTTCTACCGGGTCGTAATGGGAATTGGCGTGGGTGGTGACTGTGAGTACATATCCCGTACAGGCTGAATCTCCCGTGTCTTTGCATGTTTTTGGAGTCGACCCAAAGCAAGTGGGAGGCGGTTATCCTCAAACCATTCCTTATCAACGTAGGACCCAGCCTTTACTGACTACTACTCCAGATCCACTCAGTGCGGTCATCACAGCGGAGTTTGCCAGCACCAAGTACCGAGGTGGTATCATCGCAGCCGTCTTCGCCATGCAGGGCCTTGGGCAGCTTGCAGCCGCATTAGTAACCCTCATCGTAGTCATAATCTTCAAAGACGACCTAATCGGTGTAGCGAATGTGGGAGAATGCGTGGGGCTGTGTGCCATGCGTGTCGACAAGATGTGGCGCATCATCATAGCTTTTGGCGGGATCCCCGGCTGGTTCGCACTCTATTACCGCCTCACAGTACCGGAAACGCCACGATACACGTTCGACGTGCTGTACGATGTTGAGAAAGCCTCGGTCGATGCGCGCAGGTACCGCTATGGCAAACAGGGCAATGTGGTTAATCCCGTTATGCAGGCAAAAACGCGTAGTGAGATGGCCAAGTACAAGACGCCGCGACCTACATTGATGGAAGTACTACGTTTCTACTCGCAAAAGAAGCAAGCTATCCGCTTGTTCGGCACCTCCATGTCCTGGTTGTAAGTCCACAAAATTCGGCAGTACAGTTGCAGAACTGGCTGACATCCATACAGCTTCCTAGACCTAGCTTTCTACGGCCTCGGGTTCTCCTCCGCCTCTCTAATGTCCACGATGGGCTTTGACCAACGCGCAAATCTCTACCTCTATCTGCGCAACACAGCCACGGGTCAGATCGTTCTTATCTGCGCCGGCGCCCTGCCTGGCTACTGGCTCACCGTCTTTACTGTCGATACCATTGGTCGCAAACCCATTCAAATAGCCGGGTTTGGCATTCTCACCATCATCTTCTGCGTCCTCGGTTTTGCCTGGCAGGGTCTTACAAAGACACACTTGCTGGTGTTATACGTGCTAGCACAGTTCTTCTTCAACTTCGGACCAAACGCCACCACGTTCATCACACCCGCGGAGATTTTCCCGACAAGAGTGCGATGCACCGGTCACGGCTTCAGTGCTGGTATGGGCAAACTAGGTGCGGTGTTTGCCCAGATCTTCTTTGCGCCCATGATCAAGAAAGGGGCTACGCACGATAACCCTACGCCTTGGATTCATGGTGTGATGCAAATCTTTGCGTTGTTCATGTTCCTGGGTATGTTGACTAGCTTCCTTGTCCCGGAATCGGCACGAGCGAGGCTGGAGGAACTGGCGGGCGAGAAAGAAGATGTGTATGAGTTACAGGCTAGTCAGTGGCGGAATCGCGGTGGCGCTGCCGGAGTGGCAAGTGGGACGAACTCGGATGTAGAGGGTGTTTTGAGAAATACACCAGTGGTCATTGCAAGGGGCAGTGGAAGCACAGGTGCGAGGAGTATTGATCGGGGTAGTGAGGGAGGATTGAGAGACGGGGATGTGGAAAAGAAGTGGTGGCGGTTCCGACAGTCGGAGGTCCATTCTCATGCTGTCTGAATGTTTCGCAGGGCCAGCTTTTCCTTGCCTTTCTCGGCCTCGGAGGACAGGCATCTAGGCGTTACGGGGGGGGGGGGGCGGGTTGGGCTTAACAGTTTTGCACCGTTTCTTCTTTGTTTTTGTGCACGATAATCTGTCGGTCCGTCCATGTTCGCTTTATACCCTACTGCCATTCAACGTAAATTGGACATTAGTCAAAGCTCCCAAGCTTTGCTGTGAATTACAACAAAACGCATTCATCTGCTGTAAATAGACTAGCAGGCGCAAAGTGGTAGGGTGTTGATTTATTCAATATGCATTCTTGTCTCGTTCTACCTGTTCCTCCTCTCTACCGCACGTACCGTTGATGGAGGCGTAGTCGCACGTTTGAACGCGCACCATTGACCGTTCTGGCAATGCCGCTGCATCTTTTCTCCTCGGGGGCCGGATTCCACTCATCTTAGATATGGTGGTGATAAGGCAGCTCGGACTTACTTTCCGAGGGAAGGCGCATCGATATTGCCCATTCCAGCGACACGACTACGGCTTGAAGATCCACTCCAGATACGTTTGTGAGAAATCTTTTACCTTGCTGGCTGAGACCTCACCCACGACATGCGTCAGTCGGCGTGCATCTGCTGTCAGTCTCCCAGTTAGTATAGCATCGAACCCCCTCATCCGCCTCTTGAGATCTCCAACAACTCATTGACCGTATCTTCGCTAACCCTCTCCACACCCTCCACGCCCATCAGCCTCTCCCCCACTTCTTCCACGAAACTTCCCCCAACCTCCTCAACGCTCTTCCCCACCACTCCCTCCTTGGCAAAACTAGTCGTCCTCTTTCCTTCCAACCCACACGCAACAATCCTGTCAAACCACCACAGATCCGTATTAACATTCAATCCCACACCATGACTCGTAATATTCCGTCGCATATGGACTCCAAGCGCCGCAATCTTATCATCGGGACTCGTCCAGACACCCGTGTGTTCTGTAGTCATAGCCTCGATTCCATATTTCGCGCAGCTGGCTATGAGGCATTTTTCCAACAGGCAGACATAATTCCTAGGTGTGAGTTTATGCGTGCGTAGGTCGATGATGGGATAGGCGACGAGTTGGCCTGGGCCATGGAAGGTGGTTTGGCCGCCGCGGAGGGCTTCGACGAAGTCTGCGCGGTTGTTTGCGCGGAGGTAGGTTTGTTGATCTGGTGAGACGGTACCAATCTCTCGGCGACCGCAGGTGTAGACGGGGGTGAATTCGGCGGTTATGATGTGCGGTGGTGGTGGGGGAGTATTGGAAGGTGGTTTGGAGGCGAGGAAGCGCGATACGAGGGTTTCCTGAAGGCGGGCTGCTGTTAGGTAGGGGACGGGGCCTGGGAGATGGATGTGTTGGAGCTTTTGCCGGATAGAGCTGGCCATTCTGTCATTAGAGCCTGTTCCTGACGGCTCTCTGGGATCTGAGGACCTTGGACGAGCGGGCGGGATATCCCTTGTAGCGAACTTATCGATAAGCTTTTGTGACGCGACGCGACTTTTGCGACAGCCCAAACTTTCCCTCTCTCAGGCCGTTACATACACGTACAAAGTCTATTTTCCACCGTCACGTCACCATGGCAGGAATCAAGCGATCAATCAACGGACAGGCCAAACCTCAAAATAAAGTTCAAGAGCCGGAAGATGTAGCCATGACGGACGCAACGCCTCCATGCGGGCAACTGCAACCACCATCTAGCAAAATCACCTCGTTAGACAGCGCTTCAGAGAACCAAACGAAGACCTCAAAACCAACTCCTTCCACACAAAAGCCCTCCTCAACATCCTCACCTGCCAAACAGCCCTCCAACCCACGTTCTACAAATCGCAAGCCCCGCGAAAAACTCGCCAGACTCCCTAAAAGTACGTACACCCACCAGTCGCCCATCATATCATACCCAGACTGACTTTTTTTTTTTTTTGAAAAAGACACAACCATAACCACACGCCCACTCCTCCACGCCCCGCTCCCCTCCCCCTTCTCCTCGTCCGGCTCCGCCAAAATACTCTACATAACCGCTACAACCCCTTACATACCCACCTTGAAACGCGTGCGCAAGCTGCTCAATGAAGTGGTAAAGCGCGAGAAGCAATCCGCGGCCTCCCTGAACAAAGCAAGAGGAAGAGGTGGACGGTATGCCGAAGCGAACGGGCGGTTGGAAGCGCGAGATGTAGAAGCCGGGATAGTAGGGGAGATGAGCAGGACAGCAGGTGCTAGTAAGAATAATAATAGTAATAAGAAGAACAATAATAATGGGGGCAAGGCAGGCATGACGGGGCAAGGGAAAGGAGGGGAAGAAATCTATCTCAAAGCAACGGGACGGGCGATACCGAGGGCGTTGGAGATAGGGTTGCATTTCCAGTCTGAAGAGGATTGCTGGGTCCGGGTTGAGATGGGGAGTGTAAGTGCGATTGATGATGTTGAGGTTAAGCGTCGGGGTACCACAGGAGAAGAGGGGTCAAGAGAAGCAGGGGATGAGGCAGAAGCAGATGATGTACCGGAGACGAGGATACGTACATTGAGTTCGGTTACTGTTAGTATTGGCCTGAAGTGAAGCTACAAACATAGGAGAGGGTTGGAGTAGGACGGCGCAGAGTCAGACATGTAGATACCCACAGTCAGTAGCGAACAAGAACACCTGATGTTCGAGAAACCACACCTCAAACACATTTACGAGTTCACGTTCTAGGTCAAAGCATGATGAGAAAGAGTCCAGTATATATCATTCCAATGTGTGATGAGGTTCCCTCTGCTTGTTCTCTCGATCCCACACTGTCTGCCTGTTCATGCGTATCATCCAACTCCTCAAGTCCCAGAAAAAAAGGAAATGGAAAAGCTAGTCGTGTTTGCTACAAAGGAAAATGCTCATCGTACGCTTACCGCAGTGAGTGACTGTTAGGACTAGGAAAGCCCTGCAATGGTTCCGCAACTTCCAGTGAAGGTACGCCTGGGAGGCCAAAAGATGACACCGTTCTGAGCGCCTATAAGAAAACAAGCCAATGCACCTCCCATTAAATTACGCTGGAATGGAAAAGAAATATGTTGTAGTGTGCCGATACGACGATACCTCTAGGGTCTCCCTTGTCCCATGATGGACGACAGCGATGGCGTAGATAGTTTGGGTAGACGGTTCTGTCTTGAACCGTCGCAAATACAATGTTCTCGTGGGCGGCGTTGTGATCATACAACACTGTGTCTCGGACATCCAAGTGATGTTGTCGCAAGCAGTCCAGAAGCAGGTATCGTGGCGTAGCGTGATATGTCGGCTTGATAGAGAGCACAACCTTGCAAGAGCGATATCTCGAACTGTGACGTACGACACGCTCCTCAAGGGCTCGACCCTGTGATTTTGTGCTCACAAGGCCAGTCATTTTTGACGTAGTAATAGAAAACTATCATGCGTCTCTTCAACGCTCGGCCTTGGGATATTGGTTGAGCATGGCCATGACTGCGACGCCTATTGCAACGACTGTGACCATGGCTCCGACCGGACCGCCATAGTACATGGAATCTCGATCTGGCCGATGCGCGACCAAGGAACTCGATTTTCCGGCCTGCTTTGAGCCGTTCAGCCCAACAGCATGCCCGTTCTGCTCGCTTTTAGCAGGAATTGACACTTCTGGGCCATCCTCGTCAAGGTCCTTCTCCTTGATGATCATAATTTCGCCTTCCTCGGCTTCGCCATCTGATCCCTCGGCGAGGGTTTTAGTGGTCGTCCGTGTTGACGGACTGTTGCTCCTGCTCCGCCGTTGGGCTTCTTTGCTAGCGGCCTTTGCGTTGTCTTCTCGTATGTTCTCAATCATTTCTGCTAGAGTCTTGCGATCAGCCTCTGCAGTCTCGGCTCTTTCTCTGTACCGCTCCATCTGCTGCTTCATCTCGTTCATCTCAGACATCATGACTTCTAAACGTTGCTGTAAGCGAGCGGTGGTATCCTCGGCGCTGCTGGGAGATGCGGACCCGTTCTCTGATCCAGTGAGCTCCTCGCGCTGTGCGTCGGCTACCTCAGACTCGTGTGTCTCATCATCGCCAACGACGGTCTCGGCGTCTCCATGGTCCCTGTTGGTTTCACGTTCGAGTCGGGCCGCCCGCTCCTCGGCATCTTCTCTTGCGCGACGCTCTTCGTTCAATAAGGTCTCCAAGTCTCGTAGCCTCATGCCCTGTGTTTCAATCTCTTTCTTCGCACTGGTCAGGGCTTCTGTGAGCGTAGACAACTGTGCGTCGGAACGGACTGGGGACGCTGTCTTTGGACGTTCGGTATCAGACCTCCTAAGGGACGATGCGACGTCGGGCTTCTCAGGTAAAGGCTGTTGTGGGGGCGGCGCAGGTGGGTCTGAGAATCTCGCCTTCAAGCTACCGTCTTTGATTGGGGATATCCTGACCTGGTTGATCGGCGAAGGCTTGGCGGGTTCCTTCCTCGCGTCTGCAGACAGGATAGCGTTGATGTACTGGTGGGTATGTTGGAGGTCCTGCGACTGTTGCTTTGCAGCCTTGATCTCGGTCTGTTGAAGTTAGAAAGGACGTTGATTTGGGTAGCTGCGTCGGACTTACATTCAGCTTTTTGACTACCTGCTCCATGGTAATAGGCTGCAGCCAGAAGTTGGGGTGTCGGGGTTGCTGTAGGCCGTTTGGATAGTTGGCCATGGCACCCGGGCCTTGGAGCCGCTGACCGTTCATGGAGCCTTGGCTGGGGGTGCGACCTCGCATGTTTGCCATTTGCTGTTGGCCGTTGGCGCCCATCATGTTGGAGAGTTGGGGTCCCTCGAGTTCGCCAAAGTTGAGGTCAATCATCTCGCTACTGGTTCGTGCGTAGATGCCGGCATGCTCAACACGGGCTGCGACCTTGTGATGGACAATGGTCTTTTGGTCTTCGCTGACGATATCTATACCGAGTTCCAACATGTCTTGTTCTCGTAGCTCGTGGGGGTCCGAGTCTCGGTTCTCCTGCGACAGGCGGGAGCCGTTGACGAAGGTGCCGTTGGACGACTTGACGTCTCGGATCCATATTTTGCCCTGGCGGTCGGCCCACACCTCAGCGTGCTGTCTGGATAATACTTTGGAGTCGAAGTATCCGTTGAGCGGGGTAGGAATCGTCTTGTTGTTGGTTTGCCGGCCAATGCGGAGAACGTCGGGGAAGAAGGGCACGGTGATGGTCTTGCGCTCAAAGGTGCCGTTCATGGGGACAAGGTGCAGTACGGCGGCACTCTCCTGGCCCTGTGCGCGTTGTGCCCCGTTGGGCTGTTGCTGGGCCTGGACTTGGCCATTGTGCTGTGAGGGAACCATGGCAGAAGGTGCTTGCAGGGCACTCATGGCCGAGGCGGCAGATGAGGCAGGGCCTGCAGACGCGATGGGTTGGGATCGTGCAGCAGTGACTCCGGCGATGGGCTCAGTCTTGGTCGCGGGCCATAGTCCCTTGGGGGCCTTTGCTTTGCGAGTGGCAGCCCAGTCGGTGCCGTTTTGTTGCGGGGTGCCGTTTGGCTGCGATGCAGATGATGAGGCGGATATGGTAGATGTGCCCGATGCCTGTGACGAGAGGCTCGACGACGAGTTGGACCGTTGGGCGCTCTTCCGAGGCATAAACATGCCACCTCCGTTGGACACGCCCTCAGCGCTCCATGCCTGCCGATTGATGTTCTGGTAGTTGACGGGGGGCGCAACTGCCGTCATTGGTGAGGTCGTGTGCTGGAAGGAGGTGGGCGTGTTTAGTGTCCGGACACTTTTCCTGCACGATTCCCGTCTTGTCCGTTTTTAGCGGCGCGACACCAGCGTGACGACGCCGAGAGCAAGCAACAACAACAGCAGCAGCAGCAGCAGGAGATGTCGCGAAGCCGTTCATGCACTCATGTGTCGCGACGGGGCCAGGTTGTTGGGACAGTGGCGCGAGTGGGATTATGGTGGGTTCGCCGTCGTCGTCTCTGTCGTGTGCTGTCCGTAGAAAGGCCGTGCGACGTCAGGGCGATGCAAGGCGCTGCAGACGGGCGCAGAGCACAGCAGCAGCAGGGCCTAGTGAGTGCGTGGATATCAGTCGAGACGAACAGGCAGGCTGCTCGATGGGTTGGGGCGGTATAGACGGAGCATCCAGCGTGTTTCGAGGAGCAGGACGTCTTGTTCCGGCCTTGGGGACGCTGCAACGCTTACTGGCCAGATGGGCGACACGACGGCTCAGGCGTAATGGCGACGTGGAGAAGGGGGGGGGCTGCACGGATGGAAAACCACTACCAAACGCGACAGGTCTTGTTACGACCAAGGGCATGCGCAGCGAGATGGGAATATCATAGCCGTGGCTGCGACTGTTTCGCTTCATTCCTCCGCCGCGCCGGCAGTCAGCCAGTGAAAGAGCCAGCCAGCAGCTGTCTGAGAGGGTCACGTGCGCAATCGCCAAGCGCCGCTGCATCAGGTTTGGCGAGTTTGTAGGAACCACCAGATATGCGAGTCGAGGCTCGGGACGGACTGTGTTGTATTGTTCGCCTGCGTACTGTACGCGCTGATGCCATGTTGACCATGCCCAGTATGAGCTGCCTCGTGCATCCATGGTTGGGTTTTCCCCGGATTTCGCTCGTCTTTCCTTGGCGTTGACTGAGCCGCGGCGAGACTGCAGCTTCAAGTGGGACAATCAACGTTCCCCTCTTGCGACCCTTCACCACCTCGACGTTTGCAGCGCTTCAGGATGCCGGTACCAGTCGGTTCTATGCCTCAAGGGGCGCATGGCCCTTCGACACTAGACAAGCGTAGGGCTTTTTGTCTGCATGCGCCGAGCAATGGCTAACAGCGCATAGTGAAGATGGGTGGCATGATGGGTGGATGTACGCTTTGTGACAGTCCAGGAATTGCATGAGCTGACTTGTTGACAGCTGTCGGATTGATCATCGGCTTCATCTTCGGTGCGCCTCGTTCCAGGCCCTCTCATGCTCTCTTCTGACCCTGGTAGGATTCACCAACATCGTCCGCTTTGGCCCTGGACCCAACGGAATGCTGCGCACACTGGGACAATACATGATGGGATCAGCGGCGACCTTTGGGTATGCATCACCACGTCCAAGTAATTCCACTACAAGGTGCTAATATAGGTTGCAGCTTCTTCATGGCCATTGGTACTACCATTCGGACGGACAGCTCGCCCATCGCTACGCAAGCTTTCAACAGCGCAAACCGACGACCCATGATTCTCCCAAGACACTACCAGTACCCCCGCGCTGCTCAAGATGAGCGGAACTAGGACCTAATACTGCCCCAGACTGTCGGCGGCGAGATCCTGGATGGATCCGGGCTTGTACAAAAGAAGAAGTGCAGCATTTACAATCAAGACTTACGCATATATCATAAGCAACAGAGCGGCCTCGTCAGGGGCAGACGGCTTGATTAGGCGCAATGGCAAGTGTTATGGAACGTCAGTCGTTCAGGCTTCCACTTTCACTTTCACTTTCACTTCTAGTCACCTACTCAGGCTATTATAGTCACATGTCCTCTCCCAATCGTGTTATATATTGTCATCCGTTATTTCTAATGTGGACAGCCCTTCTTTCTCTCACTCACCGGCGCCCTTGACTGCTTTATACTCACGTCCAATTTCTTCTTACAACCTCTTCTTGCGATCAACTTCCACCTTGACCATCAACCTTCACGATTAGCTTCCATCTCAATCACGACACTTGTCTTGCAACTTAACACCAACACAACATAACAATGCATCCCCAACTTCTAGCCGACCCCTCCCATCTACCGTAAGCGTCCTTGTATGAACTGCGCGTGAGACACGTACTGACTTTGTACATCCACCTTTAGACCCCGTCCACCTGTAACATACAGTCATCACTCCACTTCTACTCTCACTCCACACGGCCTGGGCGCGGCTGTCAACCACGTCGACGACGAAGCCAGGGGCGAGGCGGCCTTCGATCGAATCAGTCGCAATGCTCGTGGAACTCACGGCGGCGGTGCTAGGTACAGGATGGCGGCGCGAGCTGCCACAAAGGCGGCAAACCGTCCATGTACCGCTGGAGCACAGAGCAAGCCAGGGGCGTTGACTAGGTCTATTGTACGACCTAGAAAGGGCAAGGAGAAGTCAGACGCGTCACATCGCCCAGAACTTTGCAGCTCTACCAATGAAGAAGACGACTCTGACATTGCCGAAGCCAAAATCATGTCGCTGTTGTCGAATGAGGAACCAACAAAGCACGCAGTTGAATATCGCTCCTACAAGTCTATTGGTAGCGGTTCTGCGTCCATTTCAACTGCGCCACATACCGCACTCTACTCTCTGCTCGATGATATGCACAATACTGCGAAAGCTGTGGAGGAGGCCAGTCCCCAAAATCTGGCTACAGCTGGTCTCGAGCTGGCAGGTATCATGGAGGAGTGGCATAACACGATGACCAGAGTCATCCACGCGACCGAGGCAGCCGAGCTCAAACGGATCCAGGATGTCCAAGCCCAGTTGGACTATGATCGGGTTGTTGAAGACAAGTACAAGAGGGAGATGGACACATTCAGCAGACAAGCTGGAGCCCAGATGCTTCAGATGCAGCAGGATTACCACTTAGTGTCGAGGGAACAAAAACAGCCGTATAGGAATTTGCTTGCAAAACAGGTCGTGCAGCCGACCGCACCAACAGCACAAGACCGACAGCCAAGCGCAGAGCCCGCCCAGTCTCGGACCGTCAAGTCACCATCACCACACCTCCAAGACAAGGTTGATCGTCTGACCAATGAAAACACTTCGCTCAAGTCAGAGAACGAGACCAAGGTCTGCAACACACAAGCGTCCCACGCAGACCAAGTGCTGATTCTGCAGCGAAAGGTCGAGCGACTAGAAAATGCAAATGTCTTGGTCCGAATACAAGAGAAGTCCAATGAGAAGATGCGGGAGATGGAGGCGATGAAGCACATGTTCGAAGCACAGCTTCAGGAGATGAAAGAGGAGGCGGAGAAATCGGCGAAGCAAAATGCGAAATTGAAGCAGCAAATTCCTCCGATACCACCCTTCCTATTCACAGCTGGAAGTGAACAGGGGTTCTCTCGGTCTACGCGTTCATATCCGGGCCCCTTTCTCAAGAGGGGGGCGACAGTTGGTCGCGCAAAAGGGCTAGGCGCGGATGATGGTTGATCTTCACGTATACAGATCTGCTGGCAGGTTCGAAAAATAGAGAGTTATAGCAGCAAGGCAAACACAATGGTAATACAAATGAAAATGCGGATCAAGGTTCCAAAATATCTTGCAGCATACGCAGAAATGGATACACTTGATGGAAAAGCTCGTGGTACACAGTGGAGGTATTCACCATTTTTCACATCAACACAGGCATTTATAAAGGACGCTGTATACCTCCAGGGTACAGTATACCCTCGCACAGGGAACCGCAGATCCACCTGACATCCATCACGCAGCATCCGGAAAACTACAACCAGGTCTTCCTCTTCTGCGCAAGCCAACTACAAACCCTGGCTGCAAAACGCATGGGGTTTCGCCGTTTCGGAAGACGCAACTCAGCGTGCAACGCGTTATTTTTGGGCATCGAAAAAGTGCCGTGTTCTCGAACGAAATGCTTAGCAAGTAGCGCTTGGCACTCACACATCGGGCCGGATTTTATAAGAGAAGAGGAGAGGAGATGGTGGTGATTTGAGTGCTGGTGTTTTTCTAAGAGCGGCTTTTCAGGATTGAGACAAGTGTCACGGAAGGCGCATACAGAATCTCTGCAACTGAGACCTCTAGAAGTCGCGAGCAGGTCTTCATTCTTTAGCCTGGCTGCTGTGATTGCTTGTTAGATCTAGACAAGGAGGGCCTGCATCCGCTGCCGTCCCTAAGATGACAACAGACGAAGCAGGCCAACCACGACCGAGTCCATCTACGATGACTACGCGTATTTCCCTCGGATACAAGCCAGGCGCGATGCGAGAAATGAACTCATTGTTTGGCTTTTTGCTTTTACTGTAGTGTTCACGACGCGGAATGTGGGTCTGGTTGGCGCGTTGTGCAAGATGGCTGGTGCAGGTGCGTCATCGTACTTGCAACACACGCGCTCAACCTCGCCTTCTAAACCACCACGAACTTTGTACACCGCGAGAAGAGCAGCGACCTTGGTAAATCCGACCCAGGCTACATATCAAATCGCTACCCACCAATAGCGGCATCCCGCAGTAGCATCACGGCTTCGTACCTGACGATCATAATTCATCGCCCCTAGTCATACCTTTCAAGCACTGGAGTCGAGTGGGTGGTCGCGGCACCAGCGACAGCTTGGCGGCAACACATTGATTACATTGACCCAGCAAGTTCGCGGCTGTAAGACGGGTTGGGACATGGGCTTGCGAGTACTGCGACCCTTTTGGTCCCAGAGTGCCGCATCTCATCATTAGCCCCGCCGGGGTGATGTTTCACAGCAACAATCTACCCATGTCACACCATGGTAGCGGACCGCACCCAAAAGCAACCATGGCACATATCACCTTGTCACGTCTCTAGTTGCTGGACGTTTTGGCACTTTCTCGCTTTCCTACATCGCATACGTTTTATTTGTTTCCGCATGGCCCATTGAAGAGCATTCGTGGCGTAGTCACTCGCCATGGAGCCACGCCGACCACTTTCTACATCTCCTTGCAGATGTTTATTGTTCGCGACAAAGAGACCAATTTCAGTCTTTGTGCTTGATGCACCGCCGCCCTGCCAATTTACTCCAAGGTACGAGCTCTCGCGACCACCCGATCCCTTGCGTATGTTGTACGCAAGGACCTCACCATATCCGATGGCTCACAAGAATCCAGGATCTAGTCATAAAGACACCCAACGACTGTCATAAGAATATCTGAAAACATTTGCTCCTGTATTTGTCCAAAGGACGAGCTACACATATACGCACACTGCGCTATACGTACGGCGTAGAAGCCCAACCAATAATTCTTAATCGCCATCCCATATATCCCAACAACAAAGTCAGCCATGTACACAGCCGTCGCACTCATAGCCCTCTTGCTCACCATCACCACTACAACCACCATCTCAGCCTCGCCAACACATTCACATCGCCTTTCCCGTCGCGGCCTCCCTGGCGCCTACTATACCTGCACCAAATCCAACTTCGCCGGCGACTGCAGCTGGACGCAACCCAATACGGAATGTCACATTCAAGGTAGCCCCAGCGGTATTGCATCAATCGGCCCGGACCAGGGCACGGTATGCTGGCTCTTCAAGAAGTCCATGTGTACGGGAGAAGTGCTCAAGAAGGTGACCTTCCCTGGTCTTGCTACCAATATGCCGGAAATCGGAAGCTTGCGGTGCTTCAGGCAGACCAGTGATGACGGTAAGAGTGGAAAGGTCGCAGGTCAGGCTGCGTCGCTTACCCATGCCGAGGTGCAAGCTGCTGGGTTGGAATTTGACGACTTTGGGTTGAAGAAGGTGGAGACGGAGGGGAGGGAAGAGGGTATAATTGGTTTGAAGAAGGGGGTTTACTATTGATTGCCTTTTTTGTTCTCCACAAA
Source organism: Alternaria brassicicola (assembly GCA_002796735.1). Classification (NCBI taxonomy): domain Eukaryota; kingdom Fungi; phylum Ascomycota; class Dothideomycetes; order Pleosporales; family Pleosporaceae; genus Alternaria; species Alternaria brassicicola. The sequence continues at coordinate 281,873 of PHFN01000006.1, read as the reverse complement.
GAGAGTGGAGGAAAGGGATTGCTTATGATGGCATGGATGTATGATTACTTTTTCGATTCGTGTTCTTATCATTAGGAAAAGGCATGGTGTTTGACTACCCTGAGGCTACCCGTCGTAGTTTTGTTTGTTATCGATTATATAGAGGGCTCTGTAATACCGACAAGGTCTTTAGTTGACTGAGCAGTTGGTTGTAAAGCTACTTGCGGCTGTGGTCTCCTCTGGAACATTCCCTTCAGGTGTGTTCAGCTGGCGTGCCTGCTTGGAGAGAAGCACGTGCTGAGTCTTGATTTCTTCCTGATTTGACCACATGATACTTGTCTGGAAGACCACACAAATGGAACGGTGAATGACGGATACGTCAGAGTACACCGAAGCGCCTGGCAAGTTTCCCACTGGCAAGTTATGACAGATGGAGTTGACGATAGTGGGTGGGTCGACGTGAGGTTGAGGTTGGAGCTACCAGGTACCTCCACGGTGTCCAATGACGTTCACAAGGTCCCTGCATAACTGGCGGCCACATCGCCGCTTGGCACTCATCCTCACCAAGACCCTCCTCTTACCGCCATTGCAACGTCGCCTTGCTCTATAGACACCTGTAGACACTCATATCCAAAACACTCTCTCACCCAGAAGTCAACATGAAGGTTACTCTCCTCCTCGCCTTGGCTACGGCTGCCGTCGCTGAGATCGTCAACAACGAGGTAAGTAGTAACCGCAAGGAAGCTGTACAACATGCATAGCGGACTAATGCATCCTACAGCACCTCAAGACTGAAGTCCTCACCGAAGCCAAGTGTGCGCGCAAGACAAAGGTTGGCGACAAGGTCAACGTCCATTACCGCGGCACACTCGAAAGCGACGGCACCGAGTTCGACGCCTCATACAACCGCGGTTCCCCTTTGAACTTCGCCGTCGGTACCGGTCAGGTCATCAAGGGCTGGGACCAGGGCCTGCTCGACATGTGCCCCGGCGAGAAGAGGAAGCTTACAATCCAGCCTGAGTGGGCCTATGGCTCGCGGGGTGCTGGCCCCATCCCCGCCAACAGTGTCCTGAGTAAGTCGAAACATTGGGACGCATGACGGAAACACGGGCTAACGTGAAGTAGTCTTCGAGTCTGAGCTGGTCTCTATTGAGGGTGTCGACAAGGAGGAATTGTAGAGGGTCGGGACTGACCCGTATAACGAAGATATGCGAGCATGGCGTACTAAGCGAATGGAAATACACCCATGAGTCCGAAATGGTCGTTTCCGCATACATAGCATGAGGTAAGTATAGGGAATACTACTAGAGTTTGCAAGCTTTCTCAGCCTTGCTGCCGTGGCTAACCTGATGTGCCTTTCGTCAGTGCTGTTCCTGGCTTCCATTTTGTCATGTCATCAGCTTCCTAGGTCACCGTCCGTTATTCTCATTGTCTCGATCAGATGATTCTATTGTTTGGCCCTGCACATCATCGGATCTTAGGCTGGGCGCTAGTGTTCAGTGTCGATACCACGTATTTTCCCTCCCACTCTCACCTTTGAAGTCTACGCACCGACCGAAGATTCTGGGAACGTTCTCATAGGTCCTGCCGTAAACCTTCCCCTGTACTTATTTGCCAGTATCGTTGCAATCTACCCTGTTACCACCATACTGCAATTCGACCGGCGCCGCCTCCTACCAGCCCCCAACATTCACTCCACAAACGCATCCAATTCCTCCGTTCAGACCAACAAGATGGCTTCCTTCTCCAAATCGCTTCAATCTATCAAGAACCCGATCGCTCCGGCCACCGCGACACCCAAGCCCGCGATCAAGAAGATCAAGATCGCAAACAATGGCTCCCATATCAAGAACATGAGCGACGCCGTCGAAGCAGCCAGCAAGCCCACCGGATCAGTCATTCGACAGCAGGTTGTTGGAGCAGTGCCGAAAGTGAATCCGAAGAAGCGCAAGGCGGATGACACAGACATATCCGCTGCCAAGCCTACGACAGAGAAGTCAAAGATGAAGCCAGCCGTAGTCGAAGGACAGAACAAGCTTGACCTGTTCGCCAAGAAGCGCGACATCCCTCTGCCCAAGACGAAGACGACTGCAAAGTGCGTCTCGCTCGCGCGCATGCAGGAAGATGCGCTCAAGACACTTGAGGAGCGGCGCGGCGTGGCTCAGATGGCACTCGACGGGCTCATGCCCTTGGTCAAGAAGAGCAAGGCCATCGAGACTGCTGTAGCTGTGCTCGAGCAGCAGATTGAAGACTACAGCCTCACCCTCGAGAAGTTGAGTTTGTTCGGGAGCGGGTTTGAGATTGGCAAGATCGGGGATGTGGACTCGCAGACCTTGCTCGCTTTGGCTTCCTGGGGCCTTGATGTTGAGATGGTGTTTGAAAATGTAATGTCTTCTCCGTCTGTGAAGGCACCCATGTCTGCTGTCGAGGTAGGGGCTCGGATTAAAGCTGAGGTTGAGGACGCCCGCTTCAGCGGCGAGGCCATGGCCGCAATCTTTGGTCCAGACGAGGGGACTGGAAAGGATGCGGGGTATGATGGAAACTCGCTCTGTTGATCTTAATTTTTGCTATGTGCTAATTGAACTGAGCTCCCGTTTCCGCGTCCGTCTAACGACCCGTCACTTCCACCACAAACTCACGCCCGGCGCCATCCTGCTGTACCATTATGATCTTCGGGATCGCTACTCCTGGTTGTGCACTGCTTTCGGCTATCATTGTCGTCTTCAATGTCATTTGTCTCATTGTGATCATGTTCTTGTAGCTCAATGTCCACGTCCGTCTTCAAACTCTCTCGTGTGCGCCATCGGAAATGTGGGAACTGGTCGGACACGCACGCGTTTCTATTTGGGACTGTTTCGAAGTAAGGAATGAACCGGCTCTGTTTGTGGAAAGTGATTAGTCAGCATCCACTCTGTATTTCTGTTGTAAAAACGAGGTTTCTTACTAATATCCATTTGATTGTAGGACCACAGGCCGCCAGTACACCCAGGCTGGCTTCGATGTTGGACAATACGTTGCGTACGTTGTGCGGGTCCTCAGTGTAGACCTTGGGCAATCTCATAACCTCGACGAATTTATGTAGGCGGTAGCAGCCAATGGCTGTAACGGTGAGAGGGAGCGAAAGGAATACAATCACAAACACCTTGTTCTTTACAGGCATTCGTAGATTGTGGAGGACCCACGCGGGTATAAGCGCAACGAGGATATCGGTAGCAATTGTCACGCCGACGGTACCGAAGATATACGCAGCGCGATCACCGCAGGTGCCAGGAACGAGAGGATACCATGATTTTTGTATGGGCCAGCATATGAAAAGACTGCCGGCGGTTGCACCAATGATGAACAAAACGTTTACAGCGATCAGGGTCCAGAGACTCGCCATGATGAGGCGATCCATGCAATGCAGCTTCAGGAGTGTAATCAAGAACGATATCTTGACTAGACCGAGAATCGGGTTGTAGATGATGCTGTTCGTTTGTCGCCACTATCAGCATTGTTATTAGCACCAACCACGACGTCCTCGGATTAGATTTGGTCGTACATAGGCGATGTCCGTCCGATTAGGGGCTCCGACTAGAATGTCTTCAGCATGGTAGCCTGCATACGACACCATGACGACTAGATTTGGTTAGGTAGAGCAGTCGTAGAGGACGGTGTGAACGTACACTTCCACATAGTTGCCGTAAGTATCGCCAGCAGAACCTCTGCTATCACCAAGAGTGTATCCTCTGGCGCATTCCATAAGTACGAAGCCTACTGTGGTGGAGGTACGAATCACTTACCAATAGCATATGTGCGCTCCTTGAGCTTTCTCCATATTCTGACCGCTACAACAATGAGTGATGAGAGGAAAGGGAAAATGATCAAGAATATATTGACCGGTTGGAGGCCAGTGCCTGCCATGCTGCATAAAGGAGAAACTCACGGATCTGATTCGAATAGCTTGTAGTGGGGACGCGTCTATCTTCAACAGAATCTATGCTCATATCATTGTATGATTGACAGTTGTGAAAGATCAGACGGCGGTTGCATGCTGGTGACTTCCAAAACGCCGCAATCCGACATGTGTGACAATTTCCAAAATGAACGGAAACGATCTTGGCGGGCAGTCGACCTGATGTCCCCGTTCACCGTGCCGCAGACCACCTGGGCACAAAGATGAATCTTCGCCTGGGTGTAAGGGAAAGGAAAATCTTAGACGTGGTCAGCTCCATGTCCCACGTCCCATCAAGCTGCCGTTCTCTCAAAGAAAGCTACGTTCATCTACTACTGCCTTCTTTGTATTGTGATCCGTAGATAGAAGGATGAGCGCCTGTCCGCAGCATAATGGTGGCCCAGCTCGCTTTGAGTTTGCGCCTCAATCCCAAAGGCGGCAGCGGTATAGTCGGTCGACAGCGCGCTAGTTTGTTCATGGCATAATTGAATGTTGCCAATATTAGGGTCCCAATGAAACAAAAGGATTGTGCATATACGAAGTACATTGCAACAGAACGGAAGAGTTGGGATTCATGCCAAGGCCCTAACGGTAGGGTCTAGGGACGGGTGAGGCGGAAGCGGAATTGCCTCCCGCCCCCTCAAAAGTCGCGAACCTCTACATGCCATCAACGACATTGCCCAATTGTGCAAGTAACCTTGCTGTCTCGTCTCGGGCTTATATCCGTTCCATCAGCGAGAGCATATGTCGCGAGCACAATATTTAGAGTCAACTTTCTATATGGACGGAACAGCCGAGGTGCGCCGTCGGAGCTGTGCCGCATTCCTACAGCTTCTTCGGACATGCTTCTTATATACTGCGCCAAGAGGAGAATCCTTCGGAGCTGATGAATTGTCCTCAAAACCCTGCAACAGGATGTACAAGGCAGGTCGGCTATTCCACATTCGGCTTCCACAGCTCAATGTTGGGAGTTATGACTGGGTTTTGCAAATGCCGACAGGCTGGTCTTTCGAGCGGCAAAACAGCAGACGCATAATACAGATTAGATCTGTGGTTCTTTCTCCCGCAGTCGACGAATCGTACATCACGCCGACCGCTGTCATCCTTCTGCAGTCCCTGCGTTTGTGTTCCTGTGCATGGCTTCGGGGCCTTCCTCTTGAGTAACATGATAGTCAAAAGAGAAGTCTTTGACAGAAACTAGAGCACTAGCACGCGAATCATGTACTGAAGCCCACCGAGGACGAACAAGACATGCGGGTGTCAACCGGCTAAAGTTATGAGATAAAAGCTGAAAAGACTCCATACTGAAACGTTGGCAGCCTTGCTGACTTCAGCTTCCGATCTTGATCTCGCAATGTCTGCTATGCAGCGGTTAGCGACATTGCTCCTGGTATCCTCGCCCTTTGTTGCCCTGTCCCAGATCTCTACCATCGAGCCTGCAGCCGCTTCTGTTCCACCCACCTTGGCAGCAGGAGCACCTTTACAATCGGCGGAAATACTTCAGTTGACCGACGATGTGGTTGAACGCTTAGAAAGTGATGAGGCGACGTCGGATTTTGCCAAATACTTTACCTTTGAGGATAGCAATCTTCCTGGTGGCACGCAAGTACGACGTGCTATTTCTGGATCTTGCAAGACATTCCCTGGAGATGATGCATGGCCAAAAGATAACGTTTGGGAAATCTTCAATGTGCTTCTAGGTGGAGCACTTATCCCAACAAAGCCAGTTGCAGCATCATGTTACGACTCGAAATGGGGAAAGAAAAACGCCGCAATGTGCTCGGATGTTGCCAACAACTTCACGAACCCGCTCTTCCATCATGCAGATCCGACATCGAGTAAGTGGTCTCTATACGAACTGTAAGTAATAAGCTAACGTCTTTATCTAGACATGTGGCCCATCTATCAAGGCAGGACCTGTATGCCTAGCAATGATACCGCCGGCAAGACATGCACTTTGGGCGGCTATCCTGAATATGCAGTCAAGGTCACAAACGTAGCGCAGATACAGCTCGCGATCAATTTCGTGCGCGCCACCAACATGCGTCTTGTGATCAAGAACACGGGCCACTGCTATCTCGGAAAGTCAACTGGCGCTGGAGCATTGAGTCTATGGATGCACAACATGGATCAAATTGATTTTCTTCCTCAATACAAAGGCCCTGGCTACTCGGGACCGGCTCTGAAGCTTGCCGCAGGTGTCACTGTAAGGCAAGTGTACGAAGCTGCGGATAAGAACGGCGTTACTGTCTTGGGTGCAATTTCCCCGGTAAGTTCGGCACCATGACCTGCATATGATGAGGCTAACATACGACAGAGTGTTGGATATGCCGGTGGCATGATCACGGGAGGAGGACAGAATCCTCTTGCTGGTATCTACGGAATGTCTGCCGATCATGTTGTCGCCTTTCAAGTTGTCACCGCAGCTGGTCGCTTCATCACCGTCTCGGAAGACGCGAACCCTGATCTGTTCTGGGCGCTACGAGGCGGCGGTGGTGGTACATTTGCAATCGTCACATCTGTCATTATCCGAGCACATCCTAAGCTCAATGTCGTCACCTCGAGCTGGACTCTTGATGCGTCCAACAATAGTGTCGATGCTTTCTGGGCTGGTGCGAAAAAGTTTTATGACGTTTTTCTTGACTGGGCGGACGCGGGCATATACAGCTTTTACTTTATGGGAGCAAAACCTGCTCCTTATCTACAAATGGGGTTTCTCTTCGCAGCAAACCACACTATGGAATCATACAACGAGCTCGTGGGGCCGTTCTTTCTCTACCTCGAGGAGAACAACATTACGCTTACGAAGCCCGATTCGCCCATCGCCCATACCACGTTCTACTCTGCATACCAAGCAACTTGGGGACGTATAAGCTTTGGCGTCGGCTCAGATGGCTCATTACCGGCAAACCGCATCGTTCCTCGGCGCAACTTTTTGGAGAAATACGACGAGACATTCGCGCTTATCAAGGAACATGTTTCATCTGGCAGACACTTTCTTGGATACCACAAGTCACCCAAGAAGTATGCAAACACAAATAACGCTGTTAGCCCAGCCTGGCGCGAGTGCGGTCTGTTCCTGGTAACTTCTTCAAACCGGTCGGCTGATCACTCTACACCCGAGGCTCTTGCTTCTGCCAACAAGAATCTCCAGGAGAACATTCTGCAGCCTTGGCGCGATGCAACACCCGTCTCCGAAGGTGGCGGTACCTATCTCAACGAGGCCAGTGTCGAAGAGCCCGACTGGCAAGAGTCGTTCTATGGGGGCTACTACCCGAAGCTGAGCGAGATCAAAAGGAAATGGGACCCTGCCGATCTTTTCTACGCGACCACTGCCGTTGGAAGTGAGCGATGGGTAGTTCAAGACGGAGAGCAGGGTGTTCAAACCCAGAATGGAAGGCTGTGCAGGGTTTGAGTCAGTGAGAGTTACCGCTGATGGTGACTTGTAGCTGGACCTTTCGTAGCCATAGCATGAAAGCCAATCATCATACATACATTCAATGTATTGACTATTAACGTCCTTGCCCTATTGCACGTCTGGAGCCGCAAAGCACCCCTTGTGTGCTAGACGTCATACACCAGCGCTTGACTGCATAAAACTCTCTTTGTCGAGTGATACCAACATGCGGGTGCCCGCGCTCGCACGGCCTCGTTTGATCACGATTGCGACGCATAGGTCAAGATAAACAGTAATGAGAGTGAACGCGCACTAAGAAATTCACCACTCACCGATGCTGCTCACAATCCCGTCATCTGTTCGTGTCAAGCATCCGATAGTCTTGCGAGGACAATCTTGTACCCCGATACTAATTAGAAACTTTGCTAAAATGGAGAGCCGCGACACCACTTTATTCGGGTGGTCCCAATATCCCGGTACTACAAGTATCAAAATGTTCGCCTGTCGCTGCCGGAGACAGTATCGCAACTCCAACCAGCCCACTGAAGCCAATACCTCAGACATCAAGAGTCCAGGCATTTAAGAATCTAACTCAAGATGACGTAGAGGCCTATCCGCAACTCCAACGTCGTAAGCAAGATCCATTGGTTCTTACTAGCCTAAACGACAACTCAACACTGCATTGGCGCCCGTCCTGGTTCAATCAAGACCCCTTCAACAAGACATTCTGGACACTTCACAACCCGCCAAATGTAGTGGCTGAAAGGCTCCCAAGCACTGTACCGTAAAGCAAGGATTACTATACTCGGCGCATAAGACAAGATGGTGATCGACCACCGCCCTACATCAAAACTTTGGACCACTGGGATCAGTATTGCGGTTTGTATGGAGTGCCACTAGACTTCTTGTCAGAAGACCATATTGGTCTCATGAATCTGGGGCTACCATGTACTGCAGAGGGAGTGCTATGTGGTAAGTCAATCACGATTGGGACGTACGAAAGTATGACTGACAGAGCGCAGCTCCACCGACTTACCCACTTTATCCGGCATCACAGCCTCTAGGTTGCGGACGCTACATCCTCGACTATTCAACATACACTACCCATCTACTGCTCAAGTTCCATTCCGTCAACCACGATGCAGCAGCTCCAGAGGATGTCGAAGTTGTTGTTGTGCATTCTCACGGCGTGCTAACGATAGAGCGCAAGGATGCGATGCCAAAGCAGCATGTTCAGTGGACACATTCTGACAGCAAAGGAGAGAATGGGGATGGCTCGGTGTATGCCGCTGATGGTGGTTCGCTAAAGCAGCAGGGTCCGGCGAGGCAATGGACCTATGTACCGTGGAGTAGCGAGCAAGACGATAGCTGCGAGCGGCCGAGCTTAGTAGTAAATCTGAAGCTTAATCATAGGAGGGATTATAGGAGTACTGGGGGAGATGAGGCTACTGATATGGCGCTGGGGACACAAAAGCAAGCCAAAGAAGAAGTGAAATGAGCTGAAGTGAGCAACAGAAGTATGCCGGGGTGAGTGAACATCAAATCGAAGCTTCCACAATCGGTTTGATCAGTCTTTACGTATACTGTGACGTCTCAGATAGAGCCCAACGGGGCCACACCAGATATACTTCTTATGACCACCTCCGAGCCTCACTCCACAGTGATTAGATCGTCCCTTGCCACCAACAACCCCCTTTCGTACAGCCCGGTGACGATGCCCACACCTCTACCTACATCCCGAGCATATGTACTGCTGCTGCAGAATTCGTCTCCGCTGTTCTTATACAAAGTGTTCAGTCCTCCAGTTTCGCTCCACTCAGCCACAAAGCTAGCCGCCGTACACTCACAAGCCTTCTTCTCCTCTTCTGACCCCTGCATATTGCACTTTGCCCTAGCTTTACTCACCTTCATAAGCCCTGGCGCAAATGGATGGCCTGCCATGAGAAGCTTGCCAGAAGCGTCGACAGAAAGGTTGTCGACATTCGAGGGTGCGCGAATGAACTTTCTGAAATACAACTTGATCGCGTTGGGGTCGAAAGTATAGAGATTTACTCCCATTTTCGCGGATGAGGCGACAGCTACGGTGGTCGAGTTGAGCATGGCAATACCGTTGGCGAAAGGTACACGGACCAACGTCTTTGTGTGCGACGGGTTATGGATGTCGGTGTAGACAACACTACCTCCAGGGATTCCAGCAAATGTCTCGACCTTTGAGATGAGTGGGGAGATCGACGAGCCAATGTAGTGGTCGTTGGTAACTAAAAGTTTTCCATCTCCCAGAGAATGAATGGAGTTGGGTGTATAGATCAGCGGGTGCTTCAATGTTTGCACGTATTTCGCTACGGCGTCTTGAATGGAGACCTGGAATACTTCGAGGATATTTCCAGAGTTGCGGGAATGATTGATGACGTATAGTGTTGAAGTCGAGGCATCAAATTCGATGCCCAATGGTTGAAAATCCGCCGCGTTGTTGTAATCAGTCAGCACGAGTGGCTTGAGAGCGTCCGAGTCAGGAACGTTGGGAGTTGAGTAGTCGTAGATCCAGATGTGTGGGCTGTCTTCGCCCTCTCGTTTGTCTAAAGCTGGAGCAAATGTGCCCTGTACATGTGAGTTTTTGGCTTACAGATATCGTTTCGGCTCTATAAGCAAGCATTATAAGAAGTTACCCACCATCACGGTATTCCATTGATCTCTTCCGGGGTTGCAACTCAGGAACGCAATACCCATGCCTTCCTCGAAGAGCACATCCTCGCAGTTGCGGAGCTGATCGCGAAACTTGACCTCATGGCTCTTGAATTTGTTGACGTCTTCGAAATTTCCTGGTCTGTTGGCCAGTATCGTCGAAAACGCAAGGTAGCGGTCGTATAGGTAGGGCGCGAGACTGGCAAGCGCTATAAGCAACTGCGGCACGCGTCAGCCATCAGCTGTCGATTGCCCCACGGCTATGATTTCGGATATTCACATACGATCGATCGACTCGCCATGTTCATCGGGGCACGTTTCAGCAGAGAGACTATGGATGATGTAGTAAAGGTGGTGGCACAGACAAAGATGAAGTTCACTGTGCTGGCAGACCGCCTAAACCCCACCAAAAGAGGGGACAGACATGATCGTTACAGGAAAGTCGTCAGCACATCTCTGTGTACGGCCTTAATAGTAAGCGAGTCGGTGTTTCCCGCTGGTTTATCGGGCCGCTGGCAACATGGGTGATGGTGGTTGGGGGATGCGGCCACAAGGATGCGGATGCGGATGCGGATGCGGAGCGAGGGTGGTGTCCGTGCCGGCGAAACTCATCTTTCCATGTCGCGACGCCACCCAGATGAACCATCACAACTTGTTCAACTCCAATATATCAAACACGCCATGTCCATACGGCACACTAGTATAATCTGAGAAGATGATTCCAAGTGCTTGAAGATGGTGGATCTTGCGATATGGCCAGGTCAGGTCAGGTAGCGCGCCTTTTCGTCAATACCTCGGTTCGTCGCCATTTCGCGCCATCATTTTAGAGAACTTACAGCAGCTGGTTGTGTTCTTCACCGTGATGCCTCCCGCAGAGATCGGCGCCTTTCGTCTTCAGCTCCAAAACTATCAGTCCGGGTGCAGCATGCGCCTCTTCGATCTGACCGTCTACGTAATGTTCCCACTTACGTCTTTGAACAAACTAATTCCACTGCATTAATCTGAGATGTATATGGGGAAGTAGGAGCCAAAGCTGGGCTCCTGTCCACCCTAGATACCAAAGTCCAATGCTAATATCTTCCCATTCGTTCTTAGCCCAGCTCGTTGACTTATATATCGAGTGCTTCGACCCATTCAGATCTTCCCATTTGGTGAATAGAAGCTTTGCCTCCGGGCGCTCGTATGCTCTTTACATAGTAGCTCTAGTCAAAAGATATACGTACACATGTTCTCATGAGGGAATTCTCTAAGTTGTCTCTCATACTGTCACTCGACAATACTTGCATTTGCATACAGATTTGCAAGGGTCACGTAGCGACTGGTGGCGTGCCACAATTTGATACTTGTGGCGATCGCTCTTAGCGACTGCAAATGATCTCTTGAGACAGGATATTATATCGTATGCCCTTGTACTACACTTCCAACCAGCGCTGCTTTTCTTTGACCGCAGACCCATAAGCCCAGACCCTGTCCCTACAATCATCTGTTCCGCCCATAGTCTGCAGACGCAGGACGATCAGTATATGCCATGTTCGTTATGACGAGGTAGTTTAGGCTAAATGGATTGTACATGGGGACGATCTTGGATCTCGGCCCATCGGTGTGCGCTCCAGATATATAGCAAGATCTCTGAGTGTGCGGCAATGCATGTGGCAGGTCGGCAAGTCAAGTTCAGATCTGCGTTGGCTTGAGCGTCTTGTTGTTGATGGATGGCGCGTGTATGGGTGTGCACATTTTGATAGTGTGGAGAGTCGGGACGTGAGCACTAATACTGCAGCCTGACAGTGACCGTTGCCTTTTGTGGGATACAAGCATCAGTAGAAGCTTCATGTGGAGAACGTGTCCGAATCAGGCATGTAGAAAGGGGCGTAGAGTCGCTCGCAGGCGCATACAAATTATTTTCGATAGCCTATACGTGCATGGCAGGTGACCAACATCGCTATTAGTACTGGTACGCTGACAACATAGTATCATGCAATTCTGGAAAAGCCATAGGACGTAACGGCTGGAAATTGCTGAGATAACACGGCGCACGTCCTCTGCTTAATGTCTACCTCTCAAGGTCATAGGATAGGAAGCAGGTCTTGCTTGAGGTATTGGCTGAAGCTAAAGCGGTCGAGCAAAATACAAGTCAAGCGCGTACCGACAGTCGCGATGAGACAGGCATAGAGATGCATGATCCAATGCGAGCGTCGATTCACGCTCTGTAGCTGGCAAGGACGCGAGAAACCTCAAGGAACGGAGCCGATAGGGGCATGGCTCGCAGTGGCTTATTGGCTTGGCGATACTGTGTAGAGTGTTGGGTGACCGCCGCGATGGCGAGACTGTTGCAGGGACTTGCGGGCTACCACTCGAACACCACGACGCGTCGCTCGACAAGGCTGACATGCAGCTCGACAAAGCGACATCTACATCATCTCCCGGACGTTTGGGAAGCAGCACAGCTTCCAACGATCGTGACAAAGTTAGCACGGCAGCGCTGCCCCTCGCGACGCCCTGAAGCGGCTGCCTACCGGCACACCAGCTGCACAGAATGAGCCTCATTGCCGCACAAGGGGCAGTCTTTGGCAAAGGCGTCAGGAACTGCGCCGCCCAAGGAGAATAGCGTCCGTTTTCCTGGCCAGAACATCGCTCGATCGAGTTAACTTTTATTGCATTGGACAGCCCAACGCATAACCGACCTATCAAAGCCGTTAGGCTCACGGACTATGGTTTAGTCCAAAGCTTCCATTACCCGAATCGGTCGCAAGTTGTCAGCCGAAGAAACGAGTCTTGCTTGTACGGGGGGCTTGTCGTGACTTTATTAGCAGACGAGGAATGAGCTGGTGGCTTGCAGGATTTGCAGCTTCCATGGCAATCTTCATAAGGCCCGGCCGTTCCCATGCATTAGCATGTTCTGGAGGCTGCCAAATAAATCGACGAAAGGCTGTTCGAACCGTCTTGTGGTTGCGATCGGCATTCATAAGCAAGTCCTCCCCAGCTGGTTGTCACTCTTTGCCTTTTCCCAGTTGCGACCGTTCCCTTTACCCCTGGCGGCCCGCAAAAAGCCCTCGGACACTTGGTGAACCGCTGCAAGATACCCGTACCGGAGAGTTGGACAAAGTGGTCATTGACAGCGGCCGTAAACTGCCTAGCCATCACAAAGGTTCGGTCATGGGCCTCAGGATTCCGAGGAGATTCTGCAGTTAATAATAGCATCATCAACGGCTATAGCATCGCTTATTGGATATGCGTTCACAATGTTTCGAACGCGAGTCGGTAGCGATCCTGTCGCACCATAATCCCCTGCCAACGCGGAAGAGGCAACACGAAAACGGCTGCCGCGGTGTCCCCTTATATCTTCGAGTGTCACCACGCATCGGCTTTCAATTCCGCGCGTTGCTTCTGTTTCTCGTCGTATTTCTATCTCGCAGTTCCCAGGCTGCCCCCGTATCCGCAACCGAAGCACATGGTGATCGGCCGGCTCTGCTCGTGGAAGACGACCTTGCCTGGACAGGATCGGCATTGTACCTGGACCTCAGCCCGCCGCCATCCGCCTCGCTGTTGATGCCTCCTCTACAACACGACGACGATGTCACCCAAATACTCTCTGCTCCATTGTCGGAACGAGCCATTAATACCGACCCTAATACCGCCGATAGTTCCGAATTCGAAGTTCCCAAAGCATTCGACACTGGCTTCTCCAATAATTTCACCAACTCATGCGCAAACTTCCTCAATCGCCTGCGTCAAAGTACAGACTTTAACAACTGCCACCCTTTCTCCTTGTTGATACAAGTATGTCCCACCAAGTGCTCGTAGAGAAGAACCTTGACTAACGAGCTGTAGACATCAAGCGGTTTTTTCGATGCCTCCAAATCTACACTCCGGATTACACAAACCCTCGATGCGACCTGCAAGGTAAACGCAGCACAATGCAAACCGATCCTAGACAATCTCGCGATAGAACTGCTATCAGAGACGGCATGCAAGCCCGACTATGAAGACGATAATCCCTTGGTACTGCAGGCTTACAACGGCCTCGTCGCATACCAGCCATCGTACCAGGCAAGCTGCTTGCACGACAACCAAGGAAACTATTGCTTCGCCAATGCCGTCAGCAACACATCATCACCAGGAGACTCATATCCATATTACCTTCCTATTGGTCAAGAACTTCCCGGTGGATCACGACCAACTTGCAACTCGTGCCTACAACAAGCAATGAGCGTATTTTCTTATTACGGCAATAATGCTACTCAACCCCTTTCGAAAACCTACACCTCAGCCGCCCAGCAGATCTCAATAGCATGCGGCTCAGCATTCGTTAACGTCACGGCCGCCCCGCTCAAAGCGGCTGCACCGACCACAAGTGTCACAATTACACCTACGATAACCTTGATCTTAATGTTTGTATTTTATTTCTTCCAGTGATGGAGCGATACCCTTTACCTAGCATTCATGTAAATACTTTCTATTAGTCCTTGCCGATATTTAAGTTCGACTGTTCATTAGCGACGGCGCATGGGAGGGTTTTTTTGGTCATGATTGACTGTTGCAGAGATGAAGGGGATACCCATGGGTCTTCTGACCCAGAGCATTGGCTGTCATTGCGACATGCCTTTTTCTAAGACACAAGGTGGCATCTGGACGTGTACAAAGTTCGCGTCGAGTGAGTCGTTTTATTTCAAATCAATAACAGGCCATGGTCAAGAGACCAAAAGTCAGCTACACGAAGAGCAACCTTGAAAATTGTTCCACGAATACTAGTATTCAGGGCATGCTTAGTGATTGGTCATCTGTCCGTCCAAACGATATGAAGGGTAAGGGCACAGCCCACGGACCCGGGAAACTTCGATGCCAATGCCACACAATCTATCCGTCACGACCGCGCACTTGGGCCCGCTCCCGCCAACGATTTGCAGACACCCTGTCTACATCATTGTCATTTCGTTTCTGACCCAAGTGTTTGTTTCCGAAAAGGAGATTGCACCACAGCATGCCATGGACATGGAAGCTCCATGTAAGGCGAACAACGACGATAGGTGGATCTGCGAACGTCACACGTCAGCGCATGTACGACTGTGGGCCTGGCCAGCTCCTCGGCATATCCTCTCGATGTCCTCCGAAAGAGCCATTCCGGTAGCCTGAAACACAGCGGAAGCTGATCACGTGCGGATCACACTTGTGGGGTGCCGTGATTTGACAGAAGCGGTCGCCTAGGACGTGGCGCATCAACGTTGCACCTCAGCTTTCCGTTGTCGGGCCGTTTGCATAACGTCGAGAGCGTGTGGTTGCTTTGTATTTTGAACATAATCGTGCGCGTCTCCAGAACGGCTGATGGAGAAATTGCCGGCCCTAGTGTGACTGTGGACCAATTCCGCAGAACAATCGATAGGATCCCGCTCCCCGGTGGAGCTCGAGACCATCCTGTCATCTCCAATGCCTCAACCCTTGCATGGATAATCCGCGCATCCGTTGGTCGCAGCTGTGACGGGTCAGCCTCTTCTTGGCCCATATGCCAAACACTTCATGCGTTTGGAAGGCCCGACCACTTTTCCGTCAGCCGTGTCCCATGCTCTTTCTTGTACCTGAGACATCCAGCTTCGCCACGAGGGTTTGCTATGCGCGTCCCTTTCACTCCTCTCATTCCTTTCTTGATGACTTGTGCTCGTTGAGAAAGTCGTATTAATCGGGCTGGGACCTGTCTCTTCATTCTGCTTCATGGCATAGTCGCTCTCTCCATTGCCACCACGCTCCTTATACACACTCACTACCAACGTGTCTTCTCGAACACACCATTCATTCATCGGATACCATCTTCCTACCACAGTATATACTCTCATTGATACACGACATTTCATATCTCGGATCCACGATGACCGACGTCATGGCCCAGCAAAGCCTGTGTTCCGCTCCTGCCTCCAGACAAGACATTGTCAGCGCGCTACTCAATGACTATGGAAACTCCTTTGGCAGAGGCGACGCATCTCCTTCAACGTATTCGCCCGTACCCACGAATAAGGAACTTCCTCCACATCCCCCACGATCAGATAGCCTTGCGCGCAAACCACTGCCAGCTGCGCTGAGAATGCAAACCAAGTTTCAGCTGAGAGGTAAGCAGGAACTCCTTGATTGTTGACCCGATGGGTGGCACGTGTTTGTGGTCATCGATCGAGCGGTTGCTGGTACCGAGCATGTCCCTTTCCACCACCCGACTTCACATCGTTAATTTGTCATCCAAATATACTGATAGACGACAGATGATCAAGACGCACCTGTATATCCAAGAAGTCCAGTTCCAGGCTCACCACCAAGGAAGAGGATCCAGTCACGTAGCCTATCTCGTGAATCTAAGCCAGCATCTCTCAAGCTTACTATCAGCAACGG
The DNA here is from genome assembly GCA_002796735.1 of Alternaria brassicicola. NCBI lineage: Eukaryota > Fungi > Ascomycota > Dothideomycetes > Pleosporales > Pleosporaceae > Alternaria > Alternaria brassicicola. The sequence continues at coordinate 265,512 of PHFN01000006.1, read as the reverse complement.
ATCCACAGCCACCGTTCCTCCTACCCCAGCATTCCCAGCACGGTCGGAGTCCCTCCCTTCTCCAGAAACAGAAGAGAAGGATCTGCCACCTCCACCGCCTGCCAAGTCTGAGAGGCGGAGGTCAACCAAGCAGCCTGATGTGGGAAACGAATCATCAAGGCCAGCAACAGATCTCTCGAGGAACGACTCACTTCTTTCCCAAGGCGGAGGTAGAGACCTGTCAGAGACGTTTACCGAAACTACATCACCAATCGTCAAGCGCAAAGCAGTACCCGACCAAGGTCTCAAGAAGTTCAAGAGCTTGGCTGAATTGACCAACGGACCACGAGGAAGGAAGGGTGCCCCAATGCTTCCTACGTCTGCACCAAGAGACGTGAGCGTTGATAGCCAGCGCTCAGAACAACAACCGCGTAACATGGAAGCCCAACTCCCGCCGACACCAGACAAGGAACAGGAAGACACCCAAGCCCCTGCACCTCCCAAGAAAGTCTTTACAAGCCTCCCCGCCAACCCTCGTGTCAAAGCCCCAATTTCGCCTCTCCACGCTCGCGGAAAAAGCAGCACAGGCTTCAATGTCTTGAAGGTATATATTCGCCTCCCCTTTCCTTCTCCAGTACTTGTACGATAACTGTACTGTTTGACAATGTCGCAAACTCAAGGGTACCTGGATCCTTTTCCAACCACAGAATGCTGATTGCTAACTTGGATCGTGTAGGCAACAAGGCCGGCTCCTCCAATTCCCATGAAAGACGTGCATACGCTTACGCCTGAGATGACACCTTCTCCAACGCTCAAGCCAGTCTTGGCAACAAAAGATAATGAGATCTCTCCGGTTTCGCCATTACCGCCTCCAAGCGAGAGGAGACCCTTCGGCTGCGAGTCTGCTGCTGCCGCTGCTGCTGAACCCCAGCAAAAGCCAGTGGGACAGGAAGAAGCACCAGTGCCAACCGATCTAGCGTCTCGAACCTCCACGTCCCCAGTCAAGACTCAACTACCCACCATCCGCACAACATCCCTCGATCCCCCGGAGCCTTCCCCAGGCGTCCGACCCACGAGCGCCCCATCCCGCCCAACATCCTCCGGCACACAAGATCTGGACCTCTCCCCCTCGCCCGGTCCCTCCGTCCCAACATCTCCCATCATCGACGACACACTCGCCGAACCCACAACCCCACCAGCCACCCCTCCCTTCACACCGCTGACCCGTCGCCCAATCCCCCTACCCGTCTCCTACATCCCACGTATAACGCCTGCGCAACTCTCCTGCTACACTGGACACCGCCACAACATCTGGTCCAACAACATCTTCCAGCCCATGGGCTGCATGGTGTGTCATGAAAACGACAAGGACAGGAAGTGGGCGTGTACATGGTGTCAGTTGCGCATTTGCCGCAGCTGCAGTGAGGACTTGAGGGCGGTTCCTAGGAGGGATTTGGAGACGTTGTTGGAAGCGAGGGAGAAGGGGCTAGTGGTCGTGGCTGAGGGGATGAAGAAGTTGGAGCAGGAGGAAGGCTTCAGGACCGTTGTTGAGGATGTCGATGGCGAGGAAGAGGGCGAGAGAAGGGATAGGGAGGGTGATGTCTAAATGTTTCGCGTCTGGTTTGGCTTTCTGCTTGTATTTTTTTTCTTTCGTTTCTAGCATTGACGCGTTGGGTGGATGACTTGCTTCTTGATATGATATCACATTTACGCCCGATTGGAGTTGGGTGCCGGGTTTGCTTAGAATGCTGCGCATTTGTTTAGCTAGCACCACTGCCTTGACGGCAAATTCCATCATCATGTCAAACCACATCTGCATTTCGCTAAACGCGTCTTTTACTTCTTGATTCGTAGCATGTCTACTGTTTTCTCTGCTTCATCTCCTGTAATATTCCCACTACCTGCGGTAATACCTTTTCGGCATTCTCACTCAAGCGGGCTGCTTCCCGGCCGGTATTCGTATCTTCAACGTGTCCGAAGAACGTGTCTTCGCCCCGGACACCGCCCATGTTTAGTACTCCAATCGGCATTTGCATCTCCTTTGCTTTCTTTACCAGCCTCCAGGCAGAGTACGTCGCAAGACTGCTGCCGATGACTAGTATCCTGCCGGCAGCATCGACAGCCTCCTCGGCGGCCACCTTGGTCGCCGCAGGTATAGATTCACCAAACATGATGACCGCAGGCTTTAGCACTCCGCCCTCGCTCGCTGGGTCCCATGCACCGTCTTTGTCAACCTGCACGCGGACTGTGCCGCCGTCTGCGCGCTTTGGCGGCTTCTCCAGGCAAGTTGGACATGCCGGGTATCTGAATGTGGTATAGGGGGCATCTGGGACATCGACATCACCATCTGGGTTCGACTTGAGCCCTTTCTTACGACGCTCATCGGGGTTCTCAGTATCGAGGGCACCCGACTCGATCATTTCGGCGAGGAAGGCGGCCCACGAGGGGTTCAGGGTAGACAGCTGGTTCTGGAAAGAACGACGCGAGTATTCGTTGCGGCAGGTGAGGCAGACGAGGTTACGGAGGTAGCCGTGGAGCTCAATCGTGGCGAGGTTCGGATGCGCCATTGGGTGAAACGAGTCCACATCTGTTCAGTCTGTTAGTATCGTGTCTCAATCACAAGCCTCCTCAATATACGTATCCGTGGGGTTTGTAAGATCATACATACTCTGCGTAATGATACTCCCAACCACACCCATCCGTCCCAACTCCCCACAAGCCTCATGCGCCCTGTTCGGTCTCGCCTTTTCCAGATTCGTCCAGCCCAGGAAACTTCTCGCCCAATACCTCTTCCTCGCCTCATGGCTATCGCAAAACTCGTGAAAGTACACGGGCCGGTACGTCTTGTTCAACGTATACGTGCCATTTGTGCCTCTGTAGTCGGCCAGCCCAGAAGCTACCGAGATGCCGGCACCGGTAAGAAGCAACGTCTTGCCAGCATTCCCCCCGCGGTCGAGGCGACTAGAGAGTCTCGATTGTGCGGCCCTCGACGGCGCAGAAGACGTGGATAAAGAGGGCGACAAGAAGTCAACCAAAGCACTGATAGCGCCGCTAGCCGTCGTCGCGCTCGCAGGAATGATTCTAGGGGCTGGGAGGGGATCGGTATAGGGAACGCGAAGGAGAGGGGCTCGGGGCATTGCTCAATCGCATACGTCTAAACATTGTGGTTTTGCGCATTGTGAGAAATTGGGGGCCGGGTATCTGGCGCGCGTGCACCCGAGTCGGTGGTTATGTCATGATACACTTTTAGCGCGGGACCATCGATCCCCGAGATCGATGGCAGATTCGCGTGTCATTGCGTGTCAGGGTCTTGGGTGAGCTGCATGCTTTGTCGCGTGGTAAAGCGGACGGCTAGCTATCGTGCCGCTGCGGGATGGTGTATATTTGGGGGCTGCAAGACGATGCACGATTGTATTGGTTTTCTTTGGTGCTGATGTTTAGGACTTTGCGGGGTAAGGGAGGCTATAGATGAGTCTGTGTCCGTGGGGCTATGCTGGTGTTACAACAAAGGACGAAACTCGACTACGCGTCTACGAGGGGATTGGGAAAGAGGTCTGATCATGGGTCGTATGCGGTTAGAGAATCCACCCATGCAGGTCCCTATTTATGTTCAAAGGGGGAAGGGACAATCTTCAAGTATGTACAATGAAGGGCCCGATGGGCTTGACGCGCTTGACGATATGAGAGAATGCAAGGCATGACCACAACAGATAGCAAAGTGAAAAAATTAACATTGGAAAGAACGTATGACTGCACAATCTGCAAGGGGGTATTGTCCCCATGCTCAGGTGTTGCCATGAATAGCATGTACGAAGAACTTTGAAGATGAGAAAAAAAAACGACAATCAAGCTAGCCTCCATCGTATCGCCAGTCTAGGTAGAAGCGAGTGTCCAGGTATTCCGTCCGGATTACGGTCCTCCATGCGAATATCGAATGCTCGGGGGGTATAAGGAGACTGCCAATGCGACTAGTCGGCGTCCATCATTGGGGTCATGTTTGGCGAAGAGAGCTACCAGAAGGGTAGAGTTTGGTATCGGAGTATCTCCAATGGGGGTATTGGTACAGAAAGAAATTGCTTGCCATCTTGGGAGCAAGATGAAGGTTCGTAAGGATCGTGACAAGGAAATGTAAGACGAATAAGAGATGTTGAAGAAAGGGCTGAGTCGGCTAGCAGTGACACCGAGAGTCTATTGCTGGTGCGAGAGATGATGCGAGTGCGAGGAGTATTGCATCTGCTGTGGCATGGTTTGCTGCAACGGGGGTTGCATTGATTGCTGCATTGGCTGTTGCATCGACTGTTGCATGGGATGTTGTTGGCGTTGCTGCATCGGTTGCAGCATAGACTGGATGCTCGGTACCCGTTGTTGATGCTGTATGGGGTAGCTTGGGTATGCGGAGTAATGAGTATCGGGGATTGTGGACATGGTGTGCAAGTCCACATGATGATCCTCTTGTTCTTCTTCGAGGTCAGAAACGCCTACTCCACTATCTTCATGGTCGTGGTAGGTACCATTCTCGAGCTTCTTTTGTGCTGACCTATAGGCCTGGGTAAGGTTCTTTATTCCCTTCTCCATACACTAAGCCAAGTTAGTATCAAGTGTTTCGGTATTACTTATGATCGCGCACGACGTACCTTTGTCTCTACCAGTTGCCACTTTTCTCCAACTCGGGCAGCTAGTATACTCCACATGTCGCGTCGCACTTCCATGTAAGCTTGCGCTAGCACGTCCAGCTTCACGCCGTCCCATTGCTCTGCATTCTGCCTTTCCATCAACCGTTCGTGCCGTTTGCGACAAGCATTTGGGGTCTTGGAAGGGAAGTGCTTCGGTCCAATTTGGTTCCAGTTGAGGCCTTGTGCCCTGGCCTGGATGAGTGTTTCGTCATCTTTGGTTGACCAGGATGAGCTCCGAGTTCCGCCTGCGGCCGATGCGGTCGATACGGAGAGGCGGTGCGCCGGACCCTTTTCAATCTTAGGCATGTTGACCAATTGAAAACAAGAGACTATCGAGATAAGAAAGGGATGGTGGGAATGGAGATGTGGAAAGACGCGACGACGGTCAAGATGAGAGTAATGGAAGCGACCGAGGAGGATATTATGATTAAGGCAGAGCTGGCGTAGGAGAAGGAGAGTGACGTATGCGGAGCGAAAGGTAGGAGATATCCTCGAGAGTGAAAACGAAAGAGCTGCTGTTCGTACCTTTGGGTCTGTGTTGTGTGAGGCCTGAATCAAGGGACATGGCGAACGTCTTTATACAATGAGCCGCATACTGAGCCTCCATCGACAACAAAGACCAGTAGGCCTCTCGGAGAATTGTCTTGAAACCAGGACATGTTTCTGTAATCGCCGGATCGATCTCAGTCTGCCGAGAACGGTATGCGCGACGAGGCGAAGAGGAGGCTGTTCACTGGGTCGTGACTCCAAGCGCCATGCAAAGGGACCAGGGCAGGCCAAAAATGGGCCTGTGAATGGTTGGAGCACAAAACGTGAGCGGTTCGTCCCTCGAACAAGGGAGAGGTGAGTATGGCGGAAGCGCCTGTTTGAGAATATCTACTGTGCTCCCTAATGCGGCTGTGTCTAAGAATAATACCGCTGCCGAGTGGTGGAGCGGCAGCGATGGAGGGGAAGGGCGGCTAATCTGGCACCGGTTCGACGAGCGCATAGGGCCCAAATAAAGATCTTGGCAAACGACACTAGGGCAAGGGGTGCCTCATCAGGTCGGACACATGTAGGGACGTGGTCATCAATACACAGTAGGGCTGAGCTCGGGGACCTGCAGATAGATGTAGGTGCAGAAATGTAGAGTCGAGGGTCAGCAAGCTGTTCCACAGAAGCCCGGGCACTGGGGCTCTGGACGTCCAGAGAAGGCTGGCAAGGCTTCACAATAGCAGACCCATACACGAAAAAAGAACAGGCGGCCGGTTGGTAGCCCGCGAGGCGCTCACGATAGGCGCGGTCACTGGGTGGGCGAGTGTGGGTTGTGGGTCGTTTCAGCAAACAAGTCCACAGATCACAGCGGGACCGCGGGAAGAGCCGAAGGCACGTTTTGTCCAAGGCTCCCAGGAGAAGCGCCCGCGAACTGCTGCCGGCCGCTACTGTGCCTCTGGCGAACACTGGAGATGGATACCTGACGTGCTGTAGCCGTGTTTCGCATATGCAAGACTGCATCGCTTGCAGTCGGACCGAAACGGACGGGCCCCCGGAGCAGTAGCAGAGACGTGAAGATGCAGGTGGTTCCCGCGCTTCACTACCCAGATATTCCAAGTATGGACGTAGCCGAGCGGCAGATGACAAGAAGCTGCCGCTGGGTCTTGCGACACCGAAAGACTTCCTCGGTTCGACAAACGTTCACGTCGCGCAAGAGAAGCGTTCGTGTGATGCTCTGGCGTAGTCATGGACACAGCCCCTTCCCTCAGCCCCAACCTCGGCATCCGAATAATCAGGAACCGACAACAGCATGCACCAAGCCTCCTTCATGCCAACATCGTCACGTTTTGCGATTCTCTCTATTCAAGCACGGAAATAGCGTTTCGCATCCTATGCCCGAGGAGTAGAAACTCCAGTCCCTCTATCGTAGTTAGACGTGATGTCTCGAAAATAGTAACCACCTAGTGTCTGCTGGTGAGTGTGCTTGGATACCGAGGTAGCTGGCAAAGTTGTGGAAAGAAGTATACGCCGCTTACTACCTTGTTCAATACCGCTTCCAGTGGCCTTCTCTAGCCACTCGGCGAGTTGAGCCAGCAGCCAGGTTCACGTATGCTAACATCACATCCAATACGCCATCTCGGGAAATAGAGATTTGCATGAAATTGACGTGATTGAATATGACATGATAGACCCACTGACGCGATGGTGTAGGACGGAGTTGCTGCTTGATGAAGCAGAAAGGGGAGACGCTAGTGCAGCCCAAGTCGTCTTGGCCCTGTCCATCATCGCTCTTCTCCTTGCAGCTTGCCATGTTCGCGTCCACCCCGCAAATCCCTCGTCGACTGCCTGAGCTAACGGGCATCTTGCCATGTGCTAGGAGCATTCATGTGGCTTAAAAACAAGTCCACACAGCTACCGTTACAGCTTCGGTGCGACGCGTGACGCCTTTAGCTGCAAGTGGCGCATTGAGGGCTGCTCTCGCACTTTACGCTTGATCCCATCTGCCTGTTGTACACCTATACTCGCAGCTTGTAAGGAAAATCCAACTTGGCAATCTGACGGCTGGCCCTCGGTCCTGGGCCCAGTGTCTCAAACGAAGATCGACTCAGAATCAGTCGAAACTTGACTAGATATCAAACAGGCAGTTGATCAGGCGAGGACGTGCACCCGTATGCCTAGGTACCTTCTCAGCATAGACTGGACATTGCGGTCCAACACGCCTTAGGCAACAAACATACATTCGCTCGCTTTTCGCATGTGATCTAATCCCTGGTGGTTGCGCAGCAGCTGCAGGCCCTTTGCACCCGCCTTACGAGCATCTCAATGATTAGCCGGCCCCAAGTCCTTGGCCGCAGCATTGAGCCTTGATTCACGACAACGCTGCTCGGTCTTATACCTGTTTCCGTCGTGCGCGTCACCCACCGTATGCCCATCACCATACAACACCATGCCTAGCGCGAGCTTAGCTCTGGTAAAAATGCCATGTCCACACCGGCTTGGTGTTGCGGGGCTGGATATGGCTTTAGCAAGGGGCCTATATACAAAGGACCATGACATTCTTCTCAAGTTTGGTTCAAGGCTACCGTCCTGCTTGACGCTCATTTGCTTGCCCAAGGTCATTCTCTCATCATGGTTTCCCTTCTTGTCCTCGGTCTGTCGACAATTGTCGCGGGCGCAGCCATTCAGCAACGCGATGCTGTCCCAGCTGGATATGTTGCGGCACCATACTACCCATGTATGTCATTAGAAGCGACATCAACCAGTTGCTTTCGTGCCAAGTCTAGCAATACTGACTCTTCCCAGCTCCTCATGGAGGATGGACATCGGACTGGACTGAGAGCTACCGAAAGGCATCCTTGCTTGTCTCGAATATGACACTTGCCGAGAAGACCAATCTCACAGCCGGCAGTGGAATCTTCATGGGAAGATGCGTCGGAAATACAGGCAGCGCGGTGAGAGTGGGTATCCCTCAGCTCTGCTTGCAAGACGGACCTCTAGGTGTAAGGAACACGGACCACAATACTGCGTTTCCTGCCGGCATTACCGTTGGCGCAACATGGGACAAGGATCTTCTTTACCGCCGTGGAGTTGCGATCGGTGAGGAGTTTCGCGGCAAGGGAGTCAACGTACACCTCGGACCATCAGTCGGGCCTCTAGGACGCAAACCACGTGGCGGCAGAAACTGGGAAGGTTTTGGTTCAGATCCTGTTCTTCAGGCGTTTGGCGGGGCTCTTTCCATTGAAGGCATTCAGAGCACCGGTGTCATAGCCACAATCAAACATTTGATTGCAAACGAGCAGGAACAGTACCGCATGTACAATCTAGTCAAGCCTGGTATCTCTTCCAATCTGGACGATCGCACGCTTCATGAGCTCTATCTTTGGCCGTTCGCTGAGGGTAAGTTGGGCCCTGCCTACTACAATGACTTGTAACACGTACCGTTGACTGACGTTGAGAAGGTGTACGTTCGGGCGTTGGTTCAGTCATGATTGCTTACAATGCCGTTAATGGCAGCGCATGTTCCCAGAACAGCTACTTGATCAACGGTATCTTGAAGGATGAGCTCGGCTTCCAAGGCTTCGTCATGTCTGACTGGTTGGCTCAGATCTCCGGCGTCCCTTCAGCTCTCGCTGGGCTAGACATGTCCATGCCTGGCGACATCCACACAATTCCACTTTTCGGAAACTCTTACTGGATGTACGAGCAGACGCGTTCCGTTCTTAACGGGTCTCTCCCACTCGACCGCTTGAACGATGCTGTCACACGAATTCTTGCCGCCTACTTCCAGATGGGCCAGGACCAGGACTACCCACGACCAAACTTTGATACCAACACTCAGAACGCCAAAGGCCCCCTTTACCCTGGCGCTCTCTTCTCGCCTCAAGGTGTCGTGAACGAGTTTGTGGATGTCCAGGCCAATCATGCCGAGGTCGCTCGTGAAGTGGCTCGCGATGCCATTACGCTCTTGAAGAACCAGGACGGTTTGCTGCCTCTGTCACCCAATGCCACCATGAAGATCTTTGGTACGGACGCCGAGAAGAACCCTGACGGCATCAACTCGTGCGCGGACCAAGGCTGCAACAAAGGCACATTAGGAATGGGATGGGGTTCCGGCTCTGCCAGATACACCTACATGAACAGCCCAATCGATGGCTTCAAGACGCGCGGGGCCAACTACCAGTTCTTCAACACGGATTCGTTCCCAGGAAATTCCAACCCATCACCGAATGACACTGCAGTTGTCTTCGTGACTGCCGACTCTGGTGAAAACTACATTACCGTCGAGAACAACCCAGGAGACCGGACTTCTTCGAACCTTGACCTGTGGCACAATGGCGACAAGCTCATCAAGGACGTAGCCGCCAAGTACTCCAACGTTGTCGTCGTAGTACATACCGTCGGGCCAATTCTCATGGATCAGTGGCACGACTTGCCTTCAGTCAAGGCGGTCTTGTTCGCTCACCTGCCTGGCCAAGAGGCCGGCGACTCATTAATGCAAGTCCTCTTCGGCGACGTCTCTCCATCCGGTCATCTACCGTACACTCTGCCAAACTCCGAGGATGACTATCCGGAGTCTTTGAGCCTCGTCGGATATCAGATTGGGCAGCCGCAGGATACCTTTACAGAGGGCCTGTACATTGATTACCGTCACTTCCACAAAGCCAACATCACGCCCCGCTATGCTTTCGGTCACGGTCTCAGCTACACCTCTTTCTCTTTCTCCAACGCGACCATCACCCCAGTAACTCCGCTCACAGCGACGCCTCCAGCTCGCCCCGCGAAAGGCGAAACACCGACATACTCCACGGCCATTCCTCCAGCTTCAGAGGCATACTGGCCAGCAAACTTCAACCGTATTGGGCGGTACCTCTACTCCTGGCTCGAGAAGAAGGACGCCGACGCTGCAGCCAAGATTGGCAACTCCACGACCAGGTACCCATACCCTGCCGGCTATTCAGATGAACAGACAGTTGGTCCTATAGCTGGTGGCGCACAAGGCGGAAACCCCGCATTGTTCGATACAGCATTCGACATGCTCGTCACCGTCACCAACACGGGTAGTCGCGCGGGCAAGGCGGTCGCACAACTCTACGTCCAGTTCCCGAGCGAAGTCACCATCGACACGCCTGTTATCCAGCTCCGAGATTTCGCAAAGACGAGGGAGTTGGAAGCTGGGGCTAGTCAGACGCTCAGTATGAGAGTGACACGGAAGGATCTCAGTGTTTGGGATGTGGTATCGCAGAACTGGGTTGTTCCCGCTGTGGAGGGTGATTATGGGATTTGGATTGGTGGCGCATCGGATGATTTGCATGTGAGATGTGGAACGGCGAGTGGAAGCTGTGAGGAGGATCAGGAGAGCCCTGTGTAGACGGGGTCATGGCTGAGTGTATGTGCAAGATGGAAATCGTAGTGTTTGATGTTGTAATGTCGATGTTGCTCGGAAACGGCTCTCTCACCAACTATGGTTGTCTGAGCGCCCTTGCATTTCACTCATCATCTGTCTTACTCGTGGACGTAATCAGGAGACAAAAGGAGGATTATGGTCGCTTGCTCGTGATTGGCCGAGGACAGGAAATTGCGATGGAATTGTGCCTCGACGCAACGTGATTGGCGTGGTCCCGACTATCCCGCCGGCATAGTCGCCGGAGTTTGCCAATCGCATCGGAGCCTTTTTCTTTTGCTGTTTCTTTTTCTTTGTGTATGGATCACCGAGGATGGATGTTGAAGGCTGCTCGACCATGCGGCATTTACAAGGAGCGGTGTATGCTGTTCGAGGCAGGCGATTCCGCGTTGCAACGAGGAGCTTCAGGGGGGGCGTGGGTAAAGGGATACGGAGGTAATTAGATGATGGGAGTCCAAAGGCCAGATCATAGGGTGCACATGTAATGCGCATTGTTGTGCTGTGCGCGAGCTGGGTCGAGGCCAGACGTCACTGGAGCTAATGATGCTTTCGGCCCAGTTGTCTTGGTTACTCGGGAGCACCATCATCTCCTTCCACCTAACGACTTCCCCAGGGGTTCACCCATTGTCACCACTCTTCCTCTCGAGAGAAACGCCCGCTGAAAGCTGCTTGGTCTTGAAGCACATTGTTGTAAGTTGCACCCTCCTTGTGCAACCCCGGATATCCCTGCCGCGTAGTCGTCACTGCTTGTACATAAACAAATTGGCCGGGTTTCAGGCGTGGCCACGGCCATCTCCCACGTATCCTCATATATCTTGATCCTACCGCGACCGACGCCCAACACCGCATTGCTGATACCCACCACTGACGATCGCTTCGTCCTGCTGCAGCCATGTCCAACGGCGTGCGCAATCTACGCGCAATGTTTGAAAACGGAAACGCCGCTGCCTCGCCTGAGCCCCGCGGCCGCTCCCCGACCGACAATGCAGCTGCGGCCGACGCTCACGAACGCCCCAAGTCCAGAGTGCGCGCTTCCTTTGTCTCGGTGGAACCTAGCGGCGCCCACCCGCCGCCCACCTCGACCGACCTGGGCCAAACCAAAGGCACCCCCTCGAATAGTGTCAACGCGACCAGACGCGAGAGCTTCCGAGTCAGCCAGGACAAGACCGACGAGCTTGCCGAGCTCAAAAAAGTGGTTAGCGACGAGAAGGAACAACGCAGACAGAGCGTCGCCATCTCCGAGGCTGTCCCAGAACAGGCTGTCGCATCGCGAGAATCCTCGATACCAGCTCCGCCTATTCGCGAAGAACCAGCCGTCGACATGCCCAACCTGGGATCTATCATGAAGGGCTCTGACTTTCCCGAGTCGTCCTCTGCAGAGGCACAGCAGGAGGCCGACGTCGTCGTGCCTGCTCCTGAGATTGAAGAAATTCCGGCCGAGGACACTCCGGTCGAAGCCAAAGAGAGCGTCGTCGAAGCCGCCCCAATCCCCTCGCCAGAACCAGCTCCCGCACAGCCTGCAGAGAACCCGGACAAAGCTACTACAGGCGCGCAGGAGGATGTTGCGCTGAAGCCTGCAGTCCCCACCGAGGAAGCTGCGGTTGAAGAGGACAAGTCTGCGCTGGAGGAACCTGCCGCTGACAATGACGCTGTGGTTGCCGAGGAAAGCGCCATTGCGGACGAGGCCGCTGTTCAAGAGGACCCTGCCACCACAAACGAAGAGCCATCCGCCCCAGCTCCAGCCGCTGCTCAACCTGCCGAGAACCCAGACAAGGCCGTGACTGGAGCTCAGGAGGAGCTTGCCCTACGACCCGCGGCACCCACCGAGGAGACTGCTGTTTCCGACGCGCCTACTACTCCCTCTGCGCCTACTGAGGCAGCAGCTTCGAGCGACGAACCTGCTGCGGAAGCTGCCGTACCTGCTGAGAGCAAAGCAAAGGCCAATGGAACACCTGCGATTAAAAAGCCTGAGCTGAAGAAGCCTGCCGCCATTTCCACCGCCAAACCTACCAAGGCATCTGCCGCGTCTGCTGCACCCGCCAAAAGCCCACCGCCTAAAGCTGCACCGAAAACCCCTACCAAGGCCAAGACAACAGCACCCATTCCGAAGCCTAGTCCCGTAAAGACAGCGAAGCCGGCAGCTGCGCCAAAGCCAGCAGCTCCCAAGGAGCCCGTCAAGGCACCCGCCGCGAAAGTTCCAGCGGCCAAGGTTCCCACCACCAAGACAAGCCGCACTTCTCTGCGACCAGCAGCATCTTCTTCCTCAGCTACAGCGCCTACCGCCGCCGCTGCTGCTAAATCTAAGCCTATCGCCGCGTCTGCAGAGAGCAAGAAGCCTATGATCCCTAAGCCAACCACGTCCGCTCCTCGTAAAAGGTATATTCAATCCGATTCTGAAGCAATGCGCCAATGCTAACACTGCTATAGCACCTCACCAACTGGCTTCAAGAAGCCAACCCCAAAGTCGCCCACTCGTCCAGTCGGTCTGCCATCTCGTCTGACCGCGCCTACCGCTGCCTCAGCTGCCAAACATGGCGAGGAGCCCAAGGTCACACGCAAGCCGTCCACTACAACCCGTGCAGCGCCACCAAAGACCGCGGCACCAAAAACTTCGCGAACTTCTCTCGCACCCAGCGCACCCAAACGACCCGAATCGCGTACCTCAACCGCCAGTGCTGCGCCCAAGGGGGGCTTCCTCGAGCGCATGATGCGACCAACCGCCGCGAGCTCCAGCAAGACACACGATAAGCCTCACGACAGGGCTTCATCACCACCCCGTAAAGCTCCAGCAGCTTCCAAGCCCAGCACCCTACAGAAGGGGAAGAAGAAGGTGGAGGAAGTCGCGACCAAGGCGAAGGAAGTGGTAACGAACGGACACTCGGAAGAGCACAAGACTGAGGATGAGTCTGCAAAGGAAGCCGAGCATGCTGAGCAGGCACCTGAGGAGGCCACCATCAACGAGACACCACACGAGCCAGAAAAGGCAGCCACTCCAGTCCAAGATGTCGAGTCATCGGTCGCAGAGATTCAGACACCAAACTTCCAGGAAGAGACCATCCGGTAGACCAGACGTCGTGCATCTTCCATACCGCGGTACAAACCATCCAAAAGTCCTACGTCTGCAATACATGGCCTTGTCTCAGGCTGCCGACAACCGCAAACTACACGGATTTAGGCGAAATTTCATCTACCCAGCTTTTACCCTTCTTTCACTTCTTAACAGCATTTTCTGGAGCGATTGCTTGGCGCAAATGATATTCATGGGCGGATACCTGAGGACAAGGAGCGGGGAGATGGGTTTGGATACGGACTATTTGCGTGCATAGTTGTTCTTTTAGCGATTAGGCTTCGCAGAAGCTGGCAGACATTACCTGTAGATCTCAATCCCATGCTTCACTCCAAAATGGCTGACTTGATTCTCCAATCGTGCGAAAGGGATCCCCACCATGGATGCGTTGACATGTTAACACGTGACTGGCACCTCCGCCCGAAACTCCGATGGCCCAACTTTTTCCTGGCGGGCAATTCGACATTCCGAAGCGACAGCAGACCCCCGCGTCGTCCTTTCGTTCTTTTTCCTTCTTGAAGCGTCTTAGGGTGTTCAAGATGAGGGTCCAATCTCTGTTCCGGGCGCAATCGCTCGCCGCGAGCAGTCTTCGCTGTTCTGCTCGGTCGGTTGCCAGGACGCCTTCACGATGCGCTCTTTCGACAATTGCGGCAACGCGCACACCGTATACCAACGGCACCAAGACAGACACATGGATAGACAGTCAAACAACGCAGCCACAGCGAAGATGGCAGTCTGCGGCCGCGCAAGTGTATGTGCCATGTTATAGTTTGGCGATGGCGAAAGAGCAATTGAAGGCTGATTGAGGATTTTAGCTTAGAGCAGGCCAAGGAGGACCCATCGACCTTGACACAAGAGAAGATTGTCGAGAACCTAGACCCTGTCGAATGGGAGCGACTATCGAGGGTACGAAACATTGGTATTGCAGCACACATCGATTCCGGCAAGACCACCGCCACCGAACGCGTCCTCTTCTACACCGGCCGAATCAACGCCATACACGAAGTCCGAGGCAAAGATGCCGTGGGTGCGAAGATGGACTCTATGGACCTCGAGCGTGAAAAGGGTATCACTATCCAATCCGCAGCGACTTTCTGTGATTGGATCAAGAAGAACGACGAAGGCAAGGAGGAGAAATACCATATCAACTTGATCGATACACCCGGCCATATCGACTTTACCATCGAGGTGGAGAGAGCGCTGCGAGTTCTTGATGGAGCTGTCATGATTCTCTGTGCTGTCAGCGGTGTACAGAGTCAGACCATCACAGTCGACAGGCAGATGAGGCGATACAACATTCCCAGAATTTCCTTCGTGAACAAGATGGACCGTATGGGCGCCAACCCATGGAAGGCTGTCGAGCAGATCAACCAGAAGCTTCGCATCCCGGCCGCGGCCCTCCAAGTACCCATTGGACGCGAAGACGGCTTCTTGGGTGTCGTAGATCTGGTCAGAATGAAGGCAATATACAACGAAGGCCCCAAGGGCGAGATCATCAGGGAGACGGACGACATACCTGCGGATATCGTCGAGCTCTGCAAGGAGAAGAGGCAAAAGCTTATCGAGACACTTGCCGATGTCGATGATGAGATGGCAGAGCTCTTCTTGGACGAGCAGGAACCAACAATCCCCCAGATCAAGGCTGCAATTCGACGAGCCACCATTTCTCTCAAGTTCACTCCAGTCATGATGGGTTCAGCACTTGCAGACAAGTCTGTCCAACCGATGCTCGACGCCGTTTGCGACTACCTACCAAACCCCTCCGAAGTCGAGAACATGGCACTGGACAAGAAGCGAGCGGAAGCTCCGGTTAAGCTGGTCTCTTACAACTCTCTGCCGTTTGTCGGTCTGGCTTTCAAGCTGGAAGAGAGCAGTTTTGGACAGTTGACGTACATCCGCGTGTACCAGGGTACGCTGAGAAAGGGCATGAATGTATTCAACGCGAGGTCAGACAAGAAGGTTAGAATTCCAAAGATTGTGCGCATGCACTCCAACGACATGGAGGAAATTCCGGAAATCAGTGCTGGAGAAATCTGCGCCGTGTTCGGTGTTGACTGCGCGTCTGGAGATACGTTCACTGACGGCAACCTCGGATACACCATGGTAAGTACTCAGCATCGTTGTCATACTGTAGCCAAGCTAACATAGTAGACCTCCATGTTCGTCCCCGAACCCGTCATCTCCCTGTCGATCAAGCCCAAGCACACCAAGGACACACCAAACTTTAGCAAAGCCATGAGCCGCTTCACACGCGAAGATCCTACTTTTCGAGTCCACACCGACCCCGAATCGCAAGAGACCATCATCTCTGGTATGGGAGAATTGCATCTTGATATCTACGTGGAGCGCATGCGCCGTGAATACCGCGTCGAGTGCGAGACTGGACAACCACAAGTCGCCTACCGCGAGACCATGACCAAGCGTGTCAACTTCGACCATACGCTCAAGAAGCAGAGTGGTGGATCAGGAGACTTTGCGCGTGTAGTAGGCTGGATGGAGCCGAGCGAAGCCCTAGGCGAGAACAAGTTCGAGCAGCAAATTTCTGGTGGCACGATTTCCGAAAAGTTTCTCTTCGCCTGTGAAAAGGGTTTCATGGCTTCGACAGCCAAGGGCCCACTTCTCGGCCACAAGGTCCTGGGTACTTCCATGGTCATCAACGACGGAGCTACGCACGCTGTCGATTCCTCGGAAATGGCTTTCAAGAACGCCACACAGCAGGCTTTCCGCAAGGCGTTCCAGGCCGGTGCGCCACAGGTCCTCGAACCCCTTATGAAGACGACCATTACCGCGCCCAACGAGTTCCAGGGTTCTGTCGTTGGTCTGCTGAACAAGCGTAATGCCGTTATCAACGACACGGAAATCGGACCCGAGGACTTTACTGTCTACGCGGATTGTAGTTTGAACAGCATGTTTGGCTTTAGCAGTCAGTTGCGTGCTAGTACGCAGGGCAAGGGAGAGTTTAGCATGGAGTTTAGTCATTATAGCCCTGCGCCGCCGCAGTTGCAGAGAGAACTGGTGGCAAAGTACGAGAAAGAACAAAAGGATAGGAATGCTTGAGCTTGAATTTCCAGGCTCGAGTGGCATCAGGGAAGAGAAACTGCGGGAAAGCTACGACAAGCTTTTTCATGATCTAACAGGCTGGAAGCCTACATCTATCTACATTGACGGACGTCTGGCGTATTTCTTGTGGGATGAGTGGGTAGAAAGGTGTAGAAGTATTGTACATGTAGTATATGACGCCGCCACACGACGACGAATGATATCCCCTCCACAGCTCCACATCCATGTCCGACTCGAGCTTTATCAGCCCCATCCAAACCCATCGTCTCTGCGGAACCCTCAACAAGCTACTCCACATCCAAACCCGGCCTCAGCGTCTTCCTCGCAAACGCCCTCCTAACCGCAAGGCTAACCTGCGTCCACCCAACAACCTCGTTATGCCCCCCAAACCTCACAACCTCCAACTCGACCATCCTATCGCCCCTGTCATCCTCGACCTTCTTGTACGCAAAAGCCCCCCTCTTCACCCTATCACCCCCCTGAATCGTTCTTCTTTCCTCCTCCGCCACGACACCTTCTTCCCCCAGCATCTGAGAAGCCAGCGGTTCAAACAGGTCCTCTGATTCCCAGTACGTAATGTCCTGATCGTTGCGCGCATGCAGCAGTGTGATGCGGAACCCGACCTTCTTGCTAGACGGGGCGGAGACGAGGGCGCGCAGACGGAGGAGTGTGGGCCAGTGGTCGACGACGCGGGACGCGAGGTAGTTTGCTATTCTGGGGTAGGCCTGCAGTGGTTTTAGGACGGGGAGGAAGCCGCCGATCTTGTACGTCTTGAGGAGTTGGGGCAAGGACGTGAAGGGTGCTACGAGTACTATGCCGGCGAAGCCGTTGAACTGTTGTTTTGGGCTCGTCGTGGCGTGTGGGAGTGATGTGGTGGGGATGAGGTCGGATGTTGGTTGGGTGAAGGAGAGGGCTGCTGCTGCTGTTACAGCGGTGCCTAAGCTTTGGCCTAGGAGGACGGTGCGGGTGCTGGGGTGGGAAAGGTTGTCGTTGAGGTAGGAGATCAAGGAGGTGGCGTCGGTTATCAGACCGCTTTCTGTGGGGATGTGAGGGTAGTTGTTCAGGGTGGATAGACCGTAGCCGCGGTAGTCGCAGGTAAGCAGGTGAGTTTTTGGAATGCCCGAGATGGAGCGGTAGGTTGAGGGGCGGTGGCCTTGGGCTAGGTGGCCGGCGTTCTGGGAGGATGGGTCAGAAAGGGTGGTTGGGGAATTGGGTTTCTTTGAGAGAGAGACGGATGACTGGTGGAATGGGAATGAGAGTTGGTTTTGAGAACGAGTAATCTGCGAAAGAAAAAGAGAAAAGATGTAAGATGCGAGGGGACCAGCGATTTCCTAAAAGCAAAAAAGGGTATGCTGAGAGAAAGAGCAAAGAACTGAATGGAAATAAAACCTACACCGTGGAAGTTAACCACAACCCTACTCTCCGGGTCATTACTCAAAAGCTTCTCCCCAACCGTCCCCTTCAACTCCTCTGCAATCTCTCCCGAAACAGCCTTGGTGTATAGCTCATGTTCATTCTCTAGATACACATCTAGAGGAAGTACATGCCAGCAAAACAGCTTCTCCTGATCCGTGGTAGTAAGCCAAAAAGGTTGAACCTGTCCCTCTACGCAATCTCACTTAGTATGACAGTAATAGCAGAGTTGAAGAACAGACAGGTAGATGTCAAAAGTAACTTACTTGCGAATCCAAACTCCTCGGGATTAGAAACGTTGTGCAAGAGGGAGGTTTGAAATTTATGCGCGTAGAGAGCGCTAAGTTGGTGTCAGGTTCGGTATCCAGGCAATATGTAAAGGCGATGGTGGTAAACGTACTGTCTTTGTACCGTGGGGTTTATCAACAAGCCCACAAAAGCCGCCCATATGACTCCTAGGATGGCAAACGTCCAGTATGCTTTGGTGAAGATGGCTTTGAAGCTGGGCATTTTATTGGTTACGTGTTGCGCTTTCGCGCTATTCAAAACCGTCGAGAACCAGTAACACGGCCAAAGTGCAGTAATCTGGGCTAAAGGGGCCGGTTTTACTTTGATGCGGAGGCGGAGTGTGATGAAGGTACAGACGTATGTCGACTGGTAGATAGCGATACTGCGGATGGTCTAACCGGGATAAGCAGGCCGCAGCAGAGATCTTGGCATCGGAGTTGAGCGATGGTAACCCCAGATCTTGTGTGAGATTGGTACGAGCTTGCTGGCACAACACGCCTGACATATCTCTCGGTGCCTTGAGAGAGTTGACGCAATTCATACACAGGCGTGCAGTCGCATGCAATGAACGAGCGAGTATATGTAGCTCGACGCTAAACATTGGGTATCATTTGTACTTGTACACGACGGAAGACTACTTCAAAGCCTCCAGAATATCCACGGGCCTTCACATGATCTCAGGCCAGACTCCTTCTAGGCCGTCCAGCCTTCTTCTTCTCTGCCAAACTGCTAGTAGACGCACCCATACCTCCCATGACAACATCCTGCGTCGGCGTCAGAAGCGCAGGCGTCACATCCCCACTCCTGGCCCTCTTCTCTGGCACTTCATCACCGTCTCTCGGCAACCTGAATGCCAAGTAAGTTTCATCCGCTCTTTTACATCTATCAAATACCTCATTCATGTACTTCTCTACGACGTGTGGTGGCCGTATTGAGCGCGGCAAGGCACTTGCAATTTCGTCGTCTTCATCGTGTTCGATGAGCAAAAGGACAGTGACGGGCTGGTAAAACTCAATATTGTCTATTTCGTTCATCTCGTCAAAATCCTCGATCCGTTGAGGAGGTTTAGGTGGCACGAAGGGCGTTGAAGGGGCTGTTGCCGCGGGTTGTATGGGCGTAAAGGGAGGGTTTGTAGGGTTGGGTACGGGTGTCATGGCATTCGGCTGCGGCGCGTTGGGTGTCGCAATGGGCGCATTACCAGGTGTCGGGTTCGGGGTTGGCATCGGCGTTGGCGTCGGGGCTGGCTTTGGTGCTGGTGTAGACGGAGGCTTGACAACAGGTTCTGGCTTCGGCTTCATCTTGGTGATCAGGAACGATAGCTTTGCGCCTGTGCCATTGGGAAGCCATTCCATAAAACTATACGAAGGGAAGTAAAACTTGTCCTCACTGCCGTGCACAAAACTGAAGACTAGCGGGCGGTATGTTGTCCTCGGAGGTGGATTAAAGGCAGATACCTGCGGTGGTGGGTGGTACTGCGGCGGTTTGCTGTAGTTGTTTTGGTGTGATAGATATGGTTGTGGTGCAGGCGGAGGTTGTTGCATATGCGCTTGCGGTGGAACCGGACTGTATGGCTTGGGAGCGCTGGGCTGGATAGGCTGTTGGACTGGCTGAACTGGCCGTGGCAGCGGAGGAGGAGCTATCTGCTTCGGTGCTGGGGGCGGCGGTGGTGGAAGAGCTTTGGGGGTTGGAGGTGGTTGTATTGGTTTGGGTGTTTTCTCTTCCTTCTGCCTCGCTAGAATCGCCGTCAACTCATTGATGTGCGTCTGGAAAAACTCCAGCTGTTCCTTGCTTGCGGATCCAGCTGCGACAATTTTCATAACGGCCTTGAGCTCAGGATCTGTACCTGCTCTCGCCGCAAGCATGTGGATGACGGGATCGGGCGCGGGCGCAGCGGGTGCTTGAGGTGGAGGCGCTGCCTGCACAGGTTTAGGAGGTTGTGGTGGTCGTGGCTGGGGCTTCTGCTGTATTGGATGGCCACCATGGTATTTCGTGTGCTGGTTAAGCTGGTTGGGCTGGTGATGGTTCGGCCATGGAGCATATGGTGATGCTACCGGAGCCTTCTTCTGCACCGGCTTGCCCACCTCGCGCGGGCCATAGAGTCTGATGGGCAATGTATGCGGCTCTATCACAAGCTTCACGCTCACTCTGTCGGCACCAATCTGGGGAAAGTTCTTGAGTAGCTCCTTCTGTCTCGCCGTCTTCGCCTTGTCCTCATCTGTGCGGTCGGCCAGCTTTTTGGGCTGATTGAAATGGGCATGGAAGGTGCGGAAGTTGGCGCCAGATAGCCATACGGCCTTGGACCGCTCGAAGGATGTCTCCAATACGCCACTCTGCTGGATCGTCTGCCACTCGCTCGAGGGCAGGTCCAGAGGCTGTGGCTCGGGAAGTGTAGGAAGAGGTGCGCCGTCGACTATGCGGAGGGGTAGCGTTTGCTTTGGGGGCAATGGTGCGCCCTCAGCAACGGGGGTCGAGGGCGCAGAATCTTTGACGGCGAGGCTCGTCCGCTTGCGCTTCAACGACGATTTGGCGCCTCTCGCGGGCTTCTCACTTGGCGTCTCGGGGGCTGCGGGGGCAGCTTCTTCGCGGGCGCGTGCCCTCGTCGACCGTCGTGGCTCAGACATTTCGTGGGCGCAGAGGAGTAATTGTCGTCACGTCATCTTCAAGGTTGAGTAGTGAGTTGCGTCTTTGAATTGTCCGACGCGACACGAGGCGATCCGATACGGCGGCACGCTAGCGCTGCACGGTTGATTCATCGTCATCCCTAAACCGACTGCGATCGTGCCATGTTCATAACAAGAGTTTGATCTCGTTGTTCCCAATGGAATGCCATGAATAAACCTCACCCAAAGCGTGTTAAGAGTATTGTATCGAAACACCATGTCGAGCTCGCGATATATGCCACCAGACACCGCCCCCAACGATTGACATGTCAGAACAGGAGGCCTGAACAGCAAATTACAAACCTAGTATTCGTCCGCAGTATCGCTGTTATCTTTAGCGTTTTCTCGACTGTTTTGGCGACTTGCTATTTTCCTAACGGTAATGAAGTGGATGTGACACAGCCTGTAATCCAAACGCGATAATACCATCGTCAGGATTGTCTCCGGACGAAACCTATGTGAGAGACGTTTACACCGTGACGATTATCCTCAAATTGCATACCCAGACCCATACTTGGACACCATCAGCTACGTTCATACCGGGCGCATTTGTGAGCGCAACTTCTGT
The DNA here is from genome assembly GCA_002796735.1 of Alternaria brassicicola. Lineage (NCBI taxonomy): Eukaryota > Fungi > Ascomycota > Dothideomycetes > Pleosporales > Pleosporaceae > Alternaria > Alternaria brassicicola. The sequence continues at coordinate 243,929 of PHFN01000006.1, read as the reverse complement.
AACTGCACCGGTGCGTGTAGTCCCAACAACGTCGACGACTGCCACAACAGCCCCAGAATCAGAAGGAGGATCAATCAACAACGTTGCTCTGGAAGCAGGTCTTGGCGTAGGTCTACTCGCTGCCCTCATCGCTAGCTTCCTCCTTTTCCATCGTAAGGCATACTACGAGAGTCTCATAGTACCATCATATACCCTTTTGTCATTGACGCATTACTAACGGAATGAATCACACAACCTCGCCTACTCAAGGGCTCAACAAAATACAACGACACTCTAGATCGCATAGTCCCTCTCCCATCTAGAATCCAGACCTCTCTTCATACCATCTTCTTCAGTAGTACGAGATACTCCGCCACGCCCACTTCCCGCGGACCCCGCTGCATAAATATCGAAAGGTTTCGTACCTGACGCTAGTACGATACAGTAGCCGAGCAAGTGCAAGCTCTATTTCCAGAAGCCGAGTGTATCCACCAGGTTTCGGAGCGGGATCATGCTTGTGCGCTCTGTGTGGCGGAGCGGGGTTTGAGTTACCCTGGGATGGTCAGGCAGGTGGGGTTTCAGACTTTGGGAGGTGGGAGCCTGGAATACGTGGGTGGTAAGGAGAAGGGCGGATGAATGAATTAGGTTGAGTTGGAGTTGGTTGTTGGCAGCATGGGGTGTATAGGTAAGGTTGTTGAATCCGGTGGTTGTGGTTGGGTGGTAGTAGATGAGTCTAAGTGGATGGCTGGTGGGGTGTCGTTTCGTGTAGCATGAAACATCCAAACTGACTAATATCACCAACTTTCTAACGTCACTCATCATTACGTCTACAACCTTACCCACCGACTCGTTCGACAAGATATCGCACTGGTTCACAGCAAACAAGGAGTGACAAATTGCACAATCACGAAGTGACATTGAAAAAAAGCTACTGTATCAGAAATCGTGTTTCATATGTAAGGCATCTAAGCCAAGGGTGATTTTGACTATCGACAGACATCTCAAGACCCTGCCAATACCCAAACCCCTTCATGTTCGTTATAGCAAAATCCTCAAACCCAGACGCCAAATATGCAAAGTGAAAGCTTGGGTATGTACAACAGAAAAAGCCGGTCGCAGACCTCATCCCCAAGGGTGAAAAAAATGTGTAAAAAAGCGAGTGTGTGAATGTAGTCGTGTTTCAACATGTAGTCGTCGTGAGCGATGCGTTAGGCGGGTTGCCTGTGCATCTAGTGAACGTGGCGGCGGTTGGACCAACGAGGGCGAGCAATGCGGCCGTTGTAGCCACGCTTGGTGATGCTGCCGTTGGTGCATTGTGTGCCGGTGGCGACTGCTTGCCAGACGACCTCGCCGTTGTTGCACAGACCAAATTGATCGGTGCCGTTGCAGACCACCGAGCCGTTCTCGGTGCAAGTGCCCGAGGAGCCACCAGCTGAAGGAGTGGAAGGCGTGGAAGGAGAGCCGGTTCCGGCAGGGACGGTGGGTGAAACTGGGGAAGGAGCGGTTGGTGAGGCGGTAACGGTAACGAGTGTGGTAGAAGTCCCTGGCAGAGTGGGCGCGGCCGAGGGAGCGACAGATGCAGCGCTGGAGGCTGCAGGAGCGAAGACACCGCCACCGTTGGATGGAAGAGGAGATGTCTCGCCGCCAGCAACAGATGTGGGCGCAGCAGACGGCTGACCAGCGGCGGGAGTGGTAGCAGCAGCAGAGTACTGACCATCATTTGGAGCGCTGGGAGAAGCAGATGGTTGACCGCCAGCTAGAGAGGATGGTTCTGCGGGAGCAGAACCGGTAGTGCCGCAAGTACCAGTAGGGTCCTCCAGGTCGTTGGTGGCCCCCTTCTCTACGGTAGCACCTGGATTGGGATACTTAGTAGCAAAGTTCTGAGGAGAAGTGCAACCCTCGCCGATGTTGGCAACAAGCATGTCAGGAAGCTCGTTGAAAGCAGAATCATCGCTGGCGCCACCAGTAACTTCAATGGGTGCGCAGTTCATGTACAATTCTGGCGCTCCAGACATCTTCGAGAACCAAGTCCATGCGAAGGTAGCCTTGCCGTTGGGAATGCTGGCGGGAAGCTCGTAGTTGTACTCTGAAGTTGTGCCATCAACACCTGGGCAGCCACCCTCAATTGACTTGATGACCTTAAATTTGGAGTTCTCCGTAGGTTCCGTGTCCATGGTGACGCTAAATTGGCAGGAGCCGCCTCCGTGGACAGCAGTGCCCTTGAACTTGATTGTTTGTTGCTCTCCTACGGCCATCTTGTTCATCTCAGACACGGTGAAGCCGAGGTTGCTCTTGCAGGGGAATTGAGACTTGGTGATCGGTCCATTGTCGATCTTATCTACGCTGTATGGAACAGGCTGCTCCATGATGATATGAGCGTTGGCGGTGGCGAAAAAGGCGGCCGCGACCATGATAGTAGATCGAATAGACATGATGCTGATAGTGATGATGGTAGTATCGTACAACGACAGTTTTAGAATGTTGAGAAAGATGTGTAGAGAATGTAAGTGATCTAGCCCTGCTAGTCGTGTAGGAAATGCTGCTATGCAAAAGATGTAGAAGCTGTTGAAAGAGCGTGTGCTGTGATGAGAAACATTTTGCTGTGAGGTACTGTAGTTACTTATACTCGTGTCACGATCTACACGGTGGGTACGATGTCCATTGTGTACCGTCACCAGGCCCTCCACAATGCATATCCTCGAACGATCCTCTAATCAAACGAGCAGTCTGGAGGGCGACAGTAAACGCAGGACAAGGTACATGGGAGACGTTGGTGGTCCAGGGCGGCGAGCGTCTACAGCATGAAACGGGCGGTCCGGGTAGGCTGAGGCTCCCAGCCAAGGAAATGCTAGAACGGCGCACAGCCGACACAGGCACGGTGTGCGTCAACGCCTAAGTGGGGAAGCGATGAAGACGTGGACTCGAGGATCACCATGTCTCGGTGTAGGGCCTCAGGAGAAAGGTTTCGTTTCGATGTTGCATCTGGACGACCATTGGATGGGGCTGAGTCGCTTAGCACATCGGCAAAAGATTCGGACCCCCCCTGTGTGTTTTAGGCGGTGTCGCACCTCGGACTGGATGACTCTTGTCCAACGTGGCCGATTGGGGAACTGCTTGCTTTCTTGTGGGCGCCGACGACTGTTAGCTTCCACGTCTCACTCCACTACGCCTGCTTCCAAAGCTTGATTTCCCTAGTATCTGCATAGTGTCTCTCACATCTTCTCTTGTATGGTGCGCAGGACTGGCTGAGACACGGCGCCAAGTGCCGATTCCCATTCGCGGTAGTACGCCTTCGACCAACAATGCCGCCGATGTTTGCTGGCCTGGAGGGATGATCGCATTGTTTGGATGCCCATCTCTACTGATCGATCAGATCGTAACCACCATTATAGATGATCAATTCCTGGATGTTACACTTGTTGACTCAGGCGGGGTCATCCAGAGCTGTGTGGACTCGACGAATTGCCGTAGCCTTCTTATGGAGCATGGTCCACCTAGTGCATGACGGCGGGCTGCTGCGCCACAGCCAGCATCAAAGGGATCTGAGCCAGACACAGGCCGCTTCTCAGAAGTACAGGCGACCTCTCTCAAGTTTGCGCATAGGTGTCCCTGCAGCGAACGCAATATGTCCAATATCGTCGTTGGTGCATACGTCGCCTACGTGCACGTCAACATCTTTGAGTAACCTTGCTCTTTCCATAGCGTCTAATGTACTACCTCCTTTCGGTATATTGAGGTATGGGTTTTCGTAGGTCATGCTTGTGACGAATCCAAACATTTCCGGTCCAAGTGTTTTGCGCTTGAGAATCAACGAGCCAGCGCCGACCAAGAATATTGCAACCGCAGCTACCAGCAACAAACTTAGCCAAGCGAAGTTGCAGATGTAGATGTCATGTGTGTTGCTTATTGTGGCGTTTGTTGTTGCTCCGATGAAGAATATTTCCCGGTTATAGGTCGCCAAACTGAAGGGCCGGTACCAGTTGGAGTAAGTAGTGTTCTGAGTGGTTACGTTCTGAGTCAGATAGACATCAACATCCTTCACCGGTATCGTGTCGAGACCAAAAGCGGAGGAATTACTTTGTGGAAGGTTTCCAAGATATGCATTCGGTGCAATGGTGAGTTGATAGTAAGTGTTAAGAACAAGAGCCAGCCGATCCGCAAACACTTCGGGGCTTAGTTCCGATAAATTCACCCAACCTGAATTCATTTCCAGATTCGAAGTAGGTGAGGCTAGCTGGAAAGACGTGGTGTTATAGATGAACTGCTCGGTCGGGTTGGAGCCCCTGGACCACCCAAAGGCCTTTGGGAAAGCGGTTAGCGCCAACTGCGCGATCAGAATGTGGTCGAATGGGGTGACACGTGTATTTCGCACATCCGACTGAGATGGACGCACTTTGACGGCAGCGCACGAGTCTTTGTTGCACTCCACCACCGTCTCTGTATGGCTCTGGCCAAGGGAGCAGTTGGCAATATGTAGGGTAGTGTTGCCAATTGGTCCCACTCCAAAGCTCGAGGCGTATGTCAGCTTTCGCTTAGGGAATTCCTGGCTGGCCATCGATGCGTTGAGGAAACCGGCAAATGCGCTGAAGCGACCGTCTCCATCATCACCTCCTTGAGTGAGAGGAAGATCAGTTTGGAGGAAGAAGGTTGACTTTTTCCCTCCGGCAACCTCGGAATAGCCCCAAGGGTTGTTCTCCTGGGACATGTTCTGCCATATCTGGCCTGGTACGATCTTTTCGAGCTCGGAGTAGTCGGTTTTGTTCTCCACTGTACGCGACACCCATGGCTCACACTGCACAGTAAGTTGAGTAGTCTCCAGACTAAAGCTTCCGTCTCGATCCTTGGGACGACCCATGACAGGTATTCCAACCAAAGAGACGTATTCCTCGGGGCGCCGCATAGTCGAATTGAGAATGGTCCATTCCTTTTTGCTATCCTCCCGGACTTTCATATAAGGTATCTTCACGTTGCCCCAGGTATCTTCTGGTCCCTTCTTGACTTGCTCGGAACCCATCAATACGGCGGCGTACAATGCTTCGACTTGACTCAGACTTCCGTCCATTTCGACGTAAGTGCCGCTGTCCATCGCCCACGCGGCACTGCCGGGACCAGTTGAGAGATAACGAAGAGGAGAGAAAGTTTCTGTCGTGTGAGTGGACCTGCTCATTAGACGTAGTGATGCTTGACCACCTAATGGAGACATTGTCCAGAGAAATAGCAGGTTCACACCAACAAGAGTAAGCCGTCGCATTAATAGCTGGCTTTCGATTGTTCCCCATACAGACTGGCTTGCCATGAGTAGTTCAAGGGTCTGACGAGTTAGTCAGTTGTTATACCTCGAAGAGCGCCATCTGTGATAATAGTGATTTGGCTTACGCTGAGTTTAGTGCCTTTTTCCGCCAAGTATCTTGCGATCATCTTCATGCTACGGCCACTTATCGCCGCGAACATGATTGGAAATAGGGTTGGACCCTTACTTCATCAGCAGAGTACAGAAGTTTTGAGTATGAAAGCTACTGACGAGCTGAATAGCTGCCGTGACCTTAGATGCAAACGCATTGCCGGCAACGGGTTTGCCATTGAGGGTAATCACTGCTACACCGAGCACTGCAGGGTGTCAACAGTTGCCAGGTCGACTTCCAGTCGCAGACATACAAACGAAGTATACGGGAAGCAACACAAGGATGACATCCCCGACAAAGTATAGATACGAGATCCAGTTGCGCTGCTTTAGTGTTTGTGCTTCCTCTGGCCAACTTGACATTCGTGTCACAGTTGCTTCGACCGATTTCGATTTCGACTTCGATTCCGCTTGAGGTTTGTTCGGCTGGTCTGAACAGTCGTTCGTTGAATCTAGACGATGTTGTTGGAACGGGCTCCAGCGCGATACATTGTTGACATTCATGGTTGTTGCTGTCGATTACGCGGTACGAGCAACCACGGTAGGTACCTAACGTCGAGTTGAGGCTGATAGTTCGCACACAGCGAACGACACCTCTTTTGCCTCTACATGTTCCCGTCCATTGCGGCGCAGTCCGCATCCAGTACCCAGCATAGCGCTAACTAGATTTCCCCTTCATTAGGAGCGCGCTTCCACGTAGGTGCATTCCTGGCGAATCGGTTGGTGGGGGGTTGAAACCCGAAGCGCTTGGGCGGGTCCTCAGCAACTCCATACCGGGGCATCACAATGCATCTCGGCGCGTGCATGCGATACTGCTTGGGGAAATGATAGTATGCTCGGGCCGGGGCGAGGCGGAACTGCAAAGATGGTTGGATAAGGGGAAACGGGAGTGAAGTTGTGATGTTGGTGCAGGCTCGAAGTGGAAGCGTGGGGGCCAAAGTGCAGGCGCGACCCTGTCGCGAACAATCGCGTCCTTCGAGTTGTATCTCACCACAATGTATCCCGAAGACGTTGTAAGACATTGATAGAGTTAAAGACTGCAGATTACTTTAGTGTACACAATGCTGAAAAATATATCTTGTAATAAGGCTCCACTACGAAATGCGAGCTAGCTGCTGGGGGTTATCACGGAAATCAAACTCAATGCCAGTCCTTTTGGCGCCCGCTACGATGCAGAATGATGCCGCCTACATGACGGACAAATGTTACGCCAAACCCGCTGATTAATCCCATCTCCACTATGTTCCCCTGAACCCCAATTGGGATTCACAACCTAACCTCGGCTTGCAAGCATACGATCTACGAACTGGACGTAGAAGTTGCGCCATTCTTTCTCTTTCTTCGGTCCTTCGAATGAGCCGGCAAGGGCGCGTAGATACTGTTCGGCGCCTTCGTCGCCAACTCCCATGCCGCCAAGATCGCTCTTGAGGCGCTCTACATAAGATTCGCCGACCTTCTTGATGATCTCGTGTTGCAGATTAGCAGCCTCATATAGTACCAGCTTAGCCTGCGCGTCTTTCGAGTTGAACCCTGGCGATGCCGGGATTGACCATGCTAACGGAGAGAACTTATCTACCACGTAGTTGTCGAAGCCTGGCAGCGGCGCTTGAGCGGTATCGGGAGACGTGGATGTAGTGTTCGCGCCGGGCCCGACCTTGTCGGGTCCGCCCCACACTGAGATCATACGAATAAGCACAAAGATGGCGAGGCGTGCGGTGGGATAGTCGTGTGTGTCGCGAGCGAACGTCTCAATAGAAGAGATTATGGGCTCAAAGGTCACTTGATTGGCTACACAATGTTAGCAGTGTTTAATACGTGTTGTCAGTGTCTAGACTTACCATTGCTGACGAACACAGACCCGAGACCCTGGTTAAGAACCACGACGATGAAGTTCAGATATTCCCGGCGGAGCTCAGCCAGCTGAATCTCGTCATCTGTGCCCGAAGGAACCACCGCCAGTGCTGTGAATATGCGCTGTAAAACCGGACTCATAACGGTATCCAAGATGCCGGCGATCTCTGACTTGAAGGTGAAAATGACCTGACCTAGCACCTTAAGGAACGTGCTGATCTCGTCCATAGACGAGCTGAGCGACAAAAGTCCTTCAATCCAGGAGGGCAGCTGTTGTAGAAGATGCGAACCCAAAACAGCGATCATGCGTGAGAAAGCGAATCGTGCGGCGTGGCGAATGGATCCAGAAGAGTTAAGGGATTCCACCGCCACCAGAATAGCCTCGGATGCTTTGACAAACTCGTCTGCGACCTCACTCTGTGGTGCAGCGCTGTTGTTGTTTGAAGGCACCCAATCAGAGTAGCCTCGAGCTAGTGTTCCTATGGCCATGATGATGTGGTGGATCTGAAGTATAGCTCGCTCATCGCCATTCTTCGCTTGTGGGAGAGTTTGTTGCATGTCGTTGAACAGCGGGCTCATGATGGTTTGGGCGTAGAGCTTCTTGTTCTCTACAGAGACAGTATTGGACGAGGCGATGCAACCAACGGCTTCGAACAAGTAGAGCTGCGAATTGAAGAGCGCGTCTGCCGACTGGTCTTCTTCATCGGAGGACATCTCATCTTCCGAAGTATCGGGAAGCTCAGCCTTGATTGTGAGCAAGTCTCCAACGGCTTGAATAATGTCGTATGACACGTTGCCCAGCTGGGCCCGTAGATGCTTGACTAAACGTTGGAATAGATACCAAGACCGTGAACGGACCTTGACATGGTTGCTGTGGGTTAGATTAACAAAGTTCTCAAGGACCTTGGGAATGAGGCCAGGATTCTGTTCGAAGAATTGGTAGTAGCGAACACAGATCTCCATGTACTGTAGCTGCACAGCGGGGTGTGGGTAGTTTGCTAAGCCAGATTCAACCATGCTGTTCATCATCGTTACAAGCTGTTGAGCTGCAGCGGATGAGGGCTCGCGTTTTGCATACAGTCCCTGGTTTCTGACTGCGAGTTCCCCGAACAAGTACATTTCGTACAGAGCCAGTTCAAGATCGCGCCAGTTTAACGACTGATCGCCCTGAGACAGGCGTCCGAAAGTTCCATTGACTAAGCGGCTGAGGGTCTCGATGTAGTAAGGCTCGTCAATGGCGGTCACCGTCTGCTGTAGGACATGGAGGCGTCTTCGGAGGTCGAGGAACTCTGCCTCGTCTGTCTGTTCGCCTTCTTCACCCCAAGAGGCTGTCTCGTCGTACTTCATCTTTGCGATGATCGCATCCAGAACGGGTGGTAACACCGCGGCATACTGTGGAGGGATCGATCCAGACTTCTTTTGCAGTTTGCGAAGGAACGTGAGGAGATCTGTGAGGGAAGGAATGACAGTCGAACAGACTTCGTCGTATTGGTCGGCGAAGAAACGCAAGAGATAGGGAGTGAAGATGCGGATGAGATCGTCTGCGCGTTGCCGGACATGTTCTTCGACAGCCTCGTTCTCCAGGATCTTTACAATATCGAATACGATATTGTTCACGAGCTTAGCGACTGTCTCAGCAAGGTCGTTGTCGTAGTTGGAACTGTTGAAATCGGCCAAAGCTGGGCTGCTGATTAGCTGGCCGACGACTTCGGACAAATTCAGGAAAGTGATCAGTTCGATCTTGTCCGCTGGGCTCATCTTCTTGCCCACAATCTCTGAAAAGGTATCAATTGCAGCATCGCGCACCTTCCCAGCAGCGCTCTCGGGGTCGCCGATTCCTTGTTGACCGGCCATTTCCAGGAAGGTTGTGATCATGGCTTGGTTGACAATCAGGTTGATGTCTGTCCAGCTAACCCAGCGCCCAATAGTCCTCAGACACATCTCGACGAGATTCAAGTCTGTCTCCCTCCACTTCGCGAGTATTTCTTGCCAGGATAACGAAATCTTCTGCGCGTCCCGTTGTCGAATCAGGTCCTTCAATTCTGTGTTGCGCTTCTTCTCATCCTCCGGACGAGCGACCAACTGATCGGCAATCTCATCATGAACTTGGCCGAGCATACGAAGGTACAGCAAAGTCGTCGCAGTGTTGACGTTCCCAATGGTAGATTGGTCGCCGGCTAAGGCGCGGAAATCGTCGAAGAAAGACTGCCATGAGGAGGGGTATAGGGCTACAAAAAGATAAGTAACAGTCTGCATGAGCTTGTTCTGAATATGGCTCGTGTCCGCAGCTCCACTGCCTGGTACGTAGGATCGGTGGATGTGACCCATGAGGGTGTCCTTGATGTACGCGAGGCTCTGCTCATCGAGACGATGTTCTTGAATGGCATTGTTTACGAGATCGAGGGAGGTATGACGGACAAAGTCGGTGGGGCGAGGGTCGCGCGCGAAGAGTGCGAGGGCAGCTTGCCATGCGGTGCCTTCTGCACGGAGCTGGTTCAGGTATTCGATAGCCTGGCCACGCAGCTCCTGGCTCGACGTTGGGTTTGCGGCGATCTGGATGGCATTTTCGACCTTCAATATTGTCAGGACACAAGTAGAGAGTGCCAACATTGGTGCGTACCTGGTCCTCCATTTCCTCGTGTTTTCAGAGCTGAGCAAGCAGCGTTGAGTCACAAGTTGAGTCGTCGATGTAGCTTAGACTATGAGGTGTACATCGGACGTGATGGAGTGGAAGGACAAGTAGGTTGGTGTGCTACCGAATCATGAAGCAAAGCGCGGGAGACTGCATCGTGAAAGCGTTACAGCGGTGAAGGCAGAGGCGGGGCACGAGGGGCTGACGTACGGCGTGTGCAAGGGTTTATGCGTGGAAGCAAGTACAGTCTGAGCGTTGAGTTCTATGCTCTAGGCAGCTAGATTTGCGGCTGAAAAAAGCAAAAGTGGTTCTGCGTCTTTGTCGAGGTGTGGTGAGCAAAACCAGCTGTGCAGTGACTGGAGTGGTAGCGCCAAGACCATGGTGGGATGTTACCACGCCCAATTTGATCCAGTGACACGTGCGCACGAGATTTTGATCTCGAGATCGCTGCGTACTCGGTGAACATTTCACCGACAGCATACATGTATACATATCAACTAAGCCACCTTAAGTTTCGGGACATGTGCTGACGTCGCGCCGCCCAGGCATTGACAGTGCAAACAGATGTGTTTCTCACCATTGCTCCATGATTTCAGCCTGCAAAAATCATCACGACAACCTTCAATGACTGATGCAAGGGACAATGATGCCGAGAAGGGTAAGCCACGATCAAACTCAGAAATCACCAATACGGCAGTAAAGATTTGCAAGACGTGTACAGATTCCATTATATTCTATAATTTCTCTCTAATACCCGAGCCGCTTCTGTAGTAGTGAGCAGTTTGCTATCGTAACAGTCGTCAAGCCGACTTACTACGCGTTCAGATGCTTCGCTGCCCACTCCACGTGGTCGTCGGCGAATGTAGCCATGAAGTAGTAGCTGTGGTCGTAGTCGGGCTGCATGCGGAGTTGAATGCCCTTGTCGTTGCCAGCTTCTTTGGCTGCCTTTACAAAGTTCTCTGGAAGGAGTTGGCCTTGCTTGTAGAAGTTGTCTCCAGTGCCCTGGCATAGTCAGTAACATACTTCAGCACCGCCTTTCGGTATATAAGCACCACATCAATGAGCACCTCCAGAGGACCCTTCCATTGCTTTACCAGCTCTGACGCGTCGTGCTCCTTCCACTTTTGTTGTTGGTCCTCTCCAAAGTATCCCTTGAATGCCTTCTGGCCCCATGGGCAGTTGATGGGGTTGGCGATGGGCGCGAATGCGGAGACGGACTTGTACATGCCAGGGTTCTTGAGGAACTATTGTTGGTGATTAGTGTGGTCCTTCCGAGCACGCGCACGGAAAACCTACCAGTGTCAATGCGCCGTGACCACCCATGCTGTGCCCTGTGATGCTGACTTTGCTCGAGTCGAGCTCCTTGAAGGATGAGAACAATGCTTCAGGAAGCTCCTTGGTGATGTATGAGTACATCTTGTAGCCCTTGGACCATGGGTCCTTGGTGGCGTCGACGTAGAAGCCTGCGCCAGATCCGAAGTCGTACGCCTCATCCTCGCCTTCGATCTGGAGACCTCCTAGCCAGTGGGTTAGTCGGGTGCTCGGAGCTTGATCTCACGGAATACACGCACTTGGTGAGGTGTCGGGGTATACAACAGCAATGCCGTGCTTGGCTGCGCCGTGCTGGAAGAAGCCCTTCTCTGAGCAGTTATTGCCGGTACATGTGAGTCCGGAGAGGTAGAACAGAACGGGGACCTTGGCTCCGGACTTGAGTGCTTGCGGAGGCAGGAACATATTAAGCTCCATGTCTGTGCTTGTGCTCTCGGACTTGTGCTTCAGCTTGAGAAGCTTGCCCCCAAAGGAGGCAATGGTACCTGTGGTTTCGAAAGACATGTTGGACAGTGTGGTATAGCGGGGGAATCGTGTAGGAGGCTGAAATGCAGATACAAGTCGAGGGGCCCCTGGAAGTTTTGTGAGCAGGCGCATTGAGTGACGTTGTGCCTGGAATTAGTGCGGGGACGAGTAGCCATGTCAAGCTACCCCACCTTCCTCTAGACTGTGGGCTTGTTACAGGAATGTTATCCGCGGATCCGCACATGCAACGGACAAGGCTTGGAGTTAACGGACATCGGGTGAGATTCGGGATATAATTACGCAACCACTTAGAGACTCCTTTCGCCGATATGCCCCATATTTAGCCAAACAAAACTCCTTATCAGATGCAACCAAACACTCAACATTTCATGTCAGAAGCTCTTCGCAAGTCCAGTCCTCGTAGTATCCATCGGGCAGATACCGCCGTACAACGAGCGGGATCTTCTTCTCTTGCAGCTCTTTCGCAGCAATCTGCAGAGGGTCCGTCATTCCTTCCACATCAATCAACACCGGGGCGTTACCACTGCGGTTTTGTTAGTCCCCATGCGCGTACCTTCGATTCAGCTGTAGCCTACCTGATTTGAAGCGCCCTTGTGCCCAAAACACGCGCCTTCTCGTACTTTGTCATGTATGGAGTGGTTGTGCGCTTGTCGTTCGGAACCTTCTTGTCTTTTTCGCTGGTGACTGTGTTCTTGGACGCCTCTTTGGCAGCAGCAGCCGCGTTTGCATCACCTGATACGACTACGTTGTCGTCGTTGGGTTCGGCGTTGTCTGGGTCCTCACCACCGCCGGGCTGGTCGTCTTCGTCGTCCATGAGATCAGGCTCGGCTTCCTCGTCGAACTCGATGAGAGGCTCGTCGCTATCGATGTTAGACTATGCTGGAGTACCTTCTACCATCCGTCGAGTAATGCGCCTGGTGAAGGAAGCGTAGAGCTGGAATCAACATACATGTCACCAGCACCGCCATCGTAGTCGTCACCGCCGTAGTCCGACATGATTGCAGTCGATTTGAGCTATACGCGTGTTTGTGTGTGTGTCTTTTCAAGTGGTGTTGGGGATTACGCGTGAAAGATGGGGTGTATGCTTGATGCGCTGCGACGGTAAAGAAAGTTCGCGATCAGAAATCGCAGGGGTCGGCGTCGGCGTTCGGTGCTCAACTCTTGGCGTCTGAAAAATATAGTGGAGCTTGAATTTCGCCCATGGTTCTCCGCATCTATGAGCCGCCTGTCGTAAACCACCCGCAAGCTGTAGGCATTGCCATGGCTCCCAAACGAAAAATCACAGCGGAAACTGGCCTTGTACCGCAGAAGAGGTGTCGCAAAAGTACGACAGCCCAGCCACTATGACGTTGTCACGAAAAGCTAACATTCTCGGAGGTGCTGCGGAGAAGACTCCCGAGCAGGACTATGCTTCAGACGATTCTGCCGATTACAAAGTCAACTACACCGACAATGGCACATTGAGGGCCGAAAGCGAGGCCCGTCGTGCTTGGAACTATATCTGCCCTACTTGCTCGCAACGCTTCAACCGACCTTGTCGCCTCGAGACGCACATGCGAAGCCACAACAAGGAGCGACCGTTTGTCTGTACCGAACCCGGCTGTGACAAGACGTTTCCCCGAAAAGACCACTTACAGCGCCACCTAAAGAACGCCCATAGTGACCCGGCAACCGAGCGAACATTCACTTGCGATTGGAATGGATGCGGCAAGAGCTTCACCTCCAACGGCAGGCTCCAGAGGCACCGAGACGTCCACGAGTCCAAGTTCTACTGTACCGACTTTCCCCCGTGCAACGAAGCGTTCAGAAAGGAGAAGGTGTTGGAGGCACACATCAAGAGCCAGCACTTGGAGGTCAAGCCCTACACTTGTTCTCATGTAAATGAAGAGACGGGCGAGAGATGCACGAGTGGCTTTCAGACTGAGGGAGCATTACAACGCCATATGGAAAGGGCGCACACATACAAGCAAGAGCAGGGCCACTTCTGTATGCTATGCGTAACTGGTGCGGAATCAGAAGCAATGCAGACCGAGTCTGGCGAAACACTCACTGTCCCAACACAACTGCCGTCGTTTGCTACGAAGGAAGAGCTAGAAGCACATACGACCGAGTGCCACCCACCCGTGTGTACAGAGTGCGGCCAGAAGTTCAAGACTGCATCCAATCTGAAGGGGCACATCGACACCGCACATGGCGACCCACAGGAGCAATCGCAATATGCTTGTCCTAGGCTCGGCTGTGAGAGTGTCTTCAACCGGAAGCACAACCTCACCGTCCATATCCAAACCGTTCACGATAAACAGTTCAAGTACATGTGTACATCGGACGCTCTGCAGGATTCAAAACACGCAGATCTCAAAGCCTGGGACGGAGAGAATGCGTGTGGCGCCTCCTTCAAAGCCAAGTCGTCTCTCGATCAGCATGTACGGACACATCACCTTGGTCTCGGCAACCGCAAACAGTTGCGAAAGGCCGCAAAGTCAAAGAAGAAGCCGGAGCCCTCGATGCTGACCATGCTTACTGGTGTCGGCTACGAACAAGGCCGAGAGATACCCTGTTTGGTCAAGACATGCGAGTACCGCTTCTACATGGACCGCGATCTACGTCGTCATCTACTCGCCGAGCATAACATACCCGAGGACGAGATTGAGCAAATGATCCAGGAGCGCAATGCCGTCAGCGGAGGACAGTTCTGGATTGGTGGGTTCGACGACTCGATGAACACATTCGACTCTGCCACTCCAAGCATGCCAGAGACGCCGGCTCCATACTTTGTGGAAGGTAGCACGTCCATGCTACCTTACCCTGATCCCAAGGGCATGGATGCACACCATGGCTTCTTCGATCAGCAGTTCGATCAGCTCTCACTTCTAAAGGACGACAACGAGATGGACATGGCCATGGGCTTGGGCCATCTACCACCGGCCATGGATGCCCAAGAGGGTCTGCAATGGGATATGCTAGGTCCAGTTGAGCAGTACAACAGCGATCACATTCGCGGCTAAGAATGTATCGTCCGCCACGACTGCTACACGACTGATATCAAAAGATGACGGGCATATATAAAGGTTGTTTTAACGACAGTTGATGTCTTGACGAGTTCCACGAGTTAGCAAGATACCCAGATAGCAATTTTACAAGCACACATGAACTTGTTACGAATCTCTACTATTCTCTGATAAACAAGTCTTGTGGGTCCTCTCTGGCGGACATTGTAGCTATCGCTGGCAGTCATTTTCTACTCCTTGCGTCTCTTGTCACATCTATTTTGTGACAGCAAACTCACATGCCTATTCCATCTTACATCTAGCAAACATTCTCTCTTCCTCCCCTTCCCTTCCCTTCCAAAGCACTGTGCACATGCCCGACAATCCTAGACAACCAATCTACATACCCACCGCACCGAATGCCACACCTCATCGGCCCAACACGGCGCTAGGAAATGCATATTTCCTCTTTCGGTCAGCCCCCCCCCGCCAAGCCGTCGATTGCAGTGAACGACGTTCGTTTGCCATTTAATCGCCGTAGGGGCGGGAAAATGCTCCGTAAAAGGCGGAGAGCAGCCCCGGGCGACTGGACTGCTAGGACTAGTGCTGTCTAGACTACCACACCACCAGCATTCTCGCCCATGGCAGCTTGTGCGGACAGTCTCGAGCTTGGGCCGCCCACAACCCCCCCCCACACACACACCTAAATCCATGTTCCGAATTGTCGGGCTGAGCGTTTCATCGCACCCAAAGGTCTGGGTCACTAGTCGAGCAGGGACATGGAAAGGTGGTGTGGCGATTCCAAGCTGCATTGTCAATGGAATTTCATTACAACATAACATTGTATATCTAGCTATCCAACCAACCAAGACTTTTGGTCTGTTACAGGTAAAAACTAGCATATTGTGTTCGAAAACAAGACAGAAAGAATGCGTATCCGTAAGTGCGCAAAGGGGTATATAGTCGCGAAGATACAAACCTGCCAATGCAGCAAAGAGTGAAAATTATCCCATATCGGCGTCCCCGTCCGATACAACGCCGCGCTGTGAGATTATAATAACGATAATGATTACGCCCAAAATGACGCTGGTTTGTGGACACGAAACGTGGAATCTGGGAAAGGATATGCGCGGAGATCCGAGAGGAGGATATGGTGCCATCTCATGCCGCGGCCTTGACGTATTGAGCAAGCGAACTTGCTTCGGGTATGTAAATGGCATGATCTGCTTTGCGAGATGGCCAGTCCTCATGTTCAAGTTCCGTCGTCAGAGTCGTGTTGTGTTGCGCTTCCCAGTCTCGTCGCCACATTTCAAACTTGAGATCCCACCTCTGCAACAGCCTCTTTCTTCTTACTTCGATAACTGCGTCAAGTCTTTCCGACTCTTTCTGATATTCCGCCTCTTTCCTGGCTTTCTCTTTTTCATGGTCTGCACCTAATTGCAGCAGCTCTGCTGCCTGCGCCTCTAGTCTTCGTTCGGTGTCCAGTTCTTGCCTTGCCCGTAAGACGTTGATGGCGCTCGCATGTTTTCTCGGGAGGTCTTGTTGAATCAGTTTTTGGCAGTCCAGCTTTTTAAAGTCTTCCTCTGAGACAGTATGCGTGCGCTCTTGATTGTTTCTTGTACCCAGACAGTAAGCCTCAATATACTTCAATGCCGTTCCTACATTTTGCGTTTCCTGGGCTTGCGCTTTCAGAAGGTCGTGTTCAGCGAGAAGTTGTCGTTCTTCTAACCGCTCGAGGTCCTCATTGTGCTGCAGAGGTTTAGTCGGTTAATCTATAGCACGACGGTCCGATCTACACATACCTTTTCAACTCGTTCCTCCCTCGCGATTCTATATTGCGCTTCAAGAAGCACCATGGTGCACCGATGGTACGTTGACAAGGCTTTTCTTTGATTGCACTCGAACGAGGAAACACGTTCAAATTGCTCCTTCTGTTGCATCCTAAAGCTCTTGAATGCCTCGTTCGCCAACGCTGAGTCAATACTAATCGCCTCATGCCGGGTGCGTCTGGTTGGGATTTGTGACAAGGTGGGAGGTTTGTCTGAGAGTGGAAGATTCTTGATTGGATGTGGCGGGTCAGCAGTCGGTATTGCGATCTCGCAGTAGCCAGAGTCGCGGAAAACAGAGTCGAACGGGTCAACTGTGTTGTCTATAGTAAGATGAGTCTCTTCATTCGTTTGAACAATGTCCAACATCGAGCGCGGTATCACGCTTCCGCAGCATTCAGGCGCCACATGTGAGCCTCTCTTTGACGCCTCCTGTATATGCGCCCGGATATCATAGTTAGACAACGTGTGACCGCATGCCAGCTTTGCGCCCCGAGGCTTGCTGTCATGTCCGTGGTGCGAGGCCGACGTGGTGCAGGTACTACTGGAAAGACTTTAGCAAGAAGATCCCATAACCCGCTTCTCGTGACATACCCTGAATCTCTGCGAAAGATGGAAAAGATGGCTGAGCTGCGTTTCTTCCGTGATTGCACTTGCCGTGACGATACTGAGCTAGAGACGACAGACGGTGTGATGGACAGTGTCGATGATTGTCTTGACTTGAAGTCAGACTCGGGACGCTCAGTGCCTTTCTGAAAGTTCCCACCGATTGACGCAGCCTGTGGAAGCGTCGGAGGCACTCTCTTTGCGGTTGAGCCGTCGCTAGAAAAAAGATGGTCTCTTGATGTTCGGGAAGGCGCCGACGTGAAGCTTGTTGACTGAGTTTCTTGGGAACGAATGGAGCGGGAACTTCCCTGATCGCTGTCCAAGGTCAAGGTCGAGATTGCACGGGATATGGTTTTTGGCGGGGGCACGAAGCGGTAAGGATCCGGAATACCGGATTCGCGAGCAAGCAGCGCCAACTCAGCGTCGACATGATCTTCATTCTGATTTATGGGCAGGCCCAGGGCTTCGATGTGATAGACAACGTCGTCGAATATGGGAGCCGTGCCGAGGGCAACGGTTTCATCCCACATACGGTTGGGCATTGCGCCGGAGCGCGCATGCACTTGCCTCTTGGTGGATGTCCAGAGTTGGCTACCAAGACATGCGGGCGGCGGCGTAAGGGTTGTCGCTTTTTGCGCGGGACAGAGGCGTCAGAGGCGGCCGAGGTAGGAGACCAGCATGTAATCTGGGGCAGCTAACGGAGAGGTGCAGCAAATACAGAGCGGATCAGGTGTCGAGGAAGCAAGTCGGTGTGTGAGAGTGTGGTTAACATACGGATGGAAGGAAGAAGGCGCTAGTGCGACGCCCACACACGCCCACTCTGCAGCAAGTGGATCGTCTGCTGATGCTGCCTGGCATTCATTCGAGCATGTCGCTGGCATGTCATCCCACTCGCCAGACATCAACATGACATCTGTTCAAGGCCGCTAATGAGTGTGCGCTCGTCCAACTAACGCAGCCATCCGGCCGACGTGGCGCCGTTCTATCCGTCATGTCGCACTTCCCAGGTTTCGCCCGGCCAATAGGGCGACTTGGTGACGATCCAACAACCGTTGATATCACATTCGCCCTGTCTTGGAGGTGGCCTACATTGTTCGGCGCCTGTCAACCGTCCTGTTACGACTGATAGCGGTGTAGCCGGAGTACTTGCATTGCAGCTAACTCCCCTTCGGTTCCCATGTCAAGACTGGCCGCGCCGATATACACACTAGCGGTCGACGTCAGGAATACCCTTGAGTAACCGGTCATGGTACTTTCTTTGCGGCATTGGTGATACGACGCAAGGACTATCTACAGCGACAAGTCGTCGCATGTGGATAATCGCGCACTTTGGTTTCATCCCACACTCAATCGCACGGTCGCCTTGATCGATGACGCATGTGGCATTACTCATCCGCGCATCCCTAAACTATGCTAACAAATCCCTATATCCACGTGACAGACACTAACCACAATGCAATCCTCGGGACAACGACTAGCCCAGTTATGGTTTGAGCGTTGCCGCCGGTACGCATGTATTGGCCGACAGTGGAGCTACAGAGGTGCTGCTTCGGACAACCATTGAACAGTGTGGAGAGGATATCGACGAGGACGATGGTATCTACATCTCACTCGAGGAAGCTATAGAAGTGAAGTATTTCCCGTACGTCAAGGATGAAGGTCGACCATATATGACTATCTTCGGTTTAGACGATCTGCAATAGCCCGGAGACAGCCATGATTAAACTTGACTGCGGCACGCATCCTCAAGACAACTAGGTCGGACATATTTCCACTGCATTATATAACATACTCTTGTAGAGCATTTTGCCGTATCCGTCATGTCATGGTGATTGACCTAAGCGACTACCGACCCGGATGTTGTACATATGCAGCCAAGACATGCAGGTGAAGATCAGATCTATGGATACCGCACAGACATGAGTCGCGCGCATC
Organism: Alternaria brassicicola; assembly: GCA_002796735.1. Classification (NCBI taxonomy): domain Eukaryota; kingdom Fungi; phylum Ascomycota; class Dothideomycetes; order Pleosporales; family Pleosporaceae; genus Alternaria; species Alternaria brassicicola. The sequence continues at coordinate 224,897 of PHFN01000006.1, read as the reverse complement.
CTCGAGACCACCAATACTCCCAAGATCAGAATCCAAAACTCTTTACATGGCACATGTGAATGTGTGTGTGTGTGTGTGTGTGTGTGTGTGTGTGTGTGTGAAATCTTCATTAATAGTGACTTAGACGGCATGCTCACATGACGTAATGGCGTTCATGAGAGCCCAGGTACAAAAGAAACAAACAGCAAGAAAGTATAGATACAAGTGAAAAAGTGCGCAGCGTTTTATGCAGCAGCTGCTTTCCCAGTACGATGCCAGACCGAGCTGGTAATGATGCCTCTAGTCTTCCTGAACGCCGGAACGTGCCATGATATTGAAGTGCAGATCTATCCAGAGATGAGTACCCAGAGTAAGAAGACTGCATCTTGTTAGCTTGTTGTTCCCGCGCTGAAGATGAGGATATACGTACAAATCATTAACACACCAAACATCTTTGCGACGAGCCACCTGTTGCCCTGCACACGGCTCCAGTACTTCATCAACTCGCGTTGGGCACCCTCGACATTGTCTACAACGTCCTCGGTATTGGCGTCGATACGCTGAATCTGCTCTCCTTGTTCAGACACCATCTGGGCGAGCTGACTGAAGATGCCCCCTAGCTCTTGGATAGTAGACTCTATCGACTCAATCGCCCGTCCTCTCTCTTGAATGTATGCGTTCTGGGGCTGAGCTTCTTCCATCAGCAGCAGTTGTGCGTCCGATTGGGGTCCGCCGCGTGTCAGGGCCGACGACCCGGACGGCTCAAGCGACAGCAGGTCTTGCTGCACTGCGTTGGTGTTGCGGCCGAAACCTCCCGGTGATCGACCTCGCTGGGGTGTTTGGTAGAGTGGAGAATCGGTCCTGCCTGGCTCGAGGTTGCTGTGTGATTGCTGCGCAGCCGTTGACAGGAATTGTTCTGTGCGCGACCGCGATGCTTGCATGTTCTTCGTCCGCACCTCCAAAACATCTTTGAAATTCATTCCCACGTTCTGTAGCTTGTCTTTTAACAGCCCCACGACATTGCTGTTGTGCTCTCCTTCCTGGTCCACGCCAGGTTTCGACTTGGGGTGTTGCTTGGAGTTCATCTGTTGCAGCGCCTGCACCTGGCCTGACAGGGCAGTCATGTCCTGCTTGATGACAAAGGTAAGCTCGTCAAACTCGACAGGCCGGTCGTCAAAAAGAGTCTTGCGCTTTGCCAACTGCGACAGGCGCTCGAGTTTCTGCATGGTGCTCGCAACACCTCGGGCGACGTCTGCGGCATTGCGCGCAAATTCGGAGCGCTGACGCCGCGGGTTAGCGTTTGCCTGTGCCTTCTCTTGCTGTGTGAGGAGCGACTGCCGTTGCGCGCTCGTCTTGGATTGTGCCTGCCGTCGCTGAGCCTGCGCGAGTATGGAGCGGAACTCTTCGGTGCGGTCCTGTATCGATACGGCCATGATGATGGTCTGTTATGGGGAGCGTGGGTGGGTGGAAAGGGGGAGGCACACACCAGCTGTCGGCAAAACAGCGAGGCGGTGCGGATGCGCTGGAGGGGTGAAAGTTGCACCAGAGAGAGAGACGGATATGTGCTCAGACGTCGAATGCCCAAGCCACGTCTCTCGCAATGTCAGGGCAGCAATGGCGAGGCCGAATGGTGTTCTGATTGCGATGCGGGAGTCTGTCCGTTTACGTGGCGTAGGGGAACTGACTGCGGTCGCTAGTTTTGGCTCTAGCGTTGGACGAGGTACTCGGGACGCAGACGTGCGCGCCGGTGAATCAAGTTGTTCCGGGCGAGTCGAGCAGCAAAAAAGGTAGAATAGATTGAGAGTCGAGGCTTGGGCTGGGGTGGATGGGGGAACATCGACGTGGTTAGTTGCCCGAGCGGCCCATGTCCCAACTTAGGGCTGTCGTCTGCGCCACACCTGACACGGGGGCCGCAGTCCAATAGTGGCGCTGCCCTTTGAGCCGTAGAGCCGTCAAGCCGTGCGGAGAACTCGCGCTGTCGAGAGACCCCCGGGTTGGCTCTTCACTGCAGATACTCTTCTTGCTCTTGCGCTCTCTTCGGCTTTACTCCAGTCGGGTAATTCTTCGTCTCATTTCAGGTCGGGCCTTCAGCGCGCGCAGCAGGTGACGTTATCCCGGAAGCTTGGTCGAACCCTCATCGAGTCCCTCCCTCCCTCCCGCCTTGCTCCAGCCACTCGGTCTATCACCACCACCACCATCACCACTCCGGCTGTCAACCTCCTCCTCGGCGCTGCAATCGCGCACCACCTAGCCAGCACCTCTTTCGCCGACTTCATCTCCATAGAACTCCTCTCATCTCCCTGGATTGCATGCACTGTAGGACATAGCTGGCTTTGGGCTCCGCCCTAGTAGAGCTAGAGTGGTGTGCATATTCTTTGATACTCGTCCAGCATGTCCGGCCCATTCCGCTTCCAGGCTGAAGAAGCCAGGTCGCCACTGTAGGAGGCAACTCTACATGAGGTATGCATTCATAGACTGACTCGTGCTAGCGACCGGAGCGCGTCGCCCTTCTCCGCAGGCCAGCCCGTGTCATTCAAGACCAACGTCAATCGTGCCAAAACGAAGAAATGGGTCCAGGCCAAGAAGAATGCCTATGATGGTGACGACTGGGGCGACTACGATGAATATGATGAGTACGGCGTCAACCAGGAGCCGCACCAGCCACAAGCGCTGGCGCCGCGATACTACGCCCAGCGTGTAGAGCAGCCATCGCGCAGCTTCACCGACCCCTCTCAACAGGCACCTCTCCCGAGAGGCCGGAGGAATTCGTTTGAGCACGGCGAGGAACAGCGCGCCTTTTCCTCAACGATACCGCATCCCCAGCACGGTTACGGCCAGCAGCATGGGGAGTCGCGGATACAAACAAACGTTGGTGGTTATGATCAGGGCTACGACACGGGAGACAGAGAAGACTTCAGTCCTTCTGCAATGCCCCCACCTCTTCAGACTCGCATATCACAGGTCCCGGCCGACTTCACGCCCCCAATCAACACCCAGTTCCCCCCTCGTAAGAGTAGTATAGGCCAAGGAGACATGCCAATGCCGACTTCCCCACGATCTCGCCAAGGCAGCCAGTCCGACAAGCCGCTGCCTTTCGTCAGGCCAGCCGATATCTACATGCGGCATGAGGGGGAGCGGCAACGTGCTTCATTGGAATCATCCCGACCAAGTCCAGACTCTCCATTTTCCCCGACACGGGACAGCATCACTTCTCCTGCAGAAGGCGCAAGATCACTGCAGCCCTTAGAGACTGTCACCGAGCGCAAGAGCGAGTATTATCTGCCTGGTTATGATGCAGCAGCCCCGCACCAAGACAAACGGCAATCCCAGCAAGACCAATCCCTTGTGTCACCACAGCATGACCAGGGCCTACGCTCCGTTGTCGACCAAGCATTCACTCGCGCTGATGAGAACCGCTCGGTTCCGCCAACGCCCATAACGAACGACAACGATTCGAGTTCAGACCTCTTGCGGAGCAATACTGGCAGTACTTCAGGAATCAGTCCAATCATGAGCCGCGTACCCAGCTCTGCAGCGTCAGCGCTGAGGAATCGTAACCAAGCAGAGGGTAACACACCCGCTATTGCAGAAGAACCTAGTGAAACGACGACGCCCATCACCCAGCCAACATCCACCAACGTTATCGAGCCGATGCACCACGTTCCACGGAAACCCTCGCCAGGTCATAATCGCAACTTCTCCAACTCTTCCATACCGCGCAGCGGTCTCGCTACGCCCACACGTGGTGACAGTCCTGCCCGCTCACCTGTCTTAGCACCGAGCAGGGACGTGCCCGAACCTGAGTCCGCTCTCATCACGACGGAAAGCAACGAGACATCCGGCGCAATGGAAGGTGGTCTCCACGGCCCATCTCCTGCGTATGCTACGCGGGAGGCGGACATTGCCACTGCCGCGAGGAACGGTCCAGACAGTGGTGCGAATGAAATCGGTGCAGCGGAGCTTCGGTCACAAGACACCTTCCTAGAATCGCATAATGCGGAAAGCCCCATCGACGATGTTTTGCCGCGCGATCGCTCCGAGTCACCAAGCAAAGGTCGTGTGCAGGCGCTGGCTGGCAAATTCGGAGAGGTAGCTTCGTCAAGACGTGGCTCCACACTGTCCAATCGCTCGAGGAACAGTCTTCAGTCGTGGGAACGGAGCAATGACAACTCACGTGCGGGGTCTCCAACAAAGGCCAGTCATTCAAGACACAGCAGTCCCGTCAAAGAATTTCGCCCTCATCTTCCAGGCCAGTGGGAATCATATGCTACCACGGCCATGACGCCCTCAGATCACGGTGAGCAGGATCGTGGACTGGGCCTCGATACCAATGGCCCGAACTCACTCAACAACTCTGATCTCACGCCAACAACGGCCAAGCACCCAATCGCTGAGGTGTCTTCCACGGACACGGAAACTTCTGATCCGATTGCTGCGCTTAAAGATGTTGGAGCCGCCATGGTCAATTCTATACGCACAACTCTGGGGGCCGACGATAATGCATCTCAGACCCAGCAGCAGCAGGGACGCCGTACCGATCACGGAAATGTTTACCTCCCTAGACCCCTTCAGTTAGATCGTACGGTCACTAGCAACTCAAGTGCACCACCAACTCCCCCTGCGAAGGATACACCCGAGTCAGATTTCCCACCACCTGCGCCCTTGAAAGATGAGTCTCCACAGCCCTCTACGATCCAGCCTGAGCGGCCAAGCCTTGACCCCCAGTTGAGTACCGATCCCTCAGCTGAAGACCAGGAAAGCGATCGTTTGCGCAAAGAAATCGTCGCAAGCCTCAGCCCGTTCAAAGCTCCGGCGTCGCCGGCTGGTGAATCCCATCGAGTCTCACTTCCACCCGTCAGCGCTGGCGCAAACCGTGCTAGCTCTATCCTGCCTAGTGAGTATGATACCTACTGGGCGGAAGAAGACCGAGCTTCCCGTCAGTCTTCGCAGGACATTGAACAGCACCCCAAAGAGCAGCCATTAGGAAAAACTGTGTCTTTCCTACCGCAGTCCGAGGAACCGACTAAACCTGTGATACTTGACCGATTCAGCTGGGAGGGAAGCAACTCGCAATTGCAAACACCAGATGAGCAAGCGCAAGGTGTACCCACTACAGAACCTACAAAAGCATCACCAGTAGCCGCAGTTTCCTCTCCTGTTGAGCTGGCTGCAGACAAGGGACACCAAGAATCATCTGAACCTCTTTCCGACTCACACTTTGGTCCAGATCATACTTTCACCGTCACTAAACCAGATCCAATTAGTGGCACTGATATGCCGTCACAACCTTCGACTCCGCCCGTTGATTCTGCACGCTCACTTGCTAGGCCAATCACCAGCCCTACCCGAGAGGATACACGTTCGCCAGGACTCCATGTTGTCAATACAGAGCTCAATCCTGAAGCCGTGGATCTTCCTCCACGCCTCAGTGCGGATCATGAGCCACCCCCAGAACCCAAAGAGCCAGAGTTGAGTGAAACACAACAGCTGGATCAGCCTGCGCAACATCCCGCCATTATGCCACCTACTGAAGATTCAACAACACCTACTGCTGTGCATGATTCTTCACCAAGGTCGCCAGCCACGGGCAAGCCTCTAGGCGCTCGGGAAATTGCGACACTGGCCACAGCTGCTGAGCGAATTGATACCTACAATGCAACGCGAGAGTACTGGGCGAAATATGATCATGGTCTCAATGACTGGTTGCGCTCTGCGCTCGAAGCGAACCCTGACCTGGCCATCCAAAGCTATCCTGTACAGCGAGCCCCTACAAGTTCAGCGCGTCATAGGCACACTGGCTCTCTAGCCCTATTTGGCAAGCTTGGAGGATCGAGTAGTCACGATGTGAGCGCTGAACAACACAACAATGCTAGTGCACCAGTCCCCGCGAACTCGAGCTCTCCTACCACTGGTACGCCTTCTGGCTCAGGATTTGGCGGACGAATCGCAAATCAGCAGATGCAGCTCAAGGGCAAGGACCTGCTACATACCGCCAATGTACTGGGTGGGAAGGGCATGACTAGCGCTAAAGGATTGTTTGCGAAAGGCAAGAGTCGCTTCGGCCGCGAAAAGGTAGACAAATGATCTCTTCTATCCATTTCCTTTACACGGCATGCGACGGGAATGCCAATACAACCTTTTCTTTTGGTGTATGGACTACGGCGGGTGATTTGATAGAATCCTATGGACACATCGAATGCGGCGTCTGTGACCTTGTTTTAAGCATTTTCATTCTCTTGCCATTGACGCTCGTAGTCCTCGCCTGTAGCCCCACAATCATCTGAATGTGATTTCAAGTCTGAATCCAGATCGGCTCGGCTTCTCTACAGTACTGTAGTGTTATTTTGCTGATGTGATGCGTGAATCAGGCTTCTCACGCCCGGGCCGACTCCGCGCCTTCTTCCCGCGAAGCCTCCGAAGAGCCCGAACTGGTGATACGAAGATCAAGAGCGTCGACAGGAATGAATCTCATACGCTCCAAGACGGAAAAGGAAAAGGGAAAGGAGGAGGGAGCGCCAGTAGACGAAAAGAAGAAGCGTCGGTTCTCATTCTCGTTACAGTTCCGCCGTGCTAGTCGCTCCAGAAGCAGACCGAGTAGTGTAGTGTTACCGAAAGATACCCCATCGGTCTTTAGCTCGACACCCAAGACCTCGCCTCCCCGTGAGCTCCATCACTATCTGATGGGCGAACGTCGACCGCATTCTTTCCATGCCCCAGACTCTTGGGTCGGCACCCCGCCCACTGCTCTTGACGAGTACTTTGGTACTACGCCGCCGCGTCGAAGCTCTTCACAACCACGTTTGGGCATATTGCCTTCTCCTGCAAAGAGCGCCTTTTCAAACCCGGATAGGGACACAGGGGACTATGTCCCTCCTGTTCCTCCTATTCCAAACGAGGTTGCAATCAAGCACTATCGACGCAGGTCCAGTCAGGATAGTGCTAGCCGTCGGATGGTGCAGTCTGTTATTCGGCACTCGACACCTCCGACCTTGCCTGATAGGCACTCAATGCCAGCAGCAGTTCCGGGGGATCCAAACAATCACGAGCATCACCCAGTATTTGCAGATGAACCTCCATCTAGTGCACAAGCACGAGCCGTCGACTATACGATATTGCTCCGTGCTCCAGAGGGCTCCTTCCAACCAGATTTGCCTACAGCCGAACCTGGTGACAGTCGACGCGACGGCTTCCAATTTGGCTTCAGTGATGAAGCATCAAAGAGAGCTAAGCATGACGACATTGATGATGACGATCAACCACCGCAATTAAACCATGATCCACTACCAGTGTCCTCACAGATTGACCTACAACAACCATTTGTGTACACCAACAAGCACATGGACGTGAGTGATGAGGATAGCGATAGGGAGCCTGTTCGTGGGAGAGGGTTGGATCCATTGCCAACGCTGGATACCAAGCAGAAGGCTGATAGTATCAGTGCTATGCTACCTCCTGTTGGCACGTCTTCTGGTATTATGTCTGACCAGACTGATGAGGCGTTGGATACCAGGCGCGACGAGCAAGCGCGTGGAGCTGGAATCATTAGATACGAGGACACCCCCTTTGTTCTGATTCGACAACAACCAGATGACGTCGCTACTAGCAGGCGGCCGTCTACGGGTACCACCAGCGCCCCAAGCTCTCGAGAAGAAGCCCAGGAGTTTGCAAAATACTCGTCGTTCGCGCCTGGACTCGGGACATCCGCCTGTGGGAGCTCACGAATTCCGCCACATTACAGTGTCAACGAGCCTTCCAGCGCCGAGCGACGAGCTGGTCATGGAGATCGCACTTCTGATGTTGAGTCACCTACCCTTGGTCTTGTTGATGATGCCTTTCGTGCTGGGACAGTCCGACGGATGCCCTCGTGCGAGGCTGAGGTAGTTATCACGCGTGATGCAACACCTACGTCGGATGCATCCTCTGACGCCAAAGGCGACCAGGTCGCGTCGAACGTTGCGAAGACAGATGCAGAACGTGCTTTCAGTCCCGTGTGGTTTGCCAAGAGTGATTTGCAGCTGCCCAGCACAAGCACACAGGATCTCGGAGATGTAGACGAAAGCGCGCAAGTCGGTGCAACGACGTTTGCAGAGGAACGCGACGAGAAGGCAAGGAGTTTACCAACCCCCAGTCCAGAGGCCATTGGCGAGATTGCAGCCCCGGCCCAGCAACAAATACGAGGACATGGGGAGACTTCGCTTAGCGACACCCTTGCGGGGGCCAATGCTGCAGCTGCTGACAGCGACACCTTGACACGCCGCGTCTCTACGCCGCCCTCTCGAGGCGTCGACGCTGTCGAAGGAAATCCCGCATCCGACCCAGTTGGAACATTATGGGCCCACAGACACTCCACCATTGAACCGCGCGTCGTCACAGACGATTCTGATAAGATGAGGGATGGAAGCGACCGCGTAACGCCCGTCGCGCAGGTTCCGCGCATCACCCAGAATGGCCCCGAGTCACCCAAGGCTGAAGAACCGTACAGCCAGAATTCCCTCCCCACGATGTCGAATGGTTATTTCCGTGGTCAGGCTAGCTTTCCAGACTTCAAACATCAAGCACAGCAACTGCGGGTCTCAAACAATGCTGCCCTCCCTCCAGCGCGGTCAAGGTCCATGCTCTCGCAGATATCTGCCATGGTGTCAGACGACGGGAACAATGCACATTCGCAGACATCTACCGGAAGATCTACTCCGTCTACCATTCGTCGCATGCAGCCAGATTCTACCATGAAGCCTTCAGCAGCTCCACCACAGATCCCGGAGGAAGTTTTGACCTCGCATGGGGACCATACAGCGAATGGCGGAGACGATGGCTTTGATCTCTATGCAGATCACAACGGAGTCGTCAAGGATGTGCAAGACAAGAATGGCCGACCCTTGCGACTTGCAGATCTCCAAGTACCAGAAATAGCTCCTCGACTACAGCCATCGAGACCTTCAACCTCCGATACTGGGAGCGCACCAGCATCTCGTGATGGGGAATGTCCAAGGTATAGTTTCGAAAGGCCAATGAGCTTCATCTCAGGACCTGAAGACCAGGATGGCAAACCTCAAGATCAGATCAACCAGGCCGCAGCTTCGAATGCAATGCAGGTGCCTCCGATTCCTGAGCAACATCGGAATCAGTCGCAGCAACCACGCCAAATGGAGACGGTGTATTCAATGAACCCGCCAGCAAGTATGGCTCCGCCATCGGATCATATCACACCACGGCACCAACCAATGCCCGCCTCAGGCCCAAGTCCGTTGAAGAACATTTTCCAGGCTGTCAAGTCCATTGATCCTAATAATAACACGTCTCAGACGACTATCGCCTCTTGGCGTCCCCTGGGCGAACCAGGTTCCCAAGAAGTACTTTCCGAGAATCACAATGCCAGCCGTCAACCACCACAGATCAGTCAGCCTTTAGACCGTCTATTGCATAAGCCGCAAGATAGACGGATGGCTTCAGGACAGTCGGTGCCGCAGAGTGCCTTGGTACGCCCTCAGGAACAGATGGGATCTCAAGGGGCTCAGAATCATGCCCATGCCAATGGACCAAGGAATCAGTTTGAACTTCATCAGCAAATGATGCAGCGACAAGCGCAACACTCTCGGAATCAAGACGCAGAGCTTCGACCGCCCACCACTCGTTCGCATCCGTCTGCCGAACAGGTACCCAAACAACAAGAGAAATCGTCGAAACCTAGACTTTCGTCAATGTTCAAGAACCTTGGTGGCAAAGCTCAAGCAAATTCCCAGCACCCACCGAGCACTGGCAATACAACCATGAGTTCGGAATCCAAACCCCTTCCACCCAATCTTGACTATGGTGCTCCAGTTCAATCTGTAATGGGTAGGTTTACACGACCTAAGGAGGCGTCCGGGGAAAGACCAGTCGAACAGCCAAGGTCTTTCGTGCCACCCAATCGCCCAAGTATGGGGCAACAACCGCAGTTTATCCAGACCCCATTGACAGTGCCTTCGACAGATCTGCATCGTGATCCAAGGGTGCCCATAACATCTGCGGCCTCAAACGGCTTTCCACCCCAGCAGCCACCGTCAATGCCCCACGCCCAGGCTCAGCCTTACCAAGTACCCCAGTCAGGAACACCGGAGAATGGCAAGAAGAAGAGGTTCTCCGCATTTGGAGCTTTATTCAATCGAGGTGGTGCGGGTGGCGACGGGTTAGCTACGAAGTACAAGCTATCAAAAGAAGGAAAGAAGGCACAAAAGGCTCAGCAGAGTTCCGCTGCCCTTCCAGTTCAACCTCCGGCCTCTGAATGGCTACTCCAACAACAGCAACCATACAAGCCACAGCAGTCCGGGTTGGCATACTATCCTCCCGGACAACTGCCGCCACATACGGTGCGAAATGAGCCGCCTATGGGTCCAAAGCCACGGCCGTCTCAGCCAGTACCAAACATGCATCCCCAAGGACTACCTCTGCAGTATCAGAAGGCGCAACAAGTGCCACCGCCACGAAAGTCGATCTCTAATACGCGTCCAGAAGAAGGCTCTGCATACTCCAAGACAAAGCAGTTAGCGATGCAACACCAAGCTCGGCAGAGCAGTTTGCAATCGCATCAAGCTCATACTTCCAATGCTGGCGCTGCAGCACGGCCATCCAACGGAACATCTGAAGACTTCTCTCCACACATGCGTCATTCAACTTCGGGTCCCCCTCCTGGAGGGTATTACAACCCTCGGGCTGAGCAAGCTCCAGCTGAACAGGGAGCCTACGTGGTACCGCAGGCTGAGCGACAACAGGAGAGGCAGCAACCTGAGTCCGGACAGAATGTTCACAGAGCCCCTCGTTATGCGCAGCAACCGGAAGGGCAAGCATATCCCGGCCCGTCGCCAGAGCAGCTTGCCCACCAGGCCTGGCTTGCTCAACGCGAGCAACTACGACAACAAGAGCAACACGCGAACGGACATGAAAGATCATGGCCGAATGATGATGCTCGAGTCCAGCAACTACGCCAGCAGCAGCAAGACCCAAGCATGCAACAACGGCAACCGAACAACACACAGCCTCTTCTCTACCATAACGCGTCTGACCCGAGACTTCATTACCCTTCTCAAGAAGTGATCCCTATCTCTCCGCCTCCTGTTTCTCCTATGCAGGAACCCAAATATGACGCACCTCCTATACCAGCTGCGTATAACCCGGTATCTGGAGCTTATGTATCGCCACTTGACCGAGAGCAGCAGCCCCTCCCAGGCCAATTCCATCCTCAGGATTCGGAACCTAGAATGCAAACAGTGTCACCGCAAGTATCTGCGCAGTCTCCAACTCTTCCTAACGGTCGATCGCATTCGGATGCAAGCACCATGTCTCTTGTATCGCCAATAACAAACTCACCAGCTTTGCCTAATTCCTCTCCAGCTCCTGGCGGACAGCGGCACCAAAAGCCAAGGATGAGTAGCATCTCGGAAGTACATCAGCAAGACCGTCCGTGGCATCTCAACTTCCCAGAGGGTGCCACTGAACAGGAGATTGTCCGAGCACGTCAGGGACAATACATGCAAGAGCGTTTCACTGCCCAACAACAGCAACAGGCTGAGAGAGCTGCTGGTTCACCATCGCCTCATGCATCGCCCGAACAAACTACACCAACGACTGTGTATCCACATGCTCAAGCACAGGGCGGTGGTTTCAGGGAACTTCTACCCCGGAGTTCTCCAACATCCTATCCAGAATCGCAGGCTGCACAGTCTACTCAAGATCTGCAGCCCATAGTTCATCGCGATGGGACGCCTGTACAACCCACGCCCATACATCCTGGACAATCGCTGCCACCCGCGGCATACCCTCTGCCCATGTCGCCTGATCCAACAGTGATCAGTAGTCCTGTAAATACCACCACGGGTGGTTTGCCTCCACCTCCACCTCCGAAGGTCGCGCACAGTCCCGTGCGGCCTGGGTTTGGCGGTACTCAGCCCTTTTCATTTGAGGAGCAGCGACAGCATTTCCACAACTCATCGTCACGAGATGATGGATATTGTTCACCACCAAGGAGCGTGCCACAGTATGACGAGCAAGTATCAGACGAAGCTCCACCATCATACGATGGGCCCGGTGTGCCCAACGACGGAATGGATAAGAGTCGTCCTGAAGCATTTCGACCACCCAACATCACGACAGATCTAGAGTATGAATCCCGTGGCCGACAACCAGGATCCCGACCACGTCAGCCATCGATTGGTATCCTACAGCATCCACAGCCCGCCTCCATGGCTGCGTCACCCCAGCGCACATCACCGGATATGGGCGCCGAGTCTCTGCGTCGCCAGCTCCTACAACAAGAAAACCTCGCACACATGGAACGCGTCCAGCGCGAACAAGAGCAACGCGAAAGACAAGAACGCGAGAGGCAGGAGCGCGAGCTCGCAAGGGCAAGAGCCAGGGAGCTTGAACGCAGCGCATCTGGTGGCGGGCAGGTCCCCAGCCTAAGAAGCGTTGGCGGTAGCACCACTGGAGGGCCTCCAGGCTGGGAGAGACGCGGAAGCCACAGCAGACCGGTGTTTGAGTTGCCTGCCGTCGAAGACGACGAGCCCGCTATGAAGGCCACTAGCTACCCCGGACAGGAGTGGGTACCGCCCATGTGGGATGGTGACTGAGCGCTACGCCCTGATTCGCCCTTTTTCTTTTGTTCCCAATAATCTCAGTTGGACTTTTACTACTTGTCATTATCTATATTGATATTTCCTTGGAACTGATATGGTCTCACTTTTTCTTCTCGCGTATACCACACATCACTGCATCTAGGTTGACCTACGCGTTTTGAGCGAAGTTGGATACCCTGAAATTTCCTTTCTGTACATGCCTGATAGTCTCCGTCTTCCTATTTCTTTTCTTCCTTTTTCTGATTAATGTATCTACACATTTAATTTTGGTCAAGTTTGTGGACCGCTATGTAGTCAGGGTTTCGTACACATGTCCCCGTATACGCTAGTAATATATCTCCCTATCCATGCGCACGATTTTCCGAGCGATACAACATTGATTCTCTTCATTGATTGGAGGCTAGTTGGGAGCCAGAGAACGGAGGTGCAAAATCTTTGTGTCTCGCCTACGTCGATACTCTGGTACTGTGGGCCATGGTGGGCTCGCACCGGTGAACCTGAGATAGGAGCAAAGGCTTAGCCAATCCACGCGCGGGTAAATTTCCGACGCTGGAGCATGAGTGAAAGATGTGACGTATTGTCCCGTCTGGTTCTCCAAGTTTCGTAATGTTAATGGGTCTAGTGTGGTGAAAGGCAGTGGTACGCAAGCACTGTCACTTTATCAAATCTGCTATTTGTGCATAGACAGTTATGCGCAATCAGTTCAAGAGGTCTTCGGCGACTGGACTATTTATACACTATTTTGCTCGCTTTTATCGAATCTTGTTCTTGCACATGCTACTCATTCCGGTTTGGAAGTCCAAATTACAACTAATTTTGATACAACACAACCCCAACAGGACAAACGTGCGGAACTTGCAGAATAATATACACGGGCTTAACAACAACTACAGCGTCTCGATGTTTCGCAGACCCACAGCACTCGTTGCACGCCAACGCTTTACACCGTGCGCGCACCGTACATCTTGCCGAAGCCTCTGCAACACCGAACCAGTCTTCGAACACGAAGTCGAAGAGGACTTGAGCTGGATGACCACCTACGCAACTTTCGATCCTTGTTCCTTCCGTCCGCTTCCTCCCCCAATGCAAAGCGGTATAGCCGTGCAGATGCCCACAGCGTTATCGGGGTCCACAACATCGGCGATGGAGCGGGACGTGGAGAACACAAACAAGGTGAAGAAGGAAGAAGTGAGTTTCAAGCCATGGCCGTGTTCTCTCCCATCGTTTCTTCAACCAAAGTATGGAACAACGTTTTCGCTTGTGAACGGCACTCCCACTACTCAGACCAAGCGCACAGGCGTCCTTCAAGCCATTCTATACGGCATCCCAGACCCAGAGCGCTTCTCCTACAAGCGAGAGTTGGTGGCGCCAGGTAGTCTGCTGCATAAGATCCTATATGGAGTTGAAGAGATGGATGACGGGGTGGATGGTGATGTTGTTGCTGCTGCTAGTGGTACGGCAGCCGAGATCGACGGTGAAGCTATCACCGAAGATAATACAGGGAAGGAAGCAAAGGTACTGGTGGTGAAGAACGTGAAAGTCAAAATCGAGGCGGAGAATGTTATGGAAAAGAAAAAACGATGACATGGGACGGGGCATAATAGCAAAGTAGTCCTTAGACCACGATTTTTACTACTCTCGTATGGGTACAGTAAAATAGATGCTTCAAACCACTTTGTGTTTGCGATATATTGCAGGAGAGGACATTTTGTGTGCGGCAGGTAGAAAAAGATTACATTTAGTCTGAGCGGAAACGGATACGACTCTCACTACTAGCGAGTCCCTCCAGGCATACTTTTCAACTTTTCCGTAACCTCCGCTACATGGGTGAGTACGTACAGTCCAGATAAGGAGGGCATCTACAGCTGTGATACTATTGCAGACTACATGCGTCGTCCTGTGGAATAATAGATAGCTATGAATATATCGATCATGTCGCTACATCTAAAACTCCCCCATCAGAACAACACCGTCGCCGTAGCGTCTTTTTCCCGGCCAACACCTGCTACTGTTATTACACCTTCCGCTCCAAGCGCCAAGCCCAAGCCGGAATCCAAATCCAAATCCAAATCCAGTAAAAGCAGCAAGAAAAAAGTCGCCAAAGTCTTTCCTCATCACTCAAGCTATCGAGAAGCCCGTCCCTCCAGAGCGAATCAGCAGCCACGACAAAAGTAAGAATTGTGCTTCAAGTACACAATCCGGCAGAGGAAGCAGAACCCCAGTTGTATCAGCACGTACGGGGTTGGCAGGAGAGACGCGATCCGCATGGGCTAGAAAGTCAGCCGTATCTTTTGCGAGGAGAAATGGTGACCTGGTGGATGTGCAGGATGTGTAAGCGGGGGAAGAGAGCATGAGAGAGGGTGGTGCATGGCTGACGCGAGGCCGATCGTAAGGTTGGAAATGTGAGCGGTGCAGACGGCTAAGAGCGTGGGTATGTGGGATAGTGACTGCGAGTATTGCTGGTGCTGATATCAGTATAGGAGCATTTTCAAGAGACCCTTCGCCCCGCTGACTATTGGGAGACTATACCTGCAGCGGTTACTGTGCCTCAAGGGCTGTAGCTAACTACATATACTTGGCGTATCCATACCAACCTTGGCGTTTTTTTTTCGACCAACAACGACTTCACTCAAGACCCGAGTGTAAAACTTGAATTACGGAGTAGAACTCCCCCAAACTGGGGTATTGCATGTCTGCTTAGGAATTACGGGCTATGGGGTACCGCTATGAAGTCTTCTTTTCCACCACAACATCTCTTTGCGGTCTTTTCTGTTTCGTGTCGTAGATGATGACACCTAGGATACCAGCGTTTACGAGAAAGAAGAGTATGCTAGATGTCCAAAGTCCTGGAACAAACGTCGAATAGCCATTGAACTCAAGCTGGAAGCCTTGTTGTAGCCAGGCAACTTGACCCACAATCCAGAAGACGAGCGCAGTGGTGCCGATAGACGAAGACTGCAGAAGAGTCGAGTCTGGAAGATAGTATGGAAGGAACATCATGTACCAGAGGAAATACTAGAAGAGATTAGTGTCAATGCAAGATTGGTAAAACGGGCGTTACTTACCTGGCTCGTGCAGACCTTGTTGAAGGTAACGAATGCAAAGGTCTGCGCCAGCATTGTATTTGGGAGATCCTTCTTTGCTAGTACTAGAGGTATGAATACAGCGCTGAGGAGCAGCTGTGGAAGAAACGCCAAACGCTCCAATCCGAATGGAGGTGTTGCAGGTGCGACATTTGTAGGCTTCGGCGAGGACTTCAGATAGAGAAGCGTGTTATAGGGCGAAAAGTTATGGCGGTGATCGCTACGTGTCACATGGTAGAGATAGCTGTGTTCGAGGAATGGCCACCCGTACATGTTGTACATGAGAAGGTTCAAACTTGCGAATGTAAGGAGACTGTAAAGCGCAAGGTATATTCTCGTGGGGTTGAGAAAGTTGCGCACTCGGCCAAACAGCGACGCCGCTGTTTGTGCCTGGGCAGCTCCTTTTATCTCAGTCTGGGCATCATCCAGGAACCAGACGATAGAAGCCGCATAAATGAATGGGTAGATTTTGAAATGTACCGCAAACCCGAGCAAAAGCCCAGCGAGCAGTCTCTGCTTCGCCAGCACCGCCCAGAGCAGCGCCGTGACGAAAACGCCCAGTAACCCTTCAGAGCTACCTCTTGTACTGATAGTAGCGACCATTGGATTAAGCAACCAGATGCTCGCAAATTTCAAGGCTCTCTCATCGCTCATCTTCTTGTACACTTTCAAGATGCGGAACATCATCCATCCTGTAACCACATCGCCGACCGCGAACAGGATCTTTCCAAAGGAGAACCAGAACTGGCCGGTCCATACAGTAGGATAGATGAGCCATGCAAGGAGAGGCGTATAACGATACGTGTCTCGTGCGTAAGGGGACTGGCCGCGCGAGATGTAGCGCGCAGCATCAGTGAAGACATAGTAATCGATGTCGGTATATTTCATGGGCGAGTTTGCATCCTGCCAAAGTCCGTATATCAAGAAACTGGCTCTTAGGACAACAGATGTTGTGAAGACCAATGATGGACTGCGGAAAAAGGAGGAAAGAGCCATGCTTTCATTGGAATAGTAAAAGCACAACACACTTAAAAGACAAGCTGAAGATGCGCGTACAATGAAGAAAGGGTCGCGAACGGATATGCGGGACGGTAATGCTGATGACACTCGGAGCAGTAGGGAGGAGCTCCCCTCGAGGAAGAGTAGCCGAAAGCGCCTAGTCCGTAAACGCAATAGCGCCCACGTGAGAACGTGCACTAGCGGACAATCCAGCGTTTGTCTGACGTTGTGTATATACTCACTATCAACGCATATCCATGGGCTTCAAACGACCAAGAGACGCAGAAATGGCGGACGAGAAGCCAGATCGATCCTCGTCGCCCTTTGTGGCAATGTTTGAAGGCTTCCGCGCAGAGCTAGACGAACACCATGATCGACGAGAGAGAATCATCAAGGCGTCGCGTGACATCACCGCGTCGAGCAAGAAGATGTATAGGACAATGGTCCCAATTTATCTAGCAGAATACTAACAACACGGCAGCATCTTTACCCTCCAGAGGTAGGTCTTCATGATGACTCCACCAAACAGATACTGATCTGGCAAGGGTCCGGGCTGTCGGCCAAGCAGTACCACCGTGGGTCACCAAGAAAAACGCAGAGTACTGGGAGACGATTGAAGATCGATACAAGAACATTGCTTCCGATCTCCAAGGTCTCAACGCCTACCGCTACTCACACAACATCACAGGCGGCAACCAAGAGTTCATGGAAGCGCTCAGCTTTCAGCATTATCTGGAAACGCAATCACTCATCTCGTATGATGAAGCCAAGTCACGAATCGCGGCTATGAGCGGCGAAGCTGGACCAATCCCCTTCACGCCAGAAGACTACCTTCTCGGTGTTTGCGACATGACTGGCGAGCTCATGCGCTTCTCTGTCACAAGCATGGCTACTAACGGAAAGCTGCCGTCTGGCAAACAAACAGAGTCAAACAAAAGGCTCAAGCAAGACAATGATCAGGTTGACGCTGGCGACAAAATGGACATCGATGAGCAAGCACCAGCTGCAAGTGAGATTCAGAAGCCACGAACTGTCTTGGATGATCTGAGGGCGATTCGACTGCAACTCGAGATGTTTGATGCACCGGGAGGTTCCAAGTTTGCAACAGAGTTGGAGACAAAGAAGATGCCCGTAATGCGGGAGTGCGTGGACAAGGTAGAGAAGGGTCTGTACGGCTTGACTGTGCGTGGCAACGAGCGCCCCAAGGGCTGGATGCCAGATATGAGTAGTGCCAGGGAGGTTGAGAGTTACTGAGTGTTTCGCTTTCATATGACTGAAAGACTTCAAAGATGAAAGAAATGCAAGACTTGTTTGACTGTTCAGATGGTGTGGCTGAGTGAGTGGCGCACCCCACTTGGCGTGAGCACCTCATCATCGTGCGGTGATGCGGGCCCGAACTTCACGACAGTCACCAACGATTATGGTCCTCTGCGCCATGCCCAAGACTGACTCACATGCACTCGCTTCCGCACTGCCACTTACGAGCGCAAATATAATGCGCACGCCTTGAAATACTGCGCCGACATATGTGGATTGTACTGGCGCCCAACAACAAAGCCGCACCTAGACCTGCTCAGGCCGGAACCTTGGTCACCAAACCAATCTGTTATCAACCGCGCACACCGAAACTAATTGCTGCCACAACCCTCACTATCATCGCCTACAGGGCATATCAACAACAAGCATGCGTCGCAGTACCATTCCGCCGCGGTCTGGCAAGCCCGAGGCCGCCATGCGCGCACCCGAGCCACCCAAGCGCAAGGTATTCAACTGTATCGTCGATGATACCGCCTTGATCGCAGGTGTCAAAAAGAGCACCCGCGACGGCATCCGCAAGTGGATCGCCCAGGACGCCATACGCCTTTATGTACCGCTGCACAGTAGGCTATAGTCTCGCAGCTTCCCAGCCCCCTCACTAACACGATAACAAGCCCTCACTCAGCTCCATCGCCTCAAAAATGGCACTGAGCGCATCAACGCCGATTCCCGCGAAGCCGTCAAGTGGCTTGATGAAGTCACGTCCAACGAAGCCGCTAGCCGCGTTATCCTCGAGGGCGTCGATGAAGCATATACTACATGGGCAGAGGTGGAGCAGTTCCTGCTACCCGAGACATTGCTCTCTATGGAGGACAGCGAGTCCGATGATGATGACTACCATGAAGACCTAGAGAGCTCCTTCAACGCCCTCGATATGTCTGACGGCACTTCCATGAGCTCCACGCATAGCTTCGAGGACGTGTCTAAGACCCCCGAGTCGCCTCGTTCGCGTTCGAGCAAGGCATCCAAGCCTGCCGATAGCTCCACACACGCGCACAAAGCAGCCACGCTGCTCAAGGTATCCCCCGACCGTACCGCTCGCAACAGCAATGAGTTTGCTCGTGCCGACAAGTCGACCAAGGGCGCTGTGCCTATCTATCTCCAGCCCCTCTTCAACCATATCTTGTGGCGCATCAACAAGGAAGGAAACCCCGATGCAGCTCTGGAGTCCTTCATCCTCCTTACAAACGATTCAGCGAAGCAAACGATCGCTCAGAAATTTGGCATCCGCGCCAAGCGCCTCGAACAGCTCCGCGATGCCGTCGCTCGTGAAGATCGCGAATACAAGAACCATCTGACCATCCACAAGATAGAAGTCGAAGCGACCGCTGCTAAGAGCACCGCTTCAACCGCACCGAAACCGGCAGAGCGACCCAAGTCAAGCCCCGTAGTCGAGACCAAGCCCGAGGACAACTCCGATGATGAGGATGAGGTGCTTTTCAAGCGCGCTCCACGAGGCCCCGCGGCTATTACGAACAACCAACGCGTCTTCGACCCGAACGAATTTGCACGTACAAACCAGCATCAATCTCCTCGTGGTGGACGCGGAGGTCATATGCCGTCGCCTCGAGGTCGCGGTGCACCAGCCTTCCGGGGTCGTGGAAACTTTGCACCGCGTGGCGCATACGTCCCCCCAGGTCCAGTTTTCCGAGCTCCACCAGCTCCTCGTCATGATCCGAATGCGCCCCTCGATCCAGACTCGTTCTCTCGTCCCGCCTCTAAAGTGGGCCCAGTTCGTGGCGGAGGCAGGCGAAAGCTTTGGGAACCGAATTAGCCACCCGAACAATGAGCGTCAGCAGCGACGCAGTAGACGAAATCTCTAGAATCATCATTGTTCAGACGGAACGCCGAACGCGACCAAGGCATGAGCGATTGGTACCCAATGAGGCTTGCGCAGGAGAGGCAATGGACTATACAGTGACCACATAACCTTTCAGTCTGCATCACATCATGCCAACCTGGGTCAAAAGCTGAGCAAAGCTCTACAGCTGGTTCTCCGGAGCGTCATGTCCTTCATCCTTGCAAAAAAAAAGGTCAGCCCAAAAGCTGTCGTTACGTCTGACGCTTAAGCCGGGTACAACCACACTCTTGGACCATACACCCTCTCATTAGGTGTCTTTCCGAGCACTATCTCCTATATTGTTTCGCGTCCATTTTTTGCTTTACAACGAAATTGCAATATGTCCTCGTTCACTAGATGATTACTGTACCTCTGTCATCCACTTGGAACAGAGGGTGTTATCCTCTGCCTTGAACGAGGTTCGAATATCTGTTTCACTGCTTTCTCACATGCGTATCCACTGGACTCCTGAGACTTCAGTTCGGCTCTTGCTCAACTGTAAGAAGTATACGTGGGCTGTAGGAAGAAAATCCATAGCTGTGAATAATCCAATAAAAATATTGCTTTTGACATTCTGTGCAGAACTATTACGAAAATTATGTGTATTAAACGTCCATCAAAGTATACACGGAGAAGCCTCCCGAAGCAAAAATTTTGATTCCCCTCACTATGCGTCAATGTCGCTGTAGAAACTGATGTGAGACAAATACTGACTTCCTACACCTACATCAGATGCCATTCCTTTCTACTCCCTCACGCCCCTTAACAACCGCCCGAAAGCACTCCCTCTCCTCTTCTTCAGCTCATTGAAACCCCCCTGCTCCACCACCCTCCCCTTATCCAACATGACGATATGCTCAGCAATAGCCATCATTTCCCGCGCATGTGTGATGATAATGACCGTCATCCGTTTCCTCGGCTCCTTACCCTTTTCACCACCACTCGCAGCCATCCGCTCCTGATGCTTTACGACTTTTACATCCCAATCTGCATCTACGCCATCCCAGATCCCACCTGAACGAGAGCGAGGTGGTAGCGGCGGAGAGGTGGGAGATGAAGTCTCATTGTTATTGTTGACGAGACGAAGGATTGTATCGCGGATGATGTTGGCAGACGCTACGTCTAGTGCACTTGTCGCTTCATCTAGGATCAGGATGTCGGGGTTTCGAACGAGGGCGCGTGCAATCGAGAGACGTTGGGCTTGGCCGCCCGATAGACCCGTTCCGCCTTCGCCGATGAGTGTGTTGTAGCCCTGGGGCAGACTGTTGATGAATTCGGATATGCCGGCTGCGTCAGCAGCTGCGCGGATACTGTCCATGCTTGCTTCGGGCAGGGAAGGGGAGAGGCCGTAGGCGATGTTTTCTGCGATGGTACCGGGGAAGAGGACAGGCATTTGTGATACAAGTGCCATCCGGGAACGGAGAGTGGTGGTATGTAGGTCTTTGATGTCTTGGTTCGAGACACTCATGCCGCCTGCAGGTTCGGACGACCCAGATGGTTTGCCGTCAATTTGGTATAGTTTGAGGAGGAGCGAAGCGATCGTTGATTTTCCCGAACCGGAGGAACCCACAATAGCGGTGCAACTTCCTTGTGGAATGTTGAAGGAAACATCGTGCAGCACCTGGACGTCTTTTCGTGTTGGGTATCTGAAGTTGACCTTGTTCAGGGAAACGTCGCCTGCAGATTGGATTTGAGTTGTGCCAGTGAGTTCGTGAGAGTCTGTTGGAAGCCGTGCGAGGCGTAGCAAGCGTGATCCAGCGTCTCGAGAGATGTTGATCTGAGTGACGTAGTTTGACATGTAGCTGACATGGTTGAGGCTAAGCATGAGCACCAAGAAACACTCGTTTACTTCAGTCACAGAATACTCGTTCTTAGATATGAGCAACCCTCCATACCAAAAGAGTAATATGGCGACGAAAATGATGCCAGTATAGGATAGTCCGTAGATGGAACCGGAGTATATCGCCCGCTTGATGCCGACGTTTACTGCTTCAGTGGTCGCGTCGTTATACTTCTTTCTGAAGTGATCCTCCAATACCAAACATCTGACGGTCTTGATGTTGACGAACGTCTCGTGAAGAACTTGACCAACCTTGTCATCAGCTTCATTTGCCAATCTTTCCCAACGGCTGCTAATCATGTTGTAGCATTGGGTGATTGTGAAGAGTATCGGACCCATCGCAAGAGCAACAAGCGCCAACTTCCACGCTACAACCATACTCCAACTGATCCCGATAATTATCATGATGATAATAACAAGAAAGACGCAGGCAAACCGCCCTGGAAGATTTCGCGCTTCCTCAGCAAAGTGATCCAATGTCTCGGCAAGCCGCGATACGCTGTTCTCCTCCTTGTCGAAGAATTCGCGTGGTTGTATGAGGATACGGCGCATGGCTTCCTTCTTTAGCGAAAGAGTCCACGTCTGTGCCACCGTATCGGAAAGGAAGAACATGAAGTAGCTCGTAAGACCGTCGACTGCGGCAACGCCAAGAATGGCTAGGGCATAGTTACGAGCTTGTTGGTTATCGGCGGAAGCATCGTAGAAGGTACTCAGAAGCTTTGCGAATAACCATGCGAAAACGGGGGTACATGCAGAGTGGATCGTTGCGCTGGACAACGCTCCTAAGAGAAGGAGACGAGAGCCCCAGCCTATTGCGGGCCACACAGACATGAATATCTCCTTCATAGGAAGAGACGCGGCCGAAATATTGTCTTCCTCCTTTTGACCCTTCCGACGGGTAAGGCCGAGCTTGGGAAGAAGTTTTTCGTTTCTGGGCCGCTTCTTCAGTGTGTCCAATGGAACCCGGACTGAATTGCAGGTCGTAAGAGGTCGTGGATATGATCTTATCTGCGACACTGGTCGCTCTGATAGTATGGAGACTGGACGAGATCCATACTCTTTCGAAAACGGTACAGAGCGTCTGTGTGAGTTCGCTCTTGACAGACATCTAGAAGCTCGAGAGCCTGTCCTTGAGCCATAATCTTTCGACAAGAATGTATCTCCGGTAAAGTGTGACTTTTGTGGGCTCCCAAACTGCTTCAACTGTATCGTATCTGAAGACGCTTCGGAACTCTCCAACAATTGGGGTGTCAAGGTTAGCTCTGACTGCCTGCCTCGATCGAACTCTTTTTCGTGGATGGATTGTCTTAGATACGTGACTAGGTCGGCGGATTCAGTTCCTGCCCAAGACGCACGAGCCTTTCCAATGAATGGCGCGAGCACCGGTTGTCCAAGGTGGACGACAGACAGCGGCCGTTGCATCGAAACACTCTGAGTCATCCTTGGCTCTTCGTATCGCAGTGTAGTACCGTTGGCCCTGTCTTCTGCGTAGATGTTATCATCGCCACCCGACCCATCGTCCTCATCAGGCTCTTTGTGCGTATCGAGGAAATCTTGGAAAGCTCCAACCTGAGACTCAAGCTCTTTTCGATATCCCTCTTGTACTACCCGTGTGTTCTCTAGTAAATATAGAAAATCGTCGGATCGGATCTGCGAGATATCGTGGGTGATGATGATTGTGGTCTTCCCCTTTCGCCAGCTTCGTATGGCTTCAAGCATCTCCGCTCTCGTGACATAGTCGAGAGCACTGGTCGACTCGTCCAAGATCAGTACCGGCGAGTTCCGGATCTTGGCTCGAGCTAGAGCCATCCTCTGCTTTTGCCCTCCACTCAATGAATTACCCTTCAGACCGAGATTGGTGTCCAATCCACTTGGAAGTCCGTCCATGACGGGGTCTAGCATAGCAAACTTGACCGCGTCGCGGATTTCTTGCATATCAAGCGCATCGCCTATCTTCCCGAGCGCAAGATTATGGCGGATAGTGTCGTTGAACAGCACACTATGTTGCTCGACAAGCGTGATATTCTGCCGTAACCACTGGACGTCCAACTCTTCAAGCGGTACCTTGTCCAGGAGTATCTGCCCCGAACAAGGCTGGTAGAGGCGTACGAGAAGCTGGCCCAGTGTACTCTTGCCGGAGCCGCTTTTACCAATAAAGAAAGTCGTTTCACCGGCAGGAACAAACAGCGAGGCATCGCGAATGGCAACCTCGTCTGCGCGTGCTGGGTATGAAAATGTGACCTGGTTAATCAGTAACTGTGAGAAACGGACCAAGAGATTGTTACCTTTCGAAACTCAATATCGCCAGAGCACCGTGCAGGCCGTATCTGGCCTTGCGACTCGACCTGTTTGTCGCCTGTCGATATCCGCTTCATGAGCAAACTCAGTTTTGCGCCCGCCATCTTACCCTTGTGCAGTACGATCAACTGGGGCATTATTTGGGTCATCCCGGACATTGCCATGAGTGCTGCCCAGAACGTGGTAAAGACTTCTCCGGAATTATTGTCCCCAATGTTGACCAGGTGGCTACCATACCAAAAGCCTTGAACAAAGATGCTGAGTGTGAAGAACTGCATAACGCCGATCTGAATCGAGCGGAAATTGGCCACCCATTTGTACAGGCTCGCTGCAAGAGTAACGATATTGGAGAAGACATGTAGCTCGTATCTTTCGCCGTTGAAGCACTTGACCGTCTCGATGCTTGTCACTGCAGTGGTGATGTACTTTAGTGCAGACTGTAGCTTTTCGGCTTGCTCGTGTATGCGCAGTGATAGTCGACTTGCGACTGATGATTGAACCAGGTATAGTACTGGTATGGTACACAATATGACCAAGGTCAAATTCCATGAATAGTAAAAGGCGACTCCCAAGGATGCGATACCCTGCACAAGTGACTGCACAGTCTCTCCGAAAGGAGATGACACTGCCAGCTGCAAGTCGCGGATGTGCCTGCTTTTCGTCAGCAACGAGTCATCTACAACTAGCTCGACACTATAACGGTGCCTACATTTGTACTGTCGGCAGAAATGCAGCGATGCCGGACTCTCGCATGTCAAACCAAGCCATGTCCTTTTTGAGAAGGGCATCGAAGACCCTGTCGCGCGCACTCCTAGCCTGCAGCTCTCCAAACACAAGAAGAAAGAAAAAGTAGAAACTATTCGCAATCCAACTGAGGGTTCCAATGCCGGTGAGAGTTATGCAGATCTTCGTAATGTTGCCGATAAAGTCGTTGCTGCCTATCTCCCCTTTGCCATAACTTGTGTATTGACCAGAGATAAGACCGTAGAGGATCGCAAAAACAGGCATCGTGAGCGCAGCGACGGACGCCGTGACAATGCCACTGACAAGTACGGGAACATGTTTTCTTGTGGTAAAGTCAAACAACCCCTTCCAGCCGACCTGCGATATGTAATCCTGCTCTTCGGCGGTCTGAGATGGTATTTCTTCGCGAACAGCCGTAACGTTGGAATTAGAGGTTGCCGCCATGTCGGCCGCCCGAAGTCCGCGACTGCGAGAACAAAAACGTGTGTAAAGTATTTAAGATTGACAAGAGTTGAGAGCGATGTAGCGGGGATATGGGGTGAGCGCAGAAGGAATTACCATATGTGGACTAGGGTGTCGCCCATGTGGTCTTGGGACATTTTCGAGCACCCACCCGCTTTCATCGCTTACCTTGTTTGTCCTTAACATTGTTCTCAAGCCACCAATCGCAGTCTTGGTGGGAAGCCCCAGAGTCGCATCAGTCCGTGTGACCATTTGAGGCAATAGTAAACTGGAATTGACACAGGGCATGTAGCGCTCTTGTTTGTCTTCTCTTCTGATATGCACAACGAGTGTAAATTGACGACTCACGTAGGTTACACACTGATCATAACTTCCATGATCGGATGACTACATTGCCTCGCCGTTGAGCGCGTTGCTTGCAGAATGGCTGTTCACAGGTCGGTATAGCTGGACAGCCAACAAAGAGCGTCGGCTCGTATGCGTGGACAAGTCACGGCTCGGATGTCGACAATGCAGCTAAGTATTGGCATCCCTTGTGCGGACAATGCGGCTTCGGATTTAGTATTCCCAGGATCAACCTGTGGCGATCTATTTGCCCTGCGCCTTCTCGTATATCCAGTCGTTCAGACCTTCCCGGTTGCTGCCAAAGTCAGTATGGAGCGCGCCAAGCCGTCCAGTGCACAGCTTACCGTGCGATTTCAATAGCGTAGAACTGCATGCGCACCGCAAATATTGTACCTTCTTGACTGTACTCCATCTTGGGACTCGCGCGGAGCATGGTGCCGAAGTTGTAGTCCTCCACCTTGTTCTCGTACTCACTGATAAACTTGCGCCATCGCTCCTTGCCCTCCTTGCTCTTCATGTCATCCTCGTTTAATGTGGCAGATGCATCGAATTCGGGGAAGTCCTTCTTGAGGTGTTCGTAGATCTCGTCGTCAATCTTTGTGAGCCGGAGCTTGGAACCGGGTACTTTCTCGAGGATCTTCCAGTATGTCTCCATGTGCTGCACGACTGAGGGTTATGGTTAGAACGGCCGTGGAAAGTCGTTTGCGCGCAGCATACCTTTGACGGCGAACTGCTTCTCGATCTACACACGCTGTTAGCGACGCCTGTGCATCCACCCACTATGCGGCGCACGTACATCCTCGAAGTTCTCCGTCTCCTCCGGGTTGATGCTCGTGCCTAGGGGGCCAGCGAGAGACATGTTAACGGTATGTCTGGGGGTGGTGTACTCGGGTAGTAGTGCGAAGTGGGGATGTGGATTGTCGAGTAAGGCAAGCAGGCAGTTAAAGTGACAGCCTGCGCGAGAGAGGCCGACAAAAAATCGCGGGAACGCTCCGTCATTGCCCCGCCACACATTTCACCTGAGGCGGCGCGGGGGCTGACTCAACCCCAATTTTCCCATCATGGACACCAACCTCGCATGTGATTCTTCCTCGCCAATGTTGCCAACTCTGCACGTGAGTCTACATTGTGCATCGGTGGACATTAGCTGATTGCCTTAGCATGAATCCACTCGCGTACCCGTGACGGCACTGGCCTCTTGCGGCGCTCTGCTGATCGCCGCAGAAGGCCCCTTTCTACGCTTCCATGATGCCAAGGACTCACGATACATCTCCTCAAAACGCGTCTTCAAAGGTCAAGCCGTTCACGGGATATGTGTTTATTCTGAAGAAAGTGCACACATCATAAAGCTAGTCATCTGGGGCGGAAGACTTATCCGCGCCCTGGAAATCCACCTTGCAGGCCAAGTTGGCGTACAGGGCTTGGGCGTATGTTTCTCGAACATCGCAAAAGCTTCAGATTGGATTCTTCATCTTGCTCCCCGACCCAAAAGCTTGGATGATGATGCTCAGTGTCACAAAGGATCCTGCGTTGCTGTCACTGCTCATAACGCACTAGTGCAAGTCAAGATTGAACGAAGCAAGTCAGACACAACCCAGAATACCAAGTGCGCACTCCGTAAATTGATTAGTCACATTAGCATTTCTTTACTGACTTTCTGACCTCAGCCAAATCGATGTATCTGTGTCCGACCTCACTTCTAGTTCCCGGTCGATTCTCTATTCGGCTCATCTATTCTGGGAGGATCTGGACCGAGTTCTCGTTGCCGCTGGCACAGCATTCGGTGAGATTATATACTGGTCATGGTGCGATGATAGTCAAAATGGGCCGTCTTCGCGCATTCACCGCATCTTTCTGGGCCACGAAGGCTCAATCTTTGGTGTTCAGATCTCAAAAGAGCTACCAGCAGAATGCTGCCAAAGACTGAGACGGGTAGTAGCAAGCTGCAGCGATGACCGCACGATCCGGATATGGGATGTTTCAGATGTCATAACCAGCGCTACTACTTCGGAGGCTCAGGCCAATGACCTCGAGGTTCTTAGAACACGTCATACTGGCTTCACTAACGAAGCTTTCGACTCACATGAGTTCAATAGCTCAGACTGCCTCGCGATCGGATGGGGGCACCTTTCACGCGTTTGGACAGTTCGCTTCCTCGAAGCATCGCCATGCAATGGATCGTTACTACTCCAATCCGCCGGTGAAGATGCTACTGCAAGAGCATGGGAGCTTACGCCAAATCCTGGAGGCAGCACGAGCCTGCCTTACAAGTTGCTCGAACTTGACTGCTCTGCGCACCATAGCGGAAAGAACCTGTGGTCGACAGTTGTATCTAGTATCTCAACCGGAGTCCAGCAGGTTATTGCTGGTGGTGCTGATAGTAAAGTCACGGCTGCTCCACTCATTCGCGTTTTGCAAACAGAGAAAAACTTACACGGTACGATCACTGATTATACCGTGGATGACATACTATCATGGGCGCAAGCGGTCGAACCAAGTCCGGACACAGCTGGATCTACGCAACGCCAAAAGTCTTCCAAGAAAGCAGAGTTCTTTAGGAGCTATTGTTTTGTGGACGAGACTTCGTTCTTGCTCACGACGAATTCTGGAAACGTGCTTGTCGGAACGTTGTCATCCAGCAAAGCTCCGAACCAATCAAATCTCCTCTCAAACTCAACTTTACTCGACCGACTGCACGACCTATCTGGTTACTCCGTTTGTACAAGTGGATCTCGTCCTGGTTTCGCCTACGTTGCTGGTGGCAGCGGCAACATCTACGTGTATAGCAAGAGTTCAGCTACCCTAACAAACCTCCATGTCGTCGGTAGCAAGGTCGGAGACATGTTCACTGCTGACGTAGCAGACCCTGATGGTCCGGATCTAACGGCATTACTTGTGACTCTCGTTGGTCAAGGTGAAGCGCGACTATTGTATGTTGATCCTGAATGCAGCACGACTATTCTGAGGGTCGTGCAGGTGCCCATAACAGAATCCTTAACCGGTTCCGTTGTTACCAGCATGGCATATGCTAAAGCATCCAGTAAAGACTTTGTTATCGTTGGGTTCCGTCGTGGGTCGATCGCACTGTATGATATTCACAAAGGCGAGGGCAGCGTGGGTGAGGCTACCTTGCTAGAAGTCATCGAGAAAGCACACGGTGAAGAGGCAGTTACTTCACTCATATGGCGTCCATCGCCCAGAGATGCCACGCATGGTCATCTGTTCTCAGTAGGAAGAGATGGGCGTCTTGGCGTGCGCCGATTCGATTCATCTGCAACTACAATCGAGCTGGTACATGACCTTGCCCTACCGTTCGGACCCAACATCGAGGGTTTGTACTTCCAGGACAAACGACTGTTCATACACGGCTTCTCGAGCAAGAAATGGTATCTCTACGACGTCACTAACGAAGAGGAGGTCATGGGCATCGACACGGGAGGAGCGCATAGGAGTTGGGCCTTCCGGCCACGTTCGTCGATAGGAGGTACTCTCGTATGGACACGAGCTTCCAGTATGCACATTTGCAGTCAAGCCGGAGCAAATCATGCTGTTATTCGATCAGGCGGCCATGGGCGCGAGATCAAGACGGTGGCGGTTTCGCCTCGGGGTGGTAGCAGATCTCGCCAGCTTATCGCTACCGGCGCCGAGGATACGGATATCAAGATCTTCCAATACGTTGAGGACGACTTCGTTTGCCGAAGAACTATACGCAAGCACACCACAGGCATTCAACATCTGCAATGGTCGCATGACGGCCAATATCTCTTCAGTAGCGGTGGCTGTGAAGAATGTGAGACATCTGCTTGATCATACATGCATGTTGCTGACTTTCCTTGCAGTTTACATATGGCGGGTCCGTGACTTGTCGACATCTGCTCTCGACATTGGGATAGTGTGCGAACATGTATACATGCCAGAAAGTGAGCACGCAGATTTGAGACTTATGTCCTTCGATGTGATCACGTTGGGATATTCACATACCATTGCAATGGTGTTCTCAGATTCTAGTATCAAGGTGAACTCCTTTCCTTGCTCTCGCTATTGCAAAGCACTGACACACACAAGGTCTACTGTTTTGACCCTACTGCTGACATAAAGTGGCAGCCTCTTGCAAAGGGCCTTTACTTCACATCCTGCCTGACGCAATGCATGTTCCTGTCAACAACAAAGGTCTTGACAGCTGGTACAGATGGCCATGCCGTCATATGGCCGCT
Organism: Alternaria brassicicola; assembly: GCA_002796735.1. Taxonomy (NCBI): domain Eukaryota; kingdom Fungi; phylum Ascomycota; class Dothideomycetes; order Pleosporales; family Pleosporaceae; genus Alternaria; species Alternaria brassicicola. Next base: position 195,168 of record PHFN01000006.1, on the reverse strand, counting down.
AGCAACCGAGACAGAACGATTGTCAGGAGAATCTTCAGGGCCGACTCTTCAATTGGCATGGCATCATCCAGCACGGATACACCAGAATTCATCGAAGGCCATGGCGTGCCATCCCATAAATGCGGACACTTGGCTCATCGTGTCTGGCGGGGATGATGGCAGCCTGGCGTGCATACTCACACGGTCTACATCTTCGCATTCGCCGACTTCGCCTGCGACTTCTTATGCCTCGCCACCAATCCTCGCCAGCCGTGCACATGGTTCTGCAGTAACATCGTGCAGTCTTTTCAGGCACGATTCACGCATGTTCCTTGTCACATCAGGAAATGACGAGTGGGTCAGGCTGTGGGAGATCGTTCTTCGAAAGGCTGATGATGAGGTTGGGCACAAAACTTCAGCAGAGCCTGAAGATGCATTGAAGATCCAGAGGTTGAGCAAAATCAAGACAAATGTTGCAGATGTGTCTAGCATGGCTGTGCTAGATGAAGGCGATGATGCTACCGACACGAGGGTGCTGATATGTGGAGTGGGCATGGAAGTTGTACGTATAGCTATGTGAAGAAAAACAACGGCGAGAGTCGAGTGAATAGATTGCATGTAGATTAGCCATGATAATCCTCCGCATTCGACTGCTATCTAGGATCATCCCAAGATTGCCCTGCTGCTGTAGAGAGACGGCCATTGGTCGCTAAGCGATTGTTGCTGGGACAACACACGTCCAGATGCGGCTAGCATGTGTTCGCGCTTTGACAACACAACACGGCGAGCACGTCCACAGTCTCGACTGATCCTGTCTCACACCAAATCGACCACGACACTTCACGAAGATAGCGAACATCGACAAACATCATGGTCGCTACACGTCGCGGTACCAAAAAGGCCCCAGAGGTCGCATCTGCGCCCTCCAACACACTCAACGCCCCTCCCAAGCGCGGCGGCAGGAAGAAGACAGTCGAGGAAGTCGATGAACTCGCGCCTTCCCCGATCAAACCCACAAAGACAACCGCCGTGAAGCGCAAAGCCAAGTCTGATCCTGAAGATGCTGAGCCGCCCATGGCTAAGAAGACAGTCGCCACAAAGACAGCGCGCACAGCCAAGGTCCAGACGAAAGCGGCCCCTGCTCCAGCAACAAGAGCGACGCGTGGCCGCAAGGCCGATGAATCCACCACTGCAGAGGAGCCCGAGTCTATTGAAGAGGCACCCAAACCAACAGCTACGCGTACACGCAAGATCGCCGCAGTAAAGAAGGCACCTGCACCAAAAGCTCAGAAGCCTGCCGTTGCCGAAGAGCCTGCTGTCGAAGAGGCAGCCAAACCAGCATCAAGAGTACGTAAGGCACCCGTGCCTACAAGGAAAGCACCCGCCGCCAAGAAGAGCGAGTCTGCTGTCATGGAGAAGACCGTCACCATTGAACCAGCAACCCGAACGCGCAAGCCAGCAGTACCCAAAGTCTCCGCATCCGCTCCCGCTCCCGCTCCCGTCATCGCACCCAGAGCCACACGCGGTCGCAATGCGCCTACCGTTCCACAAGAGTCGCCCCTCAAGGCACCCGCCCGCAAGCCTACAAGGAAGACCGCTGCTCTTGCCAAGGCGAAGCCTGAGCCTGAGCCGGTCGCTGAAGCAATCGAAGAGCTAGTTGCCGAAGTAACCGAAGAGCCAATCATGGAGACAGTCGGAAATGCAGTCATGGAGGAGGTAGAGGAGCCAGTTGCCGAGGTAGCTGAAGAGTCAGTCGTTCAGGTGACTGAAGAACCAGTTGTTCAGGCAATTGAGGAGCCAGTCTGTCAGGCGAGTGAAGAACCGGTCGTTCAGGCTACCGAGCAACCTTTCGCAGAGTTCCCCGGCTATCCTACGACGCCTACACACATCGCCGCTCCAATGACCTCAAGGGAAGCCATCGCTGAACTTCCCGGCTATCCGACTACACCATCCCATATCATCGCGCCTCTGCCGAACAAGGAGGGTCTTGCGGAACTCGCAGGATATCCCACAACGCCTGCGCACATTACTGCGCCCGTCGTAGCCGCCACCCAGGAGAACGAGATCGATGTCGTCGAGCATGAGTACAATGACATCGCCATGGAGGATGTTGAGGAGGATGAGCCGGTTGAGCAGGGTGAGGCCTGTCAGACTCCAACGGCTGCTGAGAGTGATGAGCCTATCACGACAGAGGTGCCAGGAGGTCCTCAGCACGTTGAGTACCCTCACATCGAAGAGGCGGAAAACTGCGAGGACCCCCAAGATACGGCAGACATCTCCTCCACATCCGCTGCAAAGACTCTTGTATCTGTCCAGTCAGATACCCCTTGCCAGGCCGCTACACCCGTTGATGAGTCGATTGTCGACATCCCCGGCACTCCTCCCGCGCAGATCGTCTGGGATGTGACCGACCAAGAAGCATTCGAGGAGCTTCCTGCGGCATATCCTACCACACCAGCCCATATACCCGCTCCCATCACCTCCAAAGCAGCATTGGCCGAGCTTCCAGGTTACCCTAAGACTCCTGCCCACATCCAAGCGCCGATGACTCCTCGCCGCGCTCTCGCTGAGTTGCCCGACTATCCCACCACACCAAGCCTAGCGCTCGAGGCTGCTCTCCAGGAAGAGATTACCCGCTCGGTCAAGAAGCAGACACCGTCGCCAGTGAGGTACCCGACTTTCAAGAATGATTCATTCGAACTCGAGGAACCTAGCGAGATTGCCGACATCAGCGAGGTCAGTAAAATTGGTGTTGCGGATACCGCTGTCGAGCCTTCTCCGTTTGTAACCAGGCCAGCCGTGCAACTGGCTCCACTCAAATTGGCTCCTACTTTCGTAGCGCCCGAGCCAGCATCACCGAAGAAGTCTGCCTTGCGGTCACCTCAGAAGGTCATGAATGCTAAGACCCCAAAGAAGACTGTCGCTTGGACTGACGTTCAAGCGGACGAGAGCGATCTGTTCCTCCATGACGGCATCCTCCAGGGTATGGTCTTCTACGTCGATGTCACTAGCAACGGCAGGGAGCAGAACTTCCTTTTCCGTGGCCTGCTCGAGGATCTTGGCGCGAAGGTAGTCCAAGATATATCGCATGCGTCTCTAAGCCACGTTGTCTTCAAGGATGGAAGTATGTCCACACTGGAGAAGTGCCTCGACAGCAAGGGAGCTATCAAGTGTGTCAACGTTGGATGGGTGTTGGACAGCGAGTCGAACAAGAAGCGTATGGACGAAGAGCATTATCTGGTTGACCTCTCAGTTGCGAAGCCAGCAACGCCTCTCCCCACAACTGCGGCGAAGCCCTTCACGCCTTTCAAGACCCCTTCCAAGTATGCGCTTCCGCCTTCATCCCAGTGCAAGATGCCCAGCACACCAACAAGCTCCGAGTTCGATCGCTCTTTCAACGACGACAAGGAGAATTGCGAGGTTGGCATGTTCTTCGACAACGACAAGAGCCCTCTCGCACCTCGCACTGCTCCTATCAAGAAGTCATCTTTCCTGTTCAGCAGGTCAGCCATCAAGACTCCATCCAAGTCCATCTTTCTTGGGGCCACGCCTTCGAAACCGACCTTTTCGGCTGTCAAGCCTGCTCCTCAAGCCTTTACCACTGTCAAGAAGCGCCCAGCAGAATCTTCCTTCTTCAACAGCTCCCTTGGTCCGCCCAAGAAGCTGAGTCTCTTCTAGTCGCCTCATCGATTTCGTCGATATTAGATGGACCTGTCTTGTTTGCGGAGTTTGGGATATTATGAGTGCATTAGGTAGCGCGGACAGGATAAGGTGTTTAGTGTCTGCGTTGCAAGGTCTTAGTCGTGCTGTTGCCATCCCCTATTACCATCCACCGCGGCTTGAGGGTTCTTACTGAGTGCTGCTTTCCCACCAGGGTTGGCCTTCGTGCGGACTCAATATAGCCAGGTGAGGTTGCGGGCTCGTGGCATCTCTGCACACTTCGGCTCTTGCTTGTTGTTGTTTTTTTGGCTTTCTCATTGCGGTGCATACGGTTAGATTGGGTTTTGCATATCACGGATGGACGATACTGTACGATACAGTTGGGCATTTCTGGCGTTCCTGGATACACCGACACTCTCCAATGAAGATGATCATGGATGGAGGTTGGAATTACTTGCTTTTGTCTTACATCACTGTCTCGTTTAGACACGAATAACAGCACGGATACTTCATTATGCTTCTCCTCGCATGTTGTGTCTAATACATGCCTTTGACATGCTACTTTTAACTTGCTGCGGAGGCTTCTGTTGAGATATATGATATGCACTTTAGACTTGGTACTACGCCTCCCTTTACGGACATAGGATGAAGGCCTTTGGGCCACCGCCATGGCAGCAAATACGGCTGGAGGGCGCTGACAAAAACATGAGGACCCGGCTAGAGGAGGATCTTCAAAGCAAGCGATATTCCTCCTTTGCAGGAGTCTCAGCAATACTCCCTTGCCGGCCTTGATGGCCTAGTTGCACAGTGTCTCATTCAAGCTGCCAGGTGCAGTCTAACGCTTTGGAATTTGAGCAGGAGTTTTGTGATTTCAGCATTTCCTCAGTACGCGCCTCAAGCCGAACTTGCCAACCAATGCATAAACCATATGCTCTTGAGAGATGCGCTTCGAGGATTCTGTTGCCATCCAGTATCGTTTGGAGTGTTTATTGAACTACTCAAAATCACATACGTCGCACATGTCAAAGAGAGACGAGAGACCGTCTACCGCGATGCCTAGGCCATATCCAAATCACCGACATCCAACCCCCATCAAGGAGACAAACAGAAGAACCTGAAGGAACCTGTCAGAGCTGACCGTTCCTTGCGCAAAATCCCCATAGCTTCTATCAAACGCCTAGTCATCTCCTAGAATAAGCTTCCTCCTCCTCCATCCACTCAACGGCCTAACACTCTCCCTCTCGACCTCCCTTCCACCAACTCTAGAGTAGCTCCTCCACCTCTCCCCCCCAGTCTCCCTCTCTTTCTCTTCATAAGAGTCGCCCCAGAAACTGTCTCGGCGCGTTCGGCTCCTCTCCCGCGAGGTAGAACGCTCGCGAGACTCCCATCGTTCGTCTACCCACCACTTCTCGCTGCGATGAAAGGCGTCGTACGTTGGTGACAGCAGGGAGGAAGAGTGATGATGGCCGTGATGGCCGTGAGAAGAATGTGGGCGGCTGAACTTGGCGTTGACACTCAAGTGAAAGTCACAATCTTCTGGCTCTGGAGAGGCGAGACGGTCAGACGAGTATGCGTATGTGCGTCGTGTTTCGTAGCCGCGACCTTTTTTATCGTCGCCATCGGCTTTGCGACGTCCGTAGTCTGTGACGACGTTGTAGCGCTCGAGTTGAGAGGGTTGGTCGCGCACTGTCAGGGCGCGGGACAACTTGGCTGGCTTTTGGTTGGTAGAGTATGGGTAGTCGTCGGCTTCATCGAGGTCAGAGAGTGTGATGCTGCGACGGCGTTTGCTGGAGTCGCGACGCACAAGGGGGCGGATATAGTAGTCGTCGTGGTCTGGAGTGCGCTCGCGGGTGCGAGTGCGGGTCAGGTGTAGGTAAGACATTGTTGCTTGCCTTGTAAGGCTGATTGGGAGGCCTTAAGATGATGGTAGTGACTCGAGATAAGATTGTAGAATCGCAGTCGCTCAAAAAGATGTCGTCTTTGTAAGATGTCGATGAATGGAGAGTACTTATACTCGTGCAGAGTGTGTGAACGGCAAACAAAGTCACCGGCCTCCAGAACCCTCTATATACCATCCGACCAGATGTCTCAATTGCCTAGAAAAGATCTGATAACATTATGCCTGGCTAGCATGGCCTCAATACACCCCATGAACACCCAATGCGCTGCGCCTCCTTCTGCGGCTCAAGAGGTGGCTGGTGCAGAGCGTCCGTGATGTGATAGGCTGCGCCCCACCGTCGGCGTGCTCCGCATGAACGATACCTTACCGATGAGTTCTTGACCGCCAGAATATTGAGGCTTAAATCTCGTCTTTCATGCATACGTGGTTCCTATGGCCCATGTGATGTGTATCATAGAGGAGTCATGACAGCTGAAGTTGCGGTCGCCACCACGAGGCTGTGACAATGTGGAGGTGTGGGGGCCGGGAACGCGACGGTGAACGATGGACTCTGTGTAATCAGTATACGCTAATGTAGCGGGTACCTGCTGTCGTTGAAGTGGATGCCTATGGAAACACGGCTTCTTTTTTCCTCCGATGTATTCGCTGATCTTCTCTGCCGCTGGTATCCATGGGTACTTCGCTGGTTCGAGCTTCCAACGCTGCTAGGGTCATGCGCTCTGGATGAACTATAGTTAGAACCAGAAGCGTCTTTTCTAAGATAGTTCATAGTAGAAGCTAGTCAAGGAGTGTGACTGTTCATGCGACTACGTTACCATTGACGGAGGCGCCCTGACAGGCATGACCAGATTTGACGTACGGCAGTAAGCACTCTCTCGCCACAACATTCATAGCCCAAAAGACTCTACTATGATTACCCATCGGATTGCGCACTTGCGTATTGCGATCGTCCGACTATCACAGTGTCAAACCCAATAGGCCTACAACGAAGATCAACTAGGAAATTGCTTCGTGCCAGACTACGGGCATGAAGGGCCTTTGTCATCGGTTACTGCAACCGTGCATGTTGCGCTTACCACCATGACCGTACCAAAATCCAGCTTCGAGGCAAGCATTACCGATTCTGCACGCTCGGGTGAGCAATCTGCTAGATTAGCTACCACCTCCAGCAAGGGAGCTGGTGCTGATAGAAGAAGCGAGCTAGAGTGGTGGGCGGATGCCGTTCTGGGCGTACTGGTTCTTGGTGTTATACTATAGCAACAGATAGAAATAGCTTTTAAGATCATGCTGGTTATCATAGTGATGTCTAAGCAAACGCGATTATGCACATGGTCACATGATACATTGCCTGCTCATGGATCCCCCAGCCTCCATCGTACCCCACTATAAATACCACCGACCTCGGCTTCTCGTTCCTCCTCCTCCACAATCCCCGCTCACCTCCAACCGCTCTACTCAAACCAAACCAGACAAATCTCCATACTACATTCCACACTGATCGATATCGATCCCGAGCTCTAGCACAAACAGCATGTCTTCCAACACCGACAAATCCAGCATTACCACCACCTACAAAGCGTCCAAGGACTTGGGGTTCGATAGTTTCAAGGCTTTCCTAGAGTCGTATGGACTAAGGATTTGGGACATGGATGACGTGGAGGAAGGCAAGGCTATCATGAGGGCTATGGGTTACAACGTGTCTTGAATCATCGTATGAGTTGACTCCGGACGGACCTAGCTTTACAAGGAGCTGAAGTTTTGAGTTGAAGTAAAAGGGAAGAGACGTTGCGAAAAAAGGGACAAATAGGAAGCGTCGGAACGAGCAAGAGCCAATGTTATCAGAACGTGAGGGCCAGTCTTTTGAAGTAGGGACGAATTGATAAACCAAATGCGTTTGTTGGAGTTCATGTTGCTCATTTGCATGTCATTCATTAGCAGACATGTATATTCTCAGATCGCTACGGACGACTACTGAATCTTCGTCGCGTTCATCGCCTGGACCCACGGCTTCCAGAATTCCTCAATACCACGCTCATAGTTCCATCCAGTCCAGTTGTAGTTTGTCATACCCCAGGTATCAGGGAACCCTTGCACTCCTGATCTGACCCTGTATGAACCGGCAATAGACCACATCATCCAGCTAACGTCGTTGTCGATTGTGTACTCCTTCAAACAGTTTTGTAGAGTGTTGTTGAAGAGTGTTTCGTCCTGCGCACTGCCAAATTCGCTCAGAATGACGGGTGTCTCACGGATAGCCTTCGGGCAGTCTCCTGTAATATTGCAGGCGCCTGGCGCGTCGATACCTAGGGCATTGAAACCGTTGCGGTAGAAATTTGCCTTGACGATGTCACAGGTGCCGGTGTCAATATCCTCGCTCATACTGTAAAGATGGAGTTCCCAGACAAGCTTGTCAGCCCATGGGTGGTCGTCGAGGTTGAAGTACACTGGCTCCCTCCTTGCCGCATCTCTGATCGCTGTGCACTTGTAGCAAGGGGCGGTGAGGATATTCTTGCCGCTAGTCAGGGCTGATAGATCTTGTCCATATTGCATGCCACCCCAGAGGATAAGAATGTCGGGGTTGGCCTCGTGGATTGCGTCAGCGCCAGCAGTCATGTTGCCCACGAGCGTGTCCCAGTTGTAGTAAAGGTTCGTCACGTTCCAAGATTCGCGCAACTCATTACGGAGAGACATGCTGACTACGTTCGGGTGGTCCTTCGCCCAGTTGGCGACATAGGAAAGACCGCGGCGCCAATGCGTGGCGTTGAAATGCAGGTCGTCGAACCAAGCGGTACCGTCAATGTGCGAGCAGCACCACTGCGCTTTTCCGGTGTGCACATCTGGGCTAATGAAGATGCCTTTCGTAGCGGCAATGCGCGTAATATCGCTCCAAATCTCGAAACGGGTGGTCTGAGCTGTCCAACCAGGGTTCTTTGCGATGATCTCATTGGTGACTTTTGTACCGTTGACATACCCCAAGGCATTAACAAGACCAACCTCGAGTGGGACATCCACCCCGTCCCTGTCGTAGACCTGGTCGATCATCTCAATAGCGTAGCCCATGCGGATATAGTTGAAGCCAACACCCGCGATATCGTCAAGAATTTCTTCCGCTGACGCCCACTCAAGCCCTTCGGGGATCATAGACTCGCCTACAAAGAAAGTTAGTCCATGTGTTTCTGCAGTTCGTCCGACACCCAACACATACCGCTCATAGGCCAGTTAACACCCGCCCAAGTGGTCTTTTGGCCATTGTTATCAACAATATCCCGGCCCCGGGTACTGTACGGGCCATTGAAAGATGAGGAGGTGTTGTTAGTGGCCTGTCGACGCGCATTGTATTGGAAAGCAGCGTTACTGGGGGCTCCGGGCAGATAGCCAGCCGAAACGACAGCAGCAGCAAGTGCTGTGCTAAGCAAAACACGCGGTCCCAGCATGACTAAAGGATGAGGTGACACTCAGCGGGATACATGATAAACATTGGGTACATTCGGACCTTTATAGTCCTCGGTACTGTATACTCATCATGAACAGCTAACTGGGAAGAGCCTCAATGTCCGTCGGTAGGCTTGCTCGATGCAAGTCAAAAAGCCGATGATCATCGTCATTTCGCGCCGGGTTGTCGGATGAAAGCTGTCCGAGTAAGGCACCTCCGCATTGCGGGGAAGAATACGAGAAATTAGTACTTGGCGAACGAAGCTCTCTTCATGGAAAGCCCGCCGGTGCGAATTCTACCGGGAGCATTACGCTTTTCGTATGGAGATCTTTAGCCCAAATCCTGGTTCCGCGAACGTGCTGACTTGTAAGCCCAGTTCATCCGTGCTGTTTGCTAGGGTCCGTTGTTGTGATGGGTGTCGTTCGGCTATGATGCGAGGTACAGAACTTTGGCTTATCTTATCAACACGTGCACCGTGTTCCTAGCGCGTTCTTGCGATTCCTTCACGCCACACGCTGTCAACCAGCCTTCAATGACACAGTATTCCTCGCACGACCCGCCATGGACGCATTGTTGGAGGGACTCAACGATGCGCAGAAGAGTGCGGTGACAAGTCCCGCGAATGTCGTCCAGGTGCTCGCGCCGCCCGGCTCAGGCAAAACTAAAACACTTACAGCACGCGTCGCGTACCATATCAACCACGAGCGGTTACAACCATGGAACATCATCGTATGTACCTTTACCATCAAGGCTGCACGGGAGATGAAGGAGCGGATCAAGGGTTTTGTTGGAGAAAAACTTGAGGCAAAACTGATCCTGGGTACCTTCCATTCGGTCGCGCGTCGCTTCTTGTCTCGGTACGGTCAAGAGATTGGGATTGACAAGAACTTTGGTATTGCGGATACCAGCGACAGCACGGCGATACTGAAGCGAATCGTTACGCGTTATCAGTACACAGTGGAACCTGGCCATGCTCGATCCAGGATCTCCAAACTCAAAGCCAAGGGCACCACGGCCGATGACTTTCGAAGGACAGCCAAGAACGTCAACGACAATGAATTCGCCATGGTATATTCCTCTTACCAAGAACACTTGGCTGCCTCCAATCTTCTCGATTACGACGACCTTCTTCTCCGATGTGTGGATCTACTAAAGAAGTCGCCATCATGTGTCTCTACGATACAGGCTGTGCTCATCGACGAGTATCAGGATACCAACAACATTCAGTACGAGTTGATGAGATTGTTAGCTCAGCAGACAAGACGCATCACCATTGTTGGTGACCCGGACCAAAGTATATACAGCTTCCGTTCGGCTGAGATCAAGAACTTGCTGCGGATGCGCACCGATTACCCAGAGTCAGTTGTGATCAACTTAGAGAACAACTATCGATCTTCGGGATGCATCTTAAGCTCTGCTATGGCTGTGATTGAACAGGATGAGAGCCGACCACAAAAGTCGCTGATCGCTACGCACGGTGTTGGCGAGCAGCCCACTCTTCGTCATCTGGTCTCGGCGAACGTAGAGGCAAAATGGATCGTCGAGGAGATATACCGGACCAAAACGCTTGCAGCGGGACTGCTGAGCTACAACGACTACGCTATACTTGTGCGCTCATCTCCACTCACGCTCCAGATTGAGAGAGCGCTCGGACAAGCTGGACTTCCCTATAGGATGGTCGCTGGTACGAAGTTCTTTGACCGTGCAGAAATCAGAATCATCTTAGACTACCTACGCGTGGTCAGTCAACCAGACCATAACGATGCGGTGGCGCGTGTCATCAATGTACCATCCCGAAAAGTTGGCGACGTTACTGTAAAAGCACTACTCGAAGAAGCAGAGGTCAGAAAAGTTACTCTGTGGAAGCTGGTCCTTGATATTGCTCAAGGCAGGCGAAAGCCGGAGAGCAAAGTTTCCGCCCAGGCGCAGAAAGGTATCGAGCAGTTCGTCAACGTCATCCTCACCTCTCGCGAGAAGCTTGTTCCTGCTAAAGGCGAAGACTGTAACCTGCTAGGCCTCATATCGCATATCCTGACCAAGATCCAGTTCCAGTCCTACCTCAAGCAGACGCACAAGGAGAACTGGGAAGACCGATGGGCAAACGTGGAGGAGCTAGTGAACCAGGCGACACAAATGGCTACAGCAGTTGCGAATGGGGAAGAGATATCCGACGACGCCTTGCCAGTGGTAGAGGGTATTCAACAGCGAAACGACACCGCAGCCGATATTCTGTCCAAGTTTTTGGCTAATGTCACACTTTCGAGCGCGGCAGACCAGGAGGGCAGCGAACTAGATCAGGTCACCATTTCCACCATCCACGCAGCGAAAGGTCTAGAATGGCCTGTCGTCTTTATGCCTGCTGTGTACGACGGATCCATACCTCACTCTCGAGCAGACGACCACGATGAGGAAAGGCGCTTGTTATACGTTGGTATGACTCGAGCACAAGGTCTGCTTTACTTGAGTTGCCCAATGAAGCAGTCGGGACAGGAGACGACGACTCTGTCGAAATTTATTTCGGACCGGAAAATACAGAAGCTCTTCAACGACCGAGGACCAGACCTAGCTTTTAAACGAAGTACTATACCGGACTTGGCCCGCATTCTGCGCAGAGACTGTCCATCATCTGAAGACATCAAGAATGCTCTCGGCTTGCTGGAGCATCCGGAAGATGATCGATACCCAGCGACTCGAGAGGAGATTGACGGGGATGATCCAACATGGGGCGCATACGGATCCGACAAGTACAAAAGCGCGAAGCCCAACAGTGATGGGCCAAATCAGTCTTCCAAGCGGCGCAAGCTGGAATCGTCCAGCTCTCTCTCCACAGACTCAGTCGCAGTCACCATGAATAGAACATCTGGATTCTCGATAGCGTCAACCACCATGCCGACCGTCAAAGCCGGGTTCACCAGCGCCCGCGATCTCGGAGACCTCCAGGCAATGCAAAGAGAAGCAGAGCGCATTCGAACGCTAGCAAGCACTCCAGACGCAGAGACTGCTAAGGCAGCCTACAGTGACTCCAAGAAATCAGAAGCGAAACCTGCTCGAGCAAAGTCGGGCAAGCCACTTGCAAAAGGTCAAGGCGCGATTACAAGCTTCTTCAAGCGATCAAACAGCACGATGTCTGAAGAAACAGAAATATCGCCATCGTTCACCGCGCCACCTTTACAACGCTCACAGTCCTCTTTTCCTACTCATGCTCCACTACATGACATATCCAACGTTCAACCCTCCGTCTCACGACCGCCACGCCCATTCCAACCACTCTCAATGCCCAGCCACAAAGTTACGAATCGACCGATTCTCACCAAGCCAAAACGTGCCGAGCCCGAACCCGGGATGGAAAACACGCGATACGTCCTTTTGTCTAGTTCACCGCCCAGGCCCGATGCGGAGGATACGCATCAAGCAGGGAAGGAGGGTAGAGAGCCAACAAGTCCGACCAAGCAGGCATCTTCATCGTTTGCTGCAGCATCGGGCTTTCGGCCGGCATCTACATTCCATACGACGTCGATGAACCAGGTGCAAAATCAGTCAGCACAGAGGAAGACGCTGGGTGCAAGGAGAAGCATGCAGCCATGGAGTGTGAAACATAGTGCTATGCCAAAGCCACGGCCATCTTGATGTGTACTTGGGAAGCTGAAATGCGTTTTGTTGGGATATCTTGGTTGCATGAATTGGCGTTACAACACCCAGTTACGATGTATTGTGGGCATCTATGCATGATCATAGTCGTTGGTTTATTTCTCCACTATTACCCATTACTATCAGGGGCTTCACAGGCTATTCCATGTAAAACACGCTTCAGAGTACTGCGAAAGCACTGCAATACGACACGCTACTATCCTTCACCCCTTCGACCAGACTGCTCCTCTCATACCGCAAGAACTTGAACATGCCTTTGCCTTCACCCAACCCACCTGTCTTCTCTACCGCAGCCATGAAGAGACCAATTGGATGCCTTCCGCACACAGTGTTGCCCGTCTTCCTGAGTTGTTCCAAGAACTGCTTGTGCGACCCACTCTCAACCGCGTCGATGCTCTCGTGGTCGACAGCCGCAATACTCTTATGTATAGGATAGTCGCTGGGCACGCGGGAGCTTGACCTAAGCTGGGTTGCTGCTGAGCCGTCTGCAGGCTGGTAATATGTGTATCGAAAGCGGGAGCCCCAGTGGCAGAAGTCAGATGAGATGACGAAGACGTTGGAGGGATCGGAGAGGTAAGGCGCAAGGAGGGAGCCGTAGTGGGCTTCGGCGGCTTCATCAGTATTGCCGACCATGATAGGAACTAGAGGAATGGATGTCGAGTCGTTCTGGAAGCTCGTGCTCTTCAGCGACAGCATCTTGTAGATGTAGGGTAGGTGCATCTCCAAACTGTGCTCGTCCTCGTCTACTCCCTTTGACATTACTTCCAGATCCCATTCGTTCTGTATCTCCTCGACCAGCTCTGTGTCTATAGTAAGATCCCCGAGTGGTGTACGGTACTTGTCGCAGCCTGTCGTCGCAGCGCCAGTGAGGTAGTGGTGGTGGGAGGGTCCGAGGAGGAAGACACGTTTGCTACAAGCCGTTAGTACAGAACACAAATCATCCTGTGACCGCTGCCGACGACTCACGCGTTCGCCCAGTCAGCGCTCTTGTAGGCCCATGCAGCAGCAGGACCTGAGTAGGAGTATCCGGCATGCCTGCATGTCCATGAGCCTCGTGTTCTCTACAGCTTCTTCAAGGAGCATACGGGGCAATGATGGCTCGCGCGTTGGGCGTCGGTATGGAGACTTGGCCCTGTTGCGAGGAAGCCGAGCCGATGGGTGTTGTGGATTCGGGAACCTCTCCGAGCCAGCCGTCAAGTTGCTGCGATAGAAGCTGTTTGTTGTCCGTATACCAGGAACCGGCGTGGGTGGCTTTACGGGTGACCATCTTGAGTTTCTAGGATGGAAGAATCGATCGCGAAGGCTCTGATAAAGGTCTTGGAAGCTGATATCGTGACGTTGTATGGAATAGTTGGTGTTGGCATGTGAGGGGTGGTGGGGTAGGTGAGCTTCACGCTTCGTATCACCGACGTAATGCCTTTAGCTGCAACCGTCGCCCTTTAGGCAGATGTACTGGGCCATTCTGAATGTCAGAAATATCGAATAGCCCGGGAATAAGCTATCATCCAGATGAAATCGCATGCTCATAATGTCACACGGGGTGATTCCATTTGGATGTTCTCTCGGGTAGTGATGCAATGCGATCCCAACACGCGACGCGCTCGCGCTGACAATCGCGTCTCCCAGGCCAACCACTTTGCATCATCATCACTCCCTGTTTCATCTCATCTCGCTTTCCCGTCAGCACACAACCTTACTGCCCCATAAACAGCCGATTTATCACTTCATACAACCTAAACAATATCTCATCATCCGTCAGCACTTGGTTCCATAATCATGGGTCTCAAGCGCAAGCACTCCTCCGACGACTCGCCGCTCTCCATGTCCAGCTTCGGTTCCGTCTCCACACCAGACACACAATTACCAATGTCATTCTCCAGAGGCTACGACAAGATGATGGAGACAGACGCGCATGCGAATCCGAGAACCAATGCGTGGGACTTTATGAGCGCGAGTCGAGTCAAAAGCAGCGACTGGGGTAACCGCACGCGCAAGCGGGTCCGCGACAACAGACCCGACGAGCGAGCGATACACGGTATGACTTGTACATGTGATCCATGGATTCGCACAATGCTGATTCCATGCCAGAAAATACACTAAACATGCTCTTCGCCGCGCAACGTAACCACCCTGACGCCTCACCCATCCCGTCTGACCCTCTTCCAACGCATCAACAACCCAATGCAGTCTCATCGAAGCCGCAAAAGTCTACGCTGCATTCTTTCTGGAAAGAACTGCCCGCGCCGCCTGTTCAGCCCATCTTCTCCATGGCCATACAGCAGGAGCAGACTTCATTACAATTGTCTCGGTGCGAAGATTGCGATACTCCTCTGCAGAGTGAAGGTCATGGCATGGATGTAGATATGGATATGGATATGAGCGGAGCTGTGGAACATAGTCCTTTCGCGTGCAACGATTGCGGGAGGAACGTGTGCGGAACTTGTGCGGTGGTGTCGTCGGCAAGGCATTGCTTGCAATGCGCAACCAGTGGAAGGAGTTCGAAACGCTGGTGGTAGGGGTGCAATGGAGTTTTAATGGTGCTTTCGGAAAGTATATATATTGTAATGGTGTGTAGCACGGCGATTGGTGGTTAACAAGATATCCCCGCGTTATTGAATAGCGAGGCACACTGGTATCGAGGATGGACCAAAGGATGATCGAGCAATGGTAGTATACCCAAAACATTTTGGAAACCAAGTCATTTGAATTGTGCAATGCTGTGTTGCCCTTACCCAAGTGTGCTTTGCAAAAAGGAGCTCATCGCTTGATATACATGAACAAGTACATAGCACAACAGTATGCAGAGCAGATAGCACCAACAACATCAAAAAAGAATATCGAGGTCGTGCCCGGGTTCTTCTCAACGTTAGGAACAATTCACATGTCAAGTTGTTAGGATAAATCTTACCGAACCGGGGTTATCAGAAATTTGGATGGAGTCAAAATCTGAAGTGATAACCACTACCTAGAATCGAATGAGCGCATGCTTCAAGGCAATGCGATGGGAGAGGAACGTACACTACACAACCTATGGATGCTTCAAATGGTGCAATATGACAATTTTCCGGCAAATAGCCATTATGTTTGTACCAGCTTCCAACCAACAATGCACCAAGGCCATATTCAGACTGATCAAATCCCCATGTTTGAAACGAGCAGTTGTCGCGGAAGCATGACGCTTAGATTTGTGCAAGTCCACAAGGTGGTGGGGCATCTTGTTCTCAAAACGCAAAAAAGAGGGGTCCAATACACCGATTTCGGCGAACTTTCTGCAATCAAGTCAAGACGCAAGCAAGCAACGAGATATGGAACATTGAAGAAGGACGGAAAGAGCACTATAGATGGATGTGAAAAAAATGCTGGCAAGCAGTGTGGTGATCAAACCACTGCCCATGTTCAAAGTTTATCAGTAATCTCTCAATCTGGTTCGGTGTCCGCGATACTCCAAAAACCACAGTTCGAGAGTGTGTGCGGCAACGGGAACACCGTGTAGCACATGATTTCGAACTGTGGTTGATGGATGAACCACGGCAAAAAGAGTTGTTGGACATACCAGTTTGGTAAACCTCCAAACGCCAGAACAACCACTAAAGCACCTGGGATGGGTACAGAAGAAGTACCAAAAAATGAAAAAAAGAATGATGCAATAGCTCATACGAGCGGGGAGGATCGAACTCCCGACCTTCTGCGTGACTTTACATGTGATATGTAAAGCAGACATCATAACCACTGGTTGGATGTTAGGAGATGTTGTGCTGGATGGATGAGTGGTGAAACGAACCTAGACTACGCTCGCTTGAGAACTGATTGATGGAAGAAATGGAAAAAGTTCCAATATCATTCTCGGATACAACAGTCTGCAGCTCAAGCTGTAATCATCCGTGTGGGTCCTTTGACAAATGCGGCTCATGGAGCGAAAAGCGACTGCAAAGCGGTTACAGCGGGGTTGGTCGGGGCTGTGCCAAAGCGTCTTTCCTGCATTGCATCGTGGCGGTTGAGTAAATACTACCAGGAACAAACTGTAGGAATAAGTTCCACATATGCCTGTGATACCTGAGCTTGGGGACTTCGCCGTTTCTACATTTGCGCCCGGCGACAGGTATCAGCCACGAGAAGTCCATGCACGACAGAAGAATGTAAAACATAAGATGGGAAATCCCATACGAATAAACCGAGCAAAATTGAGGTCAAACTTCCAGGTTAAAGTTCAGCAACAATGTTGCTCAGTCTGGTTCGCCCCTTCCTCTGACTGCGCACAGGTTACATTTTTCGTGCTGCAACCACAACAGCAAGTCCTGCAACAAACCGTTGCTGCTTTGCAAAACGCTTGCAGCATACAAACAATGTACTCAAGCTCTTTTGTTGCCATTACCATACAGTGATCATACTTGTGTATGCAGTATTCAAAGTGCTCAGTAGAACGACGGCGGGATAATTGACCCGATGCATCTCTTCGAGTGACGAAGTAGTGGATCGCAACGCCGTCATGTCCGCATGACAGCTTAACTCCGATCAACCTCAGGCTCACCACCTTCCATCTTATCAACACCCACCACCCACAATGTCGCACACACTCTTCACCAAAGCGCCTTTGCTGCGCAATGTAGCTCAACGCTCAGTCCCGCGTCAATTCCGCGCCTCATACCACAGACAATCATCCCCAAAGATGTCATCCGGCGCAGCACCCATCCGCACACTCCTCCGCCAGACAACCCTCCGCGCAAGCGCAATAGCAGCCCAACGCACATCCTACCCGGCAACCCAACAATTCTCATACCAAACCTACACGCAACAACGCTCGCGATCACCCTCGCCTCCCCCACCATACCAAGCACGCAACACATCCATCCTAGCCGCACCAAACCAATGGACGCGCTTCACCACGCCCTACAACACCCTCTCCTCCGTCCGCACATTCACCTCGACACCACGCGGCAAATTCGCGTCCGCCACCTCCTCTGCGCCTTCCTCGCTATCGCCAGAAACGCAACAAGCGGTCGACGAAGCGATCGAGCAAATACAAGAGCTGTACGGTACGGCCAAGGACGAATTCGAAATTGCGTCCGAGGAGAGCGAGAAAAATACTACATATGCGCCTGATGATCGAGCTGCGGCGAGAGAAGAGTTGGATAGGCTACTCGAGTACTACAGGGGTGTTGTTGAGGGTGAGGATAGGGCGATTGCGGATGAGGTGAAGAGGAGGGTGGGGCAGAGGATTAGGGAGCTGGAAAATGCTGTCTTGGCGATGGAAGAGGCAGCTACGCACGGCGATTAAATTCCAATACATTTCGTTGCGTACTTGAAGTTCGAAGAGACATTTGTACACTACAGCAAACGACAGGGAGGCACATGAAAGTCGAAGGTGGCTCAAGGTTGTTGTACCATATTATTAGCGGCAACTCCAATTCATCTTTGTGAATCGTTAATCCTTCTTGGTCATTTCATATCATGTAGAAAGCTAGCTGTAACATCAAACCGAAAACGCCACACTATTCCGTGTCGCACCGATGAGCGGCCTATACTCCATCCTCGTTTAACCATACAATTGCTCGAACTCCGAGAAGGGATGTCTCGGGCGCCTCTCTTGGCCTCCATGCAGAATTGCATCCAGTTCGTCTCTAAACCGGGTTGGGTTTGACACAGGATCCGCAAACTTTGGACGACTAGGCACTTCCCAGCTAGTCTTACTCTTCTTCTCGTCCATTTCCTCGCGCAGGATCTTGACCTGCTTCTTTATTTCGACCCACAGCTCTAGCTTGTCGAAATCCGCGTCTGATTCTGAAGCGGGGCCGCTCAGGTCACCAAAGGGCAACTTCCGTGCGAAATTGGCATGCAGGGTACCAATGGTTGATGTTATGGGATCTTGGGGACCTGACCACCTCTCTGCTTCGCGATCCGCTTCGTCGGCGCTCTTACCGCCCCGAGAGGCAATAGCCAGGAGAGACGCGACGAAAGCCTCCTGCATGTAAGCAAAGGAAAACTTGGGGGTAATCTCGGCAATCTTCTCGCAGAGCTCATCAGGGAAGTCAAGGTTCTTGTTGTCCTTGAGTTTTCCCTGCCAGAACTTTGCGTATTGTACGCGCTGGTCGTAGTCAGGATTGGGGAAGTAGTATTTGCGATCGAAGCGGCTAGGTCTCTTTGCAATTCCTGGGTCCAATCTGTCCAAATGGTTCGTTGAGCCGACCATCAAGATGCCGTCATTGGACCTGAGGCCGTCTACTTCATTGAGGAAGTAGGATCGCACGGAATCATTGACAATTGAGTCTAGGTCTTCAAAGACAAGGTAGCAGGGCGCTTCCTGGCGAGCCTTTCCGAAGATTTGCGCCAGAGAGTATTCAGGGCCACCGAACGATGTGAGCGTGCGGACGTAGAGGGTCGGGACGGCGAGTCTGGAGTCGCCATTCGCGCCACGCTGGTAAAGGCTGTGCATCATGGCCTTGATGCTGATAGTCTTGCCGTTTCCTGGTGGTCCATAGTAGATGACGCCACGCTTCCACGGCACCTTCAGATCCTCGTACGTCTGTCGGCCATCGAAGAAGTTTTCCACGTCGGCAACGAGAGACTTCTTCATATCCTCATCGAGGATGACACTGTCCCATGTACTCTTTTGCACGGAATTGAACAACTCTGCACTCTTCTGCCAGTAGCCACCATCGAAGACCCAGACCTCGTTGTGCAGTTCGCTACCCCACTTTGTCGCGTCCTTGATCAGCTCATTGACCTTGTGCTCGGCGTTGGAGAGGATGTAGTGGAAGGTTGGGTTCGGGTAGGACGAGCCTCCGTCGCGACCTTCGGCAACGTATAGAATAGCCTCCTGGTCTTTCCATTTGTACATGTATTTGCCAAAGATGACGCGCTCGACCATGTTGCCAGGGCTAGGGTCAAGCCTATGGGCCGGCGGAGCGTATGAACGCCACTTGACGCCAGGGCCGTATACCGGGTCTTTGACGACATCTTCGAGGGGTGTGGCCTCTGCGTGGCCAGCACCTGCATAGGCAAGGAGGTTGAGCTTTCCCTGAGGCGCGACAACGAGATCAAGGTTGGGGTATTGCGAGCGGATTGCTTCGACGAGTACAATGTCGGTGTTGACGCGCTTGCCCGATGAGTGGTCGAAGTAGGAGAGGCTGGGCATGTCCTCGTGAGATGTGTTGTTGTCTGACATGCTGGGCTGACAGACTATCTGAATGTGGATTGGGGTGTTGTAACTTCAACGTCAGTCGTGAGAGTATGAAGACCGCAGCCGTCGACCGTGTCTGCCTAAACACCGACTTTAGCAAGCAGGTAAGCTCTACCAGTAGCGTGGCGGAGCTGTCGCAGCTTCCCCGCGCTAGGGGTGGAATCGCCCACATATTACGTAGCCGGCCTTTTCCGCAATGGAACGCGTCTCAACACCAAAGCAGATATCGCGAATATACTCTAGGCCGAGAATCGACGTTCCCGTTGGCGAGCTCGGACACTGTTGTATCGTCTTCGGCCCTCCTCTGCTTGCCCATACCACCCGTGTCTGTGTTGGTAGCGAGACGCCAAGTTGGTACCAAGCCGGCAGAGGGTGACAAGAAACGCCACGTTTCTCCCCATGTACTGATTGTTGCAACGTCCTCTCATCTCTTTCACTCCAGATACGACGCTTCCCATGCGAAATTATCGACCCGTGGCGACGACGACGCTAGATAATGTCAGTGTGAACCAAATACCACACCGGATTTCATGATCGTGCGCTACTGCTCTTGGCCAGATCGAACGACTGTCCTAGACAACTACACACAGCGTTGTGTTTCTCTGCATCGTTGTCGCATACATACACGCCCTGTAGGCAAAGCACTGCGGCGCCGAGTAGTCATCAGGTGCAAGATGATGCCCGGATAAGGCATTCTCGAGAGTCCATAGCGAAGTTGGTTAACGCCAGTGGTGCGAGGCTCTTTTGGTCACAAGTCATCAGATAGTACACAATGTCCTGCATCACCTGATGGCCACTATTCGAATCCGTAGCGTATCTATCGGTAAAAAGGGACACCACTAACTCCCGGCGGTTGTGTGGACAGGCGTGTGCCGGCAGCCCACGGGAACCACTTGGCTCCTCGGTATTCCAAAGGTGGCGAGACTTTCTTTCCGCTCTCCCAGCGTCCTGACTCCTGGCACGCCCCTACGCAGGGTGGAAGTGGAGTCAGATCTTGCCCATGTCCCTCTCCACAATCTGGGTGAACCCTGCTTCCTCGTCTCCGAAGCCTTCAGGAAGAGCTGCATAGACGCAACCGTCTACAGCAGCCAAACACAAATTCTTCGTACCGACGCTACAACAAGTGACTGGTCCACTTTCCTCTATGGACATGCTGCACTGGGAGAAGGTTCGCCATCGTTACGACCAGTTCAACAATACGCAAGGCATTTCCTTGTTTCATGCAGGTACCATATGGCGCCTCGAGAGTGGTATGTCCTGGCAACCGCTGGGGCTCTTCGTTGACAAAAGCAACGCGAGCGCGTTCGGATAATGCACAAGTAAAGGCGATTGTTTTCTTTTCCGGTCATTACCCAGTGAACATGTCCGACAGCTTGGCTTTGTCTTTGACGTTGTGGTCAAGCCTGGTGGCAGACGCAAAACATTCCAAGCAATGCCACCACTATTGTTGCGGAGATGCATCTTACATTGGTTCATTAGCCTAAAGTGCCTCCGAACAGCGCTATCGTATTGTTCTGCGCAACTCACATGCATGTCCTGTGTGACCCATTGCCATGGGAGCCAAGACAATGCATATTGGAGAGTAGACACCAGCTTTTTCTTCACACAGGCTCCATTGTCTTCAGTGAAGGTGAAGACACCACGGAGACAACAGGTGCTTTGAGCAATGCAGAGGCTCTGAGGCAGCACTGATGGTACCTGTCCCGCCAACACACGAGTGCTGTCGCGGAGAAAACGGACAGGGAACGGCAGGATGCAGGTGCAAATAACTTGACAGCTGCTCCCGCTGGTCCGAAGAATTGCAACAGCCAGCCTGCGTCCCAACCGCACGTCTAGTAGGGTGATAGGATGCTACTCCACTCGCGGCCCCATGCAGCCCCAGACGACCAGGGACGTGGCCGCTTCACACTGCGCTAGGGTCCCCAATCCCACAATTGATGACCAGACTTTTCTGTCCATCATTTTCCGGACGACGATTTCAATTCAAACATTCGGCATCTAAGTAAATTGTTGCGACGGCGCGTCTCTTTAGCTTGACCAAAGTTCCGTTATGTCATGATATTGGAAGATGCCGAAGGCTTATGCCGAGGCTCTTGGACAAAGCTTAGCCGCCTTACCTCATGCACACGATCATCATCCCGTTTGCTCCGCGGCCCTTGGGGATTCCAAGATTCAAGGCACGCACAATAAATTGCTTATAGAGCAGCAGAGCGTGTTGTGGCTGTTTCCAATACGAGAGCGCCAAAGTCCAATCAGCTGTGCAAATACCAAGGGAAGGGCTGCGTTCCTATCATACTCCAATATTGCACCCGCGTTATCCGGCATCCTAGCTCAGTGGGCAGAGAATGAGTGTCCACCTGGGAGTGTTCGCCTACATCCATGAATGGTCAGGACGCCGACGTCGCGTTTTACTACTCCGAGCAAATTGAGCGTTGGTGCACTGACTTGAGCTCCACTCCTGCACGCGTTTTCTCGCAGGGGCGCTCCTCAAGGGTAAAGGTGCAGCCAGACCGCTAACACGCAGATACCAATGGCGGTCTGTGGGTTATACGATGTTTCGAAAACTCATGCTCGCAATGTCTGCCGTTTTTTTTTCTTTTTTCCTTGCGTCCAAAGCACTTGATGGAAGCTGATGTGTCATGATCACAAGCAACGATGATGTAATGCTTGGTACTTGAACGGCGATCCGCACTCGGGAATTCAAGCAGCACATCTCATTTCTCCGCGTCATCGCATCAGCGAGGCCGTCTAAACAAGACAAGTTACTGTTGAATCGGTTGGCGCACCGCTTGCGATCCTCCTTGTCGGTGTCCATCCGGCCTCGGCAAGGTAGTCTTTGGCGCCGATCACACGGCGCATGGTGGCTTGAGTTGGACTGATTGTCGTTCGTCCGCTCACCGTGCCCTCACTTGATTGACACGCCTGTGGAGACGCGTGCTATCCTTTTACCCGGGATGGAGAGGCGTCTTTGGGGAACTGCCACGAGTGGCCCGCTCTAGCACTTGTTTGGAATTCTAATTACCTACCCTTAGTCGCGGGCCTAGCACCAGTATGGGACGACGGCTCATGGCACACGTAGATGGACCATGCTCCCCTGCGAGGTCTGGTCTGGACATATATCAGTCTCTCCGCTCCCCCAGAGTGGCCTTGCTTTCTCTTTCCCCAGACTCTCTCCCCATTGATCCATTTTGAGTTAGTCCCAACGATAGTTACTCGTAATAGACATCATGGCGACAGCTCGTGAGCACAACGACGTGGCAGTATGTTACTTCGACGCATCGAGCACTTCACCTCTAACTGTTATCACAGCGCGGCCCCAGCTTCGAGAAGAACACCAACGGTACCAGCGCAATGGACCACGCGGCGACCAACGGCGCAGGAGTGCCTAAGCAAAGGGTTCCATACGACTATGGCGGCAACCCTCTTGCTCATGTCGCTACCAACGACCCAGACCTACGCCTTGCAGCCTTTGGTGGTGAATTCCAGCCAGGTCTATACAGGCCACCGAATCGCAAGTTTGCCAACCCAGCTCCTCTGGGTCTGTCGGCTTTCGCTCTGACCACCTTTGTTCTCTCCTTGATCAACGTCAACACCCGTAGCATCGGTCATCCCAACATCGTTGTGGCCCTTGCATACGCATACGGAGGTCTGGTGCAGCTTTTGGCTGGCATGTGGTAAGTGGTACTGAACAGTACTTGAGTTCTCGTCTTAACAAGAGACCAGGGAAATGGCCGTCGGCAACACATTCGGTGCTACTGCACTCTCATCCTACGGTGGTTTCTGGATCGCCTTCGCTATCGTCCTAACCCCCGGTGGTTTTGCCATTGAAGAGACTCTCCTCGACCAGGGCGAATTCTACGACTCCTTTGGTCTTTTCCTCATGGGCTGGTTCATTTTCACCTTCATCCTGCTTCTCTGCACACTCCGATCGACCGTCGCCTTCTTCTTCCTCTTCTTTACCCTCGACATGGCCTTCCTGATGTTGGGAATTGGCTACTTGAACGCCGATGCCGCTGGTCCCCAAGGTGATTGCATTGTTGCTGGTGGTGCTTTTGGCCTCATGGCTGCTTTTGCTGCCTGGTACAACGCTCTGGCTGGTATCGCGGACAGCTCCAACAGGTCAGTCGCCAACCCCCATCATCGCCCTGACGACACAAGTGCTAATATCCCTTCTATAGCTTCTTCGTCATTCCCGTCGCTCACTTCCCCTGGTCTGAGAAGGGCCGCGAGCGTCGCAACAAGGTCGACAACTCGGCTGCCCGTGAACACGCGGCATAAAGCAGTGCATAGAATGTTACTGCTATAATTATGCGTCGCTTGCTCGATGCAACAAGACGAGAAAACGGGATGATGTTATCATGGGTCGGCATTGAGAACGCCGAAGTTGATGACCGTCGCATGGGTTGATACATTGATACCCATGACGAACATGTATATCTTTAATATCCAATTCCAATACCCACTGTTGAATAGTTTGAATCATATATTACGATGCGATGCGCTATCATTTAACCTAAGCTTCAGTGTCCATTGCCTTCGAGACGTGCTTGTTCTCCAGACCCCGGATCAGGAGATCCCGCAGAGGGTAGCATATGATTTGGAATCTTCCAACACTCTCTCCCCTCTGCACGAGCAATCGGCCGATTCGCGTGTTATTCCCGCCAGCGGCTTGCTACCAAGAGGCATGGCGCACGTCACAGCATAGCGGTTGTGGCTTGCCTTGGCGTCGCGTGAGAAGAGGAGATGTAAACTTTTTCCATCACAAGAGTATCGGGCTGGGCTGAGGTCAGAGGCGCTTGCATGGCAAGCACGCAGCGCTTACGTTCGGACGGGCTGAAGAAGGAAGAATATATCGGGAGATGGGAAGTGGAGAGATTGCGGCATGACACATGTGGCTTTTTTTTTTCTTCTCTTTGGCGGGTTTGCAATTCTGTTGTTCCTGGAGATGGGACTCGCATTCTTGGTGATTACGCTTTCGCTACTATTCTTCATGCTCTCGTGATTTATTTGGAAAATTCCCATAAAACATCTAGCCGTCTATGAGATACATCGGGCGTTGCTATCAGGGAACTGGGTATCTACAGGTCTCAGTCATACTCGGAAGAAGCTGGGCATTGCGACCACTATATAGTTAATTGACAATACTGTGCGAACATTCTAGCACCAACATATTTATTGTAGCAACATGACAAGATTGTTCACAAACAACGTACATCAGCAGCGGATTCCACGGCACGAGCATAAGGAGTGGTATATAACAAACTTCGACATACTAGGCCGCGGGCGGTTGCATTAACAGAACACTGTTCCCGTCTCTCTAGTTCCGCCTGCTACTTCTGCTCCGACTGCGTGTTCTGCTTCTTGACCTGCTCTGTTCTCCTGGACTGCGACTCCTTCTCCGATCTCGGCTATCATAACTGCGACTCCTGCTGCGACTTCGGCTATCGTAGCTCCTACTCCTGCTCCTGCTCCTGCTCCTACTGTCATAGCTTCTACTCCTGTAACTCCTCGCACTTCCATCGTTCCTTCTGTCTAGCTCCTCGTCCAGCTCATCGATTTCATCACCCAGCGGGCTCTCCCTCGGCTCCAACATATCCAGATCCTCCAGGTTCGCCCGTGACGGCAGCTTCCACAAACTCGTCGCGCACATTCGATCTTTTGTGAGGAGGTCGTCGATGAATTGGTCGACATATGTGAGTGTGAAGGCGTCTTTGAGGCGTCGTTTTATCTTGCGGTAGTCGGTGAGGAGGGGTTCGAGGGTTTTGTAGATCTCGACGGGCTCCCATGCGAGGCGGATGTAGAAGGCGGCGAGGCAGCGCAGGTATTTGAAGTTGCCCAGTTTGCCTGCTGCGTTTAGGTCGAGCGCTTTCTTGGTCGTGTCTTCGTCTTCTGATGTGTGGCCGTTCTCTTCCTTGTTGATCTCGTCGTTTTGCGCCTCGTCCTCGTCATCGTCGCGAAAGTTCAGGTACTCTAGTATGATGTCCTTGTCTGGAACTAGTTGCAGCATCTTGAAGGCCAGACACAAGAAGGGTGTAGGTTTGCCGGTAATGCCTGTTGTGCCGCCAATGAACTTGAGGTCCGCTGCGCGATCGCATAATGTCGCGGCGTTTAGACCGAAGCACTGCTCTTTCCAGTAGTAGGACTCGGTGATGCGCTCACGTACACCCTTTTCGAAGAGTAGCGCAGGGTTCTGCCCTCTGATGAGCGCTCCGCGATAGCCTCTGTCGTCGAGGAGCGCGCTGGCGTCTGCACGGTCAAACTGCGGGTTTGACATGGGGATGTGGTGTGGATGCGGTTAACCCGAAGTCCAGGCAGTAAGTTTGTTCGCGCGCGCGTAGTATGGCGAGGTTCGGGTGTGCTGGGGGACGAAGCTCGCGCAAGTGGTCGCGATAATTTGAACCGGGGTCTTGCCAGCTCCCAAAAGTATCGATAGTTGCCTACTCAACGCCAACGATCAACATGCAGCCCTATGAACATCTAGATCCACACGGCACGTCACACCAGTCCACGGCATGCGCTCTCCTGCACGAAGTACTCTTAACATTCTACATGCACGTTTTTGAACTACCATAGCATTCATATACCCCCTTGCATTCAGCGTTTACTTGTAGCCATGGGAAGACTACTTCTTTCTTCTAGCCAGGTTGGTGTCATCCTGTCGGCAACTATTGGTACGTACGCCTCCCAACGGACCGACAAGTTGCCTTTACTCATGCTGCATGTAGTTCTCCTCTTCACACTTGCACTCTTCCTTTCTGGCTGGGTATTACAACAGCGCTACGTACATTCTCTACAAGCCGCTATAAAGCCACGATTGCCAAAACCGTTACCGCCCCCGAAACCAATAGAACCTCCAACGTTGGACGCGAAATGGGCAAGACCCATGGGCAGCCGGCCAGAAGTGGACGACACGTATGCGCAATACATCGCCGGTCAAACCATGGACTGGAGCCGGCTGGGCTACGTGCAGGTGGTAAGGGAGCATGTGGAGCTATGCAGTGCAGTGATGCTCCTCTCCGACCTGCACAGGATGAAGAGTCCCGCCAAGAAGATATTGATGTTTCCAAAATTCTGGCTCGTTGAAG
Source organism: Alternaria brassicicola (assembly GCA_002796735.1). Taxonomy (NCBI): domain Eukaryota; kingdom Fungi; phylum Ascomycota; class Dothideomycetes; order Pleosporales; family Pleosporaceae; genus Alternaria; species Alternaria brassicicola. Next base: position 168,286 of record PHFN01000006.1, on the reverse strand, counting down.
CAGCAGATGAGAAATACGGCCCAGAAATGTCGACCACAAGGCGACTGCTGAGGACAGCGGCGAGGCGATATGGCGTCACTCTGATGCCCATGGAGCCTATTGTGCAAGGCGCAGATGGTGAGTGTTGAGCTGAGCAAGCCACGCCCTGCCCGTCACTAACAGCATCAGACACACTGCCCTCTTCTTACTCGCTCGCCAGTCTGTATTCGCTGGTGGACTACGAGCGCATACTCTACCTCCAGGGTCCGGGTGTACTGCTCGATGCATCCGCTCTGGACTCGCTGCTGGCCTTTTCCAAGTCAGAGCCCATGGCCGCATACCCCGCTACACCGGAGCGAAGGGACATGTCGACACGGCTTCTGATGATACACCCATCGCAGCAAAGCTTCAACCAACTAAGAAGAATGCGCGCATCGAAACCGACTTCGGACCTGAACATGTTCCGGAAAACATTCACGGTCCCCGATTCGCTCATCTCGGAATGGTCACTGTCAATGGGCAACGTCGTTTACGAGTCACAAGACCTGCGCAGTGTTGTTGTCGACGACGACTTCAATGCGACGGCGTTTGAAAGAATGACTACTTTCGTGAGGCTGTCGGATCCCGAAATACCAGGACCGGAGTACGACGTGCCATACGCGGAACGCGCCAAGCTACGGCCGCAGAACGAACAAGCACAAGAAGCATGGAGCAAACTCTACGAAAGATTCCGGCAGCGACGCATGGAAGTGTGTGGCCTTGACCTGGAGACGTACCAGCCGATCATGGTCTCTGGTGGGGCTGATGAAACGGACGTGGTGGCTGATGAACGATGAAACGGCAAACTTTTCTTTTGATGATGCAACGTGTGCGATTTGGCTACTCCCGAGTCATGTTTATCTAACGAGGTCTTCTTGGGTTGTTTGCACGGTACGGAGGGCCGGCGTTGGGTGTATGGTGTGTGTTGGCGCGCACTGCTAGGAGTTTGTTGGTCTGCTAGCTGTTCGCAGTATAGGCAGGCTGGGTATTATCAGCAGGGCTAGGACTCGGGAGCCATGTTCCCCAACGCTGGGACGACCATGGTACGCATGACGCAACAAGCGGTGCTTCCCGCGCAGCAGCCTACCTGGGCATGGCACAGCGTAATGAATGTATGAATGTATGTATGAATGAATGGACATGTTGGAGTTTGGATGCATCAGACTTCGATGACATGATATTCGTCAAAGGCCATTCATTGGCCTTGACCGGCAACACGCAGATGCTTGCCGCCGACTGAAACATGCTTCTTGGACAAGGCTGGCTTGGGTCATGTTGCCAATGCCTCCCGTTCGTGGTAGCTTGGACGCTTCTTCCCCGCGAGCGAGCCTCTACTGTCTAGCCCAACCTCCACCCACCAACTAGCCCAAAGCTTGCCCGCCCACGCCGCAAACACTCCCTGACCAACGCCATCCTTACCCTGATCCTGTGCAGGTCCGCGCATTCCCACCCACTCTGAGCGCATCAATTGCTGCCCTCTGCGCCGCCCAACATCGTCCCGAGCTCCCCGCGCATTCCTGGCCGCTGCTTGCTGAGATCGCCCGAGCTGCGTCCAGGAACAGGCAGGGCAGGGCCGCCGCATTCCTCGAGCCGCTCCTCCAATGCCTACTCTGGGCTTCCTCAAGAAGAAGCGGACGAAGGACTCGAACGGCTCCAAGGATCTCGATTCGCCGACTTCGCCCATCAAGGACAGCAACTCGCCCATTACGCCTACGACGTCGCGCAAGTCGGGCTCCTTCCACCTCCATAAGACGAAGACGAACGAGTCTCTCACCAACACCACAAGCAACACTAGCACTACGGCTGCGGCCGCGTCTACCGCAAACAGCAAGCCGGCCGACTCGATGAACCCCGCCCACGCCCAGCAACAGCAGCAGCAGCAGCAGTTTGGCGCCAGTCCGCAGTCCAACCCTACGCCATCGCACAACGTCCCCAGCATACAGAATCTGATACACCCCAACAACACCAGCTCGCACCAGTCTGCCCCTAAGAATGGCGGCGCCGTGCAGTTCCAGACCCAGCCGCTGAACCAGACCCGTGTCACCAAGGGCAAGTACTCGCTGACCGACTTCACCATCCAGCGGACGCTCGGCACGGGCAGCTTTGGGCGAGTCCATCTCGTCCAATCCAAGCACAACCAGCGCTTCTATGCCGTCAAGGTGCTGAAGAAGGCCCAGGTGGTCAAGATGAAGCAGGTCGAGCACACCAACGACGAGCGGCGCATGCTGCAGCAGGTCAAGCATCCGTTTCTCATCACACTGTGGGGCACCTTTCAAGATTCCAAGAATCTCTACATGGTCATGGACTTTGTAGAAGGAGGTGAGCTGTTTAGTCTGCTGCGAAAGTCCCAGGTACGTCGTTTTCCATGTCTTCCATCGTGTGAGGTGATCCAGTTCTGACACTCTCAGCGCTTCCCGAACCCGGTTGCCAAGTTCTACGCCGCAGAGGTCACACTCGCCCTCGACTACCTGCACTCGCACAACATCATCTACCGAGACTTGAAGCCCGAGAACTTGCTACTAGATCGCCATGGTCATCTCAAAATCACTGATTTCGGTTTCGCGAAGGAGGTCCCCGACATCACATGGACACTTTGCGGTACGCCTGATTACTTGGCACCAGAGGTTGTCGCGTCAAAAGGCTACAACAAGTCTGTTGACTGGTACGTCGCAATGTCTGTCAAGATGCGAATCCCACTAACAACTACAGGTGGTCTCTCGGTATTCTCATTTTCGAAATGCTGTGCGGATTCACCCCCTTCTGGGACGGTGGCTCGCCCATGAAGATTTACGAAAACATCCTCAAGTCGAGGGTCAAGTACCCACCATATATCCACCCCGACGCGCACGACCTGCTGCAGAAGCTCATTACACCCGATCTTACCAAGCGACTGGGCAATTTGCATGGCGGAAGCAAAGACGTTATGAACCACCCCTGGTTCGCCGAAGTGACATGGGATCGACTACAGAAGAAGGACATTGACGCACCTTATGTGCCCCCTGTGCGAGCTGGTGTTGGCGATGCCAGCCAATTCGACAAGTACCCGGAAGAGACGGAGGCATATGGTCAGGCAGGGGATGACCCGTGCGTGCAGAGTCCTCCTTACACTGTAGACCACATTCTGACGTGTCCGAATAGTCATGGGCACCTATTTCCCGACTTTTAAACCCGTAATCGAAAAGAGATACGATAAGCCTTTCCTTCAGAATTCAACTAGGCACGGCGATTCCTGGTCTATGTACCCGTCGAAAGTCCGAGCCACTCGTCCTACCATACACACCTCTTTGTCGTTAACCCCCTCTGTGCTCTCTATGCGTGCGATCGTGTTGCACGTGGAAGCCTATTTGATTGTGTCATTATTACTACTTGTTGATTGTTGGGCGCCGCTCGGATGGTGTCTTTTCCAAGGACGAACGATGGTACATAATTATTGAACAGTACCCGGCCCACCAGGCTCGGTTCTTTGATCGTTGTTGTAGAAAACATTACTAGCTCTATGCTGATGCTTTGGTCTTGCTACAAGGAACGGTGCGTGTATCAAACAGACGAGATGGACGAGCAATGCAAGGCTTGAGCCGATAGTATCCTTACTGTACGTTTCTATTAAATTCTCACAAAGTGAACACAGAGTTTGCACAAGTCAACGGTAGGAGAAATGGAAACGCCATAGGCAGCGTCTATCATTGGACCAGCTCTGTCACGTCCCTGGCTCAGTTTCCACATCAACTCGAAGACTGTCTCAATCACGATGAGATGCGACTGCTTTAGGCAACAGTACTTTGTCCATCGAACATAGCAAGATTTGGCGTGAAAAAAAGCCGAGTTTAGATTGAGTTTAGTCTTGCTATGAGCTGTAGTTCTCTTCACCCTAACCTTGCTACGATCAACACTTGATCGCAGATTACCTGATCGGGAAGTATGACCTGGCAAACTTCACCTAGAGGAAAAGACATGAAGGAGGTGTATACCGGGGGCAGTGAAGTAGGTGGTCTGGCAGAGAAAGCATGGTGGAGTTGCGAATATTTGAAGGTGGTGTTGCTCGTGATACTTTCACTGCAAGGGCACTGCGATTGATAGATACTGAGTAGTTACCTATTAAGGCAGGTACCAGTAGTGAAAGTCACTTCAGAAAGATGTAGGAAGAAGGAGGGGTTTGAAGCGAAGAGCGAGATAACATGAGAATGCACTCGTGGTGACGGCTGAGATATAGATTGCTCTACCAACGCGGGTTCTATTTACGCAAAAGTCGCTGTGATCAACACTTTTCCTATAAATACCTGTTCAGACAGTAGGTTCTGGCAAGCCTCAAGGCAGCGACGTTGGTGAAGTTTTAGTAAAGAAGGTAAAGTGAGCTATCCAGGAGAATGCGATTCTTGAAGATAAATGCCTTTATCATTCGTAAAACGGCGAGGCGCCCAACAATCGCGATTCTATCTACTTGGAAGCCGCTATAATCGATGGCGTTCCCAAGTTACCTATCTAGGCAATGGTTGTGTAGCCAACCGTATAGATGTGAGGTTCGTACGTGAAAAAGCAAGCGTTGAGAATGTGTGACCGAAATATGGGAAAGTTGGAGAATGCTATGCCGTAAGTTCTGCGACGACTATGCCACATGAGCAACGAGCCAATAATAATTAAACCAATACGAGCGGGACTTTAACAGATGTTAGCACTTTGGAGGGAGAAATTCGCAAAAGCGAGAAAGGGGAGAATTAATCTTTAGGTAATGGCGAGAAAAGGTAACCATCAGAATGTCGTCGGATTTGCTAATTTCCTAGTTCCACACGCAACGGGAAACAAGCATTTCCTAGACAGTCACTCAGTGTATCTTGGCCGCATCCTAAATGAACGAAGATGGAAGTGGTCCGCGGACTCGTTGACTGCGTCACGGCCGTGCATTGCAAGCGTGGTGGCTTGATGGATGAACTCGTGGTTGACTATTACGTAGGGCATGTTCCCAATGGACACAAAAGTAGAGCTGTCGTCGTCTCTCATCTCTCCATGATAAACAGACCTCTGCAAAGACATTGTGAAGATGTTTGTCTGATTGCGGTTGACATCAGCCTCCTTTGAGCCTAGAAGCATGACATCACACGCACGCCAAGACGCTAGAGAGAAGGCGGGGATCTTGAAGGGGAAGAACCATGGCTATGGGTGCGGCACCACAACAACAACATCGCGACATGTTCGTTTCGAGGCGGATGGGAAGGAGACCTGTGAGGACTACAACACACTGGTTGAATGGGATGACCTCCGTAAGCTCGGCTTGATGCCACGCTGAAGGCGATCGACTAACAAGCTCAACGCAGTGCCGTGGCAGCGAGACAACGAGTTCATCCTTACATCCCATCGGTATGATCTTGATTACTTTACCGCCAAAGTAGTACATACTGACAAATAGAACTAGACGAGCAACATTTTCATACCTTCGCTCTCTGAAGAGCATCTTTGAAGTCCACAATGAGTCAGTGAACATCTGGTCACATATCCTGGGTACCGCTGTGTTCTTCTGCATCCCATTTGTTTTCTACTTTTCTACACCTCAAACCTGTGTTGAAGAAGACTGTAGGAGTGGCGACGATGGAGCAATTTACGTCTACTTTAGCTCAGTTATAGCTTGTTTCTTCTTTTCTTCCATGTAGGTGCCTCTTGATCCTATATCTGCAGCTCTGGATGAAGAGAAACTGGTGGGACTGACACTTGATAGCTACTATATCTTCCTTGACCACAGTGAGCAAGTCCGCACTTGGACGAGCCGATTCGATTACCTTGGTATCGTAATTCCACTCTATGGTACTACCATCGCCAGTTCGCACTTTGGCCTCCACTGCGAGCCCACATTACAGGACGCCTACAGTGGTTTCGCTACTGTGGCATGCCTTGCTTGTGCACTCACCACTCTTCATCCTTCGTTCTCTGGCCCCCAGTCCCGCCATCTCCGCGCTGCACTTTATCTCCTTCTAGGACTGTCATCCTTCCTTCCAATCATCCACGGGATCAGTCTCTATGGTTTGGAGGCTATGAATCACAGAATGGGATTGGGCTATTATCTTGGCCTGGGCCTGTGCCATGGTACCGGAGCTACGTTGTACGCTGCGAGAATTCCCGAGAGATGGTTTCTCAGGCGGTGCGATGTAGTAGGGAGTAGCCATCAGATCATGCATGTGCTAGTCGTGTGTGGTGCGGCGACGTATGGAGTGGGCATCCTCGGGGCGAAGAGGTATTGGCAGACGAGAGGATGTGAAGAGTAGTAGGTGTAAAACCTACACAGATACGTTAAAATATCTGCTTCTGGTCAGTGGCTACCTCATCAAATCATACCATAAAATTGACAGGATCGCGACAAGAAATTCTCTGAATATCGTATCGACACCACGGCAACAAAGCAATGAAACAGCTTAGCGTCACTGCCCCAGGATGAGCGCAGGATCTCCGCGGGTGAGGCTCAACAGCTACAGCTGAACCCACTGTGGAATCCACCCACAATCTGCACTATAACATCCTTTCTCGAATCTCCGGAGATGCTTCTACTTGATGCCACAGCTAAGCAGTTCAGATGGTTTCTCCGGGCTTCCTCTCCGATGTCGCTCCGGCAGAGGCTATGCTCTTCACATGTTGGGACTAAGTCCCGCAATCTCCACGTACAGAAACTTCCGAAAATACTGACCACACCCACAATATGTTACGATGACCCAGAGGCGGTTTCGAAGAATCGACGAGCCTTGGCGCAATGAGAGTCAGATGCCACATTTCGGAGAAAGCGATGACATTACCACGGATTCAGGATGCACCCAAGACGATATATCCCTCTAGATCATCGCTGTTCTTTAAGGTGCCCGGGTACATAATTCATGTTCCCAGGGTGAATCCGCAGTCATGCGAGATAAGACACTGACTCTTCCAATGATTGGCTCAAGCGCATTTCACAAGCAACCATCATCTTGATGGGAGCTAATTTACAAAAGAAAGATCACCCACCTGCTTGGTAGAGCTGCGGTTGTACCAGGCGGTTGTGCTTATCGGGACACGTCTCCACACGCACGCAGCAGAAACACACGACACCCGTCACACCAAGTGCGTGGAATCGCTGGAACACAAAAGCAAAGTATTTTTTTTGAATACAGATAAAGTCTAAATCTACTCTTTCTAACTAGTGTTGTTTGTCGTAGCACTTCCAAACGCTCTCGTCAACGCCACCTGTTCGACACGCATTAGTATGCTTATGTTGGGAACAGGAAGTTGTTGAGCCTGAAGTTATTTGCGACACAGGCATTCTGTCAAATGCTGACCGCGGAAAAGCAGCAATTCATATTATCTCGAGACGTTCTGATAAGAATCCTTGTTGGCTTCGACTACAGTGAGTCTAGTCTCTCGCCTGGTTAACGCCAAGAGATAAGAGAACGCCTTTGCCGTCCCCCACCATCCCGCGTCAAACCTCAACCCCAGCGAACCACGAATCGTCGAATTGATATTCAGCTTCTCGTGCTACACTTTAGCTAGTCGGCCATGGAAATCGATTCGCTACAAGAGCATGTGGATCCCGACTTAACGCCCTAGCGCTCATCGGAGGCATCCTTTATACCCGAGTACGCGGCAAAGCATACTTTCTCCGAAGCATTGGGCTCGCAGCTGCTAGGTATCGCCAACGAAGATAACGGACTCGCCAATATTACTGGATACAGGCACGGAGAAGTCTGATCTCACTTGGCTTGGGAAACGATTCACGCCACAACCTTAGCTGTGCGTCACTCTGCCTCACCGCGGAAGTATCATTCTTTGGAACTTGTGTATCAATCTATATAACCTCCTGGCTTCCGTTTGTAGTTGAGGCTTCAGCAAGCGTCCGCTCCCGTTTCCCCCACTGTGCTCGTGAAGCCTCGCCAGCCGGACACCCTTGTCTCCAGTCTTCCCAGCAATCCAGCGACACAGCAGGGCTAGAACTTGAAGATAATCTTTTCATCATGCCGTTCGCAATTAACATGCTCTGGTCGGCACCAGAGATCAACCCCTACAACAAGAAGGCCACCTCCATTCCGGTCTTGAACCCCATCAACAAGTATGGACGTGTGTTTTTCTTCTCTTACCTGGGTTTCTTCATCGCATTTTGGTCATGGTGAGTTCTTCCCCACATGTAGATCCCTTCATCTGGAGCATGCTAACGATGTCCAGGTACGCGTTTCCACCTTTGGTATGGTCACCTGCGTCTTACGTCGCTATAAACATGATTCCGACTAACACCTTCACAGCTGAGCAAGAGTATCAAGGCGGATATGCATTTGTCGCAGAATGAAATCGCCAATTCCAATATCGTCGCGCTATGTGCAACACTACTGGTCCGTTTCATTGCGGGGCCAATGTGCGACCACTTTGGCCCGCGCATCACCTTTGCGTCGCTGCTATTCGCTGGAGCTATCCCAACTGCTCTGGCTGGTACTGCACACAATGCAATGGGCTTATACTTTATTCGTTTCTTCGTTGGCATTCTTGGAGGTACTTTTGTGCCCTGCCAGGTCTGGACTACTGGTTTCTTCGACAGAAATGTCGTTGGAACTGCCAACGCTCTGGTGGGAGGCTGGGGTAACTCTGGTGGTGGTATCACATAGTAAGCGCCATATCTCTCTCTATATCGTATCGTTCACTCACACCTCCCAGCTTCGTCATGCCCGCTATTTACGACTCTCTCAAGGCCGACCAGGGCCTCTCCTCGCACGTCGCATGGAGGGTATCCTTCATCGTTCCCTTCATTATGATCACCACCTGCGCCGTGGGTCTTCTGCTTCTGACCGACGATACACCTACTGGAAAGTGGTCCGAGCGTGGTGCTACCGTCGTGTCCAGCGCTGACCAGACGATGGGCCATCATGTGTCCGTTGTCCCCACAACTGGAGCCCTGGATGATAAGCCTGAGACTATCGGGTCTTTCTCTTCCAGCGACGAGAAGAAGCAGGAGCGACCAACATCTGATGTTGAATCCGGTCGTGGCGATGTTCAAATCATGGACGAATTGCAACACGAAGTCGTCGTCAAGCCCACTCTGAAGGAAGGACTCAAAGTCATGTGTTCACTTCAAACACTGATGCTCTGCGCGGGCTACTTCTGCTCCTTTGGTGGTGAATTGGCCATCAACTCCATTCTTGGTGCCTACTACCTGAAGAACTTCCCCTACCTTGGCCAAACGCAATCTGGACGATGGGCAGCCATGTTCGGTCTTCTCAACGTTGTTACTCGGCCGCTCGGTGGCTTTGTCGCCGATGTCATCTACAAGGTCACTGGTCGCAACCTCTGGGCGAAGAAGTTTTGGATTCACTTCGTCGGTGTCATGTCTGGAATCTTTTGCATTGTCATTGGCAAGCTAGACCCAAACAACTTGAGCGAGATGATCGGTCTTATCGCTGTCATGGCGATCTTCTTGGAGGCTGGTAACGGTGCGAACTTTGCGCTCGTACCTCACATCCACCCTCATGCTAATGGTATGTCTAATCCTCTCTTCATCAAAGTATAGCTTACTAATTATCTCCAAGGTATTCTCTCTGGTATCGTTGGCGCGACTGGTAACTTTGGTGGTATCATCTTCGCTATCATCTTCCGCTACCATAAGATGGACTATGCGCAGGTGTTCTGGATTACTGGCATCATGATCATTGTACTCAACTGCATGTTTGTCTGGGTGAAACCTATCCCCAAGGGCCAAATTGGCGGCCGTTAAGGCCCATTTATGTTTTATGTCTGTTGTTTAGCGTCTCGTACATATGATACCTCTGTTAATCGTACCTGCAATTTTCGAAGCATGATCCACATCTTTTTCACTAATTCGCGTGGAAACTCGACGATAATCCTAGCGAGGATGAGGCACATATCCGCGTCAGCAACGCCATGTCTAGAGTTTCTGCTCATCAGTGGTTTTGAATTACCATATACTTCCTTCCGCGTATACTCCTGGTCCTGGACGCCAGCTAGCGATGGCGCACTGTCACTGCAAGTAAGTCCGTCGTTACCACCTGAGGCGTTAGTGGTCTTTGCCATTTGTACAGTCTGTGTACCAGGTCATTTTGGAGCTTGCTTTGACCTACGTATCAATAACCCGACTACAATTCCCACCGCAACAATATCAAATTCATAGCCGCAACGACTACGACTGCGACAAGATGTCTGTGCTACCGACTCTAAGTGGGAGTGCTTTGCAAAGGAAATCGGAGAATGTCTTGTACTTGTTGCCCCAGAAAGCATATACGACGGCGCTACTGGACACAATGAAGCCTGAGACCGCAAAGAGACTGGGCGAAACCCCCTTCAAGATGCTCGATTGGGAAGACATGGATGTGGGATGGACCGAGAAGTAAAGCGAGTCGGCTTGGGCATAATCAGCCTATAGGTAGCAAGGCTGTCGAGTACTTGGTGCTGAAGTTTGGGTTCTTCAATGCTGTCAAAGTATAGACGTAAGACGATGTCTTTTCGGTCCTGCCCGAGTGGGCGAAACTGTTCAGAGCTTCTCAAGATCAAAGAATGCAAGGAGATGCGCGAAGATGAACTGGAAAGCTGGCAAGATGAAGATGCCGAGACTATGTCGTGACGTTTACCACATGCAGATCAGACAGATAAATAACCACCGGGATACAGTATACCCATGATAGCAAGACACGGAAAGGGCCATAGCTTGACTTCGCGGTAGAAGCGCAGGCATTGAGAATGGGGGCTGTGCAATTCCTGCCCGGTGCGCTAGACCCAATATATACTAGACAGGGAATTGCACTTTCGCTTCCCGTCACATGAACCCCTGCTTGCTTTTGCACACCGCGTCCTCCGTACGTGTTGTTATAACCGCAGCAAATGTCCAAAACCGCACAATGGCTTTTCTAGAATTGGTCTTGGTCCATCTAGCTCCAGTAGCAAGGTCATATACGCTCATCCATCCTTGCTAGCCAGCCGCTCGCGCACCGCAGCTTTCCGGCCGCACATTCACACTTCAAATGTGCACATCTAGTGCCTACGGCGCATGAAAAAGTGCACTACCCAGTCGCAGTATCATAAAAGATGACGAAAGACTGGGAGTGGGTGCAGGATGAGATCAAGGAGCTTTCTTTCGTTCAAAAGAAGCCTTTGGAAGAGGTCAAAGAGTTGATGGAACGCAAACACAAGTTTCGGGCTTCGTGAGTATTCGAAAAGAGGCTGATATATTGGAATCATTGCTAATGTTGGGTATAGCACGCGAGCCTATCGTATGAAACTGAAGGAATGGGGTATTATGAGGCACAAACCGGGAAGGACTCTCAAACAGCGTTGTGAAGCGCGACTAGCAAGCGAACAGAGTCCCAATGAGCTGGCTGAACGCGAAAATGAATCCGTCGAACCGGCTGAACCTGTTGCGATAGAACCGTTGTCTAGGGAACATTGCACGAGAACTGGCGGCTGGCAGGTTGTGGCTAGTCTGCCGACTTCGATGGCCGATAAAGCTGATACAGTTGTGGAGCCAACCTTTTTGGGACTATTGAATCAGCCAGAAGAGTACGCAAGGCCCTGATTCTCTGCGCGTCTGCACTCCGTGCTCACTGACTATGTGGTAGCCTTCGGCCATCATTCGAGGAGACATGGTCGCAAGGCCCTATGCAATTCTCCAACATAGTACTGGACATGGTTGGCGCAGTCTTAGAAGGCAATTTACAAAAGCTTGAAAAGCTCATCGTTGGTAACGTTGATCACGTCAACGACCCCATTGGTCTGACTTTTGAACCAGGTGCTCGGTTTGCTGATCATCCTGCTTTGAGCGAGATGGTCATACTACAACACCCGGATCAGACCTTGTTCGATATTGCTTGCGGCATGCCTTGCGGACCGTTGATATGGGTCTTATTCGCCTACGGTGCGAAAGGCTCCAAACACCCGCTGGGTACAGACCTAGCCTTGCACAATGCTATCAAGAACGGGAGAGCCTATACTGTTCAGGCGCTGCTTCAGCCGGGTCGCTCAGACGTTAACGGACTGTCGGGATCAAGTTGGAGTCCTTTACGTCAAGCAGTGTTTTGGAATGTTCCCGATGTCGTCCAGATCCTTCTCAGTCGAGGCGCAAAAGTCGAGGATGCTGGACCTGCGCCTGGAAAGCCCGGTGTTCACACAGCATTACAATTATGCCTTTTACATAGAGTGAACACTTACGCCGACCCTGTTGCTCGGAAAAGCTGCCATCTGATTATGGATATGCTTCTCAGCGCTGGAGCAGACATTCATTGTAAGCCTCCGGAGGTCGACATCGTGTCGAATTTTACCATGTTCATCAAACCATGGGAGAATCGACCCTACTGGACTTCTGAGCTTTCGCCAGATGAACTCGAATGCTTTCGATTGTTCATGAGCAAAGGTGCCAGATTTCCGTCATATTTCCAAGGGTACCCTTGTGAATCCCCCTACAAGGATACATTTGAGCATCAAGCGCTGTGGCACTCGACTCCGAAATTTGCGAGATGGCTCGTTGACAGCTTTGTGCGGACACCTACCAATAGCGGTAGCTCCCTCCTATACGAAATATTAGGCTGCTGTCCAAATGAGAAACGCCACCCAGCTGATACATTGCGCGATGTTCAAGTGCTCCTCGAAAAAGATGTCGATCCAAATCGAGCCGCATGGGACTCAATTAGTCCTTTGCGAAAGTGCATCGCAGATTGTCCTGCCGTGGATCTGGTTCCGTGTCTCCAAATACTTCTCGAGGGTGGCGCAGATCCCGAAGCCGAAGACGCGGACGGTGTCCAGCCGTATATTCGAGCGGCAGAGACGCTCGAAGAGCCGCTTCTTTCCGAGGCCATGTCAACGTTGGTGTCTAAGATTCCAGGAAAACAAGTACGACACGTTAATGGAATCCCACATACGTGGGCTGTAGGCCACTTTCCAATTTCAGATACGCAAACCTACGATCAAGTCATGGCGTGCATACGGCAAACGGGTGACTTTATGCTCAACATGCAAAGTATGGTTCCGGAACACGTTCGAAGTATCTTCCAACGAGCTTACTTTACAGTTGTAAGCGAATACTTTCTGAACACGATGACCAGGCTGGCAAAATCCAAGATGCTGAACTCGAAAGAGAAAGATGAGATCTTACGGGTTGTGTCGATGCGGGACGGAGTTGATTTACCAAGATACAACTTCGATCAAAAGCTTGTCATCGCGTTGCTGGACCCACAACCAACACCAAGCATGGTGCGAGAACCAGAGAACGACACTACAAGGACTGGTTCAGTAAACTCCGATCCAGTGGGTGGTGCGAGCTCTCCCGCATCTAGCGCTACGATCACTGCAACTACAACAGACATTCGAATTCATACTCCCTTCCAGCTCAATACCAGCAGCGCGGCAACTACTAACAACTCCCTACCATCGACTGAATCTCCACAATGGCTTGATGACTTCTTTATTGCATCCACAACACAAATCCGATGGCACGACCCATGCGCACGACCCAAGCCAGGCGATGCTCAGAAGGCTTTGGCAGCCGTTCTGATATACACATGTGCAACATGTAACGACGAAAAGTTTCTCACGAATAGTGAACTAGAAAGGCATAAGACTGAACATGAGCATACTGCGGGCTGCGATATCGGTGGCTGTAAGAGGCGCTTTTGCGTTGAACGAAGAACTAGGACAAAGGGTGCAAAATGTCAAGACCATTTATTCGGTGGTGGAACGCCACATGTGGATAAGTCTCTCAAATAGCCTCACTCTCATCGCTAGCCTTTGAGGGCGCAACATTGGGTCGCATAGAAATATCCGACAATGCGTCATCTATAAGAGAAAAGCAACTTTTAGCCTCTTCATGCTCGAATTCAGAATATCTAGTAATATGCAAGTATGCTCTTCATCCTCCCTAGCATTCCTTCCCTTACAACCCACTGACGCCCAGCGCCAACGCAGTAAGCAGACTGTTGAGCAGCGCAATCACACCCACCAACACCACATCGAGCACCAACTGCACCGCCAATATCAACAAGCTCAACGCACTTGTCAACGGATTGATGAAGATCAATAGTCCAGCAAGACCCAGAATTGCAACGGCAGCCGTAATCGTGGCGAAGACTTCCACAATGATGAGAGCAAGGAGAGCACCAACGGCAATCAGTTGGCGCTTCTCCTTGGGGTGAGACGCGTCTAGGTCGGTGGAAGAGCGCTTTTCACTTCCGTCGGCTGACACGGTGAGTTGTGTAGTGTTTGCCGGAGCGAGGTCGCGAATCTCAGATGTCGCAGAGGTAATAGCCGCGGTGATCTTGTTGAGTTGCTCGCCTACTTTTGGGATGGCGGCAGTCTTCTCAAGGAGAGGGGAAGAAGGAGAGAGGGGGGCAAGGGTAGCGTTGATGGCTCCGGTGTAAACTTGCACGGTAGCGAGGAGGTTGGTGAGCAGGGACTCTACGCTGCTTTCTTGGCGCTTTTGCTGTACGACCGGGCTGGCAAGGGATAGGCCGCCGAGGGCGAAGACGGCGAGGTGGGAGAAGCGCATGTTGGTGTTGTGTATGGGTTTACTTTGGATTAGGGAGGGATATTCGGACAAGTGGGAGGCGAAGTATACCACAGCAAGGATACTGAGAGCGAGTGGATGGCGGTGAATCTCAAATAGAAAGCAGAATAATATTCTTTATATGCTCCTTACCTCTAGCACTGCAAACCTGTTTATACTTTGCAGATGTTGGCTCTTGGTTTCGCCAGAGCAATGCTCGTCATTGTCAATTTCCCAGGACGAAGGAAGCTCAAGGCGGATGTAGTCCGGGTATGCGGTTCGGAGTGCTTTCTCGATGCGGCGAGAGCTGGTCGTCATAGACGGACCTAGATCTATTGATAATACATATCCTTGCTGTATATCACTTCTACCCATTTTGTTCCTGAACATTGCTTTTTCGTTCTCACCATAAGACTCCCATGACTGTGGTGCAAGAGTGTAGTACTATGTCGAGACTTGACTTGTACTGAAAAAAGCATGGAGAAATTCACCCCTCCGCATAGCGGAACGCAAAAGGTGCATGCAACCTGGAAGGGAACGCTGCACCGTGAAGCCATGTTTCACTTCGCTTACTAAGAGCACGTTGGAGGCCAGGACGTGGCCAGCAAAGAGCAACAATTACGTATCTATGGCGCTTGCAGCCGGTATGCCGCAAGCCGTTGGTGGCCCCGTATACAGCGTGTAGGACTACTCCGCGGGCGAGGTCCCTTCGGAACTGTACCTTGACTGGGGGAGCAACGTCACAGGGGAACAAACGAGCAAGAAAAGCGCAGCCACTACACTCAACGAACGGTAGCAGAAACCCCTGAGCTTCCATGTTATTGGCCACGTTCGACTCCATTAGTGTTCCCAGCTACCCGGTATCCCTGTATCGCTTCCTCTACACGAGGCGTGATAATCGGTCTGTGCGGCCCATGCGATGATGACATGGGCTGGTGAATCTACAGAGGGAGCATTTTGACAGAAGCTATGGTGAGCGATGCAACATCTTCAATGATACGCCTAAACATGCGCCTACGAATGCCATGTTTGCAAAACGCCCCGAGGATAACCCTCACCCACCTTTGCCCATTCCAGCCAGCGCATCAGCATTCATCGCCCTGTACAACCTCTTCGTCAATCATGTCCGTCTAATCTAAAAAGCGCCATTTTTCCGTACACCAAGCCCATGAACGCGACCTACATACCCAGACGAACGATGCAATAATCTGCCATTAAGGTACGCAAAACCTCATACGTCTTCTGGTTCCCTCATTTGTTTTCATTCGTCGCCGACTAGCCTAATCTCGGCAACTTCGTCGTCTTGCTGTGTCGCAGGTGTACCGATACCGCCCCAGTCACTCTTGACAGGACCGTCGTCACCAAAGTCCTCCATAAGCCTATCGCCCAAGCCACCGCCACCAGCTTCTGAACCCAGAGCGCCAGTATCGGATGCGATGCCGTCGTCGGAGTCGTCGTCGTCGGAGTCGTTGTTGCGACCACCTAGGCCCGTGCTGTTGAGGCCGTTGAAGCTCCACATCGGCCGGTCATTCTCCTCCCAAATGTTAGTGTTGGTGTTGTAAGGGACATCGTCAGCATAACCCTCATCGTCGTCGCCATAGGCCGGTAGCTCCTCTTCATCATCACTCGGGATCGCGGCTGCGACTTCGTTCTTTAGACGGTTCGCGGCTGCTGAGCGCGGATAACCACCCCCGCGCAGGGCTACGGCTCCCGCTGCGACTGCGCCAGCGCTCGACGACCCATTGCGGGACAAATCGCCGAGGCGCAAGCCGTTTCCCGCCGGTGAGCGAGAGCGAGGTTCAGCGTCGTTGTCTTCGTCAGAGTCGGGGTTGCTGATGTCGGCGGTTACGATTTGTTGAAGGGAGGGAGGGCCTAAAGGGACAGGCGAACGGCGTCGGTAGAAGAGAAGGTAGGCTGATCTTGATACAGCTTTCCGGCCTGATTCGCATTTGGTCACTATTGAGTCTAGTGACGTTAGCATGGATGTGACCATGTGCGGAAAGCACGAGGTTGAACTCACCATTATAGTCGTACCACTGCTTGTCGAAGAAGTTCTGCGCAGTGGCTGTATAATGACCGCCTCCAAGCCCACCGAAATGATTGTCGACAGCGAATAGGTCGTAAGTAAGATCCTTGCCCTCAGAGAAGCCGACTTTGCCAGACAAGTCTAGTCCTTCTACGGGGAAGTCAACCAGATCCTCAATCTTGTCTCGGAAGTTTCTTGCTCCACTGAAACGCTTAAGGTGTATGATGAGAATGTCGGGAACGGTCCAAATCTCGAGTGTCTTTGTTGCCCTACGCCTCTCTTTGCAACGACTGCAGTACCATGCGTTGTCTTCCGAGAGCACTTCACTCTTGGAGGATTCGTTGAAACACTCATCGAGATTGATGCCATGCTTCCGGCGGGCTGCACGCTTTTCTTTCTTCTCTTGGAGCTCTTGGTCATCGAGGAGTTCAATGGACTTCATGGTGTCCGCGCCCCTAGGATTGTCCGCCGTTGTCGCCCCAAACAGAGCGTCATAAGCCTTGGAATCCCAATCAAGGACAAGAGCCTCGCCCATTCGAAGCAGTCTTTCGTCAGATTCGTCTTCGGGATCATCCGGATAGTTTGGTTGGTCTGGCACCTTGCCTGCTTTCTTGTTCTTAAAGTTCTTGCTGTTTTTGTGTTTTCGCTCCATCTTACGCTCGTGTTTTCGCGCCTTCTTGCTCTTCTTCTTGCTCTGACGCCCAGATCGGGCGAACTCTGGCGCTTCTGGCTCAATCGACTGCATTTCCTCGTCGCTACTAACATTGGCTGCATCAATCGCTGCGTCGGCATCAACGATTGTTGCCTGGGACGCATCCTCGTCTTCATCGCTGGAAGCAGTCTCGCTTCCAGCAGCGGACGATTGTACAGATTCCTCTCGAGATGGCGGTATCTTGATTCGTTTCGAAATAGGCTCAAGTGGTTTGGAGTAATCGACGGTGCTCCAGCCAGTGGTAACGATCTCGGAGCTCTTTCTTGTATGCTTCATTTCGAACAGATTCCTGTTTTACGTCAGTCAACACTTGCAAAAGCTCGAGTGGCTTTTCAGGAGGCATGAACTGCCGCGCTGCTGAAATCCCAGAGAAGTAGTTTGTACGTACCTGAACTCGGGATGAATATAGCTGCCTGGCCGAAG
The DNA here is from genome assembly GCA_002796735.1 of Alternaria brassicicola. Classification (NCBI taxonomy): domain Eukaryota; kingdom Fungi; phylum Ascomycota; class Dothideomycetes; order Pleosporales; family Pleosporaceae; genus Alternaria; species Alternaria brassicicola. The sequence goes on along the minus strand of PHFN01000006.1, from coordinate 150,631 downwards.
AATTTCAGGAATCCCATCACCCTCGTGAGCTCGAGCCACAGGCGCATCCTTTGCATCCGTCATTGTAACCTCAACCATGTCCTCGCCTTCAACAGATCCATCCTTGACTTGTGGATCGTTTGGTGATGCGTCCTCTTCTGTTGTCAACACAACATCAGAACCTGGACGTGATTGGTCTTGTCCACTAAGCTCACTGAGAATTGGGCGGGTGGTCATTCCAGCAACTCTAGCCAAAACCTTCCTCAGGATTGTGTCGTAATCTTTCGCTTCCTCTCTGGTGAGAACAATAAAGCTGGGCCACAAGGCCATAGACTGTCCTGTCGCTCTGTATGCAGATTGACTTGGTATACGGTGGAAAATTGGGAATAGAACGCGGTCATGGAGCGGTGAAACGGTGTCCGGGATCTCCTCATCGGAGGACTGCGAAAGCATCACACGATACTTTGAGCCCTTCTTCGTAGGCGCCGGCCAGTTGCTAGGAGCCATCTCCAACTCATAGAAATAGATGTCGTCCCGCGCGCCAATGTTCGACTCCGCTATTGATGATGCATTGTCCAAGTGACGATAGTATTTGTGACTGTAAACCTCTGACGCCATTATGCGATTAGCTGGAACACCGCCGCCGCGCTTGCCGACGAACTCCTTTAGAGCTTTGATTGTGGTGTTCTTGTCAACGTCAAGCTCGATCTGAACGGGTTTGCCAAACAGTGGCACATAGGTGATGGTATGAGACCAAGACTGCTCAACCGGCAGCTGCAAGGTAAGCTGGCTGTATGGGTCGAAAGTGATACTGACCTTCTCGCAATCCGGGCATACCATGGTGTTTTTGTAGAAGCCATTGAACAAATCCATGGCTACAGAGTCGTTACGCGCCCAGTAATTCTCCCTATAGATCTCACCTAGTCGCTTGACTGCCTCTGGGTCGCGGAAGGTATTGTCGTCAGAGTCGGGGTTCTCTCGGTACGGCTTCTTGACTATACGGTTGAGATCCTCGTGCAGCGCATCGACCAGCCAGCTGACAAACTCTTGAGAGTCCTGTTGTCCATAGCCAGAGAACATAGGGTTAGCCCTGCCTAGCTTGAGCTTGAAGTCCTTGGGTGAGACAGAGGAACTGTTGTCAAAGCCATAGATGGAGCTCAGCAGCCCAGCGTACGACTTGGCGATGACACCTTTGAAGCCAATGGGGTTGTCGACATTGACTTCGTCTTTCCATTTGTTGTTCAGAAAGTACATGCTCAGCTCTTCGACACTCCGCAAACATTGAAGAGCGGAGTTCATGTAACACGTGTTACCGAGATTCGTGAGCCCAACGTGACCACGGACTTTGCCATTTTGCTTCCTTCCACGCGTCACCGGGCCTCCCGTTGGAGTACTCCGACCGCTATTCAGGTTGCTCTTACTAACTAGAGCGCCAGTCTTGTTCTTAGACGCTGCTTTGACGGTGTCCGCCATGTATTCGCCATTTTCATCATGTTCCTCAAGCACGATAATTTGGTCCTGGGTCAGACCAGCATCAGCCGGAGTAAGATGCTCGTTGGAAGCTTCATTGTCTTTCTCATCTTTGCCAGTCACTAGCTCACGCTCCGAGCCAAAGGCAAGACCATTGAAGACGTCGACGCCCATGATAAGCGTAGGCCGTTGGGTGGGTGCTGGCGCAACAGGAGATCCGTTGCGAGGAGACGCATCGGGTGTCAATATGCCGGAGGGTTGCGCTGGCTGCGGCTGATCTGTAGGGGCGGGCGTGAGAATACGCCAAATGCGGACTTTATTGTTGAGGTCAATGCCGGCGGCCTTTTTCGCAGCTTCGATAAAGGCAACGAAGCTCTCGTATCTGCTCGCAACAATTTTTGCGGCCGGTTTGGCGTTGTCGATAGGGCTCGGAGCTTTTCGCACTTTTCGGATTGTGAAAATGGGAGGGTGCAGCTCGTAAGATATATCTTCGCTAGCCCCCCCTGGCACCGTGTTGTGGGCGTACCGCCGTATGATGGGACTTGACTTCTCGAGCCCGTACCAGCTTTGCACCAACTCCCATGCTTTGCGGGGAAAGATCTCAAAGTCTTGACCCAGGGTGGCCGCCTTGCTGAGCGGGACAAAGTCTTCTCCATGCTGGTCGACCAGGTCCTCGTGCATCAGTTCCGTGTCGACTAGATGCGAATTATCCACCGCGCCGACTGGACCTTCGGCTGCGTCTTTGCTGAAGTCGTTTGGCCTGCTTACATTTTCCGACGTCCTTGCCCACACGCGCTCTAGCCACTGCTCAGAAACAACATAACCCTCCTGCCGGTCCACCAGAGGCTCGGTGGACATCATGCCCATGACGCGAGTCACCTGCTCATCGATGCTGGGTACATCGGTACGGAGAGAGGCGTCGTCGTCGTCGTCGCCGTCGAGGCTGTTACCATTGGGCGCATCGGCCATCTCTACCGAAGTTGCGCGCGCGCTGCGCTGTGGCGCGCCTGTCGGTAGGGGCTTGCTAGCTCGGGAGCCAGACTGCGCATCGTTGCTGCGTGTGCTATCGACGTTGGTCTTGTCCTCCATGTCTGAGTGGAGGCGCTTAGCGGGTGACGATGCCCGTGGAGGGGGCCTTTGTGGGTGTTGCTCGGCGGTACGTGTGCGGTCGAGATCGGTGAAGGAGCTCTCGCGGCTGTCGAGGGTCAGGTTGGCGTAGGCTTCGCTGGGTGAGCTTGCCCCGGTGTAGTTGCTGTCCCTCGCGGCAAAACTACCAGATTCGGGAGCGTCGATCAGGACTTCGTCGTGCAGGTGGGGTGGCAGATAGCGCGGTGGTGAGGCTGAAGGTTGCGGGGAGGAGCGAGGGGACCCTACACCGACGCTTCCGACATTCGGTGAACGGTCGCCGTCGAGGTTGGACGAGTCTTTGGGCGCGACGACGATCTTCCGCTTCTTGTTATTCGTGGAGGCCGTTTTTGAAGCTGATTGCCTACCGTGAAGCCCGCGAAGAGCTTCAAGGCAGACTGTGCAAGGCGAACGAAGGAGGGTGAAAGGGCAAGCAAAAGGCGGAGAAGGATTATGCAGCGCGTAGCTAGGGCCGCTGTACCTAGGAAACGGCGTCTCTTCGCTCACAAACACAGTAACACACGGCGGTGAAGGAAACGTGGGGTAAAAGCGCAATGTCCGCAAAAAATGAGAGCAGCGCCGTGCTATACGCCGTCGTCACTTATCCGCTTCGCATCGCTCAGCCTTGCGCAGCTTAAGCGAGCTTGGCGACGCGGTGGATGCTCCACCCCTGTCGCGTGTCTGACAGGACAGAACGCTTTTTTTTGATGACCGTGAAAAAGAACCCAAGTTTACGCCAAAAGGCCCCCCCCCCCCCCTTTTTTTTTCATGTATCATAGGGTTGCAACAACTAAACTGTGGGATCTTTGTTTGCACGACTCGGGGACAAATAGTTGTGCAGCACATGGCAATCATATGTAACATTCATCAAGTCCCGCTCAACAGCCATGATTCTGTTAGCGCGCAACAGTCCGTTGTTTTGTACGATACAGAGACTAGACAGGTTTATGGTGTTTCATTTAGACCCACCACGGTTCAGCCATGCAAAAGCAGAGGCACCGCCAACTGGATTTGCGGATCGAGGCTTCGATAATGTAGGCATATTTTCCCTTCCCCTTTCCCCAGACACAGTCCTTTTCACCTGAGGAGGTGCTGGGTCGCTAATCACCTCGCCCTCGCCTCTCCGCTTTCCATCATCGAAGAAGCGCGACTGTCCTGTGACCGGCGATGAGTTCGACGCGGACAAGGTACGTGTCGATCTAGATGGCTTCAATACTTTGATGCCTGTATCACGTCGCTGGTAGCTGGGATTCGAGCTGGTAGTTTTACCCACGTTAGCCCAATCCAGAGAACCTGTGTTTGCCTTGTCTGCCTGGTCGCGGCGCCAGTTGCTCCAGATAGCTGATGTTCCTGTGGGCGGCGCTCCGCTGGCAGTGCCTGATTCTTGAGCATCTTTGGTGTCAGAGCGATTCGATGTTGGGAATCCGAGTTGGGGACGCTGTTCAAGACTCCCGCGTCCACTTGACCCGCCATCGTCAGAGTTGGTCGCTGGGCCTTGGCCGTTCGACTTCCCAGCCAACGGACAAGGTTCACGAGTTGCTGAAGTAGCGGACCTCTCGATCATGTGGCTCGACGGCGTTGAAGCGAGAGCCGAAGTTGTGCGGTTCAGGTTCGCCGTGGAAGCACCGCTAGTGTGCAAGAATTTGAAAGCGCGATCATCTTCAGGGCGCACAAGTGGTATCTGAAGCTTACAGCGGTCATCATCATATAGGGTTAGTTGGCTAGAAGAGAAAAGAAGATCGGCATTATGCTCTCGAAGCATATCGCTGCCAAGGAAGATCTGAATAGCTTTTGGGTTGGCTTGAGCATTGTGCTCCTCAATGACAGTAAAATTCACGCCCACCGAAGGGAGCTGCGGAGCTGGGCTGTCGGATCGCGAGGACGCTGAGATAGGCACGGCCTCTGGAAGATATACAGACAGCTTAATTTGGCGAACACCATGCTCGTCTATGACGACCCGGTCCTGGAAGCCTAGGTGATCAACCATGTAGGCGTCTAGATAGGATGTGTATGAGCCTGAACACACTGCTGCGTACAACAGGGTATCGTGCTTGAAGTTAGTGTTGAGCCAGCAACGTATTATGGCAGGAACGGAGCCGAGAATGAACAAGCCAGGAGCCAGCCCTGGGGCGTCTTGAGGCGTTGTCGGCCCAAAGCTAGTAAGGCTGTTTGCGCGACCAGAGGCCAGGGAGTGTACCGAGTGACCAGCAGAGCTTTGCCGTCCGTCTGATTTGTGAGAGTAGCTGCGCTCGCTCATGACATGACCGCCCATGCCACTGCCAGTGCGGGGTATCAGATCCAACGACGACCTCGATGCATGCGCCCAGTGACCGTGATTGGCCGTCTCGTCGAAGCGAACACTATTCGCGCGCGATGTGGCGCCAACGCGGCGAGGCTCCTCATCCGCGTCGAGCTGGAGGTTGCCGATGAGGTTGCTGGACTGGTCGTCGAAGTTTGTAAAGTGCTCGGCGGTCGGCTGCTGCAAGGGTACTGCTACGTGTCAGCTGGGACCTCGTGTACCTAGTTGTACCTTCTCACCCTGTTGAGGGGTTCCTCCCAACACCGAAGGGAAGGGCGATGAAGTCCCCCAGACGTTCTTCAGGCGCGAGTCGTCTTCGTGCTTGCGCTCCAAGCGAGCGACGCGATCAGCGAGGTCGGCCTGGCTCTCCTGCACTCGGAGCATCTCGCTTTGAAAACGCCAGAAATCGTCGCGCGGCTGGAAGGCTACGCTCTGGGGATCCATGCCCGTGACTCTCTCATCCCTCGGTGACGTGCTCAACAAAGAGACACCAGCCTTCCCGTGGGGGCTCCCCAACCAACAAACACCGAGCGACGACTGAAAGCGACCTCAACCTGCCTCGGTATGTAGTTCTTCCGGGCTGGCAATCTGGGGGGGGGGTTTGTCGTATGCGAACGTCTGGAGTGTCGGTAACGAAGAAACGGTCAGAGTACGTCTAGAGGCGGGCTGCCGATGTGCAATGCGTTGGATTTGGAGGCGTGGTAAAGATGCGCGAAGAAATTGCGACAGTGTTGGGGCCTCGGAGGGGCAGGCGCCAGGCGTTGGTCGAAGTAGTTAGTTGGTCTGTTGGAAGCAGAAGGTGCGAGCGATTGTTGCAAACAGCCCTCTTTACCGAAGATCAGGCGGTTTCCGAAGCGGCCCTAGGGAAAAAGGGCACAGTAATGTACACGAGTTCAGGAATAGGAACAGGAACAGTCGACTACGGGAATGATGACGATGATGATGATGATGGTGAGGATGCGTATTGTCGCCGTGGTGCTATTCTGAGGCTGATGGGGAACGACGCCGCCACTAACCACATGCTGCCGGAATTATGCACCCCTGTCCGACTAGATACGACCAGGGCCTTCCCCAGAAACCCCGCTTCGACGGACCTTGCACTCCTACCATTTATGCCTGCTCGCTCGTGTACGCGATTTTTCAGCTGTTCTCGCGTTTTTGTCTAAGATGGCTGAGTGGCCTCCCACGCCTTCCACGCTTCTTGATCATCCCACGGCGGCAATACCATGGGCAGCTTTTCAGGCGTTTGATCCGGCCACTGCTGTTCAACCACCTTGAGCAATTCTTGGTAGAAGACATGGTAGCCTGCTGGGTTGAAGTGGAGGCCTACAGGGCCAAGTAAGCATGCAACTGACAGCGAGGATTCCATGTAAATGCCATACCATCGTACATGAGTTCCACCAGGGCGTCGTTTTGCGCGACGTCCAAAGACCCGGGCAGCTCATGGCCGAGCTTCCAGACGTCGGCGTTGAAGCCGGCCTTTGCCATGAAGGCTTTCCAAAGATTCACGACAGGAAGGTTGAGCTCAGCGCCAAGGTCGACAACCGCATCGGCATATGCTTTGGTCGTACTGGCTAGGCGCGAGACGCTCGTGTACCCCTTTGCCTGGTCTCTTGGCCACCAGAGGTGCTCGTTGATTGGGGGAGGAGCAACCAGGATGATACGAGGGTCGTGGGCTTTGAGCTGCGGATGAGAGCTGATGTCATTCAAGTTCTTGACAAATTCATCGAGCGGAACGTGCTGCTTGTTGGGCGCATCAGGTAGGGAAGAATCGTTGGCACCGAAGAAGATGGTCTGCGTGGTCAACTAGGATCGTGTCTGGCATGGGCACGTCTTACCATGAACCGGATCCTAGCCTGATCTGGCGGAGGCACGATTGCGGGGAGTATCTGGAGAGCTCGGCGGGTGTTGTACCCACTGCAGCAGTATTAGTGCTGGCCACAGGTGCAAGGATAGGACGCCATAACCTGAAGCCGCGATTGATTACATCAAGTCGTCGTATGTATGCTGGTAGGGCATCAGCGCCCGTCTTCAGCGGTCCGAGCCAGTGATGAGCATGGAAGCTTCACGAAAGGCTGCATCAGGCGGGAAAGAGCGATGCAGCAAGAGATCACGACATGTCGACTGACCAGATTGAAGGGCGGCAGAGAAACCAAACCCACGCTCTTGGGAAAACGAGTCCTGGGTTATACTGTCCCCGAACAGGAGGAATTGTTCGTATAGGGCAGGCTATGGTTTGTCAGTATGCGTGTGTATGTGTGTGTGTGTGTGTGTTGCTTCTTCCAATGCAAGCAACGCCGAGTACTACTCACCATTTTGTGTTGCAGCCGAGGGATGTAGGTTCGATCGCCGTCAAAGTTTCCAAAATGCTTGCTAGTACCTGGGAGTATGCCACTCGGCGAAATCCCGGTAATCCGAAACAGGCTTCCCGAGTTGTCTCCTTGGTTCCCTCCGATCAGCGGCTCAGCAGCAAAAGGATGCACGAGCGGATAGGAAACGCCAGCTTGCCAGCATGTACGCCCCAATGCTCCCCAAGTTGCAGACGCAAGTCAGTGTGTAGTGGCGGGGCTGGGGGGGCGGGGGGGCTGCGATTGGCGGCTACGGCCTCGCGCCTTGTGCGGATGTGGTTAGCCCGTTCCGCTTGCCCTGCATTTCGTCACCATCGCGTGCAACCCAGATAATCACATGGCACGCGCCTACCGCCATTTCCCTGGTGAGACGCCCCAAGATCAGCCTCAGACCGCCGCCGACCCTCTGTTGCTGCTTTTGCTGCTTTGTTGCGCATCGCTGCAGTGCATACGCAGGCAAGCCTGAAACCCTCGTCTGACCCGTGTCGGTTGCGTATCTGTCGGCCCCTAGAACCAACGACAACCAAGGCATCTCGAGGGATCCGCGGCGTAGTAAGTGGGGATGGGCCATGCTGCCCAGCCATAACACAACCATCGTGACGCCGCCATCGCTTTCCGGATGACCATGATGGCGGCCTCTGCTCGGCGACATGTCTCTGACTGACCTCGACACTAATAGACCGCCCTTGCCCAGATTGTAGCTGCATCCCTTCAACTCGCTCGCCATGCCCAAGTCGATGCAGTCGTACCGCAGCGTCGACGACTACGACGCCGACGACGACTATGCCGCCGAACAACGCGAGCGCCATGACACGTTCAGCAGCACCACGCCCACGTCTCCGACCCTCACCTTCAGCGCCCACCGACAGATGCGTGCCTCGGACACGGACCTCACGCGCTCGACAGGCAGCGTCAACGAGCGGACGGCCTTGCTAGGAGTGCCTCACCTGCGGGGCGCCAGATCCTACAAGAGTCTTCCTGCCACGAGCCCCGGCACGCCTCGACCGGGCATGACGCGCAACAACAGCCAGCTGCCCACCAGCTCGCGCATGCGGAGCAGGCGAGGCTCTCTTACCGGTGGACACACGTTTAGTCAGCGGCTAGTCAATGCCCTGGGCGAGCGAGGAGCCGGCCTGGAGCAGAGCATGCACTCGGCCAAGGCCTCCTTCCTCCAGGACAACCGCGTGTGGTACGACCAGTTTACGTCCACTGACTGGGTCCACGACAACATCGCCGACGCGTATCGTGTCAAGGCGCTGCGGAGTAGAAAGGACATAAGAGGTCGCTTGGCCGCATGGTTCGACGGTGCTCAGGGCTGGATACTCGTGGCCCTGATTGGCGTGCTGACTGCCGTCTGCGCCTACTTTGTCAACACCACCGAGACCACGCTGTTCGACCTAAAGCAAGGCTACTGCACCAAAGGCTGGAACAAGAGCCGCAAGACGTGCTGTGATGGTGCATCCGTATGCGAGAGCTGGGTCCACTGGTCCGAAGCGGTTCGCAACGACAGGCTGGATGTGGTCCACGTGCAATATGGCTTCTTCGTGCTCTCCGTCGTCTTACTGTCCATGGCCTCGTGCCTGCTCACCCTCACCACCAAGACAGTCATCCCCTCGGCCATTTCACTATCCACACTCGACGAGAACTTGGGCGCAGAAGTGCGCACATACTCGGATCAAGCCGAGGAAGAAGACCGCAAACGCAGTATCAGCCCAGAGTCGAGGTTCCAACAAGTTCAGGCCCGGCCACCCATGGTCTACTATTCCGCTGCTGGCAGTGGTGTAGCGGAAGTCAAGGTCATCCTCAGCGGCTTTGTTCTCCACGGTTACTTGGGTGTACGGACCCTGCTCGTCAAGACGCTGGCTCTGATTCTTAGTGTCGCGTCAGGTCTCAGTCTCGGCAAAGAAGGCCCCTACGTACACATTGCGACTTGCATAGGAAACATTGCGTGCCGTATCTTCTCCAAGTACAGTAGTAACGACGGAAAGCGGAGGGAGATCCTTAGCGCTAGTGCTGCTAGTGGTGTCGCCGTTGCTTTCGGTGCTCCGATTGGCGGAGTGCTCTTCAGCTTGGAAGAAGTCAGCTACTACTTCCCGTCCAAGACGCTCTTCAGAACCTTCTTCTGCTGCATCGTAAGTTACCCATCTCTCACGCTGGCTAGGCTAATCGCTCTTTAGGCGGCTGCTCTGTCTCTCAAATTCCTGGATCCATACGGCACCAAGAAGATTGTTCTCTTCGAAGTTCGCTACCACTTGGACTGGAAGTTCTTCGAGCTGGCCACCTTCGTCTTCACTGGTGCCGTTGGTGGTGTTCTTGGAGCATTGTTCATCAAAGCATCTCGCATCTGGGCACGAACGTTCCGTCGCATACCCATCATCAAGAAACACCCGCTTCTCGAAGTCTTTCTCGTTGCGCTCGTCACCGGCCTGATCAGCTTCTGGAACCGGTACACCAAGCTTCCTGTCACGGAGCTTTTGTTCGAGTTGGCAAGTCCGTGTGACATTTACACGGACAGCGGTGACGGTCTTTGTCCTACCGTTCAACACATCCCAAGCGTACTCAAAGTCTTGTTCTTCGCCTTTGTCATCAAGGCGCTCCTGACTGTCGTCACCTTTGGCATCAAAGTTCCAGCTGGTATCTACGTGCCTTCTATGGTTGTAGGCGGTCTCGCTGGACGCTTCATCGGCCACACTGTCCAACTTGTTGCCCTGCGTTTCAATCACTTGGGTATCTTTGGCGAGTGCTCGGCCGATGGAACACCTGGTCAATGTGTTGTTCCTGGAGTCTACGCCCTTGTCGCTGCTGGCGCCACAATGACAGGTGTTACTCGTCTAAGTATCACCCTAGCAGTCATTCTCTTTGAGCTCACAGGTAGCTTGGATCACGTACTACCATTTTCCCTCGGCATCCTCGTCTCCAAATGGGTAGCCGATGCCATCGAGCCACTGAGTATCTACGACCTGCTCACAGACATGAACTCGTATCCCTTCCTCGACAACAAGGTGCGGCCAATCTTTACGTCTGAGCTTGGCGACATCACCACCGGGAAGAGACAAGATCACATCATCGATATCTCGGAAGACGCACTCATCCCCGCCGTCGAGCTTCGCGCAAAGCAACGTGGGCTACAAATGATAGGCGAACTTGATGGTGGTCTGTCAATCATCAAGAATGGCGTTCTTGTTGGTCTCATTCCTGCACCAGATCTGGAGTTCGCCCTCGATAAGCTAGAAAACGAAGAGAACACGCTTTGCCTAATGTCGCCGCGAGTAGACTGGGCTGCAGGACGGGGGCCGCAAGACGAAGAAGAGCAAGAGGCATACGATCCTAGCGACTTCACACCATATATCGACCCGGCACCCGTCGCATTGGACGTCCACTCACCAATGGACTTGGTATACGAATGCTTCGTGAAGCTTGGATTGCGGTACATCTGCGTCCTTAGGGACGGCAAGTACGCTGGTCTGGTATGTGATGCATAACGAGTAGAGACTGAGCGATACTAACTGCGAGTAGGTTCACAAAAAGACTTTTGTCAAGTATGTCAAAGAACTCGAGCACCAAGAGAAGAAAAGGCGCGAGATCTGAGTCATCGCTGCTTTGTATCACCTTCATCCTGTTCTTGAATAGCATCATACCCTCATTATCTTTCAGCGTTCTTTCTTTTCACTTCTAGGCCATTTTCCAGGGCATACACTGCATCTAGACAGGCGTTGCTTATAGTATGTCTCCATAGACGACGTGGTAGCAAAGAATAAGAGTAGAACATACATGGAATCATCTCCCTGAACTGCCCACAGATCTCGTCCTCGGCCTCTTCATCCCTATCGAACCTGTTTCAGTCATCAAGAGGACCACATGTACGGCTAGTATCCGCAACCTAGAGCGCCTCCTTGGTACACATTCACTGTCCTAGGAACTGCGATATTGCTATACCAGATCTATAGAGGTACGTGCAATGGTAGAGCTACTCGTGAATTTTCAGTTGGCGCTGGGTCTTCTCGCCTTTCAACAATACATGCGAAACAGAAAGTGGGTCCGTTACGTGCATACCCTTCACGTGCGGCCACGCAATTGAACCATTATTTTCTTCTACTCTATGGTCTAGAAAGTTCTGGCTCAACCTATAACTTTGGGTTCACTATCTCTTCCATGAGTGCATAAGGTTTTTGCCCCATGCTGTGACCACGCTAATTGATTACCCAATAGACTCGGTTCACTCACTACCAATACGATCTTTACTCCATCATTCAAAGACGACCTCGGTATCCAAGGCGAGACGCAGAAGTATATCGTTTGCGTGGCTACCGCGTGTTGAGCGCAATGCGCCTTAATCCAACCCACCACCTCCTCCTCCTTCTCGCAATATCGTGTATCCAGGTACTGGCCTCCACGGATCAGTATTGTCGTACCGGATCCAACAATGTCGCCCTCGATACAAGCCCCGCCGGCCCCCAAGAGGGTAACATGAATTTCCTTAGATTCGGCATCAGGAAGCCATGGCCTCTCCTCAAAATCCCCAACAAGGGTAATCTCCGCCTCATCCGATACTGCTTTGCAAACGCCGAGGCCAAAGCGAAACTCGACTGTCCCCTCCAGAAGGGTTTCAATATATGGGCCGAAGCCATCAAGGTTCCAGCCAGCGCTGAGAACGGTCATTGCCTTGGATGGAAAGAGGTTTCATATGGGAGCACAAACGAAGATGAAAGAATATATCCTCTGTGCTACCTCGACGACTACAAGAACAAGAAAGAGCTTGGAACTTGGAATCCGAGAGTAAGACGGGACGTTTTAGCAATACACCTTGGTGAGGCAGACGAAGCGCCATATGCTAGCACTGGTTACGATGATCGTAGCCAAGATGCTGGCCGTCACTTTCTCGTCATGGGCTCGTCGGATATCGAAGGACATCGAGTAGCACATGAAGTAAGTTTCTATACGGACCCTCTCTCTCTCTCTCTTTTCTCTACTAACACTAACCCAGATCGGCCATGTCCTCGGTATGCTCCACGAGCAGTGCCGACACGGCCGCGACGATTACCTCATTTTTCGCTGCGACAAGCTAATAGGCTACCAAGACGCGATCATCGCCGCCAGTATTGCCGGTCACGCAAACGCCGCTGAGCGCCTCTGCACCGTGCAAACCTTTGCCAATCAATTCGGCTTCGAAGCAGGCGCACAGTACATCAAAAACGACGCCTTCGATCTTATAACCGCCCCGATCATGGATGAGGGATCCTTCGACCTAGGCTCCATTATGATCTATCCCTCGAATGCATACGCCGCGGATCCGGCTTGCTGGGAGAAGAACGACTTGAATGCTTGTCCGCTAGCGGCAGCGGGCTTTGGAACCTCGTGGCCGATTGCTGTCAATGTGGCGCCGTCGAAGGGCGATGTGCAGTTTGTGAAGACGTGGTATAAGTGGATCGAGGAGCCGCCTCGGCCGCCTGATCAGAGGGGCCTTCGACTGTGACTAGCGGTGGCGTCAAGCGCGTAAGAGACAAAGGGAAGCGCGAGGTGGTCAGAGTAAATCGAGTCGAGGTTAGGGGTAAAGAGATGGTAGTGCGATAACCATGGATCGGTGTTGGAAGAACTGTCGGAGAGAAGGTCAACGAGATAGAAACGGGTGCACGGGAAGGGAGGAGATGGTACAAGTATGGTATTGAGGACTGGAGAGGCAGTGTCATCCTCTTAGAGTTGAATCTTGTCGCGTACGTAGTTACAAGGTCATGGAGTAAGGCCCCGCCAGCCTTTTACTAGTGCTATTGCCGTTTTACCCCGCTCGTCATAACACAACACTGACCGATCACGCCGGTGAGCAACAACTGAAGTGTAGATTCGACTCACTATCAGATATCGGTCAATCATAACTTTATATCTATAATTATGAAAATTTTCACCACGAAATCATTCAAGCCTTCCTAGCTCAGTGGTAGAGCGCGTCACTAGTAATGACGAGGTCGTCAGTTCAATTCTGGCGGAAGGCAATTAACAGCGTTTTTGTACAAGCTTGCTCCATGCATCGTGGGATGATCAGAATGCGTGCATGCGGGCTACATGAGCTTTTTTGCTGCCTTATGGGGATGGATGGGGACACGGTGGCATAAGCGAGTAATCTTAAAACTTGTTTGTGGCTTGCATTGCAACTTGATTGCAAACTAACAACGACTTTCTTTTTCGGCAAAGGAGGCTCAAATGTGAAGAGACGACAGTCACAATTGCTGACGCTGGTGAGGGCATCGTTATTATAATTTTGCGTACGCCCCATTGTCCAGCTAGACGACAATGCCCGGCAACGCCGAAAACGCTAGAAACTACAACTTTTGACAATGTAGCGGCAAACATTAGACCATCATGATAGCCCCTCACAGTATTTACACATGTACAATCGTAACGACTATGGTGCGAGACGCAGTGCTCGCCTAAATGGCGTGCGCCGTGATCGAAAAAGAAAGGCTTCCCAGCCTGATCAAGGCACAGCAGTGATATCTCGCTCAGTCTTTGTCGTTTGTGAGGATGGGATTGGCGTCAATTCCATGTCCTTGTCTGTACTCATGGGCCCGGGCTTCACATCTAGATTTGATTCGCGTGATTTCAACGATGACTTTGGCGGCGTTGGCGTGCCTTCTCTGCTGCCCTTCTCCATGTCTGCTGCTGCATCGTCCCTATCCTTATTACGGAACATGACATAAAACACAATGGTTGTGAGGGCCATAGCACCAGCTAGACTGGCGTAGAACGAGGTAAGGTAAGGATCGCGAGCTGCCTCGGCGATGACTAGAGCGATAGCCGAGCCTATGCCCGTAATGAGCATATTGATGGCCTGAACGAGAACTTTCATCTCCTTCGGTGCATGCTTTTCAGCATACTCCATGGCTGTCGTCATAGCGAACACTTCGCCTGTTGCTATCAGAAAGTAGAGAGGTGCTTGTATCCAGACATTTGGCCGGTATTGTGCGGCGGAAAGCCTGTCTCCGCAATCTGATGGGCGGTCGAAGCATGGCGGGGACATGTAGATGTAATGCTGCACCAAGGTCGCGTACAGCATCGAGAGTGCGACGAAGCAGAAGCCGATGGCGATGCGGGTGACGGCCTTTAGATACGTGCGTCGTTTGGCGAGTATGGGGTTGAAGACGTACTCCACGAACGGACTGATGAGGATGCAGGCTACTTGGTTCATACCAGGCAGTACGTCGTTGGGCGTGCTTTCAGTGTTCATGTCGCTCGCTTGAGATATGAGGTTGTTCTGCATTTGGTCGAAGCAGACGTAGAAAACGATAAATGCCAGACTGGATCCGATGTTAGCATACACAAACAAATGGATGCAGTATCACCTACAGCACCCGACACGCGCCTAACGCACGAGTAATTTCGTCGACGAATTGGCCGCTCCACGGAACCTCGTTCCTTTTTTGGGTGCGCTGATATATCGGATCCGCGCGTTTCATCCGGAAGCCGTTGCGCATAGCACAGCTGAGAACCTTTGCGGCGGGTACCACTACGTCTGCCTCCTGAGGTGGATTAACTAACTTGAGGTTAGCGTGGGTAGTACGAAAGTGTAGGAAGATGTATACCAAAGCATTTCTTCCCGAAAACCAACATCAAGAGCGCAATGACGATACAACCAAGGCCCAAAGCATACGAGGGAGCAAAACCGTAGTGTTTCTCTATGTAGACACATGGAAATGCCGACAAAGCGCCTACGTTGCCGACCCAGAAGTACAGGTTGTAGATGAACTGTAGCGTGATATCGCTGTCAATCACGACTCGTTCACCTTTCAACGAAGCTGGAAAGTATTTCGAGAGACACGTCCATTCTAGGAAACGATTTTGGGATGCTAAGATCGTAATCTCCTTGGAAGCCCTATCCGTATACTGGTTGGCAATGAACGACCTCATGGTAACCTGGGTCTGAGAGACGTTAGCATGCGCAACAAGCTTCATTGATAGTAAGACTCACACCTCCGCCCCCCAAAGCTATGAGAACCATTGCAATTATTAGACCAGGCAAGCCCGCTCCCCGATCAAGCATCACCGGCAGCGAGCTGACTACCAAGGCGATGCATCCAAGAGTATACACCGCCAAGCTGATCAGCAAAGTCTTGTATTGGCCTAGATGATTGTCTGCGAGCAGCGCTATAAAAACGGGGCTTATGAAGTAGACGATGAAGAATCCGCAGTACATTCGTGTTGCCATGGTTTGTCCGAGGTTGAGAGCGCCAGGAGTATGGTCCATGTCGTGGTGCCCAGGGTGTTCCATATAGTTTTGCCAAGGGGCAGTAACTATCCAGTATAGTGTCAGTGTCTTGTAAACCATGTTGCTACATGGTGGTGATACTTACGTCCCCAAAATGTTGCTCTCTCCCAAAATCCGATCACAGCGACAACCCACAGCTTCCATGGTATGTTACCCCTGACACGCCGCAGTTCAGGAGCATCATGCTCGGGATTTGTGTCACTCGCACCCGAAGGTGCTTGTGATGCTGGTTCCTTAGATATACTGTTATGAAAGTCAATGCTGGTTGGCATGGTGTCGGAAGAACTCACCCGTCCATGGTTGCAGTTGGCTCCAATGCTTGAGCACTGCCTTCGCCCACCGTTGGTGTGATAAGGGAGTGATAAGGAGGTGGGAAGAGATTGTGGATTTACAGGTGAGTCGACTAAACAATGCTAAAAGTGGAGGTTGAACCTGTTGCTCGGGGAGTGACTCTCGGACTGCGATGTACGGAAAGCGAGGTTCAGAACTTTTGATGGTAGCGAATGAACCGATGCTAATTGAGGCGGTCACAATGTTCCTTTCCCTTACCGATTCATACCAATGTTGCGGTGAAAACGTGGGCTATGCGTCGGCTCTTGCTGGTGCAGCAGCCCGTGTGGGAAGGGAACATGCAGAAGTAATCGCTTCTTGGATGCTCGGTAGTTGTTTGATGGAAGCTTCCATATGCTACTTCCCTTGGTTTTTACACCGGAAACAGAGTGCCAGCAAGGCTCGCCATACTTGAAGAACAAGTGACTTTTTGCCTCATGGGGCGTGGTTGATGTCACCCAACAAGACGCATTGATATGATGACCACAAATGGTGACGCCTAAGTTGTACATACATGGCTTCCGCATGCCAAGGTTCGGCAAGTGCTTCAATGAGATCAAGTCAGGTTACAGATGCTTGGAATGTGGATCTTGGTACCAACGATAAGGGCCCACTGACCAGGCGCACAGGAACAAGAGTTTGTAAAGCCATGGCCTCGTTCGCCGTACGCACGAGGCCAAGGCTCTTCTCCAGGAAATAGGAATAGAGTCTAGAGCCTCCGCCCACGAATGCACGAAGACACCTTTAGTTTGTGGGTTCCAGTTGGCTTGAATAGGTTCTTCCTTGTACGTGCGGCTCGGCAGCACGTCTTCACGCACTCCGCTGCTCTTACAGGCCATGCATTCTCACTAAACGCGCTCAAAGACATATATGAATACCTGTCTTTTTGCATGCATGCATCCGCAATGTTATGTCATGAGCCAGCATCCTGGGCAGGTGCAGATGGTCCAACAACACTAGGTGCCACCCGTCGGACTCAATAGCCTATGCGGTTTCGTGTGTTGTCGTATCGTGCGATTTCCGTTCCGCTACCGAGCGATGTTGGAGGGTTCAAAGCAGAGAAAACGATGCATTTCATGGTGCGATGGAGGTGCGGAGGACACTAGGGACATGAAGATGGGCGCCCAAGCTTCAGTACCTAGGTACTTCGATTACATCAGCAGATCTGAGTGCGGCACGGTTCAGGATACGGGGTCATCTCCCAGCCACCACAACCAACATCCTGTGCGTGGCTTCTGGTCGCCATTACGTTTCGCAAAGTCTTCTGTCAGCACACGCGTTCCTGCATGTCTTACTCTGAATTTTACACCGCTCCATTTCCATGCTGGCATGTTCCAAGGGCGGCGCAGAACACCATATCAAGCTTCCATCAGGCTGATCAAACACAACACGAATGTCGCACAATCTCCACACGGAAATGCGGCTGAATCAGAGCCGTTGGAGGTAAGTCGCACACATGACCGTTACAGCGCTGCGCCGATGGAACATCTGTGACTGCTGCAGCATCAACTCCAGATGAATGGGCCATTGTCACATCGCTCATTGCGATCCCCTGACCTGCTGCAGAAGGCCCTTTTGTTTTTCTGGCTTTGGTGGCGGTGAGTACTCCGACCAGTGAAGTCATGACGCGGGCATTTTTCGACAATGTGTGACGAAGGCCGGTGGGCCGGAAGCGACCTGAAGGACTGGAGACACAGGTTGTGCCATGTCTCTGGACATGGGTGGCTCACGGAAAGTTAGGATACATGTGTTCGAGTGCAGTGTTAATTGATGTGGCCAACACGAACAGCGCCCAAGGTAACGACAGGGCTTAGCCCAGAACTCTACCGTGGGGCTGCAGGTGATCGTCGAAAAATCGCGGGGCTGGACTGCACCGTTGGGAAATGTAAGACGCGGCCTGCAGGTGGCATCAGTTACCAATAGCGATGTCGGTCCGTGTTTACCCCAGAGTATTTACCGGCAGCGGGGCCCCCTTTGCAACCATCCACTCGATTTCCCATCATTACACGTCTCTTCGAAATATCTCCACTCATTCACGTCCCTCACGATGTATCATCTAGACGGCAGTCCGGCTCCATCCGATCAGTCTCTGTTTAATGACCTACTCAAAATGACAACGTCCAAATGGCAGTCAATGCTGAAGAAAGAAACAGCCCCGGCACGAGAGGAGGCTGCTTCACGACCTTCCGTATCGAGGAGCTCCACCCAACTTTCAGTGCCGAGATCAAAGGAATAGAGAATGCACATTCAAACAAGAAACAGCTCGAAGAGCTGTGGCAAGCAGTGGCAGAAGTGTAGCCTTTGCCATTCTCTACTTCTTCCGGATCATGCTACAATGCGGACTTGACCTGTCTTTGGCCTACGTTGTATAACTCTACCCTCTTTCGGAAGCTACATCGTCCTTCTCCAAGCAATGAAAATACAACAGTCATTTGTACGTTACCCAGACGTGCGTTTTCCGTGCAACCGCGTTGGATGGCAAAGCACATGTCAAGTCTCGAGAAACCTAGGCGAAATGGACGACATCCGGCCCTCCACAAAGGCTTGCAGTAAAACACGATACAAACACCACCAGTTCGTCGACACAGGGAATATGGATGAGGACGGGTATATCATCCGTCGCGACGGCCCGGCTACGCATACGCATCACATCTTCGGCATTGTGAAGAAAAGAGACGACGAACCGCTTTGAACGAAACACTGCTAGTACGTTCTAGCCAAAACAAGGGATGTCATATCCTGGAATGAGAGAGCAAGGAGACCTTGATCACTCGAGGCAGGCTCTGACCCCCACGAAGCTAGTGGTAGTACGTTTATTGGGAGCTTTATGAGGGATATCGGTAGAGTAGTGGCACATTTTGTTAGCTCGACTGACTTGTGGACCTTGGCGAGGATTCTGGGTTCCATCTTGGTGTAATGCTACCGTCCTAACGCAGATGTAGCACACGAAGCTTGCTATTATGTGACGCTCGCAGAACTGTATTTGGGTTATTTAGACTAGAAAATTTACTATCAGTGTCACCGATGCGGCTTTTTGCTTGCGACAAAGACATCAAGCACAAATATAGCAACGTGATAAGCATTCCGGCAGGAGCAAAGGTTGGCTCATGGTGGGGTCATGTTTGTGTATGTTTCATGTACAGTTCGTACAAAGGTTTACTGACCTCGTACACCCACATTTAGGTAATCGGCGCGAAGCAGAGCACTAATGATCTGGACCATTCTATTGCTGCGAGGCACAAAGGCTTGTTGCTCTCACTACGATTGTTATGGCCACGTGGAAAGCAGAAGCCAATTGATACGTTGTAGATCTGACACGATACTATCTTGCCAAAGTAGATAACACTGCCTTTGAGCAAAACTACATAGCCGCGACTGCAAAGAGGCTTTGCAATCTAGGCCTTTCTGGCATTTGCTTGTCCTGACATCACCAAACGATGCAATGAGGTTCGCTGCGGTATGGATGTAGCATCATGCAACTGTTAATTCAGAAATCCAATCACACTACCGAAATTCATGTGCTTCACTCTTGGGGAGCTCAATCTGTGCAGTTGCTAACAACAACGATTCATCTTTTCGATTAGCTCTGATGATCAAAGAAACAAGTGAGCTTTGTACATGTTTTCCAAACACAAGCCTATGCGCCACCAACCTAGAGAGAAAACTTCGCCAAGTTCATACATCTCAACTCCATAGAGATCCTCGCTCGAAGGAAAAAACCCATTCTCCAATCTAGACACCAATATGCATTGACTGCTTAACAAACTTCACCTACTGCGTACTACCCTTGCGGTACTCCCACACCTCTTGCCGTCTCTCATTCGGCCTTCCACCCTGACCGTAATATGTGGTGTAAGAAGCATTCACGCTCTCGTGGTGCTCTTTCGCGTGTCGCTTGATGGAGTCCCATATGCTGTGCGCTTTGCTCGGTTCCTTTAACGTAGATGCTGATGACGATGTGATGGACGCTGAATCGCAAGATGATCTGGCCGGTGACTTGAGGTACTCGAAAGAAGTCCGAGGAGTCGAGTCGCAAGAGGCTGGCATGTTGGGTGTATGAGAGAGGGTTCGTGATATGTGGACAATCTGAGGGTATTGCAGAGTTCGTATGTCTCGATTCAAATGGCCGAAGAGATGATGAATGTGCGTATCGAGTTCGTTTGGTTCGACGCGTTCTTGTTGATGGCAAAAGTAACTGTTTGCTTCCTGTTTGATCAGGGAGCTTTGCTGTATCTGCGGGGA
This sequence comes from Alternaria brassicicola, assembly GCA_002796735.1. Taxonomy (NCBI): domain Eukaryota; kingdom Fungi; phylum Ascomycota; class Dothideomycetes; order Pleosporales; family Pleosporaceae; genus Alternaria; species Alternaria brassicicola. The sequence continues at coordinate 130,581 of PHFN01000006.1, read as the reverse complement.
TCGGTACCAAACCGTGTACGTTCAAATGATATGTTGTTTTGTATCAACAAGAGTATGCCCGTAATTGTGTGCATCACTATAGCTCGGTACTACACTACCTTTATACTGTTTATAACGCTCAGACCACCGTACCGATCTGGACATCCGAGAATTGCATACCCTATAGCTCCAACTCCAGTACGACTTTGCCGTCGCGGCATTAACTGCTTTGGTAATTGACCTGAAAGGCGTGGGAGTCTTGTTTCGGCAGCTTTCCATGTCAAAAACACGACCACCCACTTGATGTGGAGACAATTCTATGCCATTAATATACTGATTGTATCCAATGAGAAACCCATGCTGAAGCCACTTGCTTCCGGAAGCGACTAGTCCGGTTTCGATTTTCCGACGGATAGAGAGGTACGGTACGGTGAACGGTGCGGGCCTCTCGTACAACTGAAATTCCGGGAAATTTGCCCAGTTGTACAACAGCGGGGTGGCACGGACATATGCCAACGACGCCGCATTATTGTCCGCTTCATTAGCAAGTATTGTGTCTCTGGCGCAGCTTGTAGGAAGAGAGCGGAGAGAGCACGTATGACATCTTGGACAAGACGTGCGCCTTGTGCACAGGCGCCCTACAGTATCCGTGCGCCAGTTGCACATGGTCGCCAGTTGCACACCCCAACAACAACAATATATTCAAAAAGATGAGGTTGTAGAGCCACCACAAATCGTAATAAAATTGCGCAAAGCTAGGATTATACTATATACAGGCCTACGAAAGTTTTGGCTTATTCAGATATTTTTTTGGAGGGCGTTATCGGTCGTTGCCGTCGACTACGCGGTGGAGCAGCTCGTGCAACCCTTGCGGCTCCCACCACAGCTGGAGCAACACCACCACGCTTTTGACGCTTTGTAGCTGGCGTGTGAGGTTGTGAAGCCTTGCGCTTACCCTTTTGGGAAAGTTTTATAAGCTTTTTGGTGTTGTTGATGAGCTGCTGGTGTTGTTTCTCGGCCTGTTTTGCAGCCTCTTCCTTCCTCTTCTCATCCGCCCGTCTCTCACGCTCTACACGCTTCGCGGCTTTGAGTTGAGCCTCACAATCGCGAGCTGCCTTCTTGATCTCGGCTTGCTTGGCTTTTTGAAGCTTTTCAAGCTCCTGTTGTTGTTGTTGTGATGCCCGACGATCGCGAGCTCGTTGTACACTCCTGGGCGACCACAGTTTGGCTCCCCCATGGTAAACCTCGTCCTCATCAAGCTGGAGGGTGAAGGACTGCTTTGGTCGCCTCTCCTTGATGGCTAGGGACTGCCTGAGGCCCCTGATCTCTTCATGAAGTATACTGTTTTGAGCTGCGATGTGGCACAAACTTCGTTGAAGCTTCTTGACGTCCTTACTGCCCTGATCCTTCACCTCACGGCGTACGATTGACTTGAGCTTGAGCCAATCCTCACCAGAGAGGACTGACTGGCTGCTGTCAGAATCTGAAGCCTCCTTGGGAAACTTCTCAAGTACAACGTCCGGGTTGGCTGGGTATATACCAGTGGCTTCAAACGACCTCTTGATGAGTGGAGGTTTGAATACGCTACACCAAGCCCTCCAGAAGAGCTGGAAGAAGTCTCCTTTGGTTAAATTGAGTAACCCCTGGCTGTCCTGGAGGTATCCCATCAACTGAGTTGAGTAAGCTGTTGCAAGGGGTTTGAACATCACCACATCAAGTGGTTGAAGCGTATGGGTAGCGTGAGGTGGAAATACAAACAAGAGGATCTTGTTGTTGTTACAATACTCAATAAAATCCATAGTTACATGGGATCCGTGGCCGTCAAGGAGTAGTAATCGATACCCGGTTAAAGCATGCCGTCTGGTTTCTCTCTCAAACACCTGTTTGAGCCAAGCTAACCCAATATCGTTGTTGCTCCAGCCAGAGGGTGATGACGTAGTAAATACTGAGTGTTCTCCTGCTTGTACAGCTTCAACCCAGCTTGATTGAACAGCTCCGTTGGCTCCCTGGAAGATGAGAGTTGGACTCAAAGCTTTGCCATCCGAACAAATACAAGCTATCACCGTTATCCACTCGCTTGAGCCATCTTCAAGTGCTTGCCTTGCCCCTTTTTGCTCGTAGAGTCTTCTGCTGAATATACGTTTTGTATTGCCAACCCGGCCAAGTTGAAATCCCTTTTCGTCCATATTGAATATATGGGTGGGTTGTATATTGTACTCCTCTATCTTTTCATGTAAAAGCTTGAAATACAAGTTGTACTTGGCCCCTGAATCAGCTTTGGTACGCTCCTTAGCCATGGCTTTGCCCGAGCGAGAGATGAGATGGTTAGGATGCCGGCGGAGGAACCGGGAAACCCAGCTTTCGGAGACCGGCTTGCCAGCCAACTGACTGGCAAACTGTTGTATCATTGTTCTTGTAGGTGGCAAACGTCGTTCGGTAAGCGTTTCTATGTATCGTACAAGCTCGGCTTCGCGTTCTGGGTGGAGGGATTGGTTGCGTACGCCATAGTCGTCGTTTTGGTGTTTGTGTCGTCTCATCAGCGTTGTTCGTTCTACGCCATACTTTTTGGCAATTTGTTGGTACGAGAATTGTTCTCCTGGATCGCGCGATTCGATTTCTGCAATCGCTTCTTGAATCGGATCCATGGTCGTTGAGTTATGACGCGTTGAAGTTTTGTTGTTGTGGTGGTGGGGGTGTGCAACTGGTGACCGTGTGCAACTGGCGCACGGATACTGTAGTCCGACAAGTGAAAAGTGGGGTTAGCGTGTCTTGGTAAGCAATGTGCGCGCCCTGTACATGTCAATCATCGGTGATGAAAGACGCCTTACGGATGCACTAACGAGCACATTAAATGTTGAGCAGTGAAAATCACTCGTCTCTGTAGGCAAGGGGTACATTCTACATCATTTGTATGATGCTGGAGGCTGGTAAAATATGGCACATATATATATGTGAAGCGGCACGGAAACATGCGCGGAAACATGAGTGATGGATTTCGTCATTGCAAGTGATGCAACACCTAATATGGTAACTACGGTTTAACGACTGACTGCCAAGGCAGGGTGTTGTCGAGGAAGAAGGTTGCCTTTGGCTCAGGCGCGAGGCCTTGTCCAGTCATATTGCATAGTTGAGTCACGTCGCCGGCCTCTGTACGCTTCGCTTTGATAATGCGCTGGTATTGCGACAGTGGGCATGAAGAGCCGGGGCCGCTGATGCAATCCACCACAGGATATACAACATCGTTAATGCGGATTCGCATGAAGGTCTCCTCGGATGTGGTACTGTTGTAGTTGTCGTTAGCACCGTAACCGTAGGTGCTATTGTGAGCAACAACAGGACAAGAAAGGCGTTCGAATGCAATCGTTCCGCGCATCTTCACAACCTGAGATGAGCGGAAGAGGCGGTTTGGTAGTGACATGTTGCCGGGAAGTTGCTGTTGGTTGTCGAAAACACCAATTGCAGCGGCAAGCTGATTGATTTGGCCATCATTCGCAAAATTGGCGAGGATCTTTGGAGAGACAAAGGTCCCATTACCGGTGTTGTAAGTCGCATTCGGGCCGTCGACGAAGCGCTGCACGGTCATGTCGACGACTGGCAACATCTGATATTTCTCGATATCGGACCCCAGGCCGGTACCGTACCAGTATCGCAGATCTTGCGCATACTCGTACTGCAGGATTTCCTCATCAGTAAAGATGTCGCAGAAGGGGCTTCGACGACCAGTGATCTGGGTCTCGAAGCCACAAAGGTAGGGTATCTGGTCAACTTGTTTCGCTGTAAGATTCAGACCGCCCTGAATCTCAGCGTTGAGTCTGGCGGCAATGGGAGGGAGATATATAGAATCCCACATGTCCTTGGCAGGACCACCACCCGCATCGTTGTAAGCCTTGCAGAGGTCGCTGGGTGCAAGAGTGTTGCCCCAACTGGCGGGATCGCTCGCGTTGAGAGCATAGATTGTGGTGAGGTCTGTAGCGTTGGGTCCTACGAAGCCTTGAGCGAATAGGCGTGCGCTATCTCGCACACGGGGACCGGATTTATAGTAATTCGCCCACATAGTAAAGGCAGTGTTGTAATCGTACAGGTCAGGATAGCGAAGGCGCCATGTGGTACCCATCTCGTGGAGCTCTTTCCATCCAGTCGGGTTTAGATTGGCAATCTGAGCATCCGGCTCTGAGAGCACCGGCTTCCAGGACTTGAGAAAAGCGAGCTTATCGTCGTTGACGGTGAAGTCGCCTGCAGCTTGGATGTATTCGGCGAATTCCACCCATCCATTGTACGCACCCCTGTCGGGGTACCGCGAGCCATGACGAGAGAAGAAGGCTGTATGGACTCAGTATGGCTTTGCTCAGTACTTGGAAACAAGGTCTTCTCACCGGCCAAATCAACTTTACATCCTGTGGGGATCTCCGAAGAGATGCCTGTCAATTCTTCACCGGGGAACCATTGTGCGTTTCCACCAATGTGCTGGAAGATGTTGAAATCATCTTGAGCTGCCACAGCAGCACTGCTGACAGCGAGGGAAACAGCAAGAAGCTTCATAGTTGTCGATGGAGAATGTGGGATGCTCCGAGCTAGAGACGGAGACACAGCGTGAGGCCATCGTCTTTATATCCCAATATCTTCATGTATCGCGGTGTCGTCGCGTTGAACACCTGCTTTAGCCTCGGGGATGAGTAAAGGCGATGCTTCCTAAGGCGGTAAGGATTCTCAGGGACAAGCTGCACGTGGGAGCAGGAACATTGTGGGTGGTTGGCTCGCACGGCGGCGCGGTCAGCCTCAACGGCCAAGAAAGCCCGTTATACGACACGATCCTTCGCGCATCTCGAAGACGATGGTATTGTGGAGTCCAAGCAGGGCAGTGCGTGAGCTACGGTCGAACGCAGGTTGGGAACGATGCAGGTCGATGCAATCGTCGTCCTCCGGAGGGTGCATGTCCCGATTAGTCAGGCCGCTTATCGATATCGCACCCGCCATCGCGGAATCTGATTCGGTCTCCAGCTATCTTTGCCAATAACACTCCCGCAACCATGCACGTCTTCATGTCTCCTCGGTGACTGTCCGAATCAAGCTCTTCCCAGTACCTCTACCCTTCAGACCATGGCTGAGACAAAGCCGCGCCAACGCAAGTTTGCGCCAAGATCGCGGACAGGCTGCCTGACCTGCCGAACCCGAAGAAAGAGATGCGATAGCGCCCAACCGCAATGTGCAAATTGCAAGCGCCTCAACCTGCTGTGCGAGTGGCAGAGCCCGCGGAGTATCGTTACAGAGTCGTCTTCACCACGGTCAAGCTCAAAGAGTCCTGAGCTGCAGGTCGCAGTTCCGCTGCGAAATTCTCTCGATCCATGGGATGCGCTACCGGGCGATGGAGAAGCGGAAAGGATGCATCTATTACAGTACTATGTCGAGGCCTTCGTACCCAGTGTTCAAGTAGCGCCTATTGTAACAAGTTTCTATACTAGCCTCTACATGCCTTGGTCTTTCCAGATCGAAGGTATGCTTGACGCCATTCTCGCCATTTCCTCAGCTCAGTTGGCACGGCGGAGCCAGGATGCAGACCGCGCTAAGCATCTTCGGGCCGTGTCTTGTCGCCATGAGAGGAAGTGCTACCAGTTCATCAAGGAGCGTCTACATCCTTCGGGTGGTTTGCCACAAGACACCTACCAGGTCACTGCAGTCATCCTTATCCTCGTCGGGCTTGAAGCCCTCAACGGCGTCAAGACTACAAGGTGGATATCGCAGTTGAAGAGTGTTCAACGGATACTTAGCGCACTCACCCCTGAACAGAGCATCATGGACTGCGTTGAAGTTGACTCTCTGCATCGACACTTCACCTACCATTTTGCCTCTGCATCTCTGATGGCACGGGTGTCAAACGCAGGAAAGGCATGTTCAGTAGAGCAGGGCTTGATACCAATCAGCGCTGCTCTGATGCCAGGCACGATCGACCCGCTCATGGGCATTTCATATCAGCTTTGCGACCTTATCTCCCGAATACAGTACGTGACTTCTTCGAATCCAGCATTTCCGCTCGCTACCGAAGCTTCTTTCAACGTTATTGAGCAGGGCATACAGAACTGGACTTACGACAATCCATTTGCACTTGGCGTCGATACCCCTATAGCCCTTGATCTCATCGCTTTGGCAGAAGCCTACCGTTTAGCAGCCCTCATCCAGCTCTATCGCACCTCACCAAGCCATTCTGCCAACATTGCAGGCTGTGCTACACGTGCAATGGAATTCATAGCTCGCATACCACCAGGTAGCGCCGCGGAGTCGAGCTTGCTCTACCCCATATTTCTAGCGGGGGCTGAGCTAGATGACGAAGCGGCCATCGAGAAGTGTTTTCGCAGGCTGGAAGACATCCAAAAGCGCAACCGCTACGAAAATGTTGAGTGTGTCCAAAAGGTGTTGAAGGAAGTATGGAGACCGAAGCTTGAAGGGGGACAAAGGAGGGACTGGGAAGAGGTAGTAAGGGAGTGGAATTGGTCGTTCACTCTGGGCTGAGGATTCCTGGATCAGACTCTTTCTGAGAGCCTGATTGGGCCCTTTCGCACCTGACACACCTGGAGAATCTGATGTGATGTCCTGGCTACGCCGCTGCTCTGAAACCACTGACCCGGATTTCTCAACATGGATACAATAGCCGTCCCGTAACACCCCAGGTCTCATATCTGCAAGCGCGATCCTCATATTAGCGGAAGTACCGCCATTCCTGGGCCGAATGTGTATGATGGTCGGCTACTTCTTTCCCCGCATGATCGCTTGGCCGACCCCGCGCCCGCTCCTGTAGCACGCATCGAGATGTTGCACTCTGCATCTATTCGCTCGCGTGTACCACTTGGAATGATGAGTGGGCTTTTTGACTGTAATCCAGCGCCACCTGCACTTTGGTTTACTTTCCCCGCTTCATCAACTCCAACGACTTGCTACTGTGTTGCCAGGCGCAGCGCTTTGCGCGACGATCACGTATACCACTAGTATAAGATGATATCCTAACATTGCTAGCATCGCTCTCGAACCTACACATTCAGTGCATCACCTCCAATCGACATGGCGAACCCTACAACTCCCACGATGGCCACTCCTGTCAGCTTCGCTCATTCGATTGATACGACCAACCTGAGAGATCGCTCAGTGCTCATTACTGGTGCGGCGTCCGGGATTGGTTTAGCCTGTGCAGTCAAGATGGCTGAAGCAGGTGCAATTGTCACAATGGCAGACCTGCAGGACACAGTGGGCCCAGTGATACAGGACCTGACAGCTCGAGGCCTTAGGGCGCAGTTCGTGCAATGCGACGTCACGTCTTACGAAGCTCAAGCCTCCCTGTTCCAGTCCGCAATACAGTTTGGAGACGGGCAGATTGACGTTGTTGTTCCCAACGCAGGAATCCTTGCCGAGAAGAACATCTTCGACATGGTGCCAGCCACATTACCAAACCCAGGAGATGCGCCGCCTCCCGCTCCAAGTCTCGCTTGCTTATCGGTCAATCTTGATGCAGTATACAACACCTGCTATCTCGCGTTACATTATTTCCGCCTTCCGCGCACAGCAGCAACGACGTTCAAGCCCAGCATCATTCTCATCGCCTCGCTGGCAGCTTATATCGGCTACCCGTACAGCACTACATACAGCATGTCCAAGTTTGGAGTTCGCGGACTCTTCTATAGTCTACGCGAGCGTGCCATGCACTCTTCAATCCGCCTCAACCTCGTTGCGCCGTGGTTCGTCGACACTGCCATCACCAAACAAACGGATTTTGTAGAGGACAACGGAGCCGTCCTTAGCATCGTAGGGTACGCATCTATGGACAGGGTCGTAGATGCTGTAATGAGGTTTGCATCAATCCAGGATGTGTGCGGAAGAAGTGTGGGTATCTTTCCAAGGGGCAGTGAAGATATACATGATGATTTAGAGGGCGGGTATGGGGGTGCGGTAGTGGGAAAGCACATGCGCGAGATCAAGGCGGTTATTGCGCAGGAGATTCAGAAGCAGGCGCAAAGCATTGTCTGACACATTCAGTGGGAACGAATATTTACCGAGGGCTCTATCGTCACATAGTAGTAGTTTCGGTAATCCAACACCTTTGAATATTTGTGAGTGCTTGCTTAAATCTAGTATTACAATATCACTTCGATGAACACAACAATGGAATTGTGAGGATCCTTTACTACTATGTGGGCCTGCAGTCGTACAACCTCTTGTTCATCAACATCAAACATGTCAGGCACCAGAGAAACCCAAATGGAAAGAGAGCCACCACCTAGCATCGACGTCCTCGTAATATGAGGCGACATAGGTGATCTCACCTTTGTCATTGAAGCTTATCGCAAAGGACAAAATGCACAAATTCTCAAAAGGAACACTCGAGGCCAGTACTATAGTAAGTGTCTTGTTCATCTAGATCAATACAACGGTGACCAACACATCCACAACCGGGCGAGATAATCATGAGAATCAGTTCCGCTCTGTAAAGGCCCGAGAAATGGCCCGGCTTCATGGATCGCGTCAAAGTCATCGCCTCAGTGCCGGATTTCGACCAGTGTAGATTTGGCGGCGCGTTTACCCAGCACCACACACCTGGAGATTCTAAGAATCCTTCTTTGAAAATCTACCGAGAGAGACTTCAGAACCTGCTGACCACGCACGTCAAGGAGCTGGGCATCCCCGTAACATAGGAAACAAAAGTGTGCACATACTTTGAGACGAACTACGTGGGTGGCGTTATCTTTTGACACTAGCAAAACGGTCACGGCAGACTTAGTTGTTGCCGCGGATATCGCGCTTTTGTGCCTGCCGGACCAACTATGCAGAAGTATCTGCTGGTGGCTAAGGAGTCTGGCGGGTACGATCACTGCGCATTCACGTACATTGGTCCAGGTGTGCATATCGTTCTTTGAGATCGACCAAGGCTACTTCTGCTACTCCTCGGTCTACAGGGTATTTTTATACCTTCTAACTGTTTGATGGCGTTGTTAGGGCTAACGACTATTGGGGTAAGAACAGTGCAGCGACAGAAAGCTGGTTGAAAACCACGTCAACGGATAATATTATCAACGTTGTCAAAGATTGAGATCTGCTTGTGATTGCTGTTATCAAGGCAACACTGAATAAGCAGTGTCTCAAACGCAGCACATCCCCTTTTGCCCACACTGTTCAGCGGTGGCACGATTGCAGTGGAGGATGCCTACTCACTGGCAATTTGTTTGCATATCGGCGAGAAGAAGGATATTACGCTTGTGACAAAGTTCCATACAAGCCGAGATACGCCAAAATAGATTGCAAAGAAGCAACGCGACTGGTCCTAGAGCTAGCACGGCTTTTTCGCCTCGCGCATTGTAACTATAGGTATGTTAAACCCTCAACAGCCCACTCTGGCCATACCTCTTCCTCTCTCGGCTTGCTCGCCAGGTTTCGATCGTATACATGCTCGTCTAACGGCAGATCCTGATGCTGACTGCAATTCCCCATATCGACACCTCTCTTTTGCAGGGTTCTCGCATAGCCTAGTGTATCCATCTTCCACGTTTTCCGACTCATTTTGCCTTCAATCATGTCTGCCAGGATCATGGCATCGAAGCATGCTTGACTAGTGCTTGCGACGGTGTGTGGTCGGAAGCCAGCCAGAGCATCGCCAATGAGAATGACACGACCGCCCATAAATTCGTTGGTCGGTGCGAGAACATCCGTGACTGCTTGCACGAATGGCTTCTCAGTTGCTCTGACAATCTCGGCAAACTGAGGAGGCAGACGCTCATTCACAATCTTGCGTTGCTTCCCCTATGCTTGCGGATGCATCTTGCCGGGTGGCATGGTGATATGATGGTACTGGCCGTCCACATCCGTCATCAACTCACGGAATTCGGGCAAAGGGTCGGTAAGAGAAGGCGATGGAAAGTTGGTGTAGTAGACAAAGTTGATGAGGCGTTTGCCATGCTCTAGAGTACCGTTCTCGCCCGGTATCAGGTATGCCAGGATTTGTATGCCTCTTTCATGGAAGAAGGTGAAGCGTTCTCTGAAAGCTTCGAGTGTCTTCGCGCTGACTTCATCCTCGGGTACGGTGCCGCGGAGAGCGACATAGCCTGCGTATGTGCGCTTGACGCCGGTGGTAAGAATTGAGCGGATGGTAGAACTTGGTCCATCGGCGCCAATGACCAGATCAGCCTCCACCTCACCCGTGGTTCCTTCGCTCGTCTCGTACTTTACGACCACTTTGTGTCCCTTATCTTGCAGCTCAGTCACCTTATGTCCATGGAGATGCGTAATCTTGCTCCCACTGTTATCGTTTTGTGGTACGTCACAATAGTCGCTCTTGATTCCATCAACATTGGCTCTGAGCATGTAGTATGCCAGATCCCAACTCGTCATATTCTGTTTCATATCCTCTTTATGTGTGATCTCGCCATTCTTGTTCAGATACTGCCTTTGAGTCGAGGTAACGGCCAGGTCGCGGTTGCATCTGTCGTAGCGCTTAAAGAATGCCAGTGTATCGCCACCAGCGACGATACCAGCGCCTTGATTGTGGAGGAGTGCAGTCGGGTTTCGTTCGAGGAGTGTGATGTGCGCATGCGGTGCTGGAAGACGTTTGAGGGCGAGGGCTGTCGCGAGCCCGCCTAAGGATGCTCCAGCCTGGACAGCGAGGTCAGTTTATGCCCAGGATAGGAAGCGCGCGCGTGCTGCTGCGTGCGATGATGATATTGAGTCTCCCACCTGCGGCATGAGGGAAGCCCTGGGGTTGCGTGCTAGTATCTGCCATGATCAATTCTGTCAACCGGTGTCCCGAACGGTTGGCACGTAGGGTGAGAACCGGCCGCCCATAGTGAGCCTCATGCGCGCGGTGATCGCCCTGATTGTGCCTGGGTGAGGGTTGATGTAGGAAGATCCGATGACGACAAGCCTGACATGTGAAATACCGAGGGATGTCGGAATGCTAATCGGAACCCCCAGGATTTTGCCCGCCCTTCCCTATATGTCGCACTCTCTCCACGATAATCTTAGTAAGACGCAAACATTCCTGTCTATTGGTCATGTCACTCCAGGCTTCTGACTCGAGTCCGAAGCATTCGTGTCATTGGAAAAGGCGGCCGTCGCGACACTGAAGCATGGCAGCCGATCGCGAAACTCGTGGCCTTGTCGCTGTACGTCGAACCTCAATCATGTCATCTGGTATGGCAAGACTCAAACACCATCCAGATAACCGGCGCAAATGGCACGATAGGCTACGCTTGCGTTGTGTATGCACTACAGACTGGCTACCGAGTTCGCTGCATCGTGCGCCGTTCCTCCGCTATCGAAACCATAAAATCTGGTCCCTCAGTCCAGCTATACCTTCACTTGATCGAATATGCCATCGTACCAGACAATACGGTTGAGAGGGTGTACGAAGAAGCTATTGTAGGTGCCCATTATGTCGTGCACATAGCAGGAGCATGGCCGATGCAAAACTTAGATCCCGACAAGGACATTTACTGGCCGTACATCAACTCCACAAAAAGGTTGATTGAAGCAGGGAAGAAGTCCGAGACAGTGAAGAGGATAGTATTCACGCAAGCTGCTGCTGCGCTCGTGGACTCGGAAGATGGTGATACCTTGGGCAGACGTATGGATCGCGTTTTGAACGGCATGTCTCTTCCCGTGGGCTTTCCTGTCTGGCTCAATGCATTATACTGACCGACACAGAGCAAGCCGAAGTCTCGCAGACGTCACTCGAATACCGACCCCCTCTAAAGTCCCCTCACAATGCATACTGCTCCGCAAAAGCTCAATGTATGACCAACCTCGCCCTTCTCCACACTACGCACAAACTCCCTTTCTCTATCGCGCAAATCATACCGGGTACAGTCATTGGCCCTTCGGAATTCTGCACAACCTCTGAGCAAGCGCTCGCACATGTGGATCGACAGAGCAAGGCGTTGCTTTTCGACGGCATGGCACCACGGTATGCGTTTGGCTTTGTACACGTACAGGACTGTGCTCGTATTCACATTGAAGCGCTAGATGGGAGAAATACGAGCGAGGATTTGCCGAAGTGGTATATTGCTGCTGGGACGGTGGAAGAGGGCATAGATGGGGAGAAACTATGGAACACTGCGGCAGATATGATCGAGCGAGACTTTTTAGATCAAGTTAACACTGGGGTATTCAAAATGGGGCGAAACAAGGTTCCTGTCAACATGCCATTTCGCGCCGACTCGAGGGTGACAGAGAAGATGCTGTTGGACGGAGACAGGATCAGGGGCTTGGATGATAGCTTGAAAGAAGTCGCGCAGTGGTATATTGAACTGAAGAGAAGGGAAGAGAAAGAAAATATATGATTGCAATAAAACAGGGGCTGGGCAACAATCGTCAACTTCATCCAATGACTCACGCTCTACCATTTGAAGCTCTCTTCAAAGTACTCAACACCCATATATCCCTTACCCAGCATCTGTACACTGGCTCTCCTAGCTTGGTCAGCCATCAAGGCTGGTCCACAAGCCACAACCGCCAGACGCTGTTGACCCGCATCCCTTGCAGATCCCTCAATCGTTGTATATACATCGGGTCTGTGCGCCATCATCTTCACACTCTCTCGATCCTCATCTAAGACGTCATCTTTTGCCTCATCATCTCGAGTGACATGTACCTCCATCTCGACTCTCTCGTCACTTAGTAATCTTCTGAAGTCACGGAGAACCGAGGTAAGGAATGCATGTTCGCGGACCGCCCATACAATCTTCACGCTCTGAACGCGTGAGGAGGTGGACAGGACACGGGCCAGATGTGACAACGGTACCGCGATGCCAGTTCCACCAACTACAAATAAAATGTTGGTGAAAGTTTGGAGAGGGACAGTGTGCCCATAGGGTCCTTCAACTAAGACATTGAGCCTTTTCGGATGCAAAAGGCAATGTAATTTCAATCGGGATGTGAAGCCCACGAACGGTCGGATGAGAAAGACCATGTTCGATGCGCCATCCATGCCTTGAGACGGCAGGAGTGCATCAGACTCGGTAGATGAGATTGACGAGGTACGTAGGGGTTCGGGTCTGGGTGAAAGCGATGACGAAGACGTAGGCGGGGGATGATCGGTATCTGTCGAGGTGTACGCTAACGTGAATGGGTGACTTTGGTATGCATACATCATGTCGTCCAACACGTGGATGTAATAATAGCTGCCAGGCCTCGGCGCAACCAAGCTCTTGCTGGCGTCAATATCCATTCGTACAAGATTACTGTCAGGATCATAAGTGACCCTCGCCTTGGTACTAAAAGGATTGCGGTTGAACACTATGATCCGAGCAAGCCGGAAAGCGCGATCGAAGATCCAGACGACAACACATGGCCAGATGAATACGTTCCACTCGCCATTGGTGAAAATCTCAACGTGGTAGTACATAGACCAAAGTGCGGCGATGGACAATGCTATGTGCGTGACGAGAAAGAACTCGTAGTGCGCACGGCGAATACCGTAGAACGAGAACGCCAAGAGGCCGAACATAGCGATGGTCGCTAACTCACCATTCCAGAAGTAGTGTTTTGTCCAGTACCTGAGAAAGCGTGACCATCCTCCGCTCTCCAGTATCATTAGCGTATAGCCTAGACTGTGCACGACAGCTTGTACAGTGGCGACTCTAGCCGCCCATCGATGGAAAGAATTGTAGGTGCCAAACCCCCACCCAGTTATCCAGATCAGAACATCGTTTCGCATACCAAAAAGCCAGACAAGAGGGAAGTTTGCCAGCGAGATGATTCCAGTGCGATCCGATACATAGCGGAGAAGTTGCGCAGACTTTTCTGGCCAGTAGAGGTTGCCTTCAGTGAGACGGTAGGAGCAGGTACAGAGCCAGATGTTGAATGCGACAAAGAGGAATATAGTGAGTGATTGAATCCGTGGTGGTATCGTGCACCAAACATACGGTCGAGAACAGCGGTCACCGAATGCGGCGGGTGTAGTAATGTATCGCTTTAGCCATGTTTGGAGGAGGATGGCAGGACTACGTGATGCGAAGTGTGTGCCAGGTTCGATCTCTGGAATTGTCTCGTACAACTTGTTGCAGTGCTGTTGACGGCGCATAAGTGATAAGAGACGCGTTGTGACGCCAACCATGACTACGGCAATCCAAAAGTAGTACATGTACCAGCTGTAAGTTTCATCTCAGTGAGTGTACGTTCAATGGCATCTAGGTCCGGCTTACCCATATACAAGATGGATCTTGTATTCCCAATCTGCCGCCTCCTGTACGCTGCGATTAGCATTGCATTGTCTCTTAGAGCGTGACAAGTGAATACTGTACCATAGTCGTGAAGGCTCGCTTCAAGAGAATATCACTGGGTATCACAACCTCACTAACGCTCGGAAACTCCAGTGCCTCTTCTGCCTTCAGCCGCCTTACTTCGGCCAATTCATCCGGCGTCCATCGATCCACAACATTGTGAAAAGATGGCAACGTGACGTTGGCGTATGCTTCGCACCAGGGTTTCTGGCTCTCGACCCATCCTTCTATTTGGTCATTCTGTTTGCAGAACTCTCCAAGACATAGGTACAAGGATGTGACGCGCAGATGACTTCGACATGCTTGGATCTTTCTCGAAAGCGAAGGGTTGGTGTCGTTGAAGGTTACATAGTTGATGGTGGTCTCGCAAGCCAAAGGACAGAATTTGCCCACATATAGAGACTGTGCTACATGCGCAAAAGTGTACAGGATAATAGCGATTGACAAAGCACGCATGGATGGACGCGGTGAGGTACAAGATTGGACGATGCAACTTCGGAGATTGGCGGGGGTTGGAGAAATCTTATCAGATGGCCGTGCACGGGCCTGCGCTAAGATCAGGCGCTCCTCTTTTGCGTCAGCTGGAACATTGCTCCAAGCCTGAAGTCGGCTAATCATTCCATGGACACAAGCCTCAACTACAGCCTCAACTACAGCCCCACTCGCATTGCCTGCAAGCTCACAGGGTACCTACACCATGTCTCAAGTCATCGGAAAAATAACCTTCGCTACTTTACCAATCGAGCTTCGCTTGGAGATCGTCGCCTACGCGCTTGAGCAGCCCGACGCAGGACTCATCAGACAACATAGGCCTGGAGGGTTAAGGGATTGTTTCAGGGTCGATAACAGGTACAAACATAGCACCAATCTCGCCATACGGCTAGCCTGCCGACAGTTCAACGCCGACTTTGGTCGCCTTGCCATCCAGACGACCCTCTTTGTGCTCCCTAAAGACTCTGCTTGGACTGTATACCAACAATCCGGTGGGCTTCTGTGCGACGTGAAGAAACTGAGAGTCTACTTTGACTACAACGATATCGCAGAATGGAAGGAGTACCCCTTGAACAAGCCATGTATGCACCTCGATCAACTGGAACTCGTGGTCGCGCTCGAAGACTCTGACAACCGGAATGCTCTCGTGCGATTGTTCAGACGCCTGCAGAACGTCAAGCAAATCAGACTTCTCGTCCATGGTAGGGGTTTTGCATGGGGGTCTCATGAATTCATTAAATTGATAGGCGAGATGCTCAAAGAAGACCATTTCCAAAGATACGATGCACCGAACGCTCCTAACTTGGAGTCCACGTGGTGGGAATGGAGTTATAGCGACGACCTCGGTCAGGCTGTTTTTGTGGCTCAGCAACCTAAACCGATCATGGTGGAAGAAGATTACATGCTGCTGGTGAAGCCGGAGGTTGACTACATCATGGAGTGCACGGTGAAGTATAGCACATAGATTGGATTATGAGCCTTGGTTTGGCCGTGAAACTATGTTCGCATACGTCTGATGCAGCTACTCCATTTTTGTTCTTCGTAGTCAAAGCTTTGTGTCTTGTAGAGGAAGTGAATTCATAGAATGCGATGTGTCTTGCTCCAAAGGTCCCGGGTTTCCGTTAGAATGGCGTCCCTCGCAATTACGACTGGCGGCACCGTCGGTCTAGCATTGGTAGACCAAGAGGCCATTCTTAAATCTCAAGAGTTCCGAAATCGTCGAGAAGGGTTGCGTATGAGTATAGGCGTCGTATTCGGCATTCGAGATTGGATTCAAGCTTCCGAAAGAGCCAAATGTCTTGATCAGCGGAAGCAAGCACTCATAACTTGGAAGGTCAACCCACAAGCCTTGCAATTGCACTTCTCATACATGCTGTGCAAACCCTCAGTCGCAAGCGCGGATAAAAGAAGACTTGTGTCATTATTCCACTTCTAGCGACACTAGCACATGGAGCTTCGAGAACTTTGAAAGACTGAAACGCTGTGGAGCCGTGATCGTCAGTACCATGGTAGTCCCCTGTGATCAGCTCTATGCTGATCCTTTGGTAGATGGAAGCATTGCGTATCTGCCACTCCCTTTCCGAACTTGTCAAAACGACAGGTTCGACCTCCCAAACCCTAAAAACAACGGCGAAACATACATCATCCCTGCCGGAACATCAGTTCACTGCTCTACATCGGCTCTCACGCACTTCCCAAGTCGAACGTGTAGCTGTTTTAGCGGCGCTGTTGATGGATCGCAAGTGGTGGTGCGGACTCGCCAGCTGGGCTCTGACAGGAACGCAGCTGCTACGCCTCATTGTCATCACCAACATCATCCTCGAAAACGCGGCATCTCGCTAGGCTTAGAAACTCGACATTCGATCGTGCGGAAAAGAGAACACCGGATGCTTACCGACAACTGCGTGACGGCTTAGAAATCACGCCGCTTTGGAGGTCCCGGGGCTCCGACGCGGCCCCCACTTGCCCGGTGATGGACTGGACGCAATACGTCGCGTCTTCCTCAACACCACCAAGCGCAATTGCTATAATACAAGCCATGTCATCTCATGCTAAACGCCCTCCACATTCCGACCCGGTCCATCACCCACCATGAGCGCTCCCAAGCCAATCCTTATTTCCGGCGCCGGTCTAGCCTCACTCCTTCTCGCCCGCTCGCTGCACCGTTCTAAAATCCCATTCCTCATCTTCGAGCGCGATGCGTCCATCATCTTCAGAGCCCAAGGCTACCGTCTGAGGCTTTCCGCCCAAGGTCTCGATGCCATTGAACAAGTCCTCGGCCCAGCAGGCTTCCACAAGTTCTACGATGCTTGCGGGAAAACGGGCGGAGCGGGATTCGCGGCCATTAATCCGTTGACGGGTGAGACACTGGGTGGAGATGCTCCGAGCGTGAAGAGCGAACCATTGACCAGTAGAGATGGCAAGGTAGTGGGTGTCTCGCGTGGAGACATGCGCAAGCTGTTCATGGATGGCCTAGAGGACAATGTGCGCTGGAGTCATCACGCCATAGCCTATGAGCGGACGGAGAGTGGCGTGCGACTGATTTTCGCCGATGGCAGCAAGAGCGTCGAGGGTTCGATGCTTGTTGGCGGCGAGGGGGTCAAGAGCGCAGTGGCTGGACAGTTATCCAACGGTGCAATCAAAGTCTTCGATCTCGGTTCGAGAGGACTACATGGGCAGGCCCCAACATCCGCTTTCAAAGCCTTGGGCGAGGGCGTGTTCCGACTTGTCGACGACACAACGCAGCCGAATGGCGGCAAGGTCTTTGTCATCACAAATGTGCGCGCCGGTGATATGGATAAGCCAGACGTCAACTTCGGCTGGACTATGGTTGGCTCGCCAGGCGTAATCAAAGCACCGAACGACAACTACACAATTACGGGGCCGGCTGCTGCACAAATCGCCAAGGCGCTCACTTCACATTGGCACGAGCGCGCCAAGCCACTCTTCGATAACATGGTAGAGTCTGAAGCGGCCTTCTGGAAGATCACCTGCTCGTCACCAGACGGTGTGCCGGAATGGCCCAATGACCCTAGAGTCACATTGGTCGGTGATGCCGTGCACGCCATGACGCCAGCAGGTGGTAACGGCGCGAATACGGCTGTGCGCGACTCAGCCTTACTTGGTCGCCTGATTGCCCAAGCTTGGGAGAGAGGCGATGGCGATAAATGGACAGGTGTGACGGAAGCATACGAGAATGAGATGCGGATATACGCAACAGAGGCTGTCAAGGCGAGTTATGGGCAAGCTACAGGGCAATTTGGGATTGACCCTGATCTCAAGAATGCACCTACGATCAACGAATACATCGCACCCAACTAAAGCTCGACAAAAGGGTAGAAAGGTACTAGCATGAATTATCTTCGAATATGCGTCCTTGGAGGTAGGACTGACCATACTTTCCAACAAGGTACTCATTGGTAGCGTTACTTTCACATTGAGCAGCAGCTCGTATGAACAAATCATGCCCACAACTTACATGGCGAATTTTATCCAAGTTGCAGTCTGACTACTTCCAATCTGAGTTTTCTGGCTGTAGACGTGAAGACATGCAGCAGCAGGAGAAGCAGCATGCAGTCGCCACTTCTTCCTTTGCCGGGGGTAACTTCCGCCCGTAGGGACCACGACTCATGTGTGGAGTTTCCCCGCATCTGGAATCGGCTCACCCCCAACTTCAAAAACACCCGTTGCACATCTCGCACGAACTTGCCGATATGGATCCACCGGCCTCACCACGACCACGCAAACGCCGTGCTATCAATGCATGCCTCGGTTGCCGAACCTCCAAGGTACGCTGCGACGGGAATCGTCCCTGCCAACGATGTGACCGGAATGGTACAACTTGCCAGTACTATGACGCAGTCAAGGATGAGAATGTGTTGCGTATCGAAAAGCTAGAGGGAGAAGTAGCCATGATTCGCGAGCACATGCGTATCCAACAGCATCGGGATCAGAGCGTATGTATGCATCTATCAAGCAGCCAGGAGTATACCCAAGCAAGTTGGAAGCACGGCAACGGACTCCAACCCCACCTTGAAGACTGCCATGAGTCTGTTTGCTGACCATGTCCATGACTGCAGTCACCCATGGAACACGCGAATGCGACAGTTCCTGAGCCTGCGCTTCGTCCCCTGGCAAAGTGTAACGCACCTGCCATGGCACTGCGTAGTGCCGTCGATGCAGGCATAATCATATGGGAACAAGCTGCGAATTGGTATCAAAGGTAGCTAGAACTGACTCTGTTGCAAAATCTCATATCATTGACTAGCAGTAGCTTCTTTTCCGGTAGTGTATGACGGCCCCTGATACAATGTGTGAATCACACTGAAAGGCGTAGCAATTTTTAGTCCCGATATTCTGCGAGGTAAGATCTGGCTGTAGAAAGTGCATGTGGAACACACACTAACTTCGTACGTTTACTTTTGCAGAAATACGACACCATTACATCCGTTTCTGAACGCTCTCCGATTCTTTTCGATGCCATTGTCAGCATTGGTTGTCGCGCCGACGAGGGGTTCAATACAACGATTTATCGTCGGTTACAGTCTCGAGTTCGCGACCACATCACCAACATACTGATCAAGACGAGTGTTCCTGCAATCGAAGATGTACAGGCAATCGCGTTGGTGGCTGCATACTCGGAGAATGGATTTGTCCTAATCGCAACAGCCCTCCGCTTCGCCATACAGATCGGGCTACCTCTTGCTGTTGACCAACTTGTCGCCAAAAGTCATGCACGATCTAGGGTTGTCAGCACCGAAGAGCAAAACCTGTACCGTTTGTCCAGAATTTGGCATGGTATCTGCAACCTTGAGCTTTTGTAAGTGTACTCCAAGCCGAGTCAAATATTTCTGCTGAAAATTTCAAGTTTCTCGCTCGATGGAGGCAAACTGCCGGGCCTGACACTTCACATGTCGTCCAGGAAAATTAGGAGTCTTCTGATTCATCCGGAGCGCACCGCGATAGATATCCGACTACTTTCGCAAGTTGAACTCAACATGATCCGCACCGAAGCTTATACCAAACTTATGGACCGGAACAGCGACTTCATGACCCAACACAGCGAAGATCAACTCCGGACTACAGTAGACGACGCTAGTGTTGAGCTGTCACTATGGTTCGATGAGTGGACTAACATTGCAATGATGGAGCCAGCGCCACACGAACGTGCAATAGCACTACAAAATTTGCAAATCCAACGGGCGTGGTCGACCATGACTCTCTACCTTAAAGCCGTTGCTTCCTCGGGGATTGAAAACATTGCAATCATGACCGACTTTCAACGCGACTTCTTACGCAAAGCCAAAGAGGCGGCAAGCTGCCATCTACATTACATGCTTCACTCGTCGCTCACACCGAACTCATCGCCTGCATCTCACACCACGACTTCTGGCTCAACATACCTCAGTACTTTCCGCTGGACGCTCGACTACGTTTGGGCGAAATGCGCTGTCTCAGTCCTGCTCGTTCTCAAGCTAGCCATCCTTCTCCGTGATCCAGTGCCCTCCGTCATGGCGCTGCTCCGTGACGCGTACCGTGTACTTGAAGAGTTGAAGACGGTGACTGTCGGCCATATCGCATATTTTCAAATCTTACAAACCAGCATTGAAAAGTGCGAGGCCGCCCTTCGAGAGTATGCGGTGGAACAAAGTCCCGGTCAAGATAATTCAATTCCCGGAGCAAGAAGTGGGACAGCTGAAGACGAGTTTCAGGGCTATGTGCCAAGCGAATTCGTCTTTGAATGGGATTTTCCTGGATTGAATCTCAAACATATGCCACTCGGGTGGCAAGACCTCTTCGTTAATATCGACAGCTTGTTCTAGAACGAGAATATAGATAAGAAGCCGACGTATATACGGAGCTCATTCTCCGTTAGTCAAACCTGACAAGCCATGGTACCCAAAATGTCAGGCCTGGCTGACGAAATATACTATCCTGCCCCCTGATCAGTAGTCTACTGATCATACGTACCTTTTTGGTTGCCTGGCGTAGTGGTGCAGGGCTGCGTTCTTGACAGAAGTTGTTTGCGCCCGCCATGCCACACAAGATGCAACCCCAGGTGAACACCATAACGCCCATGAACTTGCCCATCCTTAGCTTCACCAGCAGTACGGCAACGACAGGTTGCGCTACTAGCTGTGCAATGTACACAATACTGCCAAGCCAAGAATATTGCTGGCTGTTTGGGTCTAGGTTTGCATTTTCGATGAGCCCAAAAACCGAGGCGTAGGACAGAGTGGTTTTGTCGAGAGACTGCAGAAAGTAAACACTGAGGAGGATGGGTAAAATGGCAAGATCGATTTTCTTCAAGACACGTCGGTTGTCGACAGAAGTGACCCTGATGCGCTCGTTTGATGCGAGGAGCACGACCGCTTTACCTTTACCTCTCCCATTAGCCGCAGTGCTGGGCTTGTGGATCGACTCAGTGGTTTCGACATCGTCTTTGTTGATATCTATTGCTATTGTTGCAGCAGCAGCAGCAGCAGCAGCAGCAGCAGTAGTAGTAGTAGTAGTAGTAGTAGTAGTAGTAGTAGTAGTAGTAGTAGTAGTAGTAGTAGTAGCGTCTGTCATCTCGGGTTTCGATATCACAAGCGGGACTGGAGTAAAGCGAACCCAGGAAGATTTGTGATGCTGCAGCAGTAGTCAGTAGAAATGGCCTGAATTCACTTATACGCATCCCTATGGGGACCCCAGACGCTGATCTTGCACTCATTGACGCATGTGCAGTGCTCGCGCGCGGCCGAAGATACCGAGCCAAGGATGTCTTTGGCCCCGTGACGAGGGGCTAGGCGACCCTTCGGCATCCGCCAATGGAAATTTCGTGCGAATGATCATAACTTGCCTTGCTATAAGTATGGTTGACGATCACGATACTCGGCAACAAGACAGGCGTTGACGACTGTTCATCCCACCTCCATCATGCCGATGCTTGAACACGTCCCTACCAGCTACCAAGCTGCTGCCGCTACAGCAACATCAAAGACGGGTGTTCAATTGCAGTCCAACTCAGGGGACTTTACATTCACGTTTGATGCGTTACGACCTGGACTTTTCCGAACGACGTTTACTTCACCAAAGCACCGATTACCGCCGCATCGAGCTACCCCGGTGCCGAACAAGACCTTGGACGACGCGAATACGACTCTGCTTTCGTCAAACGCCAATTCAAAATCATTGGCCGTTGATGGCGTGTCCGCGAATGTGGATTGGGAAAGCGGCGTACCCATCGTTTCGCTCACACTTGCGGGCCAAAAAAAACCGATCCACACTGATCTTCCTAACCGTTCATACGTCGCCGACGGACCTGGAGTGTCGCATTACACGCGTTACAACAATGGAACACTTCACCTTGGTCTCGGCGAGAAGCCAGCACCCATGGATCTATCAAACCGTCACTTCGTTCTCTCCGCCACTGACTCTTTTGGCTACGATGTGTACCGTACAGATCCCATGTACAAGCACATTCCTCTTCTCATCAATTGCACACCAGAGGGCTGTGTTGGTATCTTCTCAACGTCGCATGTGCGTGGGACATATTCAGTCGGCTCGGAGATGGACGGGATGTGGGGGCGTTTCAAGGTCTATCGTCAGGACTATGGCGGCCTCGAAGAGTATCTTCTAATTGGAAAGACGTTACTGGATATCGTGCGTATCTACGCTGATCTTGTTGGCTACCCACTACTAGTACCGCGGTGGGCGTTCGGCTACCTGGCTGGCGGTATGAAGTACTCCATGACGGACGATCCACCTGCGAGTCAGAGTATGATGGAGTTTGCTGCGAAGCTAAAGGAACACGATATTCCTTGCTCCGGCATGCAAATGTCATCTGGTTATACTGTTGCAGAGACGGAACCGAAGACGCGCAATGTCTTTACGTGGAATAGGCACCGTTTTCCTGATCCAAAAGGCTGGATCGATGCTTACCACAGGGAGGGTATTAGGCTTATTGCTAACGTGAAGCCGTATGTGTTGGGCAGTCATCCAGAGTATCAGAAACTTAAGGAGGCTGGTGCATTCTTCACGGATTCCCTGACGTTGGCGTCTGCTGAAGCGAGGCTGTGGAGTGCGGGTGGTGGTGAGAGTGGGGTCGGCGGTCATATTGACTTCACGTCCAAGGCTGGATACCAATGGTGGTACGAAGGGATTCGCCAGTTGAAGCGAGAGGGCATCGATTGTATCTGGAATGATAACAACGAATACACCATCCCGCACGATGGCTGGCAGTGCGCACTGGACGAGCCAACGGTCATCCAAGAGCCCAAGAGCGGCGACTACGGCAAGGACATCGGGTTCTGGGGTCGCGCACTCAACACTGAGCTAATGGGCAAATCCTCACATGACGCTTCCCTTGAAATAGAGCCCACACAACGTCCGTTCATCTTGACCCGTAGCGCTACAGCGGGAACCCTTCGCTACTGTGCCAGCGCCTGGAGCGGCGACAACGTCACATCCTGGCCGGGCATGAAAGGTGCTAATGCATTGTCTCTCACCGCCGGAGTCTGCCTGATGCAATGCTACGGCCATGACATAGGTGGTTTCGAAGGTCCACAGCCAAGCCCCGAACTCCTTGTTCGTTGGTGCCAACAAGGTATTTACAGCCCGCGCTTCGCCATCAATTGCTTCAAGACCGGCAAAGACAATAGTGTTGGCGACGTTATTGAGCCTTGGATGTATCCAGAGGTCACTGGTTTGATACGCCACACTATCAAGCGTCGTTACGAACTCATTCCTTACCTGTACTCGCTGGCTTTGCACTCGCATATGACTGCTACACCGCCGCAACGTTGGACTGGTTGGGGATATGAGAACGATCCGGAAATTTGGGCCAACAAAGTCCTTACCGACGGAGAAACACAGTACTGGCTTGGTGACGCATTACTGGTCGGTGGTGTTTTCACTCCTGGTGCCGAATCTTCTAGCATGTATCTCCCCAAGAACTCGGCGGACTCTCATGCCACATATCTAGATCTACACAACGAGCCGCAGACATACTACGACGCTGGGCAGTGGGTCGATATCCCAGCGCCTTGGCAATCTAGCATTCCCGTCCTGGCGAAAGTAGGAAGTGCGATCCCTGTTGGGCGGGCCGAACAAGTGCTCTCTGTCGGCGAGACCAGTAATCCGGCGAGCCTTCCTTTGGACGACTACCGCGGCGTGGAGGTTTTCCCCCCGAAAGCTTCCTCGAACGGCAAGGCGTATACATCTACGTGGTATGAAGACGATGGTGTTTCGCCGCCACCAGCCAAGATTTCAGTCTTCACGATCAAGTACGAGACGACGGAAACACAAGTGCTGGTCCAGCATGAGGAGAAGTTGCAAGATTCGTTCCAACCTCATTGGCAGGAGCTGGAGATTATCTTGCCAAGAGGTGATACGAGAAGCG
The DNA here is from genome assembly GCA_002796735.1 of Alternaria brassicicola. Lineage (NCBI taxonomy): Eukaryota > Fungi > Ascomycota > Dothideomycetes > Pleosporales > Pleosporaceae > Alternaria > Alternaria brassicicola. The sequence continues at coordinate 106,476 of PHFN01000006.1, read as the reverse complement.
TGGTATTCAATGGAGCAGATGCGGTGAAGACGGGAGCTGACAAGCTAGGAAGAGCGAGGTGGAAAGGAGCCATCGAGAGGAGAGGATAGAGAAGACGCAGAACCAGAGGACACAAATTATAAAGATGAATCTTACATCACCCCCTCGAGACTTCTACAGTTCATATGAAATGCGTGATTACAGCCTACCGTCTTCTGATCTTGCGCATCACAAGGCCTCACCAAGCGCGTGCCCAGCATCAACTATCGTCTTGAAGTCTCTAACCAAATCCAACCGACCCATCGCCCAAGCTAAGAGCCATCTGATCTTCATTTCCCACGACAGCGTATTGGTTTCCCGGGTTAGGCCATCGGGTAATACTTCTTTCATCGCAATTAGGATCGATGCTTGTAGTCCAGTTGTATAGTGCAGTGATGTCAAGACAGTGTTTCGTGAAGTTTTCCGATCTGAATACGAGGAGCGCAGAAATGGCCATGTTGGTGAGGGTGTCGTGGAGGCAGTAACGGTTATACAGCGGCTGAGACTACCGGCCCCGGTGTCAAGTCGTGCCAAGAGTTGATCCACTCCCAGCCCCGTCAGTCTTCACAACTTCCACAATCATTCGCCTTTGTGGCACAACTGCTACATCTATCCTGGTTCGAAGCTGGTCTCTGAGAATCGCACCTTGACCACACACACCGTAATCCATATCAGAAACCCTGAGGGTTCGCCCTCGCGTGTAGCCTACCCGCGTCACAGCAAGTAGTGGTGAAAGCAAGTTGGCGACAGCAAGATCGGCATTGTTGATTTCCTTCACTATTCGTTTACAATCCCCATAGATGCAATTTTGCGATTCGTCCGCCAGACCCGCTGGCCCAGCAAACGCCCTTGCCAATGCACTCCACAGCATCGAATGTCCCGTTACCGATGCCCGCCCAATTCCGTCCTCCATCGACGGTGAAGTCTGAGCCGCTAGTGCCGACCGCTACCGCTACTTGTCTCTTGCCAGGCACCCAACTGACACCCGACCTATAACCGCGCGGGAACGAGTCAGCCTTGTGCCAGTTTGCACCGCCATCGCTCGACCAGGCTGCCGTATCGTTGCTGGCGGTGGGTTTTTCGTAGTCCCCGCCCACCGCGATACCGTGACGCGTGTCGCGGAAACGTACAGAGAACACCCCGGCTGCTGCGCCACCAGAGATGGACGAGTCTGCTACTTGCCAGCCGGTGCGGATGCTATCTGTATAGAAGATGCGTCCTGGATCAACGCCACCACTTGCGACATACCATCGACCTGCTGCAGCTTCAACACACGTTCCGCTAGCCGCGAAGCCGAATTCGCCCTCCAGCGCTGGAGGCATTGTGTTGTTTGCAACGATGGACCAATGCGCACCACCGTTCCACGTCTCTAGTAACCGGAACTTGCCTCCGACAGGATCACTTATTGCAACACCATGTTCTTCTCTTCCCTTCTTCGTCTCAAACGCCATACAATTGTAGAACGCCGCTTCCTCCTCATTGATGAACGTGGGTTTCCAATTCTTTCCGCCATCACTCGTGATGTAGATGCGAGACAGATTCCCTTCACCAATGGATAATGCGACAGCAGTGTTTTTGGAAAAGGCTTGAATATCGCGGAACTGGAAGTCTGATGCATTCTCCGAGGCGGCAAATTCTGGAGAGACGTTCGTCCATGTCGAGCCTGAGTTGGTGGTACGTAGGACAGTTCCGTTGGTTCCTGAAACCCACACAGTCGTTTCATCAACAGGCGAGAGGCCGCGAAACTGCTGTGTACTATTTGTTGGTGTGAGCGTCCATGAGAGAGGCTTTGGAAGATGTGGATGCGCAAGCGTGAACGAGGCGATGGAGAGCAGGAGAGTAGGTATCTTCATGATGAGATTTCGCATGCCCTACAAAGACGTGGAGATATTCCAGCGACAATCGTTCAGAAAGCGAATAACGATATCAAGGAGGCAAAGTACCTCATCCACGGTAGCTATCTTTAACTAGGATTATATGCATATGGTACCCCGCAACGGCCTTTAGCCTCGATAGGAAGGTGCCACATTCGCAACCAGAAGTTGAACAATCGAACTTTACTGTCCAAAGACCTCGACTAGGTATTAATTCATTTCACAATTGGTATTGGACTCTCAATGTAAAATCACAAACATCCAAATCTGTGATTACGCCAAGACTTTATTTCATGCTGCAAACAATAACAGTCCAAATTGACCGTTCTTGTGCACATCCATGGTAGGGCAGTTACCAAAGGACCTAGTGGACGCTACGTTGAGGCTGAGCACATCCACACGGTCGATACGATATACTGTTTTTGAACAAAGTCTGGAGATTGAAAGTTTGAATTACGTCAAGCTTGGGTAGATCCAACTAACGACGGTAACAACGGAAAGATGGGATGGTAAGCAGGCTGGTAATATTGCAATTTAAGACTAAATAAGCGGTAAACTCTTGAGGAGAGCACTTCTACATGTGCTCAATGGCAGCTTCGGTAGCTTTGAGGGCGCCGACTACAGCGAAGCAGATCATGGGCGTAATTGCGTAGCTAATTGTTAGGAACTTGGCGACGGTCATCTTCATCGACTCGGCTGCACCAGTGACATCGGTCAGGGCCACTAGGATCATAGCTGGCGGACCGGTTGGCATCAGCATCATGGAGAACCAGAGCATGGGGTCTGCATCCAGAAGCTTTGTCTTCGAGGCGACTGCCCAGATGACGGGTATGCTTATCCTGTTGACGATTAGCTGGATGATATTTCAATATGCCAGCCATGAGACTTACAAAGGCCAAATGATGAACCTGATCAAGGTGACAATTGCCAGGCTTCCTTTGCGTACTTCACCACTGTGCTCGCCACGCTTCATCCGCAGCATGCTCTTGCTGAGTTTTACCCCCACAACGATGATTTGCGTCGAAGCAAAAAGCTCGCCAATGTTCCTAAAGGTAGGTGTACGACGTCAGCAACTGTTTCACATGCAGTTCGTGCAGGGAAACCACTAACTTGATGGAAGTCGTAAGCCAGGCGTTGAGGTATCCGCCTTGGTTACTAGGACTGAAGAAGAGTCTGTGGAGAGCTGGGGTAAGCCCAATGACTGCGCCGACAATGGCACCTAGCAATGGAGCGTTGGCAAACTGCCATGCAATATCCAGTGTCTCTTGTAGCCATGGCGACAACTCGTTGTACCACTTTCGTGTCTTTAAATATCCCCTTTTCTCAACGCGATTGACGGGCTTGGTAAGGCGCTGTGGGAGCAAGGAAGTCTCCTCATTGATGATACCGTCAGGACCTCGCTCCATATCACTGCTCTCGCCATCCTCGTTTGCCTGACCATCCGCCTCTTGGTCTTCTCCTTCTTGTTCGTCAGACACATCCTCATCTCCTGGCCTTAACAACCGCGGGCCAAGTGCGAATGTAAGCGAGTTGCTGACCATGGCATTGACCAGAAAGTATGATTCGGCACGATCCATAGCCTGGCTGCCAGACTCGCCACCAATAAGTATAGCATCGAGGATTTGGGTTTGCTTGAGCGACTGAATAAGGAGAAGCGGGAGCGAAGTCGTGTTATTGAAAGCGATGGCTGGTGCGACCCAGGCGGGTAGTTTGAAGATGCGCGTGAGAATGCGACCAACGAGGACGGAAAGCAGTGTATAGGATATGGACCAGACTGACAGCTTGCGTGAGTACTCATTCCATCCACCGTCCCATGGAGTTCTACTTACTCAGAACAGGCACATATCTGACTCCTGTGTCCTGATGTAAATTGGATCCAATCTTATAGATCAGCAAAGCCGGCAGAAACATGCGCACGCATAGCTTCGAAACTTCCTTCGCCGCGGCGGGCGACAGTAGATTGCATTGTGCAGCGACCACACCGAAAGCGATGGTCAGAAGCACGGAGAAGGCAGCTTGAATGGCGCCCGTAAAGGGTACAATGAGTTCGCCTGCAGCGACACCCATGATTGGAAGTGGACTGTAACGGTAGGATATTGGAGGAAGATCCGCGGTGACGGTGTGGTAAAGAACGGAAATCGGCACGATATCGGTCCCAGATTGAATGATGCAACGCTCCAACTAGTTCTTAAGTAAGAGACTAGGAAGATGGGGTTTAGCATCATTGTCGTTGTGCACGCGACATGTGCGCGTTCCTGAACCATGACGTCGGTGCAGCGGGCCAACATTCGAGACATCGCCAATCCCACGCCGCGGCGCTATTAGTCGTATTAGGCCATCTTTCCCGTCTCTTTTGCGTCTTCATTGGGGACAAGGAGATAGGCGCCAAGGCTTTATGATGAATCGTGTCTCGTACTCTGGGCAACTAGGTAAATTCCGAACAGCGAGGTGGAACAGGGCGTTGACGGAAACCTGGCAGAGTTGGTGAGTGTGGAGATTGACGATGCCGTATTGGGCACGTGCGGGCCCGCGGAGCCTCGTCTATGATTAGTCATTAGCTCCGTGCTTGCTGCGTTTTCATCTTTCGAACGAGTCTCCCATTTACACGGTTCAACAACTTCAAATGCTTGTCAAGAAGCAGGGGTAGTATCACAAAATGTAAACAATTCGAATTCAAAGTACGCCAGGCCAGCTTCCCAGTCTCGTATCTGCTCTGACGCTTTACGTTGCCTCCTTTGTAGCCTTTGTCCTCAATTCATCATCAAGTACACCAGCAGGGAGCTGTTGACCGAGAACAGCACAAACATTGCAGCATTCCTCTACCCATAGTACTGCTCCACCAAGTTCAGTGTCTGCAGATAGTCGGCTCCGGTCTTGTATTGGCACACGTGGCAATTGGCAGTGGCGTCCGGGTTGAGCAGGTCTGGTTGGCAACAGGGTCCGAGATGCTCTCGTGGTGTCTCACGAGACTGTTGGAGGAGGGCGGAGAATTTTAAAGCCTCATGCACTGTGGATAACGACTCATTTACGTCCATCTATTCAACATAGCCTGCCAATTGCTGAAACGAGATGAAAAATTCTCGTCCATCGAACATGATAGATCCGCGGGTCGTGCCATGGGTCTTTCGTTGGGCGCGAACGTCCAGTAGTGTTGTTTTGCCAGCCTGAAAAGAATGTTAGCATTAAGATGCATACGAGAGACTTGAGGTTGTTACTTACGCCTGAGGACCCCACCAAGGCTCGAAGAGTGCCTGGCTTCACCAAACCCTGGTCGTTGCCGAGGAGGACGCGACCACCCGAAGGGGTCTTGACCGTGTGTGTAAGGTTCTTCCGGGTGAAGATAGAAGTGTTGCGGGCGAGTTGGTCTGCAAGTGTTTCATTGGAGCTGGAAGATTCGGAGCTGGCTTGTGGCTTCCCAACAGCTTGCTACTCCTCGCCATCGAGATTAGAGACTTGATTCATGATGAGCACAGGCTTATCATCCCACAATATCTCGTACTATCGAGTGACAGCCGTCTTGACATGGGAGTAGAAGCTCGTGGTGACGGTAATGTTCTTTGGGAGGAACTTGTGCTTGTCGTGCGCTTCCATGCCCTTGAAATTGATTGTATTCTGCTTCGCTCCGTCGCTTATAGGGTAATCGAGTTCCGCCACCATCACGGCCTTGACTGATGACTGTTGATACGCCGCACGTACTTCTTCGCCGTTGCACAGAAAACCTTTTCTCGGAGCCTCCGGCGATGGTGCGCATATCCAGGGTCGTGATGCTAGTGAAAAAGTCGGCCTGGTTCGCTGCTGAATCGCAGAGAAATCCAAGATTTTGCATGAAAGGGACTGCCTCCTCTCGTAGGCCATAGTAGATCTGCTTGCCTTCATCCAGAATGAGCGCTTTGTAGAACTGCTTACAGATGCCGTTGCCAGCTTGATACAAAGTTGCAATAGTAGTCAATCCAAGGATGTCGGTCATAGCACGCATAGCCTTCGTCCAGTCGAGGGCCGTTCCAGCATTGAGATCACGCGTAGGGCTGTCCCAACGAAAGACGCTCGTCCCCGCTGTACACTGCACTCCACATACCTTGCTAGCAGCGGGATCATATGAGGCTCAGAGCCTCCTCCCATCGTTGGCGGAACTGCGCTTCTCCACGCTGTGTCTTGTACCAAAGCACTCCTTCCACACATTGAAGAACGTCGTCCCATGTATGTAGCTTCAAATCACGAGCAACAACCATGGCTTTCGCAGTGAACCAGCCAGACGTCAAAACGTCCTGCGACGCGGCCACCCCAACGGTCAAAATCCATAAAGCGACGGGTCCATGTGCGATCCAAGTTGTGGGCAGAAGACTTTCGATGTTTCTTTTGAGTTCCATCACCAAAGACGACTGCAGATGTGCATGCGAGAAGTACGTCGGCCCGTGGATGATGAGCATATACAGTGCTACAGCATATCGAATGCATTGAGATGTTGCAACCAGGTTTGAGAGTCCAGGCTGTGGTTTGCCCGGCGACCAGGTCAAGAGTTTGTGTAGGACGTAACATGTTAGATCGTGGAGATCAGTGGTTGAGAGCTTGTGCTCATGCGATACGCGGAACAGACGGTGCAGCCGCAGGAATACATCGCTGATAGATGGATCCAATTCGAGACTAAGAAAGCCTGATGGAAGCTGATCTCGAGAGGTGGTTTGTGGAGCGAACCACTGAGGCGTTGGAGCTATCCCATCACCAAGGCGAAAATCATCTTGTACGTCGAATTGTGGAGTTTGCGTGAGGATCATTGAAACCCTAGCAGTGAACATCAGTATAATGTGCATAGACAGTGGAAGGCGGGTCTTGTACCAAGAAACCATGCGTGCTGTGAGAGGGCTCGTAATTTTCAAGAGGTGTATGCCTCCCCGCATTCGCACCATTTTCTTGACGCCGTCAATGTGCACACTGCCAACTGTCGTATTACCTTTACCGAACTGTTGTGTCAAATGTCAGTCGACCATGTGCGTTGAGTCTCCCTTTTCAAAATATCACCATACCTCTATAGCAGCAAGTGTAACAACGGAATCCATGGTTTCGTCCTGAGAAGCCAATGTTGGGTCGTCAACTCGTCGCCGAACCAATGAGATGGAGTCTGCCATGAGAACTTCCGAGTTGTCGAAGCCGTTCTGAGCCCTCATCTCGATATCTAACGATGCCGTCTGAAGGCTGACGTGGAACAGAGCTGGGTCTTGCAGGGCGAGTGGCCACCATGACACGACAAACGGGTTTGAAGTTGTTTCGAGATCCAATGGATAGTACTGAAAGGCGATGTTTGACAAGACTAGACTTGGTTAGTCATTCTCTCCAGGCTTTACTAGAGAAACATAATAAACGATGCGCGGAACTGAACCCAGCCTTTTTCTACCGCAAGTATGCCGGCTCCGCTGGCATGACGTTTACTACTTACAATGAATGATGAGTTGCTGCACACGGGCCCGAGGTAGCCTCGTCTTTGGATAGGCATCAAACGGATCGAAAGCCTCACTCCCGGGATTGGCCCACAGTACTGGGGAGAGTGATGTCACTTTCTGTACCACGCTTGTGTTATAAGCATATGTAGTCTCGGGGGGTGACGAGGTAAGCGGCTCGTTCGCATAGACACAGCTGGTTCTCCTCTTAAAGCATCGTGAGCATTGAGGTGTGCGGAGATCGCAGCTCAACTTGGATCTCGCACATGCGTCGCAGGATCTTCTGAGCGTCCTGCGCATATCGAGATGGAATTCCGAGGTTGAAGCATGACTTCTGTGCATGAAGGAAGGATGGAGCCCGGCGCAGCGGGAAGATACGGATCACTCGCTTATGTTAGCGTTGACAGGGATCGATGTGGTGTGCCTGACACCATCTCGATTCTCCACCACCAGACAACGAGCCCTCTTTCTAGCTCGTGCAACAATCATCTTTTAAACATCCACAGGCCTTTTACATATGGTTTACCCGAAACCATCATTCTTAGTCTCAGACGTATCAGAGTCGGTCAGCACAGGAACGTAAGGCTGCCAGGCGAATAAGAGAGTTTTAGGCCCAGGGATTTGTATGTGCACCCGCCCTGCTAAACGTGAGCAGCGCAATGCTTTATACGGCTTCGAGTCGCCTTACTGAGTTTCTAAGCATTCTATAACTTACATAAAAGAGTACTGCATGGCTCTAAATACTTGCCAGTTTATAAGCATTTACATACGAAAACTGCTTAACGCAGTCGTCGCGTCACAACATCACGGCATGTCCAGTAAACGACTTTTCGGGCGTCACACTGCTTGCAAACCTGGATAGCTGCCCTTAGATCTCGAATACGAAGATGATGTTTACGCAAGAAGACCATCTGCTCATATAATTTACACCCCAACCCAAAACAGTCAAGCGCCGCCCTGATCGCCACCCGGTCATATGCACTGTAGTTCTCGCCCTTCCAGAAGCCCTTCCATACTCATTCTACGATATTGCAGGGAAGTCCAGAATATTCTGATCGGTACCATGGAAGGGAGCGACAGCGAATCTGGTAGACGGACACGAGGGCCATTAGGGCTGGGTTGCGGCTCGCTTAATCTGGGTAAATGTGTATAGTATGCAATCGAGAGTGGATGGAATCGCTATTGGACATTAGAAGTAAAGGAATGACGGAGCACTATACGGTGGCCAGAGTTCGTGTTGGTCTAGTTATGATGTAGATCTCATAGAAAAGTTCGAGGCTACAGTAGCGAGGCTGGACTGGGCGCTGGGTATAAGAGGGCGGTATCACGGTCAATAAATACACATCAACTTCGCATTAAGCTCATGCTCGTTGTTTTTAGAAACTCAAACCGCGCTTCAAATATCACTACACTCTCAATACATCAATTTACATCTACCCCCCGTCGCCAACTATGCGCTCCCTACTCCCACTCGTCATTCTCCCGCTGGTAGCCATTGCCGCCCCACCTACCTCTCCAACGATAACGCGCCTCGTCTTCTCTGGCTCAGGATGTCCCAATGACTCCGGTTCTGTAAAGTCGGATACCGCCACCCTTAGTGACGCAGCCGGCATCTCCTTCACGCAACTCAAAGGCGACTCAACAGACAACTGTGCCGTGCACATTCAGTCCACTGGAGCTACTGTTGGCTGGCAGGCTGCTGTCCGACAAGTTGATTACGTTGGCGACGTAAATTTGAAGGGAAACAGCGGACTTGATACATACACGCAAGTCTTCTGGAGTGAAAATGCTGGGAACACGGTGAGTGCTATCGCCTTTGGGAAGATGTAAAACATGCTGATCATGTGTAGGGTGTACTTACCGGCGGTCTTACATGCGCCGGTTCTGAGATCAAAGACTACATTACTGTACAAAGCAGCACTGCAGATCTCAAGTGGTCGAAGTGCACCGGAGCGGACGGTAATCCTGGTATTTTGAACGTCAATTTTAGGCCAGTCATCCAAGGTGACTTTGGAACGTATGACTTCAAGCATGCCGCTTGGAGGTTGGAGTGGCGGAGATGCTGAAGGGTCAGATAAGTTGCGTATGAGAAGAAATGAAGGCATGTATATAGACGAGCTTGGTCTTTGTGAAAGGAAAATGTAATGATAGGACGCATTCATACAACTTTTGTTCTTATTCCTTGGACAACGCCTCATGTACTCCTGCTCATGAGCATTGCAAACTACAATCATAAATAAGGCGTAGCTTATTGCTTTCGTAAAAAAATAGAGAGCAAAAAATGGCCTCAGACAGCTGAGCGTGTTACAACATCACGCGAACACGTGAAAACAAGAAAGACAAGACCAGTGTCTCCAGGGCCAGTCTCGGTTGGTGCATCTTGCGGCGTGCCTATTGGTGGAAGGTCTAACAAAAGGGTAGTACATACCAAGGTTCCGCATCTCAGTTGGGAGGGATATAGCATGTGCTTTCTGTTAATCTCGCTCTCGATGCGACACTAGCCGCGTTTGGGATCGCGGTTGGGATGTTCTATGCCAATATGAAGGATGTTAGGTTTTACATGATTGTTCGAGGTATCTGCTAGCACATGGGCATGCCAATTCTGCTCGGTCGTTGAAGCACTTTCTTAACATCGTCTCGTATCTTTTCGAAGTTGGTGAAGGTTGAAGTTACAGGCCACCATCTCCACACCAGGATCCTACCTAACACGCTTCAAGAGATCATCATTGATCCTTTTACATGAGTATACTGTTTCCTGCTCCGGCTTGATGCCGGGGTCTGCTCGCATGTATGCTTCCATTCTGGTGCCCACAGCTGCCGAGTGATTAATATAGAGTGGCCTGCATTCAGATGTACCGGAAACTCGCCGTGTATAATTTCGCGCTTCGCATCGTTGAAATATCTGAGAGGTGCCTCGTAAATTTTTGAGGGCATGCTAGGATGTAGGCGCTGGCCGGCTCTGCATGCCTCCAAAGAGCGCGGTAAGCTGGCTGATGCTAATGAACAGATCGCAAGCCTAAGCGTGTACAAACTAGGTTAGAACGAGCATATAAGAACGCGAACCGCGAGTTACGAACACAGTGCCATAATTGTGCTTGTCTTATGAACTGCGAATATTGGTGGTAAGATGACATATATCAGGGCCTGTCGTTGCTGTGGTCATACGGCGTAGCCAGAAGCGCCTACCATTCATCCAGAGAGCTCTGAATAGCAACCCAACACACAACGGCCTATGACCGAGCTTGAAGTATCCCGGGCGTAGTTGAGGCATGCAAAGGCAGCCTTGCTACAGTACGAAAATAGCTGGACGACCGACGCGTCTAGCGCGATTCATTGATGAGCTAGCCAGTCGACGTCATCCTAATACCACCGGCCTCCACCATTATCAACTACACACTGCCTGCAGCGCCGTCTGGAAACCCAAATCTATGTAGTAGCAATGCTACAGATGCGAGACCAGCTCCGAACAAATTCAGCCGGCAACAATCCATAATTTCCGCACTCGGCGGAATTCCGCACCTATGGCAGTCTTTCAGAAAGGGACCTATGCGCACCTTTCTTCATTGACTCAGATCCATTGGTCTATACCATCTTGATAAGCATCTGGTAGGATTCGGTACCAACGCGCAACAAGAGACGCGTAGTGTTCTTGTAGCGACTTGTGGCAGACATCCGCAGTAGGCCGTCATGTAGCAGCTCCTTTCAAATAACGGTACTTCCATCACTGAATCGAGTCAATACTGACTTGACGCGATGAACTATTCCGAAGATGGAACAAACCTCAGCTGGTAGTATAATACACCCCATTCCAGACTTCCCGCTAACACAAACCCCAGAATTGGCTTTTGCAGCGTTTATCGAGGACAAGTCGTCCTTTGCTCTTACTTTGAACCTAGTAGGCAACAACAGAATCGAAGCTTGTGCGCCTATACGTCAGAGCCGTGTGTCCTTTCAACTAGAGCTGAACGAGCATGAAAGCAAGCTCGATATATTGAAGCCAGCCTACATCGTTCTTCGCCGCGGCGACTCGCTCACATTCATCACGAACGTGCCATACCGTGCTACAAAAGAAGTTGGCAATATTCTCCTCGAACGCAGACATGACGTTGTGCAACAGCTTGGCGAAGAGTACATATCATCCTCAATAGTATGCGAGGAGATTGCAGAGACCACGGACGCTCGATCGTGGGTAGAGCGGGATGCGGATGCTACCTTGTCTGATACCAGAAACATCCAATGCAACAATGAGGAGCTGTGTGGAGGTGCTGAGCATACAGAGCATGGTATGAAAGGTGTAGGATACAGGAAGAACAAGTGTCTGCTTTGCGATCGTCGCATGAAGGACACGATATCGTCTGAGGCTCTGGAGGCATTGACGGTACTACAAACCCCAGGTACAGCTGTGCAAATCGTATAACATTACCTCGATGCGCTTCATTGGTACCAACGCTAACGTATTCTAGTCCGTCGACATCACTACCGAGACTCTCGAATTGAACTACATCACGCACGACATACTCCCAGAAAATGTCGCGGCTACACTTCGGATTAGCAAGCTCAGTTTCACTTTCTACCGCCATCCGGCCACCCAGTTACTTTACTTCATTTTTCACTCGCCCGACAACGCCACAGTGCAGGAACGCATGAAGCACACAATGGCCATACCTGGTCTCGTCAACGTTCATGCCCAGAACCAGGACGTGAATGTAGACCAGAAGATTGAGATACACGATCCGGACGAGCTGGTCTTCGAAGCCAAGGATGAGCGTATTGGCAAGTTCAGGAGCGTATATCTGAGGAATAAGTTCGAGGGTACGGAAAGCACGTACCGCAATTTGGAAGCGGACAAGGCCTTCTACGACAGAGTCAGATAATCGAAGACATTGAAGCATGTCCATCGATATCAGCCGTTTTGCTCTTCTTCCTCGTGTTCACCACACCCGTCTCCTAGCACCACCGCTTGAACATACAACGTCTGCTCCTCTCTTATATGAGAGCTTCCTCTCTTACTGTAAAAGCAGGCATTCATTGCAGCTTCACCTGATATCTCGCGGAAAAACTACGTAGAATTTGGGCTACATCTGCTCGGACATTCTGGGGCGCCAGACCTGGGCTGTGGGGAACAAGAGCTTAGAGCAATGGACTCGTACTCGTACTCGAATGGGTTGCTGGGCTGAGAGTGGGAAGCAAACGGACAAACTCACGCGCCATACATCATCATCACAAAGCGATTGCAGTTCTCGTCTCACTAGCCTCTTTTTCCACCGTACGATTTCACCAACTACAAAACGTGCATCGACGTGTGAGGAGTTGTATCGTTCTATAGCGTGATTCTCGTATCCTTTGGTATCGTACAGTACAAGTGTCCCGAATGCTGGATGTTGAATGTAACGCCGCTGCTTGTATGCAAGTGTATGCCCCGCCCCCCAAATGCAGTGGAAATGATGAAAAAAAAAAGTATTCAACGCGAACATCATCCGCGCCGGTGCAAAAGTATAAATCAGAACGATGAAAAGCAATCGACGCATGCTACCCTTCTCCCGAGGGAGAGTCGCGATACCCCTCACGTTAGCGCAAGAACTGCCTACGCGGAGAGCCTAGACATAGATGAATGTAAGTGTCTTGTAGTATACAAGACCCGACTCTCGATCCCTCTCTTGGCCTATGCTGTAACGCAACGTGTGCCATGAGGAAGACCAACACCTCTACATCGTCTTCCTCACCCGCCTCCTCTTTCTCCCACTCTCAACCTCTATGCTCGAGCTCATAGTGTCCCTTGCACTCCTCGGTGTTGAGAACCGCTCGCGGATGTGCTCTCGAATGGCCTTCTTAGTCTTGTCGCGCTTCAACTGGCGCTCTTCATCTGGATCGACGAAGCGATGGACGGTACGGTGATCGCGAATACGCTCTTCCTTGTCGTGCTTGCCTTCTTTTTCGGTCTTGGGCCAGGGAAAGCCGTAGAGCTTCGAGTGGCGTTCGCACCTGGGGCACTCTTTACGTGTGTTGTAGCCGTCTTGCTGCACGAAATCGGTGTCGCACGTTTGACAGTTGACCCACTTGGAGTATTTCGCCGAAAGAAGAGCGTTCGAAGTCATGTAGTCACCCGGCTTCCGTGTATTCTCGACATAATCCGCCTCATCCCCCTCTTCAATTGTGATTGGCGTACCGACGCGGTTTTGGACATCGAAGCGCGACTTGGAGCGCGTCGTACGGAGAGTCGGTCGCGGTTTGCGCTTGACAATCTGCTGGTTCACATCGTCAAATTCGAAGCTCCCAGAAAGTTCGCTGAGATCGGACATGTATGCGTCTTCGTCTGCAGGCGGGGAGGGCCACGGGGCGTTTACCGTTGTCGTAGTCATCTCCTCCTTCACTATGGCCACCCCAAGCGCTGGGCGATCTTGTATTGTCTGAGGATCGACCTTCTCCTTGTGATCGCTAACCTCGTGCGCGTGATCTTCGTCGATTGATGTAGCATCTGTAGACGAATGTGTCGACTTGGGCGAGGCCGCAGCTGTAGATGACTGTGGGGAGGGTTCCCGTGATGAGCTGGCCAAATCCGTATTCACCATAAGAAGACCTTCACGTTGCTGATTGTGATCGTCGCGCGATAGTTCTGGCGATTCGTCCAAGTTGGTCGCCGGGTCTTCGATGCTCGATACTGGGAGTTCCTGGCGCAAAGATGACGTGCTATGCGCCTTTTTAAGTGTTGTTTCTCGAAGTAGGTTGGATGTGTGCTGCTTGCTTGGCGACGCCTTTTGCTCCAATTTCGCACGTTTTGGGGTGGGCGTCGAGTCGCGCAAAGGATCCTCGTCTGTTGAGTCGTCTCGTAGCCTCTTTACGAATGAAGAGGCAGCTTCGGAGGCGATGTCGTCTGTATGCCCCCCGCCTGCGCTCTGCATCTCGTTGTCATTCTCGTCATCGTTGGACCCGACTCGCTTCATGGGTGCCCAGCCGTTTTGCTGAAGACTCTCGCAAGTACTACACAAGCACTCTTCGTTATCGTCACCAAAGTAGTCTTCACCATAAGAAACTGTAATCTCCTCTCCCTCAAGAATCGGCTTCACTGCAACGATCTGCATGCCGTCGTAGCCCTTTGTGGTGAGTTTTGCGTTTGCGTCGCAATCGTGGTTGGCGAAGCGGGCAGGGCCCAGGAACAACGAGCGCGTCTTCTTCCTGCTGGAAATCACCAGACTGAAGTCTTTGCGCTTCAACTCCAACACCTTCTCTTGCTCCTCTGTCATAGCAACTTGGACTCCAGTCAGGTACTTGATCTCTTCGCGTGGGTTGATATCCCGTCGTGCGGTGATGGAAGCCTCATGCTCGGTAATCATATAGCGGTTGGTGGTGGTGACTTCGAATTGGCAATCTGACATGTAGATGTTGACGTATCTCCGGAGGTGTCGCTTGAACTGGTCCTGATCCCGCTCATCCTTCAGACTGTTGACGAACCTGCGCAGTCCCGGTAGGTGCAATAATTTCTGCACTGCCTCGGCCGGGTCCTTCTCCCATACAACGTGTCGCCGGATGACGTTGGCAACATCTTCTTCATGCAACCCTCTCGAGCCTGTGAATCGACCGCCTCTGTTCTTGCGAATCTTAGCCCAGAAATACAGTTTATCCACGAGCGCGTCGGTGATTATATCGTCGAACGTGGTAAGCTTGTCCAGCGTGAGTTTGGTGGAGGGCGCCATGATGGCGCGTCGGGGTGGTGAAAAGAGGTCGAGAGTGTGTGCGCAAGTAGCCGTCGGTTGTGGAGAGGGTGAGGAGCCGTGGGATTTGGTGATTAAAGGGGTGGTTGGTAGGGCTACCGGTAACGGACGTGGTTGTAGCCACAAACGGAACGACAGCGCATTCACCGTCAAAGTACAAGGACAGAGATGCGCAAAGCGAAGGCGTGTTCCGGACAATAGTAGCGACGGGCGCAAGGAGAGGAAAGAGCGACGGGCGCAACCGCTCACCCGACGAGAATATGCGGGAGTAAGTGACCTCGACAAGGCTCGCGGCGCTCAATATCCCTGTACTCGGCCGCCCTGCTTATGGAGACGCGCATAGGCACTGGGGTGAAAGCATAAGCGAGAAGACTGGGGCGACGGCGCAAGCCGCCGAATTGCCAGAGAAAGCCCGACACTACGACTTGCAACTTTGATACTGTCGACCGGGACAGCCACCCCACTGCACAACCACACAACACAACGCGCATCGAGGCAGGCAGTCGTAATCGGAATTTCGCAAGCAGGCACACAAGATGATTCAGCTAAAGGTGTGCCGAATCCGGCGGTTGAGGCGGCAGAGCAAGGACTGATATCCGCCCTTCTAGACCCTCGTAAATTGCATCGACAACTCGGGCGCCGCCATAGTCGAATGCGTCAACGTCCTGCGATCAAAACGCCCCGCCAAAGTCGGTATGTGCACGGAATTGAGGACGAGGACGAGGACGGGGCCACGTTGTTGGCACAAAGGCTGATGGAAGCAGGCGACCGCATAGTGGTAGTTGTAAAGAAGCAGCGAAACTTTGGTCCGGAAACCGGCAACAGCGTCTCCATCAGCGCGGCGAACAAAGTACGACGAGGAGATGTACGGCACGCGGTTGTAGTACGGACAGCCAAGAAGTGGCAGCGACCGGATGGCAGTGTGGTCAAGTTTGACGACAATGCCTGTGTGCTGATCAACAAGGCTGGGGAACCTATTGGATCGAGAGTCAGTGGTGTTGTTGCGGCGGAGCTGAGGCAGAAGCAGTGGTCAAAGATCCTGTCGCTGGCGCCCATGCACGTATAAGAGATGCCCGTATGCCGGAATGGGCGTGGGATGAAAGATGCATTTTTGGGAGTCTATGGAGCGCTTTGCAATGTAACATTATTTGTATGCCACTGAACTGTACCCACGGGTATCTGAAGACCGCTTTTTCCTAAACTCCTCGCAGTAAATGTTGTGAGATTAAACGCCAGCTACATGCATTCCGTATCGCTATCCTCCTAGTTATCAGACGGGCGCGAGACGTGACCGCATCCGGCGCACACATAATAGAGGGCCTGAAAAAGGTCAGCGTAGCTCCCAAACATGCCCAAGAAACTTACCATGCCCGTCTCGGCGGTCCGCTGCTGTGACTGGAAGAAGACGGCTTCGTTCTCGCCGCACTCTGTGCATTGCTTCTGGATACGCGGTAACTAGACACGGGTACAGTCAGCGAGCACGCTCAAGAGCAAGCAAGCAACTGTACTGGTGGAAGACGCAGAGGGGGTGGGCTGCTTTCAGGACTGAGGTTCGTTCCACATGTCCTCATCGTAGTCGTCGTCGTACTCTTCAAACTTCTCATCCTCCTCGCGCATCTGTTGCTGGGGACGCTCTGCCTGCGGGTCCTCGTCCTCAGCCTCCAGCGCGAAGCCAGGAGCCGATTCCTCGCCGCATTCCTGGCACATGATGGGCATGCCACACATGGTGCAGCAGGGCATCTCCTCTGAAAGAGCGGTCTGGGCAGCTTGGGCATCGGACAGGGAGTAACCAACCGTAGGATCCTGAGCAACCTCCGCTGTGACACCGGCTGTGGCTCCGACTGTGGATGCGATTTCGTGGCGCATGACGCAGGACGAGGGCGCTTCTTCGGTGAAGCTGCATGTGCGGCAGGCGAAAAGCAGCTTGTTCTCAGACTTGTCTTCGCGGGGGAACAGCAGGTTGGAGCTGCATCTAGTTAGCAATATTTCTTTGTCGCAGCGAACTATGGAACGGCGACTCACCATTCTGAGCAGAAGCGGAAAAGAATGGGCTCCTTGCCGCCCTTGGAGCCTCCCATTTGTGCTGCTGGGGATGCCATGTCGATGGCGGAGATGGTGGGTGTAACGGTCGTAATTCGTGTGTGCTCGTGTAGCGAGTGCAGTCGTGACGGTCGTAATTATTGTGCGAGTCGCAAAAAGTCGAGAAGAAAGGGTATCCAGAGAGAAGTGTCCATGTGAAGGTCGAGGCAGAGTCACGTTAGCGAGCGCGGGCCACTGGGTCTTGATTCGCGGCTGCTGTTGCTATGCAGAGCCGCGCGCTCTTTGTTGTGAGGGCGCGCCCCCCGCATTGTCGACCTTGAAGCGCCGATCGCCCTGTCCACCGCCTGCAATTCTAGACGTCGCTCCACGCTGCACGTATAACAACCGTCCGGAGACCCCTTATCAAGCTCTGCACTACTTGCGCTCTACCATAGCATACTCGGTCCGACGTACACAGATACTTGATCAGCAGAATAAAATGGTAAGCATTGCGCCTGTCCCTTCCCAACCCACGTCATGCAAGCAACTCACGCGTCATAGTCGTCCGCCGAGACTGGACTGCCGGAGGGATGGGAGGTGCGCCGCTCCAACACGAAGAACCTCCCATACTACTTCCACGCGCAGACAAAAGACTCGCGATGGGAACCACCACAGGGAACAGACCCGGACAAGCTGAAGGCGTACATGGCTGCCAACCACAGCTCCAAGGGCGTTGCGCCAGCAGCTGTCGTGGGGACCGAGGGCAAGATCCGATGCGCGCATCTTCTTGTCAAGCACCGCGACAGCAGACGCCCAGCTAGTTGGCGGGAACCCAAGATTACGCGCTCAGTGGAGGATGCGCGGACGATGATTGAGAACTACCACAAACAGATCCAGGCATACGAGGAAGGAAAGGAGGATGCCAACGCCAAGTCCCTGTCTGAGCTCGCGACGACCGAGTCGGATTGCAGCAGCGCTCGCAAGGGAGGAGACCTGTAAGAAGTTGCGGCGTCGAGCACGTCCGGAAACGCTAACGTCATCAGGGGCTTCTTTGGCAAGGGCGACATGCAGAAGGAGTTTGAGCAGGCTGCCTTTGCCCTGGAGAAGGGCCAGGTGAGCGGCATGGTCGAGACGGCGTCGGGCGTGCACTTGATCCAAAGGTGGGACGACTTCCACATGCCTCTGTATGATGCTGACGGTACGCAACCATAGGCTTGAGTAGTCGACTAGTCGCGCGAAGATCAAAGCATGGAAGCGTGATGTAAGCGTGACGAGGGAGTTTATTGGGACGCGTGCAGGCTTTGCCAGAGGGGAAAGAGCTTGGGAGCGTGGCTCCGGCGCGTCGTCGATAACCACTCGACACCAAAACGGTGATGATGGTAGTACTAGTAATACTACTATCATAAGACATTCCTGTGAAAACCGTCTCAGGACGCAGGCACGTTGGCAGTGTGGTGTCGTGTGTCTGTTTACATGATTACGTCTTTTGCCATGCTCATCTGGTCGATCGGCCGTTGGGTAGGCAGCCTAGGTCGTTCAACGCGTGCTGACGACAAGCAGACCACAATACAGAGGAGAGATGGAGTTCTGCGGGGCCGGAACCAGAGGAGTCGAGATGGAAAAAAAATCTCGCAATCGCCCGCACACAGCCCAGGACGACCAAATTTCGCGCCTCGGATACAAAAGCGCGCAGTTGGACATGGTCGTCGAATCAATCCCTCCCTCCCTCCATCCCTCCCTCCCCAGCCCTCCGTACCGCTGCTGCTGCGCTTTGACAGAGACTTCGGCTAACGCGACTTCCCCCGCCAAAACGACCGCTACGCTACTGCAGTAAGTAGGCGCCGGCCCCCAAAGTACACATGTACCTCAGTCAGCTGACGCTCAAACTCGAAGCGCGAATACCCACGACGCCTTGGAGCATTGGCTCGTCTTTGTCCTCCCACTCGAACGGTTTCCGTGCGTGTGGCTGGTTCCGGTGTTCCAAGGCCTGCGCCTCGCCCACCCCCCGGTTCCGGATCAGCCCGAGACAGCAGGGAAGCGACGGCTCAGTGACGTATCATGTAAGTTGGCTGGCAATTTTTCTTTTTTGGCGTCAGCCCACCTCAGCAGACGAGCAGCAGCAACTATTCGGCGCAGGTTCTAGACATGCCGACCTGTTCGTTTGCAGCCAGCCGTGCATTGCGATAGCGTGGCGGGCATGCCGTGCAGCAACAACTGCAGGTGGGCAGCCATAATCCCGAAGGCTTGGGCAGCTCGCCTTGGCACCTTTTTCATTGTCGGCGCACGCACAGCGGTTTTCCCTGCGTCACCAAGTAGCCCGCAATTCTTCTGTCAGGCTCCTGGGCATTTGGGCTCATCTCCAACCCGTCCCTTCACCCCTTCGCCCCTTCACCATCCCGGCCCTGCACCTTTGCCCCTACGGCATCCCCGATTCTGCCGCTCCTGCAGCTCCTCGCACCGTGAATTGACGTACTTGCTCCGTCAAACTTTATGGGAAAGTGCCTTGGGCCGTAGATTCCCATAACCATCAGCACACGCACCAAGGCCGCCCGCAAAGTGCCCGCACACCCCTGCCCCGACTCCACACCTCGCCCTGTTTACTCCGCTAAGACGTTCGATCACCAGCGCTTCCACGATCTCCCACCCTTCCACCTCGTCCACCTCGTCCACCTCACACACGCACAAAATATTTGTCTAGAAGATTCCTGTTGCTCTCTACAAATACCACTCACCTTCCTTTGACTCTTTACAAGCATCGCTCATTGCAGACGACCCCACAATCCACTACCCTGCCTCCACCTCCACTCTTTGTCGACCAAAACTCCACTGCCCTACCTACTCGACCTACTACACTGCCGCCATGGCTGCTCCACCATATTCCCACCCTGTCTATCATGACACTGTGCCAACATCCCGTCGTAACTCGAGTCGCAAGACCATTGCTTGCCTTTCACGCACTGCCTCCAGCGTCGATGCTGCTCGCACTGTCTGCCCCAAGGACGGCGATGCATTCAGCTACGATCCCTCTCACCTACGCCACTGGCACTGTCCGCAAGAGCTTTGGGACCGTCTTCCCGAGCAAGTCCAATCTAGCCTGACCCAGGTTCAGCATGCAGGTGCCGCTGTTCTGACTGGCAAGTCTGACCATTTTCTCGTGCAACTTGACATGATGCTAACTAGATTAGGCTTCGAGCGTCTCGACCACCACTTTGACAGCTTTGAAGTCGACCCCAAGGCTACTGGAGACGAGCTTCTACTTCACCTCGACCAGCTCCCGCCCCCCAAATTCCGTACAGTTAGCAACGCTAGCAGCGTCTTCCAGTCTGACTCTTCTTCGCCTCTTACTAGTGCGTCATCGGCCTCTCAGTCAGGAAGTGCCTCTCCTACAACTCCGGCCTTTTCTGGCGTATCTCCATCTCAGATCATGTGCCCCGGCTCACCCATTTGCTTGGGCCCCCCAGAGCTCTCTCGCTCACGTGAGCGCTCCTTCTCCATGCCGCTTAGGTCGCACGACGCCAAGTATGCTGCGGAGCTGTCGCACCTGCGCACGGAGGCCCTTCCCCGTCTGCGTCACAAGTCCTTCAAGGTCGATACAGAGTGGCAGGAGGCGAAGCGTGCCAAGGGTGCCCTCTCCTCCAACGACATCAACGCTTTTGAGAACTTCTGGGCCGAGAAGAAGTTGCTAATCCTCAGTCTCAACGAGCGCGGCAAGCGTCTTGCAAGTGCCGCCGGTCTTGCTACGACCGGACTCGGCTGGTGCGCTCCGTAGAGGCTAGTGAGGTGGATCTCCTCGATTTGGTCTCTCGAAATGGTTCACTGAGCGCAATCAGTCACGCGCCTTGGCACGGCACTTGTGCTGCCGCTTGTCCACAACTACGAACTTCCCTTTCTTCCCCATTTCCTTGGAGTCCTGTTTCCTGGTTTCTGCTTCCCTTCCTGTGCGTTACAAGCGAGGAGTTGGTCGGTTGGTATTTATTCATGTAGACATTTACATTCACAGATCGGGAAGATCTACACTTGGAATGGACATGAGCCTACGACAGATCTCATACACGCCCATGTCATCATGACGGCGGTCTCGCGAGAGATCCATTTTGCTCCCATGGCGATTGCCAGGCAACATTGCGACAGATTCAGCATGGCTCATCTTGGAGGGTTAGCTCAGATAACGAATGATAGCATCTGCATGACCACTTGTTTCGCGCATATTTCTTGCTTATCAGCGCTGCATGCCACTTTCGTCATTTGTCTCTTCCGAGGGCTGATGCCTTGCCGTTAATGTATTGTGATGCCCAATACAGGCCTCATCGAGCTGCAGCTGCATGACTTGTGGCTGCCCAACACACTCAAGAGTGAGACCAACGCTTCAACCTGTCTTCAAAACAGAAGCTGACACGGGTCGTGTCAATAATGAGGTTGGTCATGGAGAAATGCAGCCGAGCTAAAGCAAGCCCGATGCTGCAAGTTCTCGGCACTGCTGCAGCCTGCATCTGGCAGCCAACGCAACCCCCGCCCCCTGTCACAGCAACGAGAGGGGTGCGTCCGCGCCCGCGGATCGACATGTTTCATTACCAACCCTCAACTACGCGAAACAGGGCGTCTGCATTACGCTGGGATGATGGACTTGTGGGCAAAACGTGACGCGCCCAGAAACAAAACGTTACGCGCCCAGAAAACAAGACGGAAAAAAAAAGAGTTTGGTTCTGCGTAATGATTGGTCTGCGAAAGTCGACTGACGCCCACGGTGTTTCCGTGCCGTTGCTCACCCACGAGCAAACTATCCATAAGATAAGACGTCGTATTTTCAATAGGCATCGTCGTCATCTGTATCAACTCGGGGCTGCTGCTTGCCTCGATCCTGACTGCCGTTGACCCTCCCCAGCGGGCTGCCTCCGAAGTCACGCCTAATTGGGATATGCTGGTCTCCATTGCCTGGTCTCCTGCTGCCACGTCCTACAAGATTTTAGTATACCATGGATGTCGCGGTGGAATGATGATGCTCACCAGCCCCGTCACGGCCAGCTTGTTGTCGCACGCCCGACGGCATTGAAGGTCCGGGCTCAAGATCCAAATCATCAGACTCCGAGTCGACGTGGGCTCGCCTACCTCCACCGCTACGTCGACCGCCCATCATCACACCTCCGCGGCCTGCTCCCATGGCTTTGGCGTATATTGCGCCCATTTTATCCATGCCCATGTCCATGCCCATGCCGCCGTTGCTGAACTGTCTGCCTGCCCGGGCCCCACGATGCGCCATGAAGTTGGGCCTCATACCCTTCTTGTTCATCATGCCGGATTGCATGTACGCATCTCCCATCATCCCCATGTCGCCCATGTCAGACATGTCATTTTCAAATCCTCCCAAACCATTGAGACCCATGCCACTGCTCATACCACCCATGCCACCCATACCCTCCATCCCACCCATACCACCCATTGCCATGCCATGATGCATGGGCCGCTTACCTGTTGTATCAGCCATGCCAGGTGGTATCCGACCTGCGCCGTACGGGTCACCGGTCCTCATGCCCATCTGCTGAGCCATCCGCGGATCCATATTCATCTCATTCATCATGAACGCACTCGGTCCTATACCCGGGCCGCCAAAAGGTTGTCTTGCTGGGCTCATGGATTTACCTCGTTGCCGACTGTCTTTTCTGAGATCTCGCAACCGCTCGTCAAGCGCTTCCAATATGTCGTCTTTGAACTCATCCAACTGCTCTTTCCGTCTCTTGTCCTCTTTCTTGTTTTTCTTCTTGTTCTTCTTCTTGCTCTTTTCGTCTTTGTCACTGTCGCTGCTCTCCTTCTTCTTGCAACCCGAGTGATCTCCGCAGTCCCGGCCTAGATCTGTCTTCAGGATGTATCTGATCTCGCCGCTAGTGAGGACGCGATCTTCACCATCATCTGAGTCGCTGCCTTGGTGTCGATTGTGCTGTCCACGGTATAAGACGCGTTGACTTTTCCGGCAATTGCATCCTGTAGTGCAGGTACAAGCATCAAGCCAGGGATTGTCGCCCTCAAGCCACTCACCTCCTGAAGGCCCAACTTTCTCGTTGAAAGCTTGTCCGCGGTTCAGACGGGCTGAGGTTTGCGGCTCCGCCCTACGTGGCGATCGTCGTGGTTTTTGTCCGTTGGCATACACGCCCATTGGGATATGCTCGTAGTGGCTTGACTTTCTAGCTGTGGGTCTTCGCGCGGCCTGAGGTGGGTCTGGGCTGCTGCGTGATGACTGGCTGGAAGCTGCTCCCGGGTGATTTGCGTACGGGTTCATGCCTGCACCTGGCATGCCTCCGCCAACACCAAATCGAGGCATCGATGGATTCGGCGTATACTCCGGTGGCATTCCGGGCGGTTGCATACCTCCCATCATGCCCATTCCTCCTAGACCTCCCATGCCTCCTCCCATCTGTGGATTTCCATGCATACCCATCGGTACACCGCCCACACCCGGATAGCCACCCATCTGCATCTCAGGCGCAGACCTAGGTCTCGGATCCAACTCGTCAAAATCCCCTACTCCACCTCCTCTTCTTCTCATACCTCGCATGCCTGGCATGCCACCGCCGCCGCCCATCATACCTCCCGGATAGCCCCTTGATGTTTGACGCCGCATACCCCGTGGGCTCATACCCTCCATCATGTTCATATCTGGCCTTGTACTATCGCTATCTTCACTGCCTTCTGAGATGTTTATATCTGGTCCTCCGTAGCGACGATGAGGTCGAGGTCTTGGGCGTTGTTGTTGTTGCCGTCCGCCACGATATGGTGGTGGACAAGGTGTATAGACA
Source organism: Alternaria brassicicola (assembly GCA_002796735.1). Lineage (NCBI taxonomy): Eukaryota > Fungi > Ascomycota > Dothideomycetes > Pleosporales > Pleosporaceae > Alternaria > Alternaria brassicicola. The sequence goes on along the minus strand of PHFN01000006.1, from coordinate 82,636 downwards.
GGACCACGTGTGTATGGATCGGATCTTGATCGCGCGTAGGAGGGTGGGTGAACAGTAAATGCTGTGCCTATAGGAAAGAATTAGTATGAACCGTGCGTAGAGAAGAACACGGATGTGAGGAATAGAGTAAAACGAAAGAAAAAAGGCGTTTGCATACCAGGCGGAACCAAGACTTTGCCTCCAGGTGCGTTGACTTCGACGAGTGGTGGGGGAGTAGAATGCGATGCACCCATAGCGGTTGGGTTGTGCGGACCGTTGCAGGAAGGGCGGCTGTGCTGTGCAAAAGGGATACTGTCCGGTCAACTTAAGATGCGGTTTCTACACAGCGATTCGTACCCCTGGTTTCTTCTTCTACAGACTACACGTGCTGGTATCGTCTATATCGAGTACATCTCTATACCGACAGTTCTGATACCACCCACTACAAACAATCCTTCGTTGTATACGGGAGAAGGGGAAAACCAAGAAAAAAAAGAGGGATAAACGAGAAGACGAGAGTGAGGACAGATGGGTATCGCAGCATGCTGTACCAGCTGCCCACCGATTGAACGTGTCCCGACATGTCAGCGCTCACTTGTTTGCTTGTGCTATACACGATACGCAAGTGCTGCGTTGCACGACAGCAGCCATTGTCGTGTCGCAGTTTGACCCTTGTCGTGATGCGAGGGAGGTTGCTTGTCGACCCGTCTGTTTTCGTCTGGCTGCACAATCGGTCTAGCTTTCTGCAGAGAGAGGAGTGCAAGTATGTGGTTTGGAGGATCGGGTGTCTAGTGTTATCAACCTTGTCCATGTTCGTGTCGCGGACCATGTGTGGGCTTTCCCGCCAAACAACATCATGCTACTTGTATGGAAAATCACCACCACGCGTCAATGAGCTGGAAAAGCTTGAGACTTGCGAATATGATAGTAGGATCGTGCAAGAGTACTTTTGCATGTTCTCTGCTTTGGCGAGATACTTTGCGGTTGCTCTGCTAGATATTTTGTTGTGGTCGTATAGACGAAAACGTCACGCGGCACGTCGCAATCCACCAAAACATTGCAGATCGAACCTGCATTCGACCTACATCAAGTCCCAGTCACGCAAGATACAAAGTTACTTTAGAAGTCATGTTATATTCTCATCCGCCTATACAACTGCTACTCATACCCCATGTACTTCATCGCTCCTTCAATCATTATGCAGAGTATCATAAGACCATAGCCTCCAACGCCGGAAATGGAACAACGCCAGCCTGCGCCAGACAGTAACAAGAACAATGATAAGACATGATACAAGGAAACGAAAGCAACAACGCCCCCTCGACTTTTCTGGGGCTCCTTGCGCATGTACTCAGACGCCAAGCTCATCGGATTGGCGTGTTCAACTCGGGCAGTGGACGCGCAGCACCCAAACCCTTCGAGCTTCTCCTCCCCTGCCGCCGTCTCCAAAACCCCAATCTTAGTCGGTGCGAAAGAGAAGAGTATTGGCGAAGCTAAAACGCAAAGAAAAGCCAGTAAGTAAGTGAACGTTCAAAAGAAAGTAGATGAGTGGTATCGACGATGAAGATGAAAAGGAAGACTAGAAAATCATCGATCGAACCTGCTCTCTACGTCCCGGCTTCCCTGACTCCTGAGTTCGTGGCCGTGGGATAGGTACGTGCGACATGCGAACGTCCTTCAAAGGTGGAGTAGGCGCATGCGACTGGGTCCGGGCGTGCCCTTTGACAGGACTAGAAGGTGTGGACTTGATAGAACCTAGCACGTCATGAGACTGGGTGCGTGTGTGAGAAGGCCGGCGGTTGACGCTGGGTGAATTTGGCACGGGATGCGACTTGGTTGGAGACATTGGTGAGCCGATCTGTGATCGCGTAGCCTTCTCTTTCCTCTCCTTCTCGAGCACCATGGCAGCCCAGCCCTTATTTTGAGCAATGTCCTTGCCGACAGTCTCGTAGAGCACCTTCATCCAGGCTTCCTTTTGTTCACGGCTGTCGGCGTAGAAGTCGATGACCTCGCCGTTGGCAAAACGAATGCGGAAACCCTCTTCGACGAACATGTAGCCTTCCTCGTCATCAGCAAATCCGGACTTGCGCCGACCACCACTCTTTGTCGCGGATGGTTGCTGGAGAGCGCTCTTGTCATCAATGAGCTTGGAAGCCTTCGCAAGGTTGATGGTAGCACGCGGCTGCCGTGTAGACTCGTGGTAAGCCGTAAGCTTTGTGCCTTCCAAGCGGAAGAACCGACGACGCCAGTACGGACAATCTCCACCCTGCTGGCTCAGCGTGCCTTCGAAGCTGATGTCCTTGACTTGCTCAGCTTCCTTGAGCTCACGGATAGCGGCGTTCATGCTCTTGGGCAAGTCCGAATCCTTTGCGTTCTTGGGCTTTGGAACGTATAGCAGCTGGAGGGTAAGCTTGCCCACTCGGTAAGGTGGACGGCGAACGACACCTCCGCGCTTGCTCTTGACACTGCTGGCGCCGGTGTTGTCGACAGCCCACTCGTTGAAGCAGGGAATGTCCACAGTCAACGGACGACCATAGGCTTGGTTCTCGTGGTTGTTGAGGCAAACGTAGGCACGGGCGAAGGATCCGTCGGGGCCGACAAGGTCGTGGAGAAGGTCCCAGGCGGTGGCCTTTTGGTTGCGCTTGGCGGCAGCTTGAGCTTCCTGATGCTCCTGTTGAGCCATACGATCAGCCTCCTCCTGAGCCTTGCGTTCCTGCTCCTTCCTCTTCTTCGGCGATGAGAGGAGGTTGCGGAAAGCAGAGTGCGACTTCTTGTGGTTGACGGCCTTGGCGGTAGGCGCAGCGACAACCTGAGGCACGGCCGGAGGCTGCAGCTTGGTCTGCAGTGTAAGCTGGAACTCAAGGTCATCCATGACGACAAGCTCAAACTCTTGCCCGATAGGAGCGGATTGGCCAAGCTCTAGCCATGAAGTCGTGACGCAGTGCAGACCATTGTCGAGTGTCAACTGGAAGTGGGTACGCTCGTGCTTTGGCAGCGGAAGGTCGAGGTCCTTAACCCCAACAACCTTGACGAAGACCAGACCGCGCTCCTCGCCTTCCTCAGGCTCTCCGTCGTCGCCCTGCTCAGCGACCGAGTCTAAGCCACCAGCAACAGCAGATTCTTGGCCAGGAAGAGGTGGAACAGGACCCTCCGAGGTGCGAGTGCGACGCCCAGATGCTGTTCGGATGCTCTTCCTGCGAGGCTTACCATTCCAAGGCTCCTTTGTCCAGGCGGGCTTGCGCTCGGCGCTCGTCTTACGAGAAACAGGCTTGGCAGCCGCCTCGCTGGTCGGCTCGGTAGGAGTAGGAGGCTTCTCGTCGCTGAACTGGCGACTACTCGCGACAACGACCTTGGTGTTTTCGCGCATCAAGTATCCTTTCTGTTTGTGGGCATTTTCGTTAGCGGGACTGTGTCTGTAAACAAAGCCTTCACCTGACATTTGACAGACGGCGTCCGTGACGGCAACTCTGGATGTAGGGAATCTGGCGAATGAGGGAATAGGAAAAAGGTTCTCTACCTTCTGTGACTCAATAATGTGATCAAACTCCTTGTCTAGCCCAAAGCTGAGATCGTTTGACTCGTCACCAAGGTTGAGATCACCGAGCTGCAGGTCCAGCATGCGGTTCTGCTTGGTCGTAATGCTCACTTGCGTATCGTCTTCGTCGTCATGGCCCTCTTCGTCAGCATCGCCAAGCTCAAGGCTCATCGACTGGCGCTTGGGGCTTCGCTCAGGGACAGGAGGAGCATGCTGACCACTAACTTGGCGGCGTGTGGCTGCCATATCGATATCATCAGGGATGAGCGATGGTCGCGTCTTCAGCTTTCCACCTGCGCCTCGGATCGTGGCTTCCCGTTGGGGAACCTCTGGGGCGTTCTCCTCAGGAGCTGGGGAAACAGCCATGGGATGGCGAATGACAGAGTCTGGAGTACCAGGGTCCTCGGACTCAGACTGGTCTTCTTCCATCTCGGGAGCCTCAGGCGTCACAGGTCGTCGTAGGAAGTCGCGCATGGCGTCAAGCTTAGGCGCCGAGTCCAACGGACTCTGAGCTGTCGCCATAGACGCTTTTAGGGGATCCAAGCTAAGGTCCATGTCCTTACCTTGGAATGTAGAGTACATCCCGTCCTGTGGCGCCTGCTTCTCTGCCGAGACAGGAGAAGAAGGAGCGACAACAGGCGTTGGTGGACCAGAGGAGTCAATGGTGCTTTGAACAATAGACTGTTCCTCAGGCTGAGGTGAGTATTGGCTGGTGTCATCCTCATCATCCTCGTGTTGAGGCATAGGATGCCGAATGACAGAGGACTCGCGTTCGTAGTCTTCAATCTGAGACATTGAGCTGCCATCTACGTCGGTCTCATCATCATGGTCGCCTTGGGTCATGCCTGTGTTGTGGTAACTGTAAGCATCAACAACGCTATCGGCCTCGCTAACTGAGACCTGACGCGGGTGCTCATCGAAGTTAGAGGAGGCCTCACGCGATGGAATGGGAACATCGGGGTCCAAGTCGGCAAGATCGCCGTAGCTGCGCTCAGGACTGTACTCGGGCTCGAATGTGCTGTACTCTTCGTCCTCGTCCTCTTCTTCTTCTTCTCCGTCGTCCCCCTTGCCGTCTTCGAAGGTGCGGCTCTTGACGCGTCGGAGGATGGACTCGCGAGAAATGCGTGGGATCTTCGGCTCGTCAAGCGTTAGCTCCGATTCTGTAACGTCAACCTCTGCAACGTCAACCTCTACGGCCTTTTTCTTGTCCTGCATCTCCTGGGTCGGTGTGCTCGTATCGCGATTGTCGTCGAAGTTCATCAAACGCAATCGGTCCTCAAGCGACATGGATACCTCGCGCATGTTGAGGAGATCACTCTTGGAGATGCCAGCCGCTTGCGGAAGCTGAGGAAGGGAACGCCGCCTGTCGCCAACTCGCTCTGCGACAGCGGACAGGCCAATGCTGGAGTCGCGCCGCCGGTTGGGACTGCCTGGTATGGCGGGAAGAGGAGGAAGTGGCCTGGCATCACCATCAGACGCTGCTGAGCCTAGGCGCGATCTATTGGTTGTACCATCGGGACGTGCTGAAGGCATGGGGCTGTTCTCGCGCCCATCAAAGACATCGTCGTAGAGATCGGTGAGGGAGGTGTCTGCGGCCTGTGGGCTCATGTGGCGCCAGTCCTCGGGCAGGACAACTGGAGTCTTGTCGGTATCCTCTAGGGAAGCGTCGAAGCTGTCGTCCTGATCGAAGCTCATCTCCTCCTCTGTCTCCTCGTCCTCCTCGGAGTCGTAGCTGCCGTCCCGCGACACTGTGGCGACCGAAGGGTCGGGTGTGACCATTTCAAACTCTGTGATTTGGGGTGGAGCAGTGTCAAAGGTCACACTCTTAGCATGACGGCGCAGCGGGCGGGGAGTCTGATGGACGAGCTCTTCGTCATCTGACATGACGGCGCTGGAGTCACCGTTGTACTGTGGCGAGTTGAAGCGACCATTGCTGACGAGCGAAGATTTGGTCGGCGACATGCGTCCCTCGGACGGAGAGGGCTTGGAGGGTGAGGCAAAGGAAGACTGTGTGGGAAGCTTTGCCGGTGACGTCTTGGCCGGGCTGAGGATGGGGATCCGTGTTTGGCTCTCAGACGGGCTGTGGTGGTGAGCTTTTGTGGGGCTCTCGTTCTCATTACGCATGCCCTGAAGGCCATTGCCGCCATAGGCGTTGCCTTGGACAGCGGTGCTCAGAGGGCGCCCTGCAGCGAGTGGGCGATCTAGCGGTTGGACCAAGGTGGGATCGTACTCGTGCTTCTGCTCGCGCGCGAACATGCTGCTGTTCTTGACACGCGACTGCTTCTTTAGGTTCTCGATGGAGTTGCGCTTGGGCGAGAGAGGCGAGCTGCCCTCGTACTCGTTCTCGGACGTGGCGAAGCGGCTCTTGGGCGACGTCGTCTGCTCCTTCCAGAAGAGACGCGGGCTGTGAGTGAATGGCGAAGAGTCGCGGAATGGCGAGCTCTCTTTGGCTAGGATGATCTTCTGGGTTCGGGTGTCAGCAGGCTGCAGGTGGGAGTGGCGGGCGGGAATGCAGGCGGGCGATGCGGTCTCGGCAACATACCTTTGTTGTCTGGTTCCAGCTGGGAGAGTTCCTGCGATGCTCATGGGGGCTGATTTCGGACAGGGGACGGCCGCTTCCCTTTGTGGGCGAGGGAGTGGGCGTCTTGTTTATGCGCAGCGGCGACACCTGTGGCCATTGCGGTCAGCATCGCGTGGCCAACACACGAAACAGTCGAGTCAAAAAGGAAGAATAAGATGAAGATGATGCTTACCGCTTCATTGCGCGACATGTTGGCTGGTGGACTGCGCTCGCGCTGGGAGCCTGCGCTTTGTTGTTGACTGGTGCGGTGCGGGTGTTTGCGTGCAGCGGCCAGTCGACGGCTGTTGATGAAGAAGAATGGGCTCCGTCGAGGAGTCGTGGGTGTGTGAGGAGCGGATAACGGATGCGCGCTGATTAAAGAATTGGCGAAGAAGTGAAGGACACCGACAGAGCGCTTGGGCAGATGTGCGATGGAGAAGCGGAGGAGGAGGTGTGGGTGCTTTACTATGATATGGTTGGGGCCGCTGGTGCTATCAAGTGTTGATAGGCAAGGCGGCGGTGTTGCGAGCCGTTGCTCCGGTAACGTGCCGCCTATCGCGTCTTAGCGCCTGGAATTGTCTGCACGATCGCCTGTGCAGTGCCGACGTCAGGTCGGATCCCTTTAGTCAAGGTTTAGCGGAGGCAGAGCATGCTAGTCTAGTCTGACTTCTTCCTTGACTTCTGTCTACGTACGTAGGGTGCAACCAAGTAGCCATGTTGCGCAGGGTGTGCCCGTTTTGCGAAGTCCGCTCACTGCTGACGCCATCGAGAAATTCACCACTGCCCCGGCAAACCCGTCTATACACCCAGGTCCAGCGCGAAAGAGGGGAACGCCATGGCGCATCCTCCTCACGTCCCCCACGGCCGTCGGGCTTCAGAGGGCGCGACACTCCCAGGCCATCGCGCATGGTCCTCTCAGAGGATGTCGCGCGAACTGCAGACAGAGCACCGAGGAGGAAGCCAGATGCCTTCGACTTCCTAAACCGGACGCATGTACCACGGGGACTGGAGCGGATACGAGAGCAGAGAGAAGCACGTGGCAGCCGGCCGGCGACAGGACGTGATGACGGCAAGAGGAGGACGCGGCCAGAGCCTTTCCATGCCCTGAAGATGCAGAGTTCGCTGCACCAGGTGCCCTACAACAACCGCACTGCCGTCAAGCGAAAGATTGAAGAATACGACTCCTTTGACAAGTTCCCTCTCGCCGAGCCCATACTACGCGCCGTGAACGATGCACTGCCCGGCCTCGAATATCGTAACCCAACCCCCGCACAAGCCGTTGCTATCCCCGCCCTCCTCGGCCTGCAAAAGGCTGTGCGCACAAAAGTAAAGTCCAAGAAGAGTGGACCTGACTCGTTCTTACTGGCAGCCGAGACAGGCTCCGGAAAGACGCTGGCATATCTCCTGCCTACTCTCGATGCTATCAAGGAAGAAGAGGTGCGCGACAAGGAAGATGCCGAGGAGCAGGCAAAGAGGGATGCGGAAGAGGCAGCGTCAAAGGAACATGGCCAGAGGACGGACATGTTCGCTGTCGAGGAACCCGAGACGAACAAGGCAGTAGACCCAGCACGACCGCGCGCCATCATCCTCGTCCCCTCCGCCGAACTGGTCGCTCAAGTTGGAGCTGTCGCAAAGTCGCTCTCCCACACCGTCAAGTTCCGCGCGGCCCCAATTTCAGCCAAGATGTCTGCCACCGTCATCCGTAACCAGCTCTTTAACCCTAATGGTGTCGACGTCGTAATCAGCACACCACCGCTTCTTGCCAGCATCGCCGAGAGCAACCCCAACATCCTCGCACGAGTCACGCACCTGATATGCGACGAAGCAGACTCCCTCTTCGACCGCTCTTTCAAGGAAAGCACAACCGACATCCTCGAACGCGCTACGCCCTCCCTCAAGAAGCTCGTCCTCTGCTCCGCCACCATACCAAAGTACCTTGACAAGTACCTCGCAGACCGGTTCCCCGACATGCAGCGTCTCGTCACGCCCAACCTCCACGCCATCCCGCGAAGAGTACAACTGGGTGTCGTCGATGTGAACAAAGACCCCTACCGAGGCAACAAGATGCTCGCCTGTGCAGACACAATCTGGCAGATTGGCAAGGCATCTGTCGACTATGACCCCAAGGAAGGCAAGGAAGTCATACCTACAAAGCGTGTCTTGGTCTTTGTCAACGAACGCGAAGACACGGAGGAAGTAGCACAATACCTCGTCAAGAAGGGTATCGACGCCCTCGCCTTTCACCGCGATACCGATCCCTCTCGTCAGGCCAAGATCCTCAAGTCCTTTACAAACGATGGATCCACCAAGGAAACTATAGATAGCGAAGAAAAGAAGACTGAGCCGGCGAACAAACGTACCCTCCCCAACACAAAGGTCATTGTCACAACCGACTTGGGTTCTAGAGGTATTGATACTGTCTCCGTCCGTCACGTTATCCTCTACGATGTCCCACATACTACCATCGACTTCATCCACCGTCTAGGGCGAACAGGTCGTATGGGCAGGCGAGGAAGGGGTATTGTGCTGCTTGGTCCGGGTGATCGGGCGGATGTCGTTCGGGAAGTCAGGGAAGCCATGTTTAGGGGTGAAGCTCTGATCTAAGCAATCGCAAGAATCTGTGACGATCAAAAGAATTCATGTACAATATATTGTTTCCCACATTTTCGCCCAGCGGGGAATTTCGCACACGACCATCTTACGAAGATGATGATGATGATGATGATGATGACGATGACGAAGGCACAAATCCTCCTTCTCAACAACCAATATCCAAGGAATGCACCAGTCTGGATTTTCTCGTTTCCCGCAATACTTGCGTCGTGATCCTCTCAGACTTTGACGTTAGTGCCGGCAGTGGAGACTGACTCAACAACCGTAAACTAAACAGACACACGGGCCTCCATTGTATTTCCCAAGCGCTGAATGCTGAATCGTTTAAAAAAAAAGCTTGGAACCCAGTTTCCTGGTCGGTACCTCGGCGCGGTTCAAGCAACCCACTGTGGCGTCCCCAATCCCCCGCCCGGAGGCGCTCCCAATGAAGCTTTCTAACCTTGTAATCAACATGTTTACTGCGCTAGTTACTGCGGGGTTGATCGCCGTTTGCGTGTTGTGGGCGGGCTGTGTTGTGTTTGTTACGCCGCAGCTCAGCTGGTTACACGCCACTTCCAGCCGGCATGTTCTTGTATTGATTGTGTGTTGCTTTTTTTTGGTGGCTAGCAGCTTGACCTGCATGTAGGTACATCATGCCTATTCATATCCTCCTGCATATGCGCTACGAGGCGATCTCAATCCCTTGTTCCAAGGATTACAGTTTTATGTATATTGGTTGGTTTGGATCCATGCCTCATGTTGAGGGTGTCAAATAGAAAAATATGCAGCATGAACAAGGTTCTATAAAAGGCCCATCAATTCAAGAGCCATGGTAATGACACCATAACAAAGCTACCATCGAATGTTCAAGTCCCCACAATACTCCTCTCGCAGCCCCTCCGGTATTGGTTCATTCAAGCAATCGAGAGACAGGTGTCCCCCCCAGGCCGAGAACGCAATCAGAATGGGAAAAAAAGAAAACAAAATGTCCAAACACGTAAACAAAACCCGCTTTTCTGCATTACACAAATGATTTGCACCTGCGCTCTCAAAACCGGCTTGTCCTACCCGCACATTAGAGATTGCGTGGTCCGCAAATACCAGTCTTCTCCACGACCACTTCCAACGTGTCTGCTCCCAGACCACAAGCGTTGAATCTGCTCTTCCAACACCCATCTCCGCCATTCATCTCCGCAGACTGGAGCTCGCGCAACTTTGCATTCAACTCCCTCCGGTTCTCCTCCTGGAACATCTTGCTGTACGCGTCCTGTGGCTCTTTCTCGTGACTAAGTTCGATTTGCAGGGCACGAGCTGCGCGGTTAGCAGCGCTGAGAGTAGTGTATACCTCTGGACGATTGTGGGCATGGTACACGCGGACTGCCGCACAGGCTGGGGCGTCGCGATCGTCTGAATCAGAGTGAGCAGAGTCTTCGGGGTCGGCTTCCTCGGCGAGGTTGAATAAGCGTAGGATGTAGCAGCTGCTTGAGATGAACAATGTTTCCCCAAGTGTTTGTGGCGTCTGGTTCGCAAACTTGGATATGATGTCGCGCTGTACCCAGATTTTGATATGAGACTTCCTTGTGGGGTTGTCAAACGGGGTGACGGAGCCAGTGAAGATTGCGCATCCGTGTTCATCGCGCTTGTTGCTGCTCTCGAAAATGGCGTCGAAGAAGTGTACACGGCTACCTTGGAACGCTTTTTCGGCCTGCCCATTTGCTTCAGCGATGTTGACAAAGGGTCGTACGGTGATCTCGATATCTGCGATGTCTTCTTCAGCTTGCTCGCTTGACCACACCTTCTGGAAGACGGAATACTCAAAGTAAGGTTGTGCCTCCTTGGTCACTTTGGGTGAACAAGACAGAAGTAGGACGTCCTCGTCGGCGTCCGTTACAACTTCCAAAGAAGGCCTACCAGGGACAAGAGCGGATATAGCTGGTGTCAAAGTAATTTCGGGTGCGTTTATGACGATCTGTCTTGGCGAGGCGGGCTTCAGGCTCGCCAAAGGAGAACTATCCCTGGTTTCCACAGCGCTTTCGGGCTGATGTGAAGGCCCATGATTGTTATCAGCCCTAGTAACAGGCTCTTCTGCTATGGTTGAGAGCGTCGGCTCAGTGGTGACGACTAAAGGGACCTTGGCAAGCGAACTTGTAGAAGTAGAGCCATGCTGTCCCTGAATTGCTAAACCTGGAGACTTGCCCATGTTGGGTTTTGTATAAACGGTCGCAAATTGCTCAGGTTGGTCGACTGGTTTTGCTCGTGGGAGCAATGTTGCCTCAGGTGTCCTAGACCGCTCGACGGGTTTGTTGATGGCTGTTTTCCTTGCGTATATTGGTAGATGCGAAACCACTGGTGTGGCACAAAGATTGCTTGAGGTAGCTATACTGCTTCCCTGATGACCGACTAACGTACTGATAGCTGGTGAAGACAGTACGCTAGTAGGTTTGTGCTCACTGATAGTGCGAGCCGAGCTCAACTTCGATCTGGTGTTCGAAGCCGTCGTGACGGATACCGAAGATTTGTTAGCCTCGGTGGGTATCTTGCGTACAACAGCTTCTAGAGGTGCAACTGAGCGAGAGTTGGTATTGACTTTCGAGATTACCTGTGTGGCTTCGATGCACTTCGAAGGAGTTGCAAGAGGCGGAGCAAGCCTTTTGGGTGCTGTAGCGGAGATATAATCAGACCCACCAGATATGCTGTCCAATTTTCGCTTCTGAGCTGACAGTCCAGGGTTCGGCCGTGTAGGTTTCGAGGAGGCTGCATCTGTCTTTGAGGTAGTTGGCGTGGACTTTTTGGGTCTTGGATCATGGCCTTGCGTATGATGCTGGGCTCGCTGCGGTGCTACAAGTCCCGACGCCAAATCGGCGGCACTAGTTCCGTGCTCTTTAACATGTGACTGAGGTATGCTCTCAGACTTTTGGATTGACGATGTTAAGATCGGACGTCTTTTAGCTATGTTTTGTTCGTCTGAACCGCTGGCTTGATGCTGCGCCCCTAGCTTATTACTCATAGCATCGTTTTTGGATTCTTCTAATGTCAGTTGGAGAAGACTTCTGGGCTGGATAGCTGAAGAGGCCTTGTTACTTGAGGTGCCATTCTTGCGCTCCCGAGCAATACTCGCGCCTAGTACAAACTTGCGCTGTTGGAGTAGGGAGCCAGAGGATGAGCTTGCGCCAACGGTATTCGGAGGACTAAAAATTCGATTGGTCTGCATCGGTACAATACCTCGGTCTGTAGTGACAACAGTAGGTCGCTGAATCTCTCGGGAGGTTGAGGATGCCTTGCTATCAGTCTTGGTCATCGATAGACCCAGAACCTTGGCCTGCTGGCTAAGGACTCTCACCTCTTCCTCCGTATCAGCAGGGGTAGGGTGTTTGGCGCGGTCCGCATTTTCGCTACCAGTTGACTGCAAAGACGCTGACTGCTGTGGTCCATGTGATGTAGTGGGGTGTGAGGCGGCAGAAGGCGCTGGGTTCGTTGTGGCAGGTCGATGAGCAGGAGCAAGCGATTGCTTTTGTTTAGAAGTAGTGTTTCCAGTTTTAACTCTCCCTAAAAGTCTGCTGAGACGGTTCTTGTCCAGATGTTTGGCTGGAAGAGACCTTGCACTAGACTCGATCTTCAAGCTGGTCTGGATGAAGCTTGGTGACTCTGATCTATGCGATGATTGCCGGACAGATGATGGCAACTGATCGCTGTAGTCATCTTGATCGCTGTAGTCATCCTGATCGCTCTCGCTATCCACAACGAAACCGCCTTTTGTATTTGGTCGTTTCGCGGTGCTGAACGCGGCTAGTGCTGATGCCGGTCTTTTCTTAGGCGTCATGTTCTTGGTCTTGCGATTTTTGTCACCGAATTTGTTGCGGAATGCCATGTGTGAAGCTTCACCCGTAGCGTGCTTGTGGCGACTAAGAGAAGGTGAGATCTGCGATTGCTTGCCGTTCAAGAGTGAGGCATATTCGCTGCCTGATGTACCGACGTATGCCCAACAAACGCTGGTGCGATATATTGCTGTCATTGGGCAATACTCCGTGTTTTCATCGTGCGCAAGCGGACAAAGACCGGAGAGATATAAGCAGCGGCCAAAGCTGGTCCTGTCATGAGCGACGGATGTGTAACTTCGCCTTGCAGTGAACACAACGTTTGCCAAGGATACGGATAAGATATTGCGAATCCATAGCTCCAAGCGAGATGCGCGTTTTACTCTTAAGAACGACACAGTGTCAAGTCTGCTGGTGAAATTGATGTCCTTGGGATCGCTGAGTGATATTCCCAGGGCGTCTGCTCAGTCACAGAAGTGAGGTTGGACGATAGCAGTATCAAGAGATGTTTCTGAAACGTTGAAATGACCTGAGAGAAGAGCTCATCGTGAACGGGCCAACAGGAACGTCGTTGAAAATCTTACACGGGAGATGGCTGCTGTCCAGGATAACCGTACATGCTATGTTTGGAAGCGCGTATCCGGCGCGTATTGACGTGTTATGATGGAGCTGTAAAGCGGCCATTAGAGCAAGATTCTAGAGGAATAGTTTCAGCCCTCATGTCGATTGCAGTGAGCAGTGTAAATTCGGGATGTTTGTGGTTTCTTATCTGGCGTGATTGGGTATTCGTCACGTCGAGCCACAAAAGAGTTCGTTCTTTCTGAGTTGTTACACTATATTCTATCCTACAGGTGTGATTATAAAGCAGCAGCGAGTATCTTCAAGGTACCTTTTAGTGTTAGATTACAAGTTGGAAAAAACAAGTTCCTTGGTATGGCTGGAGATGCAGCGCACGCGAGAATCGATTGGCGGCTGACTAAGCTGACGGACCCACCTCGCGAATCTCAAACCCCCTCGCCTCTCTGTCAGACTAGGAAGAATTATTGGTGCCCGTCCAAGGTTAATCAATCTTCAAAATTATGGCAGAAGAAACCGCGCCCGATCCTGGAATTCCTGTCCCTGACAAGGCATTGCGAGAATTAGCCAAGAATGTGGCGAAGAAATTGCCAAACTTCGCGGAGAAAGAGCCTGCAACTGCTCTGAAGTAAGGACGCAAAGTCCGTGAGCTTTGCTTTGTCAATACTGAACCCCACTAACATCTGGCTAGAGAACTCCATACTATTCTCGCTCCTGTTTTGGAGACTGCAGACCTACCAGATCTAGAGAACAGTCATCGGGCAGCCGCATCCAATGCCTTGTGTGGGATTATTGAGTTTTGTGCGGCTTCTGACTGTGCGTATGCACGAGAGGCGATCCTGGATGATTCTATATGGATGAGAACATTCAGCATCTACCTGCAACGGTCTGGAGATGCAAAGGGCAAATCAATGAGGCAGATGCTTTTGGTCCTCACGAATGTTGTTACCAAAGACCAGAGTCCGCGTGCGATCGAGCTTCGGAGACGAGCTACCTCTTCTTTCCTGGATATCATATGTGAGAGGGAAGATCGCATCAAAGTCAAACCAGCTTTGCAAGGCCTCGCGCATTTCCTGCTTCGGGACGTCATTTCCATCACGGAGTTGATCGAATTGTTCGACAAGCAGTTAAAGCGAACATCGGATGCAGTCCAGGACCCTGTGACTTCGAGGACAGTGTTCAAGGCTTTCCTTGCTTGGGTCGTCCATCATGACACTGCTCTTTCGGCGGGCCATTTAATCAAGAACTACCTACTTCAGGCTCGACGTATCTCAGACTACGACCAACAAGCCAACGATGACTTGGTCTCGCCATTCTGGATGGAGCCGGTGGTGCAGACGTTGCGCGATTGGCCGGATCGAATCCAGGAGTTCAGGACTCACGTCTTCCCTCATTGCTTTCTGCCTAACCTTTCGGAGTACTTGACATTCCTCTCATATCTTCATTTTGAGTCGCATGTTCCACATAAGAATGCGTTGCCTAGTCAAATGTATCAAGCCGGCGATCAAACATCGTCTCTTGAGGGGCTCGAAGAGTTCAGAATATTGCTGGCAGCAATCGCAACTGGGAAGGAACTCAACATTGTAAAGGACAACGGCAAGTACTCGCCAATGTGGCAGAAAGGCATTCGCTCATCCATATACCAGATTATAGAGTTCAAAGTGATATCGTGATCCGCGATGGAGCGCTTTATCTACCGGACGACATTCCCGGTGCCTGGATGGCGAACCCGGAGCCTGAAGTCAGACTTGCAGGCATGTTTCTCTGCGTATACTCTACTTCTGTCACAAGAGCTCTAAGTGGGGGCATCCTACAGGCTCTCAAGCGCAACCTCTTCCACCTGCATACAGACACGGACGCGAATTTCCGCCGAGAGATTCACGGCTATACACAAAAACTCTTTGACCGTCTCAGGGCTAGTACAGCGACTCTCACAAAGTCAAAGTCTAAGAGCTGCGCATCTAGCCAAACACGTATCCCTTTCCCGAAGGCAAGCTCCAATCCATATAGTTCAGTAACACAAAGTGGACGACAGGACTCGCTTTCTGAATCTTTGGCTTTCATCGTCTGGTACATGCAGTTTCTCGAGTGGGAGCTACGTCCAACTGCATCTTATCAAAGTCGCATTACTGCACTACGTTCGATTACCATTGTACTACGGTCTGGGATGGATCCCGGAGTACCGTTTGCTAGTCTTTCAAAGTCCGCGCAAGGGCAGCTTAATTGGGCTCACGGACTTCAGATTGGTAACAGGAAACTTTGCAGGTCATTACTTGACCTGATCTTGGATCCTTTCGACGATGTTCGAGACGCGGCTGTATCAGTTTTGCAGCTATGCCTAGTTGCGCTTCCCCGGACTGATCAAGAACGCACCATGTCAATGATTCCCCGCTTCCTCGCGAGAGCGGAAGCTACAATGCTTCGAACAGGTCGAGCCGACCAAGCAGACGGAGTTGCTCGTGCCTACGGAATGGTCTTCGCCTTGGCCAGCGACTGTTCAAGCACTTTCGCTCACTTCTCTTCAAAGCAGAGTGTGTTTGAACACCTGAAAACACAACTACAGGAAACCTTGAATCTGGCCCACAACGATCTTTCACAAGCCGTCGACGGCCGACCTGTGCATGGCACTTTTGCTGCTCTACGCTACGTAGTTGATCAGCCCGACTTCTACCCTTTCATCTCGAGCTTACCACCGGACGTGTCCGCAAATTGGAAAAAGTCTCACGGGGACATCATAACAAGCATTGAGAGTTTATGGTCCTGCGTCCACCACGTCCTGTGTGCAGATGCACCAGAAGGCCATGTCCCCGATGAGTTGGAAGATGAGAGTAGTCTAGATACCAAGGAGATTCTAAGCTATTCATGGAGAGGACTGAAAGAGGCCAGGTAACTATACCTTGACTACATTGTCAACTCTGCTAATTGCTGTAGTGTTCTATTACGAACGGTTATTCTTAAAGCGCCTGTAGGCGACGGAGACAGTGACCTCGTGACCCCAGAACTTTTCGAGAAACTGGGTAGACTTTGCTTTACTCAGCTACTTGAACTTCGTCATCGCGGTGCATTTTCGACAGTATCTCAGACATTTGCGGTCTTCTGTCGTCGTTGTGTCACCTCAAACATATCCTCAATACGCGCGCTGCCAGAGATGTGGTACCAGGTTTGTGCATAGTCACTTCGGTATGAGTGCTGGAACTGACGCTCTACAGGAAACCCTACGATCTATTCAGGCAAAGTCAGACGCCATCACTAGGAGATCCGCGGGTATACCAGCAGCCATGTCCGCATTACTAGCAGCAGAACCTCAAACAGGAGGAAAACTCTTCCCACGAGCCATCAACGATCTTGTGGCGGAGACCTTGGTCCAAGCGCAAAGCACGAACATCGAGGAGAGCCGTCTTCCTCAAGTGCATGCCCTCAATTGCATCAAAGAGATATTTACAACCTCCAAGCTGAGTGTTGCATCAGAGGCATATATTGGACAGGGTCTCGAGCTTGCTGCTAAAACTTTGAGCTCACCCATGTAAGAGACATGAAAAGAAGTCGTACTGGTTCTAGACTGACTGCATCTTTAGATGGCCTCTTCGGAATTGCAGCTTAATGCTATTCAAAGCTCTGATCGAAAGACTACTCGGCAGCGACGAAGCGCAAGATTGGAAAGAGCGAGAGCGAGCCAAGACCTCGCGCTTCTCTTATGACAACTACCCCAGCCTCGTGAGAATCCTGATCGAGCTGCTCGAGCCAAGTAGCGATGTCAAGATCATGGAGACACCCGAGGCCGGTAGTTCACCAATGGATCTCCACGGTGCTGAAGGCGTGTTTCCCGCCCTCCAAATTCTGCGTCAGGCCCGGCCACCGGGAGATCTCGCTGAGATCCGACGTTTGGTGAAAGACCTACTGCCGAGCCCACATTGGCATATGCGAGATATGGCAGCTAGGACGTATGTGTCATTGCGCGCTACAAACGAAGGTCACAATGAGCTCTCCCTCATGCTAGACACAGTTCCTAGCGACCACAATGGGCAACACGGAAGGCTCCTAGTGGTGAAGTATCTGCTTAGGAAGCTTCTGCGAGATGAAACTCAATGCAGTAAGTAGTCTTGGAAGCGACAAAGTACATGATCGGCTGCTGACTACTTACAGCTCTGCAACACTTTGCAACCTTGATGAAGCAGCTTGGACAGCATTCAAGGATTTGGTACTTGTCAAGCAATTGTCCTTTTGTACGAGCTGCCTTCCTTGATGTCGTAAGCATTTGCGGCATGGCCATGCTCCAGAGAGCAAATGCTACCTCAATACTCGATCCGTGGACAGACCTTACTACGTCTATAACGATCGGACCCGAGTACGCAATTGGGCCTCGCGACTGCCATGGCGATGATTTGTTCCGGACGTCTCTTGCACAGGTATACATCATTGATCGCGTCATACTGCGCGAAGATTCACTTCAAATCATGGTTTCGGATGGCTACCAAACCATCGGCGATGCACTCATGCTACTCGCATACGAAGATCCGGATACCTGCCTCGAAGCACTCGAAGCACTAGGCACTCTACTGCAGTTGAAGATGACTCAAGACTTGACCGTTCCACTCTCGCTCGTCTTGGCGCACATCCACCGCGTTGTCTTAGAAGCCACAGATCCAGAGATCATCTCGAAGGCGCAAGCAGTACTAGCCGGCGCTCTCACCAACGACGACCTGAAGAGTGACTTCTTCAGCCTGGTTACAGAAGACCAGACGATGCTCACTCTGACCCAGCTGCAAACACAGTGCATCCAAGGCCCACCATCGAACACGCAAAGCGCCCTACATCTACTAGGATCTTTCCTCGACCATGCGTATCACACGTACTCACTTCGCCGTACCGAGATCCTAGCGGCAACTGCGCGTTACATCCGACTCCTACGCATGACAACCATCGACACAAACCCCTTCGATACCCGGTTTGCCGCTATCCAATCCCTCTCCGCACTCCATTCCGTCTTCACCTTGGCCTCAAGTGGAAAAGCAACAGGCCCGCTTGTCCTCGGTTTAGCTGTCATCCTTTATGATCTCCTCAACGACGATGATGACGAGATTCGCGATCTAGCTGCCTCTACAACAGGTACCTTCTTGCGCCTACAGGGCAATCGGAAATTCAAAGACACAGTGTCGATATCGACGACGCATCATCTTGCGGCTTATCTAGTAACTGCATTTTCCACATCGCAGTACCTAGCCAAAGAAGCGGTACGACGTCTGACAAATACATCCTCACCTGCTCCGCTCTTCTCTATACCCTTTGCCGAAACTTTTGCTCAGGAGAGGGAGGAGGATACATCGCTCTTTGCGCAAGAGAAGCAAAATCTGTACAAGGACGATACGCTAGACACGATCCTTTGGTCCCGCATCCTCTGCTCCTTGTCTACTTCTGCTGTCCCTGAGAGCCTGCGCACTGGGTTGACCACCTGGGTACTAGATGGTCTCACTACACTTATGCAGACAGCGGGGACGGAAGATGACGGCGCATTGGGATGGAGCACAAATGCTGAGATTTTCACGCTTGGTATGCGGATTTTCTGTGCGGGTGAAGTAGTGATGGGGTGGGGTGGTAAGGAAAGAGTAGAAGTGGTGAAGAGGCTGAGTGGGTTTGCCGATGCGGGTGCTGAGAAAGGCGTCCACGGCTTGTGGATCGAGAGGGTCGAGGGGGTATTGAGCAGGGAAGTGATGAGGACGTTAAGGAGGGTTAAGGAAGGGTTATTGGAGTTTGGGGAATAAGTTAGAAGAGTGTAATTGGTGTCTCAACACGCCAATTCAATAAAGAGAAGTGCTTCTTCGAATAAGGCTATACAGAACATCCACAACAGCAACCTCATTCGACCCAAGCCCAGAAAGAGTAGTAAACTATCGCCGATAAAACACATTAACAGCACTTTCCCCTACACTCTTACTCACACTCCCATACTTTGCCTGCCAAGCAAAGAAGTAAAGCAACGCGGCAAGTGGCTGTCCAACCAAACAAAAGCTCATCCAAAAGATCATATTACCCGCAACCTTTCCCTGAATGCATTTGACCTTTTGAATAACATCGGTAAGTGCGATAAGTGGAATCTGGAACATCATGCCAGCAAATGCTACACCAATGACATTATGTGTGGGGACACCAACAAGCAGTTCGTGTAGGATGCCCGAAAAGAGGAAGACGAGGATCTGAGCTAGCGCGGGAGGCACACCGCGACCGACGAGGGGCGAGTAAATGTGGCGGCGCATGAAGTTTGTTACGGGCTTGTTCCACGTGGTCCAGTAGGTGCGGATGGAAGAAACATTCCACCAATCTCCGTAGAATTCTCGGTCTCCGAAACGCATTACTTCGGCGAGAGCATTAAGGGCGGATTGGAAGAGGGCGAAGAAGCCGCAGAGCCAGCAGAAGACGCTGATGGTGGACAGCTTCATGACACGCTCGGCAATGGATGTGAAATTTAGGGTGAGAATCTTGTCAAGTGAGTTTTGCAAAAGAGGCGCAGCGTACTGGGCGGAGGCGATCCAGATGACGATGCTGAGACCTGCGAGTTCGGTGAGACGCTTGAGGACAAAGTCCCAGCGGATCTTGTCGGTTCGGGGATAGACGGGTTGATATACGAGGGTTGGTGCCCACCAGAAGTAACACAGGTTCTTCATGTTGATGTTTTGCGGGTATGGACATGCTTTGTATAGTTCGGGTAGGGGATCGGCTTGCTTGGGGTGCAGATAGGCGTGACGGAGATCGCGGTTTGTGAGCGCGTACGACGCGCACTTGAGAAAGACGATGACGGCGTGGAGTTCGCAGAGCGTGCCGATGCCTGGATGGTAAATATCGTAGTAGACGTACTTGGTCGCAATGTAAAGATTTGCGACTGCGTTAACGCTGTGGAAGAAGGCTACGATGTACCATGTTGAATTGAAGCTGCGAAGTTCGGCGGCGTATTTCGCAGGTGTATCTTGGTCACGTTCGTGCGATATACGGGTATAGGCTCGATTGGCCTGCCAGGCCGCGGCGAGTTCGATCAAATAGGTTACGAAGAGGTGCGCCGGGACGAGGAGGTAGAGGAGCAGACCGGTGATGACGTCGGAGCGGCGGTAGTCGTGGCACGATAGGCAGATGAGCACGCCATACTTCTGTAGGTTTACAATCATCAATCGCAGGTTGGAGACAACTGTGCTCGTTAGCCAAATGCGGCTATCCTCGGTAAGAGGGAGTTCATACTAAGGACCAGAATCATGAGGTTCCTGAAGCCGACGAAGCTGGGAATCTTGTCGGCATCCTGGCTGAGACACGAGGTACGCGAGGAAGAGTGCGTCGCAAAGACATGGCGATACTTGGTGTCGCGAGCACGCTTGGTTGTGCCAGGGGCCTTGGGCTCGGCCATGGCCTTTCCGCGGTACACAGCGGAACTGGCGTGTTGCATGTCGAGAGCAGACGAATCCGCCATCTGGGTGAGAGTTACCATTGTCGAAAGCTGAGACGAACCAAGAAGCGAGTGAAGATTACCACAGAGCGCAATGGCTCATGCGGAAGTAAGCAAAGAGGTCAGGGTGAAAGCGAGGAGTGGGAGCGGTGCTCGTATGTGGCGATTGCGACGACGAAAACAGGCTCACTTGGCCGTGGCTCTCGGCGGACGCGATGGATTTGTACTCGGGATAAGCGCGCCATGGCCGAGGGTTTTGGCAGTAATAGCGACAGAGTTATCAGCGCGTTTCTGGATTCTGTTGGGAGTCTGGTGAGCGGGGGGATCTGCACGGTGATGTACCGCGACCCATGTTGGGCCATGGCTTGTGGGTGTGGCTGACGAGGTGAACTATGTGGCTTTGGCGCTAGGCCGAGCTATCGCGGAGGTTCAACGCGACAAAGGACGCGCTGTACTAGACGCCAACCCTCGCCGTCACCACACTTCACCATCCGACTGCTCCTTCCATGTTACTCGAATAGAGGTCGTCTTCAGGCAAGAACAGCCGTAATGGAGCGCGAATACCATCGCCCGGACTTTGAGGGAGGATTGCGACCTCGACCGAAACGTGAGTATATAAGTTCATCATGTCTGGTAACATAACCAAGGGAGATTGTTATTGCAGATACTCTCCCGCGCACCAGCAACATGCTCCGAGTGATTTGCTCTACAACTATTTTGTTACCGGTGCCAGCATCAGAGACTGACTATATACCCTCCAGGAGCCGTGACCGATTATGGCTCAACAACAGTGCAGTGGATGCGCAACCGGCGCCCGCGATACAAGAATGCTCCTGTGCCGGAGGTGGAAAGACCTAGCGCAAGCTACATTGTCGATATGCAGCCTCCAGCCGCCCGAGTCGCCAGCGCAGCCGAGTCGATACCAGCCAAAGCCGTACATTCTTCCCTCAACAAAGTCAAACATCCCATAAACGTAGTCAAATGGACGCCTGAAGGTCGGCGACTCCTTACAGGCTCAACGAGCGGCGAGTTCACACTGTGGAACGGAATGGGCTTCAACTTCGAAACGATTATGCAGGCCCACGAGGCTGCAATTCGAGCTGTCGAATATACATCCACTGACGACTGGCTGTTGTCAGCAGATCAGACAGGTGTCGTCAAGTACTGGCAGACAAACTTCAACAACGTCAAGGAGATACAAGCGCATACTGAAGCGGTACGAGGGCTCTCCATCGCGCCCACAGACACCAAATTTGTTACGTGTGCCGACGATACCACACTGAAGATCTGGGACTTCGCGTCGAGTACGGAAGAGTCAACCTTGACAGGGCACGGATGGGAAGTCAAGTCGGTGGACTGGCATCCGCACAAGGGGCTGCTAGTGTCAGGGTCAAAGGATCACCAAGTCAAGTTCTGGGATCCGCGGACAGGACGCTGTCTTACGACGCTTCATGGACATAAAAACCCAATATCAAAAACCATGTTCGAGCCCGTCCAAGGAAACATGCTAGCAACATGCGCCCGTGATCACACAGCCCGCATCTTTGATCTTCGAATGATGCGCGATGTTCTGCTGCTCAAGGGACACGAGAAGGACATTATCACAATGGCATGGCATCCAATGCACAAGAATCTGCTGTCTACCGGGGGTGTCGATGGCAGCATCCATCACTATCTCCTCGATGAGCAGAACCCTCCCGCCGGCGTCGCGCCTTCTATATCGCCATACGACGCTGCCGACTCTCAAAATGCCCCCTCGCAAACCATATACCCGGCACACAGCCTGCAGTACGCTCACGACTTCACTGTCTGGACAATGGACTGGCACCCACTGGGTCACATCCTTGCGTCTGGCTCCAACGATAGGGTCACACGCTTCTGGACACGTCCACGTCCAGGCGACACAAACTACATCAACGACCGCTACCACATTGGTCAAGCAGCGGCAGAGGCACAAGGCACATTCGACCGCGGCCAGGGCAGGCGACAAAAGATGGAAGAAGAAGAGCAGGAAGCAGAGGACGAAGCCGAGAGCCTGGTCGATCAGAAGATGCCGTCAAGGAACCCCGCCGGTGGTTTCCTGCCTCCAGGTCTTTCATTACCAGGACTCAATGCAGCGCCAGACGGCACATCCAGTTCTCTACCTGGTATTGGCGGTGCAAATCATCCTCCAGTACCCCCTCCACCAGGTAGCATGCCCTTCCCACCACCGAATGGAGGTGGCCTGCCTATGCCTCCTCTCAATGGCATGGACCCCTCCCGCCTCGCACAGCTCATCGCGTCAGGCTCCCTGCCGCCACCTCCCATACCTCATGGTCATGGTCCTCCACCGCCAAACTTCCCCGGCTTCCCACAAGGCATGCCGCCTGGTATGCCACCGTTCCCCCCAGGCATGCCACCTCCAGGATTCCCAGGCTTCCCTCCCCCGCCTGGTGGTATGGGTGCACCACCACCGGGATGGCCTGGCCCTCCTCCGCCGCCGCCACAGCAGCAGCGGCAGCAGCAGCAGCAGCAAGGAGGACCAGTTGGTGGAGGCGCAGATGGTATCAGGAGAAGAGCGCCGTTACCGGATCAGCAAGATGCCTTGAAAGCGGAGATGAATCAAGGTCGATACAGGAAACCGAGATAGATGTTTGAAGTGGGGTGTTGGCATAGGGACAGGCGTAATAGTAGCATCTTTCCAATAGTCAGGAATACCCAGGTCTTTTTGTTCAAGCCTTGTCTACTGCTACACTGCCTACAGATCTTCTGATAATCCAGCATCGTCCATATCCTTGATAAACTCCACCTTGGCCACGTTTTTCAGCTCCACATCCCCCTTCACCACCTTTTCTCCATGATTCCACAACTCGTCTATGAAAGCGGGAACAAAAGTCCCCGGTCCCTTGACGTCTTCTCTGTGCGCTGCAACCTCGGCCGCAATCTCGTAGTGCAACAGTCCCGCCACAGCAGCAAGCAGCTTATCTCGGCGGTACGCAGCCAGGTAGGCAGATAACGTTGTACCCAACGTACACCCACTCCCCGTAATCCTCCCTAGATACTCATGCCCATTGCTCACAGCATAAGTTCTCGTGCCATCAGACACAACATCAGTGGCTCCCGTCATAAGAACAACGCAGCGTTCCCTCGCCGCAACGCTCGAAACAAGACCCGCTCTTTGCTTTAGCGAGAAGAGCGAGGCGCCAGAGTCTACACCGCGCTGTTGAGTCGAGTTGTCCAGTTTATACCCGCTTGCACGTGCTACAGCGAGGATCTCGCTCTCGTTCCCTTTGATCAAGTCAAAGTATCCGGTGCCCATTAGTTTGGCGAGGGCGTCTCGCCGTATACTCGTTGCGCCTGCGCCTACGGGATCGAGGACGATGGGCCCACCAGCAGCGTTGTAAGCGGTGATGGCTGCTTGGTAGTTTGCTAGTCCTTCGGGGGTTACGGTGCCCATGTTTACGACTAAAGCACCACCCAGTTTAGACAGATCCGCGGCCTCGGCACCATAGTTGCTCATTATAGGGCTGGCGCCTATGGAGAGAGCGACGTTTGCGGCAAAGTTTTGAACAACGAGATTAGTCATGTTGTGGCAAAGGGGGTTCATCTCCTTGACTTTTTTTGTTGCGGAGGTGGCGATTTTGAGGACAGAGGTTATCTCGTCGGCAGGCTTTTCGTGGTAGAAGTTTGGGAGGGATGATTGTGGGGCGAATGGTGGAGGCGTCTTGAGGAGGTGGACGAGGTGTGAAGATGCAGCCTTGGGGTCTTGAGCACCGACTATGGCGGATACTACCGCGACGCCATCGATGGTTTTGGGGTGAGTGTTGGCGGTTGTTGGGGCGAGGAGTTGATAAGTGAGCCGCTGCGTGTTTGAGGCATTGACGCCGCCGATGCATACTGTCTTGACGTTCTTCTCTGCCTGGTTGCCCTGGTCGAGATATCGTAGTATCTTTCTGATTCCGGCCACCCCGATGATGTCTTTGGTGTTCTTCTTGGTGTTTGTGGCATACAAAGTGCCGATTCCCAGGTAGTCTGCTCCCAGTTCGACGGCTGTGCGTGCTTCTTCAATGGATGAGACTGTTGCACCGATGATTTTGTCCTTTCCCAGGAGGCGGCGTGCCTCGCGGACGTTCATGTCATCTTGGCCGACATGAACGCCCTCACAGCCCACGGCCAGGGCAACGTCTACGCGGTCGTTGATGAGGAGGGGAATATTGTGTGCTTTGCATTTTTCATGGAGTTTTTCTGCTGTTGAGATGAGGATAGCAGTGTCTGAAGTTTTGTCTCTATATTGAACGACTGTGGCGCCTGGAGATTATCAATTAACATGGTTGCATGGCAAGGTTTGTCGAGGACATGTAATACATGACTGCATTTGATGTAGCATATGACTGACCTCCAAGTAATGCTTGCTCAACCACGTCAACCAGATCTCTTGAGCCTAGAATAGCTTCTGTAGAGTCTGTGACGAGGTATAAAGAGTAGTCTACTTTCTGACTGGTCATCTTTGCGAGTGGAGGGACAACGGGTGTGGAAACACTCGAGCGTGTCCATGCATGGACGAAAATGTGTGAGAAACGCGGCTTTAGACGATGACGCAGTCTAGGTGCGGCTCGCCAAAGACTTGGATTGGGTTCGCGGGCGATTCGTAGCGAATGTGCACGTCTTAAGCGACAGCCTTGTAGCTTGCAGAAGGCGGCTTGTTCAACGGTGGTTGCTCGGCGGCGTCCGATATGTTGCCCCACGTTGTCAGACCTAGCATGGCGAGTGGTGTTCATGGTGAATTGCGGGGCATTCAGGGTTGGTGCAGGACACACAGCAATCGTCCAAGGCCATTGTTAGCCACGCATCGGCACCGCCTTGGGGCAGACGGCTATGGATGGCAAGCACCATTACCACACCAACGACACTGTGAAATAGACCCTCGTGGATGATGGTCCTCTGCCAGAGCATCCTGCCTGGTAGTACCGTAGCACAGCACCAACGACGTGGAGCAGTCAGTGGTGGAGCGGCCATGCAGCCATTTCCTGCCACAACCGTTCCATGTTCCGTCGTTTGTGCGGACCAGAAAACTCGCCGTCAGTCGCCAATGCTCCAAACTGACAACAATGCCGCTCACTCGACGAGCCAGCTGCCTAGTTTCACTCTTGGAGCCGCACAGCTCTGTGCAGTCGCGTGGACAGCGTCAACGACCAGCAAGTGACTTGAGTCAGGGCGGGGGCTCCTGGAGGCGTTTGGTAGAACGGCCTCTACTAGCGTGGCTCGGCAAGTTCGAAAAACTAAGCGCAAGTCAGACCCCATATATCTTCCCTCCACCACCCGCGGTTCGCACACTCAACCCTCACACAACGCAAAATCCATCAGTCGCCCTCGTCCGCACCAGTGACTGCCACTGGCAACAGCACACCAAACTCTGCCCTACACGCCCAACCGCCTGCTCGTCGCAAGCCCGCGACCTGCCCAAACCGCCACCTTCGCCTTCAGGCCACAAGCACAAACCGCACCTCAGAGTCGCCAAGGACAACAGGAGTATATGTATTCGCGCCAAAGCTACTCCTTCCGAGTCGAACCTCCCCCCAAACTGCAAAAATTTCGCTGTATGCGGATACCAAGCAGTACCATCCACCAAACCAACGGCTAATCCACTGCCCCTCTGGACCCCGAGTCGCACACGCACACGCACCCACACATACACACACAGCCCACATATACTAGAGACTGCTTCTGCGCATGTCTCTTTCGGCCCTCATCAACCTACCTGATCCGACCTCGTTCGCCCGCCCGCCGCACAATCAGTAAAACAACCTCATCCGCCCAGTCCCCCGCACCACCGTCACCATGGCTACCGTCAACATTCGCCGCGATGTCACCGACCCCTTCTACCGCTACAAGATGGAGCGCATCCAGTCCAAGATTGAAGGCAAGGGCAATGGCATCAAGACTGTCATTGTCAACCTGAGCAGTGTCGCTCAGTCTCTCGCCCGCCCGCCCGCTCACGTCATCAAGTACTTCGGTTTCGAACTCGGAGCTCAGACCAACACGAGCCCCAACGACGACCGTTGGATCATCAACGGCGCCCACGACGCCAGCAAGCTCCAGGACTACCTCGATGGCTTCATCTCCAAGTTTGTCCTCTGCAAGAAGTGCAAGAACCCCGAGACCGATGTCCACATCAAGGATGGCAACATCACGCTCGACTGCAAGGCTTGCGGAAAGATCTCCGACGTAGACCCCCGCTTGAAGCTTAGCTCCTTCATCCTGAAGAATGAACCCAAGAAGGGCAAGAAGGACAAGTCTAGCAAGAAGGCCGAGCGTCGGGCTCGCAAGGAGGCTGAAGCCCGTGGCGAGGCCACCTCCCCCGACGGCGGCAGCCCTGGCGACAGCGCCGACGACAACGGTGATGATGGCGACCTGGCGCTCGAGGCCGGCAGCGACGACGAGCTTACCCGCCAGATCAACGAGGGTGCCAAGGAGATTGAAGAGGAAGACGCCAAGGAGGTTGAGTGGTCCATCGACACCTCTGAGGCGGCCATCAAGGCTCGTGCCCAGGACCTCCCCGACGACCTCAAGCGTGCCCTTGTCATTGAGGATGACGACGAGGGTGGCTCAAGCTACGATGTCTTTGGAAAGTGGATCATCGACACTGGGGCGGAGAAGGGCGGTGTTGAGAATCTTGACAACGTCGACATCTACATCAAGGCCAAGGAACTCGGCATCGAGGAGAAGCACCGCACTCTCACCGTCATTCCCCAGACTCTTTTCACCGAGAAGATTGTCAAGCAGATGGACGGCCGCGCCCCCATGCTCAAGAAGATGATCACCTCGGACAAGCACGAAAAGGCTTTCCTGGGCGGTATCGAGCGCTTTGTCGGCAATGACAAGCCCGAGCTTATTCCTCAGGTCTCTGCAATCCTGCTCAAGGTGTACGAGAACGAACTCGTCTCGGAGGATCAGCTCAAGGCTTGGTGCTCCAAGGCAAGCAAGAAGTACGTCGACGTCAAGATCAGCAAGTCTGTCCGCAAGTCGGCAGAGCAGTTCAAGGACTGGCTCGAGAATGAGGACAGCGAGGACGAGGACTCTGAGTAAGATGCCGACTGTAGCGACACGTGCATGGTAAAAGTACGCGAAATGTCCGACTGTTGACTGTCTCTACCTCTTGTCTTGCTTGTCTTGTTTTCCTTGTTACGGACGGCGTGTAGGTAATTCTACCCCCGCTTGCAATACATGTTTGGGCCAGTCCGGATGATGGTCTTGTATCCTTCTCTCCCCTCTGCTTAGCCTCTAAAAAAAACTTTGCTTTTGCACTACCTCGCTTCTGTGACCTGCATTGCTACACATGTGCCTACCGTTCGTCGTCATTGGTTCCTTATACCAGGTGCTTGGGTTCACCACCATGGTGCATGCCGCAGTGTTTCTGCATGCACCAATGCGATGAGGGCGTTGACATTATAAGAACATTCCCCTACCTATATCGCCTACTAACAAAGTGTGACTGCAGCCGCATGCCCCCACCCCGATCCGCTAAAGCCATGCAACCTGACCACACGGTCGTTTCTGCCGTCCACTGACCACGCTTTCTCGAGACTCGCCTAGCCCTAGCCCTAGCCCACGCGCATCGACATGTTCTCGCACCGTCGATCTCCACAAGGGCACATTAGCCTCCGAAGCTTAACCCCACCCAGGCAAGAACAAGCGGAGTTCCCATGCTCTGGACGGCAGGCCAAGCACACCTTTTTCACCACTGCGCATGGTGGCCGGAGCGCGAGACGCGACTGGCGAGTTGAAACGAGTGCGGCCGTCTCTGTTTATAAGGTGGCGGACCCCCCCGCCTGCAAGGCGCTTTGCAACCTTTCGTGGCGGCGCTATCATTGTACGGCTTGTACACCACCGTGAGCGACTTCTGGAGTTTTGCGCTCACGTTGATTGCAAAAAAATCAAAACTCCAAACCACCACTCGCTAATATCACGATCTCGTTGACAAGCTTTTGTTAGCTGCGTTTAAGCCTTGCGGCTCAGGCCCCCATCGCATCCTCCGGGATCAACAAACACTAGAACCATGAACCCAATCCAAGCTTACCCCGCCGAAGGCGTTGTTGTCCAAGATGCGCATCATGGATACTATGCGCCCGAGGCAGTCGACAACAAAACTGGCGCTGGCACATATGTGACATGTGCAAACGAGTCGCATAATGGTGCGCCCGGGAATGAGGTTTTGGAGCGCGATGCGCAGACCAAGGGACGCTGGTTCCAATACCTCAAGACGAAGCAGTTTTGGATTACTCTAGTGCTGGGACAGGGCACGTTCCCCTCCATCTCCATTGACTGTACGACATGTAAACTGACAGGATACCATAGTCCTCGCTCTCTGCATTACCGGTACCAACACATTGTCTTCCCTGCTCGCCGCAGAGGGCACATCGATTCCGGCATTCCAATCATTCTTCAACTACGTCCTGCTCAACATTATCTACACTTCGTACACTCTCTACAAATATGGTTTCAAGAAATGGGGACGTCTTGTCATGAAAGATGGTTGGAGATTCTTCATCCTTGCCTTCATGGATGTCGAGGGCAACTACTTCATTGTGCTAGCATACCGCTACGTAAGTTCTTGCGCCACATCATCTTCCTCGTAGTGCGGGACATACTGACAAACAACTAGACGACCATTCTCAGCGCCCAACTCATCAACTTCTGGGCCATTGCCGTCGTCGTAATAATATCCTTTTTCTTCCTCAAGGTCCGCTACCACTATACGCAAATCTTCGGCATCCTCCTCTGCATCGGCGGTCTAGGTGTAATCTTCGGCTCCGATCACATCACGGGTACCAACAACTTTGGCGCTACGGATCAAGTCAAGGGCGATCTGTTCGCGTTGCTCGGCGCCACTTTCTACGGTCTGTCCAACGTTTTTGAGGAGTGGCTAGTTTCCGAGAGACCGCTATATGAGGTCGTTGGTCAACTTGCCTTTTGGGGCATGTTCATCAACGGTACACAGGCCGGAATCTTCGATCGTGCTGCTTTCCGCAGTGCGGTTTGGAATGCAAAGGTTGGGGGTTATCTCACGGGATACACGCTCATTCTTTCGCTCTTCTACTCCCTTGCACCGGTACTCTTCCGTCTTAGCTCCGCTGCCTTCTTCAACATTTCCCTGCTCACGGGAAGCTTCTGGGGTGTAGCGATTGGTGTCAAGGTTTTCGGGCTCAACATTCACTGGATGTACCCTATCGCGTTCGTTCTTATCATCATCGGTCAGGTTATTTACTTCTTGAGGCAAAGTTTGGTGGGCGAGGCGCTGAAGCCGTGGTTGGGCAAGGACCAGGAGAGGGGACATGCTGGAGTAGGCACTGCGAAGAAGAGGGTCGTTAGGCCTGACGCTATTGTCTAAGAGTAAGTGTCATGAACCCAGAGTCGAAGAGATGATGCTCGGCTTTGTTTGGATGCATAATGAAGTATATGAATGCCCACGAATCATGTAGTAATTTAGACAGCTATACTGCCTGTGTATGCAACGAGGACAGTACCGGGAGTTGGTTCATGTGCAGATTCGGGCTCGTAACGTTCTGGGATAGATCTAACGGAACGCTGGCAGATCAGGATCTCTTCCCAATCTCTGCACGCCCTGTATATGGCTGGAAGGTCATATGCGCATAATGGCGATTGTTGGTTTGGCTGGTGAGTAGTTTCTGTTCAAGCATACCTAGGTAGCAGTTGCTCTGTCTGGTGCTTGGTATCGGTCACTAGCCTGTCTTGGCCGAGCGCCACCTATCACCAGCCACGTTTCGATCCCACTCCCCACCTACCATGACCCAAGCAAGTCCTTTACCTTGTTAACAAACAAGAGCCCGTTCCTCCCATCTGCATTTACCCGCTATCCTAAATTGTCTCTCCCCTTTCATATCGACTATGTCTTCGCGCGGTCTCCCTGACGTGTTGATGCAAAAAGTCGACGACTACGTCGATTCGTTGGCACCCCAGATTCAGCCCCGCATTGCCTCCGAACTTGAGACCTTCCAACAAAAGACTATCGACAGTCTCGAGACGCAAGTGAGAAACGTCCCTGTGCAAACTGCATGTGAGACATGCACTAACTTTGTACACGCACTTTTTAGGTCGTAGACGCGTTCCGTTCGCTGTTCAACAAAGATGGACCTTCTTCGTCAGATGGCAGTCGCTCTGGTCCTTGGAATCTCAATGACGCAGCACCTGATTCCTATGGCGGCCAGTCACTGCCCTTTGCAGATGAGATTTCCAAGTTGACACGAAGCTTCGGACAGATATCTGATGAAGCGAGCGGAGATTTACGCGACATCTTCGATCTTACTTCAGGAAACAGAGGCGGTGCAGAGGAGTCTCGATCTTTGGATGGGGATTTTGCATCGGGAGCCAGAGGGTTCCTTTCTTCAGCACTCAATGTTGTACAAGATCAGTTCAATGACGAAGGAGGGTCCAAAGGCGGCCAGTCTTTTGAGATTGGGGGACTACTTGGCATGATCAGTAGCACCATCAAAGATGCATCGCAGAATCCTGAAGAAAAAGCAAGGCTCATCAGCCCAGAGATCAAGCAAACAGTGGGCGACAAGCTACGCGAGCAGCATGCACCCCTCGCCGAGCAGTTCACCCGCATAGCGCTCGATCACATCAAGCGCTGGCTCCGCGGGAACACAAGCACGCGCGATCTTGGTGACGGTGCTAAAGCCGAGATTGCTGAACAAGTAGGCGACCTGGTGAAGGGTCTTGGAAGCTTATTTGGAAGCAAGAAGGGTAACGACGAAGAATCGTCCAGAGGTTTCAACGACTCCAACCGCGATGGCGATAGTGGAAGTGGAGGTGGCTTCTCCCGAGTTATCAGCGACAAGCTCAGCACTGGCCTCGCAAAAGTTCACCGAGAGGTTCGTCTTGAATTCCGCAAGATCCTTGGACAGATCGAGAAGCAGCTCTTCGAATTGCTACCCGATCAGTTCCAACGGCCGCTCGAGAAAATACTTGGTGGCAATCCCTTTGATTCACAGCTGGACCGCGACGCATCAGGTAGTGCTGACCGCGGTTTTGGCGATGACATCAAGTCCAAACTGCTTAGCAAGATCCGTGCTTTGGTTCAGAAAGTACAAGAGACATTGCGAGAGAGCATCTTGGGTGTAGTCAACGGCGGACACCGCAAGTTCGAGCGCCAGAGCTGGGTCTTCGTGCAGGGCATGGTAGAGCAAAAGGTACAGAGGTATCTGCCTGACGTCAAGATCAATGTTCCCGACGATATCGGAAACGAGAACGTAAGCGTCGGGTCACCAACTGCGAACACTCAAATGGGAGGAGGATACCAGCCTCCGCCACAGGCACCACAAGGCGACTATCGTCCATCTCCTCAACAGGATAGCTACGGTGGACAAGAACACGCTCCACAGGGATACAACAACCCGCCACAGTATCATAGCCACGATCAACACCGAGACGAGCCGAGACGAGCGTACCAAGATCACCAAGCGCCACAATACCCACCACCTCATCAAGGCCATGTCCCTCAGCAGTATCAGCAATCTCAAGGCTATCGACCTGAACATCATGCACCACCTCCACAAGGTTATAACAACCAGGGTCCTCCAGACTATGGGTCTGAGCAGTACCCTCCGCCGCAACAAGGCTATCAGCAGCAAGGCTACCCACCACAGAACCAGCAAGATTTTCCTCATCTAGAATATCGTGATGGTGAGTATCGCAGGCCGAATTACTAGACTATACTTGAAGGCGCGAGGGTACTAGAATGAGTGTGGTGATGACCGGACGCGCAGAGTACGACTCAGACCTTGCTCGACTTGTACATCCTCTTTGCTTCCCTTATCAACCTGCAGCTAGATAGCAATCAATCATGCCGTCATCGATAACTTCTCATTTTCGTAGATGAATTCTGCCTTGTACACCTTCGTCAGTCGTGTGCGAGAATTGTGTTCACAGTCATTACCGCGAAAGTGCTAAATAGCTGTGGAAGCCGAAACCCGGCTGGAAGATTCTTCATTACGTCGCAGACAAATTACTATGACATCTACGCGCTACCCAGAACGCCGTCGATGCTAAGAAAAAAGCAGAAGCCCATGGTATCATATATCCGTCCCTCCTTGTAACACCCTAGTGAAGCGCACATGTATGCTTACTCCAAAATGCAAACGCCGAAATGCTCCTGTTCAATATACTTCGCTATGAAGACGAAGACGCAGAGTCATCAGCAGCAGGAGAGAGTGCTGCTCCCCCAGCACGAAGAGCCTTTATGGCAACGTCTACCTCATTAGTCGCCATTTCCTGCCACTTCTCTCTCGTGTCTTGGTCCGCCAGTGCATCGGCACCAGCTTCGCCAACTTTTTCGTATAACAAACGCGACACATCACGATTCACATCTGTGTACTCCTCTTTCGTAACTTCCTTCTTCAAATATATAGGCTTTAGGACGGCTGTAACCATGCGCTGCAGCTC
Organism: Alternaria brassicicola; assembly: GCA_002796735.1. NCBI lineage: Eukaryota > Fungi > Ascomycota > Dothideomycetes > Pleosporales > Pleosporaceae > Alternaria > Alternaria brassicicola. The sequence goes on along the minus strand of PHFN01000006.1, from coordinate 49,712 downwards.
AGCTTTGGTGGAGTAAGAAAGTGTGGGGCGGCTAGGCGATGAGTCTTTTGAGCGAGGCGGACTACTAAGGCCGACAGAGCAATGTGCGAGCCTGCGGCGGCCAGGTCGGTCGTCATCTGCAGGAGAATATGGCGAGTACGTTGGTGATAGCTGTTGATCTTTTTGTACAGGCGATGCGATACGGGTAAGGTTGAGAGGCGGCGGCGTCGTCATTCCAGGTGGCTTCTGGTAGACAGGCGACAGACCAGGCGATGAATGTTGGGGAGAACAAGCGCGCTCCACAATGATGCGCCGCGGCTGTGGGGCGGCGATCTCCTTGTCGCGTTCAGCGAATCGATCAACCTCGACCTCCTGAAGCAATGACTGAAGGAAGCCAGGCGCGGGGGTCGAAGTTTCACCAGTTGTAGCCGCCGGTGGTGATGACGCAGCTGCTGGGGCGTGCGTGTTAGTTGCCGTGTGGCGACGTGCGGCGGCCGATGATGACTCGCCATTGTCTAAATGCATACGAGTTCGAGGGCGCTTGAGCTTGCGCTCTGGCTTCTGCTCATGAGACTCAGAGTCGGCAGGGGAAGAGTCAACAGACTTCCGCTTGCGTCCCCGTCGGCTACTAGTGCTCGCTACGCTGGGAGCAGGGCGTGCGTCACCTTGGGCGAGTTGCTCACGCGCCTTTTCGAATTGGTTCCATGCACGTAGCTCTTCTTGTGACTCGGGGTCTTTTGGTGTCTTCGGTGGTTCACGATGGAGCGTTCGATTTGTGGGTCGTGCGATGACATTGGAGTTGCGGCGCCGACCAGTTATAATGTTGTCAGTGGCGGCCTGGAAACGATTGCCGGCTCCTGCCCGCCGTGCTACTCGCATGCGCTGCTCCCATCTGATATCATCGCGACGCGTAACATCAGATTGGTTCTCCGACTGCTCTTCCTCGTCAAAGGGAAACTCAATGTCAAACTGCAATCGGTCCCAGACGCTCTGCCAGACTCCTACCCATTCATCAGGGGCGTGGTTGTGACGCGGTACACGGCTTCGGCCGTTGATCCAGGCAGCAGGACCCCGGACCGCCGGTCGTCGTCGGGACGCGGCTTCTAGTAGACTAGGATTCTCAACACAGCCCTGGCAATACCAGGGCCCACGAGATGGCATCCGGTCGAGGCCAGCACAAAAGACATGGCAAAGCTGCTCGCAGCTATGGCAGTACATGAGTTGTGATGCGTCACCGAACTCGTCACAGACCATGCATGCGTCATAGCTTCCGTCATCCTCCAGTGTATAGTCGTCCTCGACGATCATGGAAGGATCGATATCGGCGACCTGTTGTTTGTCTTGCACGGCGTACTCGGATAACTTAGGGCCTGGCGAGGTGTTAGTTGGGGTTCTATCTCGATAGCGCCACTTGGTGCGGCACGACATTGTGGGATTGGATAGAGTTCATGCTGAGCTCGACTGACCATTTAGCCAGTAGCCAAGCTGCTACCAGGCAGCAATAGCAACGTCGCAACTGCAGGGCTCCGCAAGATCCAGGACTGACATACCTCCAACGCGTGCGCTAAGCTCGACCATGTTGAAACTGGCTCGACATATCGGGCAACTATTCGCTCGTTCGACCCACGGCTTAAGGCAATCGTTGTGCAGGTCGTGGCCGCATGGCAGTAGATGCGCGACCAATTCGTCTTCCTTGGTTAACTCCACGGCCGCCATTTTGTTCTTGGCATGGGGTTGGGGGTCGCCATCAACGCCATCCTCAAACGGCTTGGTCGCAAGCGATGATGCGGTGGCGGTAGGGCCGTCGTCGTGGGGGACGAGATCGCCGAGGCAGACTATGCACGTCTCGGCCATTGATGTGATGTTTGAAAGTGAAAGAGCGGAAGTACCGGTCGACGCGATTCATAAGTTGGGAAGATGATCAAGTCGAGAGAGCGGGGACTGTGGTTTAAGTAGCGGACGCTAGTGGCTTGGCGTCGCGGTCACCCTGCAGCAGCCACACACTCCTAGGCAGTCGCAGCCAACCCCGGAAACCCGTGATGTTTTCCAGAAAAAGGATGCCCAAGTGGAGACTAGTGTTACTTTTGGTAGCGTGAAGTACGTATCGAGTTGGTAGATCTGCTGCTAGCAGGTCGTGAATGATCAGGTCAGTCTTCGAGCTCACCTCACCACGTGTCAAGGTTCCCCAAGCAGCCGTCGGAATGACTTGCGAGGTCACCAAGTGGTCACTTACAATGCGAACATGTTCCTGCTTAGTCGCTCCGCTATCTCTTCGTTCTTTGATCGCATCAGATGCGCTTGTAGCATGCTTACAACGGCGTCCTTGGCCTCGGTGTGTCTGCATTGATCTCCGTCCTGCATGTACGAGGACAGATGATGTAGGAAGGTCGGACATGCAAGACCGGATAGGCTGAGGATCTCAACAGGCTTATCTTTTTGCTGGGGAAGTGTCACTATGGGATACACTGATAAGACAACGACAGCTGCCGCACACGGTGCGCTTAGCCCGAACGATCTGGCCGACGAGTATACGTCCTTTTGTCCAAGAACGTCGGTCATTAGCACTCATAAGAGGGAGGCAGAATATTGACGAACGCGTCGTAGCATGAACTCTTGCGCTGCCAGTGCCAGTCGTAGTATGTTCTCCATCGCGTTCGAAGACGACTCGAGAATTCCGTCTTTGGGTAGACAACGTATGGGAATGTAATGGATCTTGCATTTCTATGTGTAGCGTCTCGCGCAGCTCTGCAGGCGCCGGGCGAGGATACCGCGCGACGCGGGCGATCGAGTTCGCAGTGCGGTTGCGGCGGCTTCTCGCAGGCAGCTGCGCATGTCTTGGGCGCAGCTTCCAGATTTCCCTATCGATCTCTCACATTAGCGACACTGCGAGGTATGTACATGTCGCAGAAAGCAGACGGCTTCACCCCCACAGTCGCACGCTTCCACCAGGCTTCCCAGCCTTCATCAATGCGTTGTCGGCGGCCTAGTAGCAAGTTTACAAATGCGGCCCAATCGCGCGATCAGAATGCGACAACTTGTGTGGAGGCCAAAAAAGCGATAGCGGTGAGAAGGATCAGTTGTCGGCTCTAGAGGGGCATTTCTCAACTCCTGCAATTCCGTGTCTGTCGCCAAGGCGCTTCGGACGCTTCGAGAATAGTGCCGGATCACACTGTGATCTATGCAAGTGCTTCCTCTTTCTGTAGCATCTTCTGTTCGCGATCAATATAAAGCGTCTTGGGTCTTCTTGTGTCGTGCAACACAGCACTCGCCGCACTCCCGTCCCTCTGTTCCAGCTGTGTTGCAAGTCATAACGCGACGATGCCGTATCTATCGCGCACGCCGGCGCCTGCCTGCCGCGGTATGACCTCAGGCATACCAAAAGAAGGGTCTTGTCCGAGTCGCGTAGTATTCGATGATTAGGAATTTCCCCTAGCTACAGCCGCACTGTCTCCTGATCGATATTCTCTCGTCTTTTCTTCCCTTCTTAATCATACACGTTCAACAATATGGCTTCACAATCACGAGAGTACGAGCTAATCTTGCTGGGGGCGACCGGTTACACTGGAAACCTCGTTGCGGAATGGGTCACCACCCATCTACCAGATGATCTGAAATGGGCTGTCGCTGGACGCAATGCAAAGAAGTTGCAGGGCGTAGTCGATGGATTAATGAAGCTGAGGCCAAATCGCAAGCAACCAGGTATGTGGCGCCAGAATCCGTGTTGCAAGCATGTGACAGACGAAACGCGGGATTGAGCTAACGAGCCCCAGCCATCGAGACGTGTGAGCTCGAACATCAGCAGTTGGAAACTCTCGTCAAGAAGACGAAGCTCATCATCACGACCGTAGGGCCCTTTATGCACTATGGTGAGCCTGTTCTCGCCGCCTGTGTCAACAACGGCACACACTACTTGGACTCCACTGGTGAGGTGCCATGGATCTACGACATGGTCGCCAAGTACGATGAGCTGGCCAAGAAGAACAAAACTATCATCATTCCGGAGTGTGGTCTCGACTCTGTGCCTGCAGATATCATGGCCTATGTACTTGCACGTGAAGTGCGCAAGCGCCACAACGCCCCCTGCGAGCGCGCCATCATGACACTGTACGACTTCAAGTCCGGAATCAGTGGCGGAACGTCCCTCACCATGCTGGAACTCTTCAAGAACTACTCTCTCAGCCACCTCGCAAAGTCAATGCACCCGTACTCGCTGTCGCCCGTCAATGCAGACAACGTCGTCGCATCACCATCGGGAAGCTTTCCGTACAGTCTCTTCGGTCTGCAAACTATTCCCGAGCTTGGAGGTATCCAAACCACTGGACTCATGGCAAGGGTCGATGTGTGCATTGCGCATCGCTCATGGGGTCTGTACCAATCTTCCGGCGACGAGACACTACAGTATGGCCCCAAATTCCGCTTCAACGAGTACGCGCGTGCGCCCAACTTTTTCTTCGGTTTCGCGCAAAAGGCGGTTCTCTCCTCCATTGCCACTCTTTTGGCCATTCCAGTAACGCGCTGGTTGCTCGAACCTCTCCTCAAAATGGTCATCCCTAGCCCCGGTCAAGGACCTTCAAAGGAGAGCATGAAGGAGGACTTTATGCATTACCGTGGAGTTGGCAGTAGCGAGGATGGAAAGAAGGTGATTGCGAACCTCGAGGTTGCACATGGTGGTTATGTCGCGACGGCAATGACGCTCAGTGCCGCTGCTAAAGTCATTCTCCGAGGCAGGCTAGACGAGTGCGAGGCGGGGAAGCTCGGGGGTGGCATTCTTACACCCGCAACCCTGGGTGATCAGTACGTGGCCACTTTGAACGAGTTTGGAATGAAGATTAGGGTGGACGCGTAGGCTATCAGGTGGACAGGCTCTCGGTTCGTGTACTTCAACCTAGACGTCATTTGTACCGATATACCTCTTCCATTTCCCGCGCATCTAGTCGATGGACCAAGCATACTTCAGCGCCTTCCCTTGTCAAGGTCTCCATGAACCAGTTCTTAGCATATGTCTTGTCTGCGGGCTACGGCTTCTACTAGTCTTCCTTGTATGTTACATCTCAGACACGAAAGACAAGCAATAGTTTGGTGACTGCGCCTTCTTACACGTACAGATTAGATATTGCATCGGATGAAGCGCACAAATAAATGACACGCGTGTATTGCAAACTATTGATAGACACTTTTGTAACAGCCGTCGCTCTTTTGCCACATCGTATAGAAGGCCACTGGGCGAGCGTAGATGTTGATGAATTTTGTTTCGGCTTCCCGACGGGACCAAAACATTGTAGAGCCAGTCGTATTAGCTTCGAGAAACCTTTGTTTTGCTAGAAAGCTCATAGCCTTGCTGCTGTCTGCTGTATCGTTTTCCTCCCCAAGCCAGGCGTGTACTGTCTCAGCGTTGCTGTATATCTTCCCCATCATTTGGACCTGTTCGTTCCGCTTTAGATTGCCACAGGTTCCGACAGACGGAAAAGGAACGACCGGCGAGTCCAACATTTGTGTAGCGCATACCGTCCCCCCAAACATATGATAGCGTGATTCAAGAAGGATAGGGCACAGTGACGGGATATGAGCGCATGGTACATTTTATCTTTGTTGGTTTCTGATTGCGTCCATGCTCCACGAACCTTATCTCCTGACTGTAGTCCTAGGACCAATAGTCTTTGTGTATGCCGGTTGTGCAGACACTGCAGTTTGTTCGTAACGCAGGAGCGCTATACCCGGTGCGTGGTACATGTTCGGTCAGGTAGGCTCGATATGGAGATGTAGAGATCAACAATGATGTGGTAATATGGTTCTCTCTTCTTCAGATGCTGAACGCTAACAGCTTTATATCTTAAAACTTCATAGGTAGTAGTACATATTGTACGCTGTTTCAAGATTCTTCACGAAGGATCTGTGTGTTTTGCTGCCACGGTATTAGTTTGTTCTACTTGTTGTGAGGACGTGATACTGGTTTATTCAAGAGACAACTATACCCCATCAAGCCCGTTCAAGATGGTTTGTGAAGCCTCGGCATGCCGCCCAGTGACCTCAAAGTTCAAGCGACACCGTCATATCCATATCGCCAATAATAGACACACAAACAATCATTGAGACCATCATGCCCACAACGGCACTTGGTCAGTGAGCCCTCAGTACCCCATATCGTCTCCAAAGCTAGGCGAGCTCGCATCAATCGACATCGTCCCTTCGTTTGGATGTCTTAACGTCGCCCTCGAGGCACACAGACAACGTTTTGTCTTCCCTACCTAACAGTACAACGACAACGTGGAACAAATAGACACACAGCACGAAGAAATGATGAACTTGTAGACCGAGCAGCTGAATACTACAGAGGCGATGAATGCACTCATCAGTCGGCAGCCATGCTCGTTAACTAACTTCGAGAAGATAATCCAGGTGATGGAAGGCAGTCCTAGCACGGAAGAATCGACCTCTATAGTTGCAGATATGAATATATTACGCGAGGGAATGAAGAAGCTTGGTAGCAGAGTTGACTTACTAGAAGCAAAGGCGGATAAGAATCATGAACTGCGACGGAAGCTAGTTATGGAGCAAATGTACGATCAAGTTGCTGCTGCAACGGAGCCTTCGATGTCGCATATGGAGAACTAGTAGGGTCGCTTGTTTCCAGATCTCGTGCACAGAAGCCTGAAATCTAACAGTGACTCAGCCGCTGATGTTGATCACACGTGTATATTCTCCCGTAACGTCTCATCGTTCAACGGACTTGAAAGGGTAAACCAATGTTCAAACATCAGCGAACCAAACTAGGCACTTCTCAGAGCTACTACCGAGTCCCAGCCGTACGGATATGACAAGTACACGTAAACTTTGTGTAAAACTGATCTTTAATAGTGGTCGTCCGGGGTATCAAATACTGGCAGCACTCGCCTTCATCTCACGGTGTCTTCTGTGGTATCGGATGGCCACGGTCCGGCAACGCGGAATCACATAGCTCTTCTCAGGCTCCGCTGTTTGCCTCTTCCTCTTGCTCATCCTTCTTCGTTGTACCGTTTGTCCTCTGCTTCGCACCGCCTGGTCCCTGCTTGGCTAGCGCTTCTATCATCTCTGCAACCGCAAGGGCCTTGGTCCGGTTCGCTTCTTCGTCTGCAGGATCTGAGAGGGTGTCGAGGCCGCCGAAGAGCCAGAGTTCTTGTAGGTCGCGGACGAGGGTCGAAATGCCTTGTGCCGTCCTGATCTATGCTTTGTTAGTAAACTATCTTCGGACACAATGCACATGCTTGGTTGGCCCACAAAGTCCCAGCTTCAGTACGTGTGTAAGACTGGCGGCATGGAAGTGAAAACTAAATCATGCAACTTACTAGTGCAGCACTTTGCTCCCTAATGAGCAGCTCCCTTTGTGCAGACGTCGCGTAGTCCAACGCGGGTGGGAATTCGGTCCTTGTGTCGTCTTCTGAGTAGTCGGTCGCATCCTGCATCTTCACGGCGCGAAGTATGGTGGAGAGGTAACCGTCGCCGCCCCATGGGTCCTCTTTTCGGGTATCTATGATGGAGCTGCATAGTGCTTCCGTCTTGGCTGGTAGAGCGTTAGCAAGCGCTCGACTGGGAGAATGGCATCGCGGTAAAGAACCGGTGGTTGACAAAGACGAACGCGTGATAGGCTTGTCTTCGGCTCGCCAGTATGAAGGGAACCTACCGAGAAGCGCCTCCTTGGTCCGCTCCGAGGGATTCATGGCGGACGTGTGGGTGAAGTGGGCGTGCCGTGAGTTGCGGGGTTTCGGGGGTGAATTACAGCTCAATCGAGGAGCTTATCGATAACCGGCGCCGCATAAATTGTGCAAGCTTGCCCTGCATCCAGCGCATGTGATCGCCATCATGATCGACGCGGGGATTTCGTGTCGAAAGCAAGGTGATTTGGGATTCGCGTCAGAGCCAACCAGGGACACAAAAAATGCACATCCCAAAGTTACGGTTTCCAGTTTCCAATTTCCGAAAGTCTGAAGATCACATTCTCCACAACCCAGAATCTCGGCGTCGCGTCGCGCTATTGATCGACCCTGGGCATGACGTCCTCCAAGGGGGCCCCGTGTGTCGCCAATCTGGGACCGAAGCATTTATCCATTCTTCCCCAGTATTAGTATAATGGATCCGGTAGCTGGTGGCATCGCGCCATGTCAAATCGAGTCCCAGATGTCTGTTCATCTGGCGTAATCAAAAACGGCGACGTCAAAGGTTCGAGGAGAATGTGTGAAGGCTTGATTGACAATTTGTCAGTCGTACATGGGGGTGTTGACAAGTCCCAAGCCAGCGGATGGACAGGCCGACTTTGATATTCCGCGGACGCTCGGCCGTACGCGTAATTGGTTGGAATCATCCCTAACAGCACGGATGATCGTCAGGAACGGCCGCCATACCCGTCTCCACCTGACGCCCATTGATTCCACAGACGTTGTACATTGCTTCTTCGTCGTACAAGTTCCGAGTCTGCATTCATCGAGTATACAGTCTGTTATCATGGTTCTTGGAATGGACCGTCTCACCGTAGGCTCGCAGGGTTGGCCACAGATAACAACCCTGCATCCAGAAGCCACGTTCCTGGATCACAATGGCTGGCTGACGAGGCTGTAGACCCGGGAACGCCGCACCTTATCGCGCAACTAGCACTTTTCACTAGCCTGTTTGACACGGCACAATGTCCGATTCCTTGTTACAGGGTCAACGGAGCGCCGACTACTGCAGCTTGCTGTATTGCCGACCAGGTTCGGAGCCTATCCCGTTTGTGGCTTGTGGCTTGCATACGTCCAAGAGGTATCGCTTCTAGAGAAGTGGATCTGCAGTGATAAACGTGCCTGAGGTGCATGGAAGGGTCCAGGCGAGGCTTGTGTTGTATGAGCAGGCTCGTGTTGTATGAGCATAGATGAGATGTTGTGATGCGGAATGTAAGATGGATCAAGTCGTAAGATTATCATCATTTGACGTGGCTGACTATTTGCGTGAGATTGCGAAATGTGCAATGCACCTTACTCAGTAATGTCGTCTGCTGAAACACATGGAAAACGCCCAAACTCTTGCGCTATTTGTACCCCTTTGAACGCTCAAATCCCTCTCAATCGTTATGTGACAGCAAAACAGTTTCGGTCAGCGAAAGTCAGTCTCAAGCGCCGTGCTGCCAAAACGCCTTGGTGGATGCAAGAAGAAGCTAAAAATGCAAGATGCACATGTTCTGCAATATATTAAAAGTCCACAGCACGACATGTGAAAGTAAAGTCATCACACCGAGCAGAGTATACTGCGTCGAGAAATTGTGTGCCATGAACTCCGACTCTTGGCACGCTGTGATGTGGGTCGTAGAATCGAGGGCGAGGGTTGAAACGCAGCCTGGGGTTCAGAGACATGTTTCCACTCGGCGAGCCTGGCTTTCAAAGTTTGTGCGCGGATAACTCGTACCATCTCGACGTTGTTGTTGTTGTTGTTGTGGTCGTCGTCGCCGTCTTTGGAATCTTCAGACTTGGATGTGCCTATCTCAAGCATGAGTATTCATCTATGAAAACTATGAGAAACGCTTACGAGAAGAGGCTGAAGTGCGTCTAGATGTGTGAGAGGATGTCTCCGCGGAGTCTGCACCTAAGAATTAGCGGTTTTGTCGAGAATCGATGATGTCCTGCTTACCGTCCGGCGATGAAACATTTGACAAGGGACTCCGTCTCCTCGTCATAGAAGACCTTCTGCTCGCAGTCTGGGGGCGTCGTGAACGGTAGCTTGCAGCGGGTGGAAATGCTGGTAGTGCGGGTACTGGAGGTATATCGTCTGGAAGAGAGTGTCCTCTGGCGTTGTTCTGTCCGTCAATCTCCATCGATAGGCGCCGGATTACAGCATCAATGGAAAGGTCTTCACGACTCTTGGTCCTGTGGCTGATGGGGCGGTTGGGGTTTGGTGTCACGCCGCTCCTAGTGCGCAGGGCTGGGTGAATGAGGTCGAACGAATGATCGAGTTTGCGTCGTACTGCTTCGGGCAGTGGTTGAGTGGCCGTTTTGCTCCTTCTCGCGGCTTTGATCCGGGCCTGTAGTTCTTCGGCGGCTACTAGTTTGGGCTCTGCAGTAGGCGCAGTTTCTTTTGCCAGAGGCTTGGAGAAGTTTGGGTACGGCGCTGACGTGGGTCTCGGAGACTTTGTAGTAGCTGCGGGATCTTCTTCCTTGAATGTTGCTGATATGCTCTTGTGTTTGATGAATGTGGACATCATTGGTGGTTGGTAAGAATGGCGGTGCAGACGTTGGATGCAGCGTGAAGGTGTTTACGGGAAGTGTCTGGCTTGTGGGGTAGCCAGCGCAATCTATAACGGATAATTATGACTTCCCAACAGACGGACGGGAGAGGCACTTGGGTAGCGTGGGAACTGGGTTTCTGCCCATGCGCCGTTACTTCTAGCGCCTCAGGTGCAGATCCCTCTGTGAGGCGCAGCTGCTGAAACTTGAAATGGCTAGCGAGCGTTGATAAACAAACCCAAGATGCTTAGCGACCTCGGATGCAGCTCAGCTCCTGCATACGAGCATCTGAGTCTGACCTCCCGGAACGCCACGGACGAACGAATGCGGTAATGGTCGCGGAACATGGTGTGTGTTTGTGAGCTGGTGATTGGTTTCCCACGCTATCACTCCCACCCTGGGAGACTAGGGCTAGACCCAGTACCGGTGCATCGAAGTGTGCCGTGTCTATAGTTAGTAGTGTCACGACTGGTAGAATATGTAAGGGGGCGCCCGCCTAGTTGATGGTTCCGTGAGTTCTGCAGTTCGTAAAGCAGTTTTGCCCCACAAGGACGTAGAGCGTGTTGGGAGTCGAGACTCTCCCACTGTCTGCCAATAGATCGGCAAGAGTACACTGGCGACTATCGAGGTCGGCGGGGGTGGACGTGTTTGATCTTACAAGCCTTGGTCGCAAGGTAGTGGCTTGTGTGGAGAAGGGGTTCTGGTCTAGTGGTATTGACTGGAGTTTGGTTGCAACATAGATGGGAATTGGCAATACGATGATGACGGAAGGCGAGTCCGATGCTGGTCAATTGTGCTTGCTAGTAGTACAGACGATTGTTTCACGGTCGCGCCTTTCGTCTATAGTCGACCTCTACACCCACTGCACCTTGTGGATGTCAGAAGTGGGATATGGACGGCACGTGACCATCAGGCAAACAGGAGGGCGCGCACCTGCTGCGTAGGAGACGGGCACTACTACAACGGTGGGCAGGTATACGTGCCGAGTCATGTGCTGACGACAAGGACAGAAGTCGATGCGTGTGTTTGAGATGAAGGATGCCAACATTAGCAGGCGATCGTCCATGGAGTTTTCGGTCCTACTAAGTGAGTGGGACAGATGGCGGACGGTACTGCAAACCCACTGTTTTTCAATGACAGGTGTCGAAAAAAACGCAGGATATGTGACTTTGCGTCCAAACGGCAGGACGCAAGTAGGCGTCAAACCAGCCAGCACACTGCTTCCTCTCGTGCACCGCCACCGCCCGTAGACGGAGCATCTTGGGGCTACGGCCAGGTATACACCGTAGACGTGGTGTCGAGTGTCGTGCCAAGAGGATTGCGTCAGTGAGGCCATTGGGGCCAGCGCGCATCTTTCCGGCGGCCGTCATACGAGGCGAAAGCTGCTGCACTCATTCACACCAACCTTGGAAACGAATCGGCCGACTGCATGCCCTTACCCCGCAACATCTCTTAGATCGCGCACCTACATCGCAGCCAGCTTCAGGGTTCAGCGTGGTGTTGAGGCTCTTGCTGCTGCTGCTGCTGCTGCCGCTGCCGCCGCCGGTCTAGGCTCTTATCGATATTCGCAACCGCACGGCGCTTCCAGGCTAGTGCATGCACTGTGCCCAAGCCCGGCCCTGTGCTCTCCCGCTTCGACTTTGCGACCCACGACGCGACTGCAAAGTGTCCGAGGCTGATCACCATCACCCTTCCCGTCACGCGCCATCGCGTTATCCTCTCCACTGCTGCGCGCGCAGGGGCTCTCCAGTCCACTCATTGTGAATCGCGTTGCTGGCCTCTGCCACAGCCCGCAAGCGCTGCCGCGCCTCCTAATCGTCATCCGCCAGCACAACACCCAGCCGCCCCGATCACCGCACCCCCGACCTCCGCCCTATCCACCGCCAATTATTCCCTCCACACTGCGCAAACGATCGCGACAGCCCGCCTGCCTCCGGAGGGTACACGCCCTAGCCGGAGAGTGTTGACACGCCGCCGCCGGTTATGGCAAACGTCGCTCCGCCACCTGCGAGTGAACGAAAGCGCGTCAAGGTGTACGAGCTCAAGAACAATGACTGGTTCGATAGAGGCACTGGCTTCTGCAAGGGCGTGGTAGCAAGCGTACGTTTTCCCATGTCATGGACGGTGCAGGCGCTGGCCTTGCGCATTTCCCGCCATACAACCCTCTACCACTGCTCCAGGCTAACTTGTGCGACTGCAGCAAGAGGAAGCGAGAATCGTGGTCCTATCCGAGGACGACCAATCGCGACAACTGCTCGAAACGCGCATCTCAAAAGATGACGGCTACCAGAAACAGCAGGGTATGCGCGCCCATCTATTGCCGTGGGAAGACATCAGCTAAACATATGCAGACACACTCATTGTATGGACCGAGCAGAATGGCACCGACATGGCCCTCAGCTTCCAGGAGCCAGAGGGCTGCGCTAGCATATGGCAAGTCAGAATCCCTCGGACGTGAAGCCATGGGCTAACATGGAACAGGGACTTTGTGAACGAAGTCCAATCGCGGCTGCAAGCACTCGCTCAGGGTACGTCAGATCAACTGCGCCTAGCTTCGAGCGAGCTAATGCTAACACAGACGGTCGTCTTTCAGACGACATTGACCACATTAGTCCGATACTACTCCCAAGTCCCGATCTTGGCAACCTCCACGAAATCGAGAACCACATGCGTGCTGCGAACTCGACGCCGGGCGGTCGCGAAGCCCTGGCCAAATTCATACTCGCCCAGGATTACATACCGAAACTTATCCCGCTGGTGGACATGGCAGAAGACCTTGAAAGTGTCTCAGACCTCCACCGTTTATGCAGCATCGTAAAGATGCTCATCCTACTCAACGACACCGCCATTATCGAATATGTTGTAACAGACCCGGTGGTTCTGGGTGTCGTGGGGGCATTGGAGTGTGAGTGCTGGCCCACGCGACCTCTTACATGGCTTGCTGACAGTGCACAGACGACCCAGACTTTCCTCTGCACAAAGCCAATCACCGCCAGTACCTTGCCGACGAATCCAAGTTCAAGGAGGTCGTGCGGATAGAGGACGAGAACATAAAGCGCAAGATACACTACACGTACCGACTCCAATATCTCAAGGATGTTGTTCTTGCGCGCATCCTCGACGACCCCACCTTCAGCGTTCTGAACTCGCTCATATTCTTCCACCAAGTCGACATTGTCCAGCATCTCCAAGCGAACGGTCCATTCTTGAAGGAACTCTTCAGCATCTTCTCACCAAAGGAGCAAAACTTGGCGCGGAAGAAGGATGCAGTGCTGTTTATCCAGCAATGTTGCGCAATAGCGAAGAGCCTGCAGGCAAATGTGAGGGCGCAGCTGTACCAGAACTTCATCAGCAGTGGCCTGCTAGAAGTGATCCAATTTGCCCTCAAGCATCAGGACGCTTCGGTTCGCGTCGCAGGAACCGACATACTCGTGTCTTTGATCGACCACGACGCGCTCATGGTGCGGAGTTACATCTTCAAGGCCATCCAGGAGAAGTCCAAGCCGCTCACCGATACCTTGATCGAACTGCTCCTCATCGAGGTGGATCTTGGGGTCAAGGCGCAGATGGCTGATGCGATCAAGATTCTACTTGACCCCAACGCTAACTCGGCCTCTATTGAAGCACTCGGGCGGACGAACAGCGACTTCCTTGCCAAGATGAGGGGACAGTTGCCATCCATACCTCAAACAGACTCTTTCATTCAGAACTTCTACGATGAGTCTGCGAGGAAGTTGTTCCAGCCCCTCAAGGATCTAGAGGGCCGGGAATCAAGTGAGTGGTCCTCTTCATGTTCTGGCCTTCTCAATTAACACGACGCAGTGGATAACCTATCGATGCAAGAAGTGTCACTATACGCCCATCTCGTCGAGGTCCTGTGCTTCTTCATCCGCCAGCATTCCTTCCGCAGCAAATACTTTATCCTGTCAGAAGGTTTGGCGGTGCGGGTTGCCCAGTTGATGGGTTGCCCGGAGAAGCACCTGAAGCTTAGTGAGTGTTCCATTCATTGCGTTGTTTCCATTCACTAACATGCTTTAGCTGCGCTCAAGTACTTCCGCACCGTCCTTGGCTTCCACGACGAGACGCACAACCGCCAGATCATTCAGCACGAGCTATTCGGCCCCATTCTGAAAATACTCTTCGATACTATGCCCCGCGACAACCTTCTGAACTCGGCATGCTTGGAGTTGTTTGAATTCATCAGGCGCGAGAACATCAAGATGATCGTTCAGCATCTTGTCGAAACATACAGAGAAAAGCTGCAGGACATTACATACGTCGATACGTTCCAGAACTTGATACTCAAGTACGACCAGAACCATGAGCCGGTAACGATCCAAGAGATGGACAACTCCTTCACAAGTGTGGACAGTGACACACCCGCGCGACATGCTGCCGCTATCAACGGTGGCAAGTGGGGTCAAGGTTTGAAAGAGGTGGATCCGGATGAAGAGGCCTACTTCAATACGTCAGACGATGAGGATGACAATCTGTCTGGAGCCGGAAAACTTGCCATGAACGGTGCATCGCCAGTCCGACCTCTCGTTAACTACCCAGATGATGATGCTGACGATGCCGATATGGATGATCTCGCAACCGATATGCCTGCATCTGCTCACAAGATGTCAGCAACACAAACGCCAGGAGAAAGTACATCGCCAAATTCTGCGTCCGTAGGATCACCGCCAGAGCGGATATCGGAGAAGCGCCGCAGAGAGGAGGATGAAGAGGATGAGCTACTCGCAAGTATCTCCACGTCGGCTGGACCCAAGCGACGCGCTTCGACGTCCAGCAACGCTAGTTCAGGAAGCTTGCGGAGTTTGCGTCGAAAGTCACCCAATGTAAATCCCAGCAAGGATGGTGGTGGTACGCCAAAGAAGATATCATTATCGATACCACTCAAGAGTAGTGGTGAGGGTGGCGAAGGCGAATAGTATCGTATGCCTCCCCCACGACAGTAAGCAGTAATCGAGCATGTGGAGGAACCCCGTATTTCTGCTGCACAGCAAGCCTTTAAAATAACTCAAAAGATACCCATTGGAAACACGGCAAGCAAGAACGACATTGTATGAAAGGGGTTGTACGGGATTTTGCTTCTTCGTGCAAATGGTTTCAATCGGGTAGCGGCATTGCAAAGGTGTAATTATTGGCGTTCAGTGCCTTGACTATTTCGGCGAGTGGCAGGGTTTTTGGACTGGGCATGATGGGATGATGCAGCGCTGCGTGGCGTACCGTCAGCGTGCGTCTTTGGTGTTGGATTTTTCGTGTGCATGAACAAGGCCATTCGGCCTGTGTATTATACCTCGAGTCTTCGTGCGGGAATGTCAACTCGTACGATAGTCAAATCAATTTCCAGGCTGAACACGATTCGATAGGGACTGCTAACATCATGTGAGGACGTTACATGCTGGATCTAGCAAGGTAGTACGATCGGAAATGCTCATACCCAATGGGGCTGAATCACGTTCTCTCGTGTTGCCGCTAGCGCGTTCGTGGGCCCTGCCTACTGGAACTAATGCAATATCCCACGTCAGGCCTTGACACAGCTTACATCTTGTTTTCACTCTCAAACTCTCAGCATCCAAAGCTCCACCAGCGACAAAACGCGCTACGCGATGTCCGACGAATCCTCCTCTGCCAAGCCAACCAGCACGATATCAAAAGAAAACTCAGCTACCGACGATACAAACATCTCTGCCATGCCACCAAAACCTCCAACTCTTACTCTCATCCTTGCAGCCACGCCAAATCTTGGCATTGGAAAAGGTGGAGTCTTGCCATGGCCACAGCTCAAGAAAGAGATGGGATTCTTTGCACGAGTGACCAAGCGTACGTCGCCTTCTACATCGACAGAGGGCGTCAAGAAAGTGAATGCTGTGCTCATGGGCCGCAAGACGTGGGAGAGCATACCGCCCAAATTCCGACCTCTAAAAGATCGTCTGAACGTTGTCGTTACCTCAAAGCCCGAAGAGTTCACAGGCAAACTAGAGGAGAAGAGCGACATAGAAGGGCCAATGGTATGCTCTAGTGTATTGGATGCGATCTCAAAGCTCGAAAGTCAGCATGAGAACAAATTGCCAAACTCGAATATGGAGCTGGACAGGGTCTTTGTCATTGGTGGAGCAACTATATACAACACGGCACTGGAGCTTCCACAGACGAAGCGAGTACTTCTCACAAAGATTCATACAGAGTTTGAGTGTGACACATTCTTTCCGGTCAATCTGGACGAGAGCACAATCTGGAAGAATACTAGTAGAGAGGGAGTACATGAGTTTACTGGTGAAGAGATCCAAGAAGGTGGAATTGAGGAGCAGGGTGTTAGGTTCGAGTTCTGCATGTACGAGCGGGAGTGAAGCCAACGAAAGTGAAAGAGCAGAAACTGTTCCGTGAACAGTTGGTGATTGTGTTAAATGCAAGGCAGGCGCGACGACGTCATGGAAGAAGGCGCTCTCACCTTTACCACACTAAGTTATAGGAATAATTTATTGGTCGCGTTGTTGACTCTACTCATCGAAACCTCTTCTTCTCTCAACTCCAACACTGACCATAACTAGCATGTCGAAGCAAGAGGCACCAGTGCAGTCTGTATGGCTTACACTATGGCAGGGAAGTACGTATTCATATCCAACCCGAAAGACACGGCACGAGCTGACTTTGAACATTAGATCCGCTTCTATACCTAGCCATGAACCTTTCAACGACGGCTAATACCGCTCTCATCACACTACTTCTTGTCGCTGTCTTCTCCATAGCCTATGATCAGTTCCGTGCATACGTAGCTCGTCGCACTCGCCAGACCCGCAGCTACACCCTCGTCGACGACAAACTTGAAACCCCAAGGCCAAGTCCAGAACTACTCTCATTACTAGCGCGTACCAGCCGTAGCCCTCGTTCAATCGTTTGGGCGAAAGCAATATTCAACAATGAACTCTTCATCGGCGTGCAGTACACCATTAGTGTACTCGTTGTTCAGTTAGCGCGGGTCATTGCGTCTGCCTTTGCAACCAACCGCACCGTTCGCAAACAATGCAGTCGCCTGCTGGACAAGGGCTTGGAGTGCTCGGCTGCAACACGTCATCACGGTTGGTTGAACGTTGGAGCTGCTATTGGTCTCCTGTGCCTCATCCGGGGCTTCCGACTGCATGTTGACCTTCCCAACCGCCGTTCTCAGAACAGCGACTACAGCCCTGGTTTCCTTTCTCTCTACAATACATGGCGGGGGATGACACAGAGACTGCTCGCAGCACCCATCGCTGTGATTGTCCTTCACTCGCATGTACCGAGGGGTGAACTATGGAAGCACGCCAAGCTATTACTTGTTCAGATTGCTGCATCGATTAGTCTCTTCCTGGCTGGCAATCTATTGTGTCTGATTGCTGCGTTCCCGGTAAGTGTCTCCATTGCTTGACATGCACGATTCATAGTCGCTAACAAGATACAGGACGTACAGGATACTATATATGCATTGGAGGTATCTGGGCTTACTGGAAAGACAGAGGTGGGAGGGTGAGTCTCCAAAAGGGGGGTCGGGGTGCATGGATGGCCAGAGTACGGCTGGCAATGTCTTCTCTAGAGGGCAGGAGCATGCTCGTACTACGTGAGATCTCGGAGTAATGGAGTAATACGGGACGTTTTGAGGTCCTCACGGTGGAAGGTTGTTTCAAAGGCAAACCCGCAGCTCACATTGAAATCATGGCGAACGGAGTGTAGATGACGCCTTTCCACATGTAGCGTTTAAACACCTGTCTTACCCCTTCAATCAAGCTCCAGGGTATCCTCCAGTCCAAAGCACATCTTTATACTCGCATCTCCAACCCGCTTATCCCATGACAAGATCGTAGGCCGCCTTGCCACTCATAAGCATAAGCACATAATGCGCAACCATTCCAAGTGCCCCGTAATACCTTCCCTTTCCGCCATCCTCCCCACTCCTCGAATACCCAATCGCGTAAATCACACGGTTCACACTCCACACCGCGCCCAATACGGCCGCTGCGACAGGGTGCCTCAGTCCGGTGATGAGCATGGCACCGAGAGCTGTAACATGGTTCTCGTTGAAGTTTTGGTGTGCGCGCTGGGTCGCGTTGAAGGCTAGCATTGCGGCTCTGGATTGGGGGGAGGCGGTCTGCACTTGTTCGTAGGATGCGTATTCGTATGGGTACGGAATCTTGGCTGCTTTGCGGAAGCTGCCGACACGGCCGGCGTGCCAGGCGCCGACAAAGAATGTGGAGACACAGGCCGCGAGGACGTAGCTATCGAGGGTGGGTTAGTTGGTGGTCTCGAAGTTGGTTTGGCAGTGAGGTTGGATGGGAAGGGGGCTATTGAGAGGTGTATCGAAGTGTCCGCCATTGCCATTGCCATTGCAATCGAGGTCGCACGTACCCGTATTCGCTGGGGATCTGGATAATCGCCATCTTGTCGTTGATGTAGTAATAAACCGAGGAGATTCGTGTAGTATCTGCGTGTCCAACTGCTCGAGAATCTCTGTAAGAAAAAAGCCGTCTGTCTGCCTTTTATACCTCTCCTGAATCGTCTGTCGTGTCTTCCCTAGTCTGGTACTGTGTTATCTGTACTCAGGTCTACGCAATATGTAATCAACTGTTTGCGGCGCGGACGAGTTTCAGCGGAAGGCCAGGAGGGGAGATCCGCAATCGGCGCATCTTCTCGCCGACGGAATACCGCAAGTGCTACGCGACACCATGGCTGCCTGCTTTATGAAGTCGCACAGCCAACATTTTGTTAAGTGCGCTGTTGCCAGAGAGAGAGAGAGAAAAAGTGCTCATTCAAGGACAGAGACGTACGCACTTGTCGCTTGAGTGAGCTGAGGGGCTGACTTGGCGGGTGGGTGGCATGACCTCGTCAACCGATGAGCTGGTGCCCACTGCTCAAACGTAGGAAGGCGTTTACTTGTGAAGCCCGCCATGTGATAGCGCAAGGGGTGTGGAATGGGCACAATGATATCGACTGATATGTGGGGAGAACAGTGGTTTTGTAGCATTGGGCGTAGATTACTGAATTGTCAAGTTGGCCATTTCGTCATTTCGCCCCAGCATTGCAAAGGCGTTGCGAATGCATTTGGGAGCTCTCTGGTAGTGAAGTGATGCAGTCGATCCATCTCTTTACAGAGATTACCATCCATGACCGAGCGTCTCAATTGTTCTTCTTACCAAGATACAGCGTGATCTCGCCACTAAAGTAACAATACGTTGGACGTCTCCTCGGATTCCTTTACTAACGTCAGCCCTAGTCGTAATCCTTGTCTTGGGTTTCACGACCATGGAACTTTTTCGGTTCATCGCCATTTTTTATGATGGACTTGGCGCAGCTTTGCTTTCTAGCAGTCTACAACTACTTTTGTCTCTTTCTGTCTCGGTCGCAGCCGTGCCGATAGCAAACATGTTCCGCCTTACTTGCTCGTCCCCCTTCCAACTTATCGTCCTCATGTTCCCATGCTCCCCCATCGCCACCGAAATCCAGACTTGCCAGCGCATACGAATGCTTTGCTGCAGGTACATGTTTGTCTGCGTATACCATGACCGGAGAAACATTCAATAGTCCAGTATATAAGCTCCTGTCAAAACCTCTTGATCATATAGTAGGCGCCAGCGGTACCGTATCAAGGTCGCAGATGTAACGACAAGCTTCCGAAAGCGAGAATTGTGGTGGGTTTGTAAGGAGTTCGTCATCGAGGCATAGAGTAGCAGCTGTAGTACTTGAATTCCCAAAGATTATTGCAGATAATCCAGAGTGTGGAATAGGGCGAGAGAAGAACGCAAGCCGCAAGCACAGTTTCTAGAGGCAGGGAGGGAGCTATCGCAATCACCCTGCTTCTAGTACGTGTGTGTATGCGAGGGTGCGGCACAGAATGAACTATGCTTGTCCAAGGACGTAGCTACCCTTTTCTGTGTCGTTGTGTCGACTTTGATACATGACTGCCACCTTCTCTCCTCGGATCTCAAGGGGTCGCGACAACGTGGTCGGCAGATCTCGACGCACAGCAACTGGACAGACAGGAGAGAACAATACAGGACACGGACAGTAGTTCAACAAATTGGGTATATAGATTCATCGCTCATTCATTTCTGTGTGCGGTTATCAACTTCATGTACAGCCATCCCGGCTACTCAACATCCATTCGCGGTCACGGCCCTAACAGCGACGCTCTCGATTCTCTTCTTATAGACTGTCATCTGATGTTTCAACAGATCACCATATACAACTTTCTTCAGCATCTTGTCGTCCACGGTCACAGCTTCGATATCGTCTTCAATCTTGCTTCCAACACGTTGCCTCAGAACTACCAGTCGGCCTGCAGGTGACAAAGTGCACACTGGTATCGGCCATGCTGGAAGCGTTGAGGAAGTAGAGTTCGACGTGTTTGTTTGCAGCGAGGATCTGGAAGGCCTGCTGAGTCGCTGGGCAAACCCATACTTCGATTTTGATTTAGGTGGGGAGGACTGCGACGGGTCTCGGAGGTTAGGCTTGGACATTGATGTGATGGTCGAAGCAATGTTGGAAACGGCAACGGGTGCTGGACTGGCATAGAGCTTCAGCAAACTTTTCAGCACGCTCTTGTCCGCTCGCGGTATAGGATCGCCTTCATTGATGAATGCGTAAAAGAGACTCTTGCGATGGCGCTTGTCGTCAGGCTTCTTCAATGGATACAGACTGACTGGTGGCGCACCAAACGTAACGCAATGGACACGCTTGAAGAAACTGGTGAGGTAATTGAGCTCAGAATTTATCTTCGTGCTCATCATATGCCCATAAAGCAGTGCGGCGACAGCTCCGCCTGCGGAGTGACCGGTGATGAGCAAACTGCAATTTGAACGCGCAGGGTTTTCTTGAAGCAAGACTTTCAACCGTTCTGCAACGGGCTTGATCATTTTCTTCGCCACGTAGAGGAATCCGGCGTGGCACAAGTTCGACGGATCGTCGAGAAACTTATCCGGGCTATGAGGTGCCGAGTTGTAGTTGACAGCCCAGTCCATGAAGGTCTGGCTTCCGCGAATAGCAAAGACAATGGTATTAAGCTCTTCCACAGGAATGGACTTGAGCACCATGGCCTTCGTTCCACTGCGCCAATCAGCAGGGATGAAGGTCTCCATTTCAGGGTTCTTCTTGGTGCCTGGAGGCGTGTACGCCTTCTCCGAGTAGGTTGCCGCTAAGCAAAGTAGAGGATACGTAGGCATGTAGACCTTGAATGGCGGCAGATGGGGCGGTAGTCGGGAGTTAGAGTACAGCCACACTTTCGAAAAGTGGTTCGACCCTTTGTCGCTGCTCGAGTGGGGCTGCACTTCGTGTTGACGTCGGCGTCTGGGTTCACCGAGTGGCGGGCTCGTTCTCTGGGCCTCTTGCTGCTGTTGCTGCTGCTGCTGCTCACCGAACTCCATCATGAGATCCTGTTCTTTGCCGCTGAAGTGGTCGTCATCGATACTAGTAATGACAGCGTCGAACTTGGAGCTGATCATATCGTATAGCGCGGCTCCTTTGCACAACGTTTGCATGCTCTTCGTAGCGACGGCCGCCGTCGGTCGCTCAATACAGTTGGTGGTCAAATTCGTGACACTCTTTCCGGCTGTATCCCGGAGATTCCGGTATGATTTGGCGGCCATTCGGTCAAGGCTGTTCCATTGTTGTTCGAATGGACCTTGGCCGCGGGGCTCATGGGGTGGCGGAGAAGCAAAGCGAATGGTTGACTGACTAGCGTATGGCTGGACAGGCTGCGGCGGTGGAGACCCATATCGATAATCATCCTCTCCGGGGAAGGAACCAGGCATCTGACGATATACCGGATGCTGAGGCGGGCTTGCAGAATAGCCATAAAGAGGTGGGAGAGGCCTCGTTGCTGCTACATGCTGAGGAGAAGTCGCCTGGGCTGGAGGCGCGTAATCTTGCAAGTACATGTCTGCTACTGAAGGCGATACACGTGGTTTCCTGGACGAGGAACGCGGTTTCGAAGTCTTCGCCGATGACGAGTGCTTCCTCCTGCTCTTTCTCTCGGGTTCTGCCGCCACCATGTCGTCTGTCTAGTGCGTGTATGGTCTTGCAAATAAAAACAAAAACAAAAATTGAAAGAGTGATTTGTAAAGTGTGGCAATGGCGGGGAAGCCGTGGGATCTGTTCAACGCGGTAATCGTCGTCGATGTCTCGTCCGCGACGTATGCCAAGTTTCAGTCATAGCCGCTGGGTGCTTTTGCGCTACGCTAACGAAGGAGGCATGATGGACGTAGATCTTTGATTCTTGGGTTCAGATTGTGTTGCTTTTGTTGGGGGGGTCAAAGACGTTTGGGAAACGAGGGGGACACGTCAAAGGCCGAAGGAGTGAAAGGCTCTGAAGTCGGAATGGGCGCGGCCGGCTGTTAAGGGCGGGTCTATGCATATAGCAAGGATGCCGCGGTATAGCCATGGCGCTAGACCCTTTGCTAGCTGCTTCCACAACGCTAGATTACAAGCATGCGTGATTGGACGCCAATTCCCTTGGCACGTATTTGAGCGGTGGACATGTAGCCCTTCGTTGTCGATGCAGGTATACCTCGTGACCTTCTGTAAACGTCGCGAAAGCCGAAACAACGAGCCTGTAGCGGTGCCTGCAGGAACAGAGGGCGAGACTTCTATTTCCGGGTTTCAAGCGCCCACATGCCTCCCCACACCCGATCAACGGCTAGCTTGTCACAACAGCGATCGGATGCCCATCCGTGCTATGCTCCGGATCTGCAAATTCCCCGTGAGATCACCAGAAACTTGCCTTACAATTAAAGCTCATAGTTTGTTTTGATAATGATTATAGAGCTTCTGCACGTATAGACGCAATGAGCACTACAAATTCAACACTCGACTATCTATCGTTTGCGCCAATGAAGCCATCGTGTTCCTCCTCTGATGTACCGAGTAATCCTGTCTCCTCACTCTCTTCGTCATCATCACCCTCTTCTCCAAGTCCCCCCCTTCCAACACCAGCGCCTGCACCACCTTCTTCGCCCTCTTCCCCTATACCGTTCATGACGTACCACACATCCTTTTTGGTGAGCAAGCCTTTCAGCATACCTCGATCCGTGAACAAAACATAGCGCAAGCCAAGCTTTTGGAACATGGACACTGTAAGCTGGAAACTAGCTTTCGCGTTGAGCGTGATTGGAGTTTGGTCCATCCAGGGTCGGAGATCGAGTGATGTGGTAGGATCGGAGAGGGGTTGATGCGAAAAGTACGCTTCTGTCTCGGCGGCCAAGTTTCGGGGAGGCGTCAAAGCGAGCTGAAGTGCGTATTGCAGTTCAGTCCTGGAAATGTAGCCGAGTAGAAGAGCATGGCGACTGTTGTCTACAACAGGAAAGCCACGGAATCTGTGTTGAGAGAGAAGCTGTCGCAGCGACCCAATAGTATGGCCGGTCGCCGTTATTGCAGTCAGGTCCTCGATGCGCGTCATAACATGACCCGCGCCAACATCAGGAATGCTAGAACCGTTGTCTTCGCGGTTGTCAAGGAAAGGGTAGCCTTTGAAGTGTATCCAGGACTCGTAGATGCCACGTGGAGAGATTGCATCGCCGATCCACTTACTGATCATGACCGCGATCATGATAGGAAGGACGTACGTGAGCGCTCCGGTAAGTTCGAACATGATGACCACAATGGATACGGTCATACGTGTTGTTCCAGCAAGCGCTGATGCGGCACCAACGATAGCGTACGTTCCTGGGGTTATGCAGGGTACGTCTGGTTCGCAGGATTTAAAGACGAAGAGGGCTGGCCATGCCGCCTGGACTACTTGAACGGAAAGTCCGACAGCACGTCCAAAGAGACCGCCAATAGCCATGGAAGGAAGGATGATGCCTGCAGGAATCTGCAGGCCGAATGTGAAGCCTGAGAGTATTATGCCCAGTCCGGAAGAGATGAGCAAGAGTGCAATGACTCCCGTATTCGCTTTTCCAGATTTGCATAGACCAAGTGTATCCTCGTTGAGGTCTGCACATTCAGCAAACAGAATGTGTACAAGCTCGGACGCTTGAGCGCGCATGAACTTGATGGGAAAGTTGATAACCGCTGTGATGAAGGACACAATGACCACCTCTGTCACCGGACCTTTGAGATAGTGTCGATTCTCACGCCATTCAGCAACGCCCATGTTGAGCTTGATGAAGAAACCCCCAAAGAGTCCACCCAGTATTCCGAGGAATGCGAAAGGTACCAGCTCAAAGTCATGCCACCCGCTATGGTAAGTGACTTGGTACAAGACGAGTTTCCCGGTGTGGAATGGGTTACAAGCCTGCAAAGTGACAGCGGCGACCATGGCACATACGAAGCTGCTCCACATGGTTTTATCCGGAAAGTAGTATGACAGTTGTTCGAGACTGAAAAGTACGCCACCAATGGGCGCACCGAAAGCGACTGAAATACCTGCTGCAGCCGCCGCAGAAAATACCTCCCGTTTTCGTGCTATGTTACTGTTAGTATTTGCAGACTAAAAGATGGAATAGGATGCTGACCTTCATTACCGCTCACATTGCCAAACAGCTTCATGAAGAGATTCGCTGAGCAGCATGCGAGGTGTACCAGGGGTCCCTCCTTACCCAGCCACAGGCCTGAAGCGACTGCAAGGCACAATCCAATTGTCTTCGTAACCAAAGTCCATCCACCCAGGAAGTGCCGAATGACGAAACCGCCCAAGACAGTCTTAATCTCAGGTATACCACTGTGCTTCGCGTAGGGCGAAAACTCTCGCACCAGGAGGCTAGCGCATGCCGCGAAGAGCACCGAAAAGAGTACGAAGAAAATGTACTCGACAACATATCTGCCGCCCACACTGCCAATTCCCATAGCAGCACCCCAGGAGTTCCAATCATGGCAGGCCTGCTCTTCCTCAATCCCCCAACAACAAAAGCTCTTGTTCAGGTAGAACCGTCCATCACCATCAACGTTGTGGCAATAACCCGTCTTGAGGTCTGCAAGCCAATCACTCGCCACATCAATGAAAGCTGCGATGCCTCCGCTCAGTATGCCAGCAGCAACCAAAATAATCCAGACCTGACTCGCATCTGCCAACTGTTTGAGATGGCCAAGTACACCACTGGCACCGGTGTATAGATAGCGTAATCGCTGCCGTTCTTTCGCATATTCAAAGATCCAATCGATTGCAGTGAGGTCATCGTACCCTACTCGCCGCCCGGGCCCCTCGACGTACCAGTCTAGTCCGTTGGCATCTTTGGTGTCTTGGACGTGTTCGCCCGCGTTGCCAGGTGTATCGAGATAATTAAGTATGAGCTCTGTAGAGCCATTTGGGCGGTGCGATCGTGGTTGTGGCGAGGCGCGATTGCTAGATGACCCGAGGGGCGAGGGGAGGTATCGCGAGAAGCCGAAGGAGGACGTAGATGCCTTGGGTTTGCGCTTGAAGGATAGCCTGAATACAAATCTTAATATAGAGCATATCAAAAATGTACTGTATCGACTTACTGTTCGGGTAAATCGTGTTCTAGCGGATCATCCGCCAGCAGTGCCTCTTCATCGTTGTGGACGTCTTCAACGACTGGCTGCTTCCCGTTCAATGTGCGGCTCGATGATGCTTCAGCCTGTCCACGGGACGACGGATTTGGCGACGAGCTGGACATGCCCTCGACATATGCTCTTACGAAAGCTGGGGCGCATTTCTCAAGCAATCATTACGTAACGCGAGTGGATGTTCTGCTATAGCGATGTGTTATGAGGCGTGGTTGACGTTCGATAACATAGGTGCGACGAACGGGGTTAGTCCGTGCGTTCCGTTGACAATCCAATCATATGCAAAACGCAACCATCACCACATTCCAGAGTCAAGCTAACTCATCATACAAACCTCTTTGGAACAATGAGTTGCCTCAATCTTCTCGTTCAACTTCCGAGAACATTGAGATTGTTGATTCAAATACAAACCCCCCCTCCCCCCCCTTGTTCGCAGCTACTTTACAAAAACCCCCTCGCCCGCCTACTCCATATTGAAATCGACAACAGCCCGCCCAGCAATCTCCCCACGCTTCAGCTTCTGCACAGCCTCATTAAACTTACTCAACGGATACACCGTGTAAATTGGCTTCAATAATCCCCGCCTAGCGAAGTCAAGCGTCTTGTCAACGTCCGCCATGTTGCTCACAAGTGTGCCCTGTACACTTTGTTTCCTGAAGCACATTTGGTTCGGGTCGACATCAATGTGCTGAGTTCCAGCCGGCGGTAGTCCAATGCACATCACCTTTCCACCAACACGACCACCGAGGTATGATATCGAGTTTGGGTAGGTCTGAACAGCGGTGACGAAGACACCGTGGGCGCCGATGCCGTCGCACAGTCGTACTACCTCCTCGCCCACATTGTCTACTTTCTTGAAGTCGATGAAGTGTTCCGCGCCTCCAATTTCCATGCAGAGCTTTTGCTTGTCGTCGCCAGTGTCAATGGCTATGGCGCGTAGACCCATGGCTTTCGCGAGCTGCACGCCTTGTAGACCGACGCCGCCGCCTGCACCAGGGAAGACGGCCCAGTCCCCAGGTTGGAGTTGCGACTCCTTGATTGACGTGTAGATTGTTGAAGCAGAACACATAATCGGTCCCGCTATGTAGTCGTTTACGCCATCTGGGATAAGAGTGGTATACCGTTCGGGCGAGACGATGTATTGCTTGTATGAACCGTCGATCATCAGTCCAGTCAAGACTGCGTTTGCACAGTAGCATTCGTTGCCGTTTCGGCAAAGCTCACACGAGCCGCATGTATCTTGGATAGGCTGACAGGGTCAGCGTCCGGCTCTCTCGCATATGCTTACGTCTTCGCTTCCATCACGACGCGGGAGTATGTGGAAAGTTGGCCTGCCCACCTTGTAACCGGCTCGCATGCCTGGCTTCAGATTCCTGACCTGATCTCCAACCTTGACGATAACACCGCTCCCTTCGTGTCCGGCGCACTTGGTACCAAGATCTGACATTTTCGGTAGTGCCCAGTCGTTGAGCATGAAGTGGAGATCGCTGTGGCAGACACCGGTCGCATTGAGCTTGATGAGTACGTCTGTTGGACCTGTCACTTACTGTCAGGGCCTGTCTAAAATTTTGTATCGTCTTCCAGTACGTACCGCATTCGGGGACCGGAACATCCTGAACCTCGACGTGGAAGTCTGGGCCTTCGTTGACTACTACACCGGCTTTACATGTTTTGGGGATTTCAAAGGTTTGGACCTTGTCTTCTGCCATGCTGTTGGATATATGTGCAGTCTGGTTTAATTGACAAACGACTGGGAGAGTCAAACAGCTGGATGGACAACAGTAAATAAACCCATCAACTCCATGTTACCCCTCAACCTAGCATGCCCACAACTACTGTTTGTGCAGTAAGGTTCACCAATGACGAAGTAGAATCGTGTCCATGGTGACATACACACCAATGAGACGAGAGTCGGATAACCTCGGTCTGGAAAATATCCACCCTCGTCCAGTAAGGGATTGATGGCCACAAGCGCGACTCAGTAGATTCGAATCGTTCCTTCTACATTACAAGTGTAAAAGCGGAAGTTTTCCGTGGCGAGGGGCTGTTGAGGGAGCGAACTGGGCGGCTGTTGGAGCCGTGACGGCGCTTGGCTTTCCCCATATATGAGGCGCGGCCGATGCGGGGTGTGTACGTGGGGTTGCCAGGACGGATATTTCAAGGTGGCGTGAGATGGCCAGCTTCAAGCTTCAGGAAGCCAAAGTGCCCGATGAAGACTACAACAAGCCTGTCGTGCACATGATAGCGTATCTTCTCTGGACCGGCTGCTGCTGCTAAGTAACGAGGAAACATTTCCCAATGCTTCTAGGCTGACTGCCGTGTAGAGCTGCAACGATGAGGACTCCAAGTCGTATGTATAGAATTACGATCTCGCGAGGAGCAGAAATGGTTTGATTCACATAATCTATCATCACGCGTGTCGAAGTCAACGGTGGTTAGTAGATTAGAATTCCATATACTTGTATTTGCCGTCAAGTCATGGGATGATGGCATGCCCGGTCGATCAAACGTGCCGGCACGTCTAGCAGTTTCCATCTATTACGCGATCTAGCATGGTCTGGCTGCTCTGGCACTGCTGGCGATGCGCTCGCTCTGGACGGCTTACTCAAAGTCAGTGTCTGGCCTTGTCCAGCGCATCAAGCCGCCGATTTCCGCCATGGCTCCCCGTTGCCTCGGTGCTACTCCCTGTCACGTGACTTCGCGTCGACCAATCACAAGGCTAA
Organism: Alternaria brassicicola; assembly: GCA_002796735.1. Classification (NCBI taxonomy): domain Eukaryota; kingdom Fungi; phylum Ascomycota; class Dothideomycetes; order Pleosporales; family Pleosporaceae; genus Alternaria; species Alternaria brassicicola. The sequence continues at coordinate 21,295 of PHFN01000006.1, read as the reverse complement.
CATTACAGTGATGATGTGCGGTTCCGAAGGCGGGGTCTAAGAGGCCCACCTGCCATTCGCGTACGTCATGCCGATGCGTGTGGCGGCGGCAGAAACCGTAGCTTGGAGGAGAGGGCTGCAGAGGGTGAGAGAGCGAGTGAGCGAGTGAGCAAGAGAGCGAGAGAGTGAAGGAGTGAGGGACGAGATGTACAGATGGAACACTGTGCTACTGTCAGCATGTAGGAATGGTAGAGTCGTGATGATGGGGTGGAGCCTCTCGTGATGCTAGGCAAGATGGAGCTAGGAGAAGCGGAGCTACTGGTGAAGAGGGGCAAGCCAGTAAGGTGCTGGCCAGATTGGTCGTGCTTATGAATGCCCCGCTACTTATATACCCAGATGCTGTCCCGACTGCGAGCTCTGCAGTTTGTTTTGTTCAAACATCCTCTCCCACAACACACTACCAAACGATTCATCAATGTCTCAAGGCGAGTGTCCCGCAAAGAAGACGCCCAACGTCGCCGGCGCCGGTACCAGGAACGCCGACTGGTGGCCAAATGAGCTCAGGGTCAACATCCTGCGCCAACATGACCCCAGGCAGAACCCCCTCGGTCCTGACTTCAACTATGTTGAGGAGTTCAAGAAGCTCGACTACAATGCATTGAAGAAGGACATCAACGCCCTGATGACCGACTCCCAGGACTGGTGGCCTGCTGACTTTGGCCACTATGGTGGTCTTTTGTACGCTCAACACCCAATTACCTCTAGCTCTCCACGCTAACGTACATGACAGCGTCCGTATGGCATGGCACTCTGCTGGTACCTACCGTGTTACCGACGGTCGTGGTGGTGGTGGCGAGGGACAGCAGCGCTTTGCTCCCCTCAACTCATGGCCCGACAACGTTTCTCTCGACAAGGCCCGCCGCCTCCTCTGGCCCATCAAGCAGAAGTACGGCAACAAGATTTCTTGGGCCGACTTGATTCTCCTTACCGGCAACGTCGCCCTTGAGTCCATGGGCTGCCCAACCTTCGGTTTCGCTGGTGGCCGCGCCGACACTTTCCAGTCTGATGAGTCTGTCTACTGGGGTGGCGAGACTGAGTGGCTCGGCAGTGACGTCCGCTACGCTGATGGCGCCAAGGGTGTCAAGGGCGAGGGCATCGTGGACGGTGACCAACACAAGGTCAACAAGGACGAGACCCACACAGCGAGAGATCTCGAGAAGCCCTTGGCGGCCTCACACATGGGTCTCATCTACGTGAACCCAGAAGGTAAGCATACCTGGTCAAATGTCTAGGTTCTATCCATCTAACCTTTCCAGGTCCCGACGGTGTTCCCGACCCCGTTGCCGCCGCTCACGACATCCGAACAACCTTTAGCCGCATGGCCATGAATGACGAGGAGACCGCCGCCCTCATCATCGGCGGCCACTCTTTCGGAAAGACCCACGGCGCTGCTCCTTCGGAAAATACTGGTCCAGACCCCAACTCTGAGGATCTTGCAACACAAGGACTTGGCTGGATGAACAAGCATGGCCGTGGTAACGGTCCCGACACCATCACCAGTGGTCTCGAGGTCACCTGGACTAGCACACCCACCAAGTGGAGCAACAAGTACCTTGAGTACCTCTACAAGTTCGAGTGGGAGCTAGAGAAGAGCCCTGCTGGTGCAAACCAGTGGGTCGCTAAGACCGACGACAAGATCATTCCTGACGCCTATGACCAGGCCAAGAAGCACAAGCCAAGGATGTTGACCACCGACTTGTCGATGCGCATGGACCCAACCTACGAGAAGATCACTCGTCGCTGGTTGGACCACCCCGAGGAGCTTCACGACACGTTCGTGCGCGCGTGGTTCAAGCTTCTCCACCGTGACATGGGTCCCCGCTCCAGGTGGTTGGGCCCCGAGGTCCCCAAGGAGGTCCTTATTTGGGAAGACCCTGTTCCGCAGCCCGAGGGCGAGATCATTGGCGACGCTGAGATCTCCACTCTGAAGAAGCAGATCCTTGACGCTGGCATTGAGCCCGCTAAGCTCATTCGCACTGCTTGGGCTTCAGCAGCCTCTTTCCGTGGCAGCGACAAGCGTGGAGGTGCCAACGGTGCCCGTATCCGCCTCGCTCCTCAGAAGGACTGGGAGGTCAACAACCCCAAGGAGCTTGCCGAGGTCCTCAAGGCTCTCGAGGGTATTCAGTCTAAGTTCAACGGTGGCAGCAAAAAGGTTTCTCTGGCCGACTTGATTGTCTTGGCCGGTACCGCTGCCGTCGAGAAGGCCGCCGGTGTACCTGTTCCTTTCACACCTGGCCGCACCGACGCCTCGCAGGAGCAGACTGACGTGCAGTCTTTCGAGCACCTCGAGCCCGTCACTGACGGTTTCCGTAACTCTGGAAAGGGTACCGATCGTGCCCGCACCGAGCAACTCGATGTCGACAAGGCCCATCTCCTCCGCCTCACTGCCCCTGAGATGACTGTCCTTACCGGCGGTATGCGTGCATTGAATGCCAATTGGGATGGCTCATCCCACGGCATCTTCACCAAGCGTCCTGGTCAGCTCACCAACGACTTCTTCGTCAACCTCCTCGACAACAACACCGAGTGGAAGGCAACCGACGCAAGCAAGGAGCTGTACGAGGGCATCGACCGCAAGTCTGGCCAGAAGAAGTGGACCGCCACCCGTCACGACCTCGTCTTCGGTGCTCATCCCGAACTTCGTGCGATCGCCGAGACTTACGCGTCACCCGACAACGCGGACAAGTTCGTCAAGGAGTTTGTTGCCGGCTGGGAGAAGATTATGAACAACGACCGATACGATGTCAAGAACAAGTCGGTGAGTGCACAATCAAGTGGAGCAAACAGGCCGCGTCTATAAAATTGCAGCGCTGGTCGCGGTTTGTTTCCCTGTTTCTGCGCGTGCTATTTTCTGAGTGGGTAGCATGGTAGTTGCCGTTGTGTTACACTCACTGACGATTGCTTCAATAGACTTGAGTCTTGTCGTCGCTTTTTGTTTTGCATGAAGAAACCTTTGATATGAAGATACGAGATACCTAGGTAGTACCACTGTGTAGCGATATGCAGAAGAAATGAGATCATGATCCAACTCACATTTGGTTATTTTGTCCTGATGTAATGACCGTCGAAGCTGTGTGTCCTACTCGTCCATGCGCCTGTACTTTTTTTTCATATCGTTGCTAGATACCATCGTCAGGAGTTGAAAAGGATTTTGCCACTTCGGTGTTGCCAGTCCTGCCCTCTTGGTAGTCACCCTGATTACCATCAAATCCAACTCCGAATAGCGCATGCACAGCACAGGAACACATTTTCTACTTGTTGTCGTAAGATGAGATTGTTGGAATTTGAAAAGGAGGAGAGTGAATGTTACATAAAACGCCAGCGCGCCGAAGCGCATGCTCATGCATCGCGAAACCCAGGTCATTAATCTCGTTATGCGTATGCAGTGTAATGCAGGGCAGTACAATCTACTTCCGCACCGCCATGCTCGTTTCGTGCCTATCGTATTGTACAGTGTGGTGCAATGCCAATCCCAAACCTCATGTCAATTTTGATCATTTTCTTGTGTGCCAGTTCGAGCTTATCTTGATGCTTTCGCAGCGTAGTAGTAAGTCGCAGCAGTGGTACCGAGGACAAGAGCGGAAGCACTGTAATGTCATGTTAACAATAGTCACTGTCGCACTCATTACTGTGTAGTGGAAAACATGTGGAAGAGTGCCGCAAGGCACATACTCAAGGGTTTCAGGAGGAAGAAAATGGTGTTCGCTCACCTGGCTCGTTTCCTATCGCCAAAACAAGCAGCAAACATGGCTCGGAAGAAATTCTGGAGGAAGTTCTCGTTTCGATGATCTGGTCGCTGTGCAAGTGCAGGCTTCGCTGCCTTGACGATCTTGTCCTTGATGCTGACACCATCTATGGCACTTTCTTGCGCTTCTTCTTCTTCCTCTTCTTCTGTCCGTGAAGACTCCTCTACCACTGCTCTACGCTGCCGAAGCTCGGAGTCCAGATTGAAGACGGGATTGTTTTCTGAAGCGGCGATCTTCGGCTCGGACGTAACAGGTCCTGTATCAGATATTGCGACGATATTTGGTGCAGAGACAGCATCGTGCAGAGCACTGTGAGCCAGTGAGACATCTTTGGCGCCGTCATGTTTAGCAACACTTTCCGCTTCGCTAGATTCCTGGGTGTAATTGCTTGACTCGTCGGTCTCGATGTGCAAAGCATCCCCAAGTTGCTTGCTTTCATCAGGTAAAGGGGTTGCGTACGGGTCTCGCACAAATCTGGCCGGCGGACTTGACCCGCGGGTGGTGTTGTGACTGATGTATACGGGCGATGGCATACTATCCAGATCACGATGGTCCCCTTCATCCTCGTCACTGTCCTCGTCCTCAGGCACGGACGCCAAAGAGGTATACGATTTGACAGGCACAAGATCGACAGAGGAGCAGGCTTGTGATAGTACAGACGGCTGCGGAGAGTGTGGACGCTCATGCATTGATTCATCCTCAGGAAGATGCATTCCGATTGTCGCTACACGCGCCAAGATCGATTCACGATTGGTCGGAAATCGCTCCAAAGACGGGTCGTTCAGGTCATGATCCTCCGCATCTGATTGGGGTAGCCTCTGGGGAAGATTACTCCCCATTCGTCCTCTGAAGAAGTCGTGTTGACCGGCCCCACCGAACAGCTCTCGCGCATCGTCAGTCTCGTAGTCAAAGGTTGGCTGCTTCTCCAAGGAGAAAGAGGCATCATCCTGCGAGAAGTCGGAGCCAGTGCTGCTGACGACTGCTGATCCCCGTTCGTGTGGAAGAAGAGGCGTGTCGCCCTCCTTAGCGTTGATGCTGTCCTCGTCCTCGCCCTCATCACAATATGCTCCATAGTGCTGTGGCTCCCGATTTTCTGAACAATCACTCTTAGCGTGAATCTCGCTTCCTTTGTAGTTCGAGAAACCACTTTCGTGTGATAGCAATGGATATCTGTCCAGCTCACCCCTCGCTTCGTCAGATTCAGTGTTAGCTCCATCGTCCTCGGTAAAGCCGGTCTCGTGAGGAAGAAGAGGGGCGCCACCGAATTCGTCGGCATCATCCTCGTCATCATCAGCTTCGTGAGAAACTTGTGTTGCGTCTCTCGATCTGGTCGTGCTCTCTCGGAACACAGTCTCGTGGCTGAGCAAGGGCGCCAGATTTAGCTCGTCACCATCGTCTGGCTCAGAAGGGGTATCCATTGCATCCCCAGAACTAGTTTGGTCCGTTGATGACTGTGCAGATTCATCGTCAATAGCAATCTTTGGAGGCGCCTGTGGTTCGTCGTCTGCTTGAAAGGATTCGTGACCAAACAGCGGAGCAGCTTGGTTGTCATCCGCTTGGAAAGATTCATGGCGAAACAATGGAGCGGCCCGGTCGTCTTCTCCAGTACCAGGCTCCGTATGAGACTCTGGTGTGATGTTGAGTATGTCTGGCCGTGTGTCCACAGCCCTCGTATCGTGAGCGAGCCTCTGAGCAATCGTGGCATCCTCGCCGAAATCGTCTCCATACGCGGGCCGATGGTCCGTTTTGTCGACTACTAGAAGAGGAACTTCAGGCCATGTGGATGTTTCCGCCTTGACCGGCGAGTCCACGTTCGTTCCTTCAGAGTCAGGCTCTACGTCAGTCGTGCGCTTGGTAGCATCTGTAGGAAGGTCGACGTGGTGGGTGTCGCCATAGACTGGCTGCTGCCGGTCTTCCACCTTGTCGACGACCGCAAAAGGAACTGGAACGATGGGCAGTTGATCCCCCATTGTACTGTCTTTTCGGTCCTCGGGTATCTTCGACGGGTCCGTAGGCGAGGTCTTCCTCGACGCCGTTTCGGTGGTGGCTTCCTGTACCGTGGTAGCTTCGGGTGCTGAGCTCAACGAGTTGGTCTCGCCCGCGGGCTTGACGTGGATAACGTTGTTGCGAATACCATCGTCGGCGGCAGCTGCAAAGAATCATTAGGAGAGTATATGCGCATGTGAGCTGACATACCAGTCTCTTTTGACTCGTCCAGCACCCAATGGTCCTCTCCGACGCGAATCTTGTATTGATAGCTACCCTCGGCAACTTGATCAAACTCTTTGGTGAAGACCAAGCTGTCCGAGGCCGTTTTGTCTTGCGTCACGTCCATCTCCACCGGCGTCCAATCGTTTAGAGAGGTAGTGACGTAGACGGGCGGCTGCACACCCGTCTGCGAGAAGGTGATGGTTGCATGGCCGACCATAGTGTCGTGACCGGCGACGGTCCGCGGCGGCAGAGGCACGCAAGGTGGAAGTGTAAGCGTAGGGTATACAGGATCGCTCGCGTGCCTGGTGAGCCGCGGCAGTGGGCGGGTGCTGGTAGGATCTACTGGAGAAGCAATGTCGTCAGTTGTTGAATATGGGGGGTATGCTAGCAGGCCACAGAGCCGGTAAACGCCGGCGATGGGAGGGTTGGGTCATACAATGGGGGTTGTTGCAGAGGAATAGGTGTAGTACAGAGGGATGAGGGGGCTGTGGGTGTCAGTCGAGGATAGCAGCTTACCGTGCAGTGGGGTGATGAGAAGCCGTTAGTCGCTTCCCACGACGAGAAATGCGCTTGCCTGGGACGCGAAAAATTGCGATAGCAAGCCAGGGTAGTGAGGAAAGCGTTGAGGCAGCCTCAAGGCAGGAGCGGCTTGGTTGTTGGGTTGCGGCTTCCCTGTTTCGTTGGGCGAGATGCGCGGATGTGGAGGGCTTGGGAGCTTGTGAATGTTGGGACCAGCGTCGTGGTTGCAGTCCATCCCTTGTGCGCTGCCTCTAAAATGCGTCGTGCATCTCCGCACCCTTCCAGTAGGCCGTGCGGCAGGCACCCTTCCGAGCCTCCATGCTCTCTGGCGGGGGGGTTTGCTATGCTTCGAGAGTGACGTGAATGCAACGTCCAGCACTGTCGGCGCCATGTCCACAAACCGGCCCATCCCCACGGCCTCAGCAGCCACCCGTAACCGAACTCAGCTCTCTCCGCGGCGATCCTCCACCGCATGGTCCGGCCTCAAAGCCCTGCGGAATTAAGCTCCGAACTTCTTCACTCTTTCTCTCCCATCACCAGCCAGCGCAGCCAGCGCAGCCATCCGTCGCCTCTGCGAGCGTCAGTGGTGACTGGCCCGTAGCTCAACATGGCAGGCCGAGGTTCCCACATGTTCACATGTCTACACGCGCGACCCCCTATCCTTCACAAATCTGATAGCCCTGTATTCAAACTGCGCACCGCAGACCGACGTGCCCATCGTCGAGCGAATACATGATATCTAAGTAGACTTTCCCTTGTCGCGCAAGATAGCAAAATGCATCATGCCCGCCAGCAGGGGCCCGGGCAGTGCTGCTACAGAAGCTACATCGGGCGGCCGTCGCTTTCCGAATGCTGCTGCCACCGCGACCATGGTGAACCGTTCTGTCTTATGTTCGCCCTGTTCCAGGCCTAGGAAGCTCTGTTCGATGACTAGCCCTCTCCTGGGCTACCACGTGCCTCGACTTCACCTGTCAAGTTTCCATCACAAACACAAAGCTGGCCATCGGCAACGGATGCACCAGGATGCAAATTCACAACTATCCAAGTCCACGTTCTGGGCACGCGTCCTAATATGCCTAGAATCGTCTGTCAAATGCTCCCCCCCTCCCCTCCCCCTGAGACGCCCAACAACATGTTTATGCGATCATTGAGATGCTTCACCAGCCACACCGGGATAGCCCGTTCGGCTTCTTACACCACACAACGAATCGCATTGTATCTCATAAACACTCGAACCGTTCATTCAGGCTCCCGTTCTCGGTAACCCTAGCCTGTGTCTTTCAACATGCCTCCGACACCCAGGGACCTGGAATTGTGAGTCTAAACAAGGTTTCGAGATGCGCGCTGCGACAGGGTGCGCCGCACCATTACCATGCCACGACCCGCAACGCCAATGCCGAGAAGAGGTATGCACAGGCCGCGTGTCTCTTTGTGCACTACTTGATCTACTTCTGGAAGGTAATCTCAGTTTCAAGCAGTGCCGCGTCAATCATGCCGCGCAGAGAGCTGCAACGTCCCGATCGCGCTGTCGCACTTTCGGTGTCGCAACTTATCCACGCTGTATTAGATGTGGGTAGGCCCCATCGGGCACACTTTAGTCGGAAGATCACCCTTTACTTTCCTTTTCTTCCTCTTCTCAAGCCGGGCGTTTTGAAAACCTTGCGCCATCGTAGAATCAACCCTCGTAGCCTCATGTCAGACCTTCGAACATCGTATAGCTCAGCCACACACCGAATTCACAATGGGACACATTGTATACATCCCCAATGGACATGACCAAGGGCCAGTGATCGGTCGAGTCAGCATGGCCATGTACATAATAGCCGTGGCGTTTGTGGCTCTTCGGTAAGCACGCGTCCTCGTGGTGACCAAGTTTTGCATTGCTAACGACGAATAGATGCTTCACTCGCCGATACATAGTCAAGAAATTTGGCTTGGATGACCTCTTTATCGCCATCGCTGTCACCCTCGGAGCCGCACAAACAATTACCATCATATTACAAATCGAACACGGACAGGGCCGACATGCATCGGAGCTGCACGTTGAGCAATTCGATGAGATGCTCATGGTATTATTGACTCATACCGGAGGTGCCCGACATCGTACTGACAACCGACTAGTACCAATGGATCAATATGCTCATCTACTTTGTGGCAAATTGGCATGTCGCACCACCGCTCTTCTTACAAGATGTCAGGGCTAACATGATTGCAGGGCTGTCAAGATGAGCATTCTAGCGCTATACTACCGGATCGGCTACGGAAAACAAGGCTTGCCATGGATCGTACAGTCACCTGCTGTATGGACAGCAGCTGCCTTCATGACTGCCTTCAGTTTCTCCGTCTTTCTCGTACGCACTGTCCCACTTATATAGTCATCATGACTAACATGTCTGGAAGATCCAACTGTTCATCTGCACACCAATATCGCGTGTCTGGGACATCGAAGCCCATCCCGACGGATGCATCAACGTTGCCATGTTCATGGTTGTTTCGGGTGCCATCAACGTTGTCACAGATGTCATCTTATTGATCTTTCCATTGCCCCTGATCTGGGTAATAAAGTTCAACAAGAGACAAAGAAGTGAGTCGACGTGTACATGGCTTCATATATCCTCATTGCTGACCATTGTTCCAGCGGCGCTAGCAGTCATCCTCTCCATCGGCGTTATCCCAGTCGTAGCCAGCACCATGCGTCTCTGCGAGATTGTCATATCTGAAAGTCCCATTAGGCCAGGCAGTACTTGGCAAGAAGTCGATTTCAGTTGGTACGTCCTTCAGCCTCTCCACTTTACTGGTAGTTTTGCTAACATTTTGCTTACAGGGGCTGGTCCTGGGTCCCAGTCTGGTCCCAAATCGAAGTCGACATTGGTATCCTCGCCGCCTCTCTCCCCTCCCTCTCTCCTCTACTCAAACAAGTCTTCAACTGCCCCCATCGAACCGCTACACCTTCTGCAGTACCCACCATACCAGGATACCGCGGGAGTTGGGCAGAGAAGGACCTGGCCAGCATGGACGACGATGACAATCTCGAAAAGGGAAAGGGTGGCGTGTTTGACTTCGACGGCGGGAGGAGATTGACGGTTACGGAGATGGAAATGGGAAAAGCCATGGATATGGGAAACGACTATTTCGATGGTTGCGCGTCGGATGAGGACGAAAGGGAGCCTGTCTATCCGGAATCGATGGGTAGACCTAGTATTGGGGTTGCAAGGACAGCGGATGTGCACGTATTGTCTAGAACGAGTGTGCGGAGGATTGTGGAGTATAAGAAATTATGACATTATATTGTAACATTGTGCTTCATGCCGGACGCCTGTTCCGAGTATGAAGAGAAAGAAATCGTTATATTGCGTTGCCATCGTTGTTCGGTATTAGTGTACTCATGCAGTATTATACAAGGTGTTAGTACAAGCGCCTTTGCGCCCAGAGTCTGTCAATACTTCACCAGCGTCCAAGGCTGTCAAACGCAGAGCTGAACTGAGTAGCCAGTTGACTCGTGACAGCACAATCGCTTGCTTCGGCCTTCTCCATCGCTTGGGGCAGCCACTCCCTAATCTTCTCCTCCCTGTTGTGGTGACTCGGATGCGTGCTCAGTATCTGTGGCGGGCCCGCCCCGCCCACCTTCTCCATGCGCGTCCAGAACTGCATTGCAGCTTCTGGTCGGTAGCAGCCTTGTGCCATCATCAAGAGGCCAATGTAATCGGCTTCGGCTTCGTGTTTGCGCGATGCAGGCATAGACAGGAATAGATCAAGGAGCATTTTGCCAGAGTAGAAGGATACGTCGAACATGGAGAGGGCGAGGGCGCCGAGAAGGATCAACGGGGCTTGAGACATGCGTTCACTGTGTCTCCGTTAGCACACCTTACGGGCATTTGTAAAAGAAAGGGAGGGGGGACCAACGCAGTATGACGCGCAACCACATGCGCAATTTCATGGCCCAGCACCGCCGCAATCCCATCCTCATCCCTACACAACGGCAATATCCCCGTAAAAACAAAAACTTTCCCTCCGGGCGCAACAAAAGCGTTTTGTTCCGGAGACTCAATTACAGTAACCTCCCAATTCAGATCTTTCAACCCTTCCCCCTCCGCATACGGCAACAGCCGCTCCAGAACCCTCTTCACCTGCCTCACCCTCGCATCGCTCTCTGGTAATATCCTGCCTTGGTATTCCTGCCGCACTTGTTCTACCGATTGCTGCCCGAGCGCTTCTTCGATGCCAGGTGAGATGATGTTGAAACGGCGGCGACCGGATACGGGCACTTGTTCGAGGTTGTACAGGTAGACACCACCGGTGCCTGCGCTGAGTAGGCCAACGTCGCGGTAGAAAGTTGGGCGCTGGACCCAGCGGAAGAGGAGACCGGATAGGCCGCCTGATTGGACGCTGAAGCGTTTGTATTGGGGGCCGTTGCCTCGACCGAAGGGGAGTTGCTGGTAGGCGCGTGTTTGCGGGTGGGTGCGGAGAGGTTGGTGTGTATACTGAGGTGCGCGAGGTCGGATGCGGAAGACGTTGAGTCGCGGTCGTATTCGATGCATCGTAAGGTTGTTCTGAAACAGTGATGATGTGTGAATGAGGTTTGGCGGTGGAAATATACCTAGGTCGAGGATGACGTGCCTATGAAGTCCGCGGGAATGCCAAGACCTTTGGTTCGAAACTACTCCTCCTTAACGCCAGCTGCGACCACCCACGGTCTTCCTCAAGCATCATCGGTGTTAACCATCTTCATCATTGACAGCACGGGTAATCACTCGGGAAGAACTCGCCAATGCCACGAGATTCAGCGACTTCATACCAGTCTACAAGATCGATGCAATAACTGTAGTATGAGACCAGTCCGTGAAAAGACGATTATACCGGTACCAGAAATGTACAACGCTTATACCGAAAACACCACGGGCCATGTGTGAATTGTGATGGAGTTCATCGAAGGAGAGTGACTCTCAAATACGTGGTATCAATATGATGCTCAACAAAAAGAACATATTCTTCAACAACTCCACGACATGTTCGCACAACTCCGGAACATTAAAGGCACGTTCATCGGATCTGTCGATGAAAGCGCTTGCGAAGACCCGTTGTTCGAGGAGGGCATTGGTACATATAGACCGTACAAGGACGAAGCTTCTTTCTACCAAGGCATGATCACAACGTTCGAGAGCACGCTCGAGAGCGGCTGGGTCGACACGGTACGCACGATGGTCGGTGCTCTGAGCGGACACGAAATCGTATTGGCTCACGAAGACATGTCACCGAGGAACATCTTAGTCCGGGATGGCAGAATTGTTGCCATCCTGGACTGGGAGGTAGGTGGCTACTATCCTGAGTACTAGGAGTATGTAAAGGCGTTCTACAGACATGCGTAGGAGAGTAGGTGGATAAAGGATATGTTACCAACAAACACGGGATGCTGTTACACGGTATTAGGCTATACTTCTCTAAGCTTAGTCCGTACTAAGGCGAGGTAGACTAAAGCGGTAGGCCGTAAGGTTTATTTAGCAATTTGTAGTAGAAAAGAGTTATTAAAGTTAACTAAGAGGTAAAAGATAATCCTATTCTATAAATAATAAAATAACTAGTTAACACTCTATATAAGAGAGGAACTATTTAAGTTAACTATAATAAGTATAATAATAAAACCTTTTTATTGTTATATCCTTATTACTATATCTATTATTATTAGGACCTTATAGTAGTATTACTAATACTACCCTTAGCTTATAATATCTACTATTACGTTTAAGTAGTAGTATTACTAATACTACTATTTTAGCGTAATATTAGTTACGTAATCTACGCCTTACGTAGATTATTACCTTCTAACGTAGGCGTAGTTAACCTTTAACCTACTTTCTTTATTAAGGAGGGAATCCTTTTTATTACTTATAATATTATCCCCCCTCTTAAGTATATTATCTTAATACCCTAAATTATTATTTTTTCTTAACTAAGAGGGAAGTTATATAAATAGCTATAGCGCTTTTATACTAGTTTTCTTATTCTTATACCTTTTTAACTATACCTAAAGTCCTATTATCCTATTATAACTACCCTTAGAGCTTCACTTCCTAGCGTTGTACTTACGCTGCTTATATAGAGTAAGAGGCTTTAGAAATAAATTTCTATTATAAGTAATATAAGAAGAAGAACCTTTAGTACTTTATAAAAATAACTGCTAGCTATTATACTAGCTATATTTCTATTACTATAGATTATAGTCTTTTTATTTCTAAGGAAGAGTAGGAGTAGGTTTAGCGTAAGCGTTATAAAAAGGAGTTAGAGGTTACTAAGCTAAAGGCTTACCTTACTTAGAGTAAAGTTAAGCTTTTATAAGTAAAGAACTAAGAATATCCTTTACGTATTATAACCTTATAATTCTTACTATTTAGAATTATATAAAAGAGTAAGCTAAGAAAAGCTTTACTCCTAGTATAAACTTCTTAATAACTAAACTATTACTACCTAAATTATTAACTAACTTAGGCTAGTTATAGGCTAACGCTTCTTTTAATTTTTTTTAACTACTTTCTTTCTTTTAAGGACCTAGTCCTTACTTTCTTAGGTATCTTTAATAGTACTTAAGTACTATAAAGGTCGTTCTTAGATAACCTAGGGTTAGTTCTTAGGGGGATAAGTAAGTGTAATAGATAGGGTTGTACTAGTACGTTTAGTAGAATAATATAATAGTATAAGGGTGTATTAGCACGTTTAGTAGAATAATATAATAATATAAAGGGGTTTTAAGAAAGAAGTATAATCCTTAGATTAAATACTACTAGCTTCTTCTTAGATAGATATAAAGTTAAATATACTAAGCTATAAGAGTTTAGTATCTAGACTATATACTAAAGAGTATAGTACTTATAAATAAGCGTGTAAGTAATTATAGATAAGTAATATAGTATTATACTAGTTATTAGTCTAACTAGCGTTACTTATAGATAAGTATTCTACTTATAGGCCTAGCGCCTTTTACTTATTAATAAGTAGTTACGTAACTACTACGCTACCTATACTATAGTCCCTTTAACTATACTATATAATCTTTTAAAGTAATTACGCTAACCCCTAGGTATCCCTTAGTCTAAATTATAATACTATCTTCCCCTTTTAAAAATTTGTCCTTAAATTATATAAATAATTTATAGTTGTATTAATAACTAAGGCTAGCCTTGCGTTATGAGTAAGGTAGTTATTATATCCTTTTCTTACTAATATTACTTACGCCTTAGCTCTAAAATTACTTAAGCTAACTATTCTACTAAAGCTCTTTGTAACTACTATTTTCTAGAAGGTATTATTTACTACGTTATACCTAATTCTTATCTAAAGTAACGTGCCCTACTATCGAGATGCGCACACTATCGAAATGCGCACAAAATACAGCGATCTATGTTCGCATACAAATAACTTAACACTACAACAAGCTATCTACGCGTTTAATAGCTAGAATTAATCTACTACTTCTACTATATATTTCTTGCATGTGCGCTTATTATGTCCTGCCTCGCCGTAGTTCTTGTAGCGTTAGATACCTCCTGTACTACTACCTGCGCGTACCCTCTACTAACGCCTCTCCGCCTCTAACTAAGCCTTAACATCCCTTTGCCTAACTATATCCTCTACCTCTGCCTGCGATAGGGTCCCTCCCTTCTAGATTCGCTTTTTCTTACGCTTTTTACGTTTAGATGCTGCCTAGTTTGCCTCTTTAAGGTTAGCTATTCTAGCCTTAAGCAACGTGTGTAAGTGTACCTTTAAAGTTAATCCCTTTTTAACCTACAGCACTATCTTAATAATAGAATTAGGTAATAATTCCTTGTAATCTATTATCCTCTTAACAATTAGCGTTGTTTAAGCCTTTATCTCCTAGGCGTTGCTTAGTGTTTTAGGTTCCTAAAGGGTAGGCCCTAGTATAGGTAGTGTTAGCGTACAAGGCTGTACTTTAAGCCTAAATAACACTACATCTAGGTTATGTAGGACTAAGCTAGTTGCTTAAAAGCTTAATAAAATATTATTCTTTAAGAACGCCTTGTTAAATATTAGTTTAAAGGCAGCTAGGAAGGCTTTCTTGTTAATATAGTAGATGTAGCTATCTACTAAGCCCCTAACTTCCTTCTTGTACGCCTGCTTTAGCGGGGCAAAACAACCTACATTAAGTAGCTATAGGATGTGCGATAAGTGTAGAGGCATATAGAGGGTAATAATATTACTTTCCTTATATAAATCCTAGAAGGCGAGCGACTTGTAGCTCTTATAGCTATTAATAATAAGTAGCTAGTAACTACCTACTATGCGAGCCTCTGTATACTAGATAAAGTACTGCAGCTATACAAGACTAAGCTTGTTTATTATTTAGCTATTCTTACTAACTCCTATCCTCTAATCTTTAAGGTTATAATACTAGGCCTAGTTATAGTTCTTTGCCTTAAAGATAAAGAAGGGTAGGATAGACTACCCTATCGCGTTAATGCTAGTAATTAGCGTTGCCTACTTACAATTACTAGGCTAAACACTAAGTAGCTTAAGACGTCTCTTAGAGGCTGTTACTACCTTAACTAACCCTCTAACGCCTATCTAGAAGCTAGTCTTATTAAAATTATAGACGTCTTTATCTAGAATCCTATACTTAGCCTTAACGTTGTGTATAAGATTAAACTAGGGCCTAATAATAGCTAGGTCGCTGCAGAGGACTCTCTAGTAATCCTACTATCTTGTTACCTAAGATTTAATCTTAGGTCTCTAGCGTACAAGCCTGTAGGTCTAGTTTTCTCTAACCTAGCTACTACTACGTGTAGCTAGTAGTTAGTTAGCTATTTCTCGCACATAGTTAAGCGTAGGGGCGAAGCCTTACGCGTTAAGCTTCCTTATATATTGTATAATCGCCTCCTCTTTATATCTCTAGAGTTTTAATTAGTTAGGTTAAGTATCGCGTCGTGAAGCCTTCCTAGCGCGTTAATTGCGGAGAGTGCTTTCATGTATATTATAGCGATGCGCGGCTTGTCGCTAGGTAAGCAACGCGTTAGATTTTATAGCTTAGATAGCCTAGATAACTCTATCTTTAGTAGAAAGCAGTTTAAGATTTAGTAGTTAAGACATTGTAATAGAGAGTTAAAAGTAGTAGGGGCTTAGTAGAGTGCGCATTTCAATAGTGTACGCATCTCGATAGTAGGGCACGTTATACTAAGTATACTTAGTTAGGTTAGGTATATATAAATATATCCTAGGAGTCCTTAGACTATACTTATAAAAAGTACTAAAAAAAGTTAATAATAATAAAAAATTACTTATAATAGTAATTTTGTAGTTATTACAGAATAAGAAGATCCTAAAATAAGTACAGGAGTAAGCGCGTAAAAAGGCGCTATATTTAGCTTTAGATATAGAGGTAGTAGGTAAAACTAAAGTAGCGTAGAATATTAATTATCTTACTTCTTCTATTAGTATAGAGTTCTCGCCTACTATATAAGCTATAATAGAGTTAATTAATACCTCTATTACTAGGTATAGTACCTCCAAAGGTATTATTAGTAGTTTATAAGGTTTATATCTAGTTCCTATATATTCTTACTATTTAGGTAGCCTAACTATTTAACTAGGTACTCCTTTCTATTATTGTTATATTAGTATATAAGAATCTTCTAAACTTTATACTTATTATCTTCTTCTATTTTGTAATAGAAGGTTTTCTATAGTAGCGTTTCTAGGTCTACTAGTTCTAATATATTAATATAGAATCCTAGGTAGATTTTTATATTAGGTAGAAGGTTAAGTATATAAGTAACTAGTCCCTTTTAGTTAAGAATTAAAAATAGTCTAACTTTAACGTAGTTAAGTCTCTTATTAGGTTACTTAGTACGAAGATTCTTTATAAGTAAGTAAACTTTATCCCCCTTCTTTAGCTAAGGTACTATTTTTTGTTTGTTATTAATATATAAAATGTTCTAGCGTTAAGCCTTCTTAAGTATTATTTTAAGTAACTTATATACTATCTTTAGCTTATTAGCTATAGCGATAGCTACTTCTATTTTTAGACTTAGAAATATACGTGTAAAGAGATTTAGGTATCTCTTATAGTTCGCGTAGAATAGAGTTTATCCTATAGACTCTAAAAGCTTATTATTATATACTATTTGTACTCTAGGTAGTAATAATACCTAGTTGTTTTGTTATTTATTAGCGTATATCTATAGGGAAGCTTTTATTATATAATTTATTTACTTAGTTTATCTATCTATTTGTAGATAATAAGCTATTAATAGCTTCCTTTTTGTTCTAATTATAGTAGGTAACGTAGACTAAAAGTTAGATATAAAAAGCTTATCTCTATTACTAATAATTAACTTTAGTATACTATAGTATCTAATAATTTAGTTATTAATAACGTATACGAGCTGTACTACTATAAAATCTTTTCTAAAGGCTAGATACTTAGCTTGTTTTATAAATTAATTAATAACTATAAGAATTACGTTGTAAGATACTTTAGTAATAGGGTTTCTTAAGACTAGTAAGCCTGTAACAAAGTCTATAGAGATATCTAACTATAGTATATTAGGTAGCTCTATTACTTGTATTTCTTTATAGGGTGCGTAGGTACTATGTTTATTCTTCTAATAGTCTGCGTATTTAGTAATAAAGGTAGTAATCTTGTCCTTTATTCCTAGAAACTTGTAATTTTACTTAATAAGCTCTATTGTCCTTATAATACTAGGGTAACTATATATAAGGTTATTATAATATTATTAAATAATTACTTCTTACAATTCTTTTAGTACGTTATTAGTAATTTATATTAGTACGTTAAGTGTTCTTACTAGTCCTAACAATCTGTTATTATTAACCTTAAGTATTATAGTATTAATAACTTCCTTATCCCTTATAATATTATGTCTTTAGCTAAGAGCGTCTGCTTTGCTATTATCCTTTCCTAGTGTATATACAACGTTAAACTTATATTATCCTAGTATTTCTAACTATCTTACTTGTTGTTAGTTAAGTACTTTAGTAGTTATAAAGTTTACTAAGTTCTTATAATTTATAAATATTATAAGCTCTAAGTAGCTCTTTACGTAGGCTCTCTAGTGTTATAAGTATATAATAATAGCTAGTAGCTCTTTATTATAGACGTTATAGTTTACTTTAGCTAGTATAAACTTATAGGAGTAGTAGGTAATAGGGTACTACTTTTTATTAATTTCTATACTAGCGTATCTACCTAAGGCTCTAGCTAATATATTTGTTTTAAAGCGTAGCTTATATCCTACTATAAATATATAGAAGCAGGGTAGTTTAATACTTACTTTCTTAAGCGTCTAGAAGGCGTTCTCTACCTCCTTACTCTATTTAAAGGGTGTGTCTTTCTTTATTAGTCTAGTTAGAGGAATAGTAATATCTAACAAGTCTTTAATAAACTATTAGTTAAAGTTAAGAAATTCTAAGAAGGATTATATATCTATAATATTCTTTAGCTATAGCTATTCCTTAATAACCTTAATCTTTTCTTCGCTTATGCGTACTCTGTTAGCGCCTATAATATAACTAAGGAAGTCTACTTCTATTTTATAGAATTTATACTTCTTTAGTTTTACGTATAGATTAAACTAGTCTAGGCACCTTAGTACTATTTAGACGTGTTTAATATAGTCTTCTTCCTTCTTAGAGTAGATAAGGATGTTGTCTAAATATATAATAATAAAGATATCTAGGTACGCTCTTAATATATTATTAATAAGTTCCTAAAATATTACTAGGGCGTTTATTAGCCTAGAAGGTATAATAGTATATTTATAGTATTTAGATTTTATTTAGAACGCTATTTTCTATTCTTTACCTTACTTAATGCTAATAAGGTAGTATCTGTCTTAAAGATTTATTACTATAAAGATCTTTACTTAAGATAATTAATCCTAAAGTTCTATAATATTTAGTAATAGGTATTAATTCTTTACTATAATATTATTTAGTTTATAATAGTCTACGCACATCCTTACTAGTCTATTCTTCTTTAGTACAAAAAGTATAGGAAATCTTACTAGTAATATTAAAGGTCTTATATAGCCTTTCTTTAGATCCTAAACTAGCTTTTCTTTTAATATTTTAAGTTCTATCTCTAATAGTTAATATATTAGCCTAAAGAGTAGAGTCTTCCCTTCTTCTAGAATAATCTTATAGTTTTAGGGTTAGTGTTTTAGTAAGGCTTTACTATCTACTACTTCTATAAAGAGGTGCTTAAATTCTTTATACTTTTTTAGGATTACTAGAGTTACGCGTTTCTCTAAAACTCTAACGTTGTAATCTAGGGGTGCCCTTCTAGTATCTATTAAGTTAAACCCTCTTATTATAAGGCTGTTCTTATATAAGGTCTACTATCCTTTAGTAATATTATTAATCTTCCTCTTATTTACTATCTACTTTATATAATATATAGGCTAGCTTATAGTTATATCTAGTCTATAGTACTTAAATAAAAACTCTTTTAACTTCTAGTTAATCTATAGGTTATATTCTTATAGCTAGGGAAGTCCTAGTATAATGTTATAGGTAGCTAGTCTAAAGATATCTAGGTCTAACTTTTCCTAGTAGTTCTAGATACTAAGCGTTACTCCTATAACCTTGTGCGTAATATAGGTCTTACTTAGTATAGGCTTACTATTAGTAATATATAGTAGGTAGCTTTCCTATTTCTTTAGTAGTCTTAGTCTAGCTAAGAGCACTACTTAAGTAGAAATATAGCTTACTTAAGATCTTAAATTTACTAGTGCTTATATTTATATTCTATTAAGCTTTATAGTTAGCTTAAGGAGTATTAAGGAGTTTATACTATTAATCTCTTTACTAGCTCCTTTTATCTAAAGTCTTAGTTTAAAAAAAACTTTCTAAATTTATAGAAAACTTTACTTATACTATACTTATTATATACGTTATTAAGATATATATACTAGTTAGGCTAGTTATATTCTAGCGTTATTAGGTCTTTAAATATAGTTTCTTCTTCTAATTATATATCTAGGACCTCTTATAAATCCTTATAAACTAGAAAGTAGGTTACTATACGCTTATTCTATAGGTAAATTAAATATAAGTCTATTGTGTATTTATACTATTACTATTTATACTTAGGCGTACTATAAATTTATTATAGAAACTATCCTATTTCTATTTTATTAAAATAGTATACTAGGTAGGTATTATATATATACGCTGTTTATATAAGCTTTATATATACTAGGTTTTAGTAGTCTAACTAGTAGTGCGTATTAGTAGCGTAGCTTATCTTATATACCTTACGCCTTGCTTATTATTTTTAATATATTATCTAGAGTTCTTTATAACTTTCTCGCTTCTCTTCTTTTAAGAGGTAATGCGTAGGTTCTATCTAGGATACCTTAGCGTCTTAGATCTATTAAAATATAAACTTAGGGTTTATTCTTTTAGTCTGTAGTTTGTTGTATAAGTCTGCGTACTATTAGTACTTCTTAAATTTATTATAGAAGTCTTGCTTAGCTAGTTTAAAGGTAACCTTAGGGCGTCTAAGCTACCTTAGTAGGGTGTTAATCTTTTCCTCTAAGTCTTCTAGGTATTAGATAATATCCTATCTATATACTAGCGTCGCGTTATTAGGTACTATAATTACTCTAGTAATCTATCCTAGTTTGTCTAGCGTTAGTAGGAATTCCTATAGCTTTTCTAAGAGGTTTTCCTTATCCTGTTCTACTTGTTATACTAGTTAGTAGAAGTCCTATTATATTACGGCTATAATATCTAGTGTCTTATAAGCGTACTTAATAACAGGTTTATTAAGGTATCTAAGTAGCTAGTTAATTTGTAAAGATAGTATCTAGAATTATTCTTCTAGAATATATAGCGTTAATAGGCGATGTTTCTCTTAGAATTTAGCTATTTTGTTAAACTTAGTCTAGTTAATTTCTATTACCTCTAGGTCCTTACTATGTCCTGTCTTAGAAATCTCTTTATCTAAGGAGGTCTTTTCTAGCTAAGTAATTATTAAGTCCTTAAGGCCCTAGATAGTCTTGTATTCTTGCTTATTAAGTATAATATGTAGACGTGTAATAATATTTTATTCCTTAGTTAGGTCTTTATTAGGTACTCCTTTATAGAGGATATTTAGTTGTTGTACTACTTTACCTTAGCTATAGTAGTCCCTTTTTATATAGCCTTTTTTACTATAGGCGTAGTAGGTAATCTTTTTCTTACTACCCTTATTATACTAAAACTTAGGTTTACTAGATCTCTTGTTAATATTATCTAGATATATAGGCTTGTAGCTATTAGTTATATAAGATCCTAGGATTTATAGCGTATAGTTTTGTTAACGTCCTTAGTTAGGGTATAAACGTTTTAGTAGTTATAGCCTTATTTAGTTATTTATTATTCCTAGTGTCTGTGTTTCCTAATTAAATAGTTACTCTTCTAGCGCAAGTTTGTAAAGTTTGTTATCTAGCTAGATAGCTCTAGTTATAAGCTTGTTAAGCGTGTTTAGGCTTAAGCTACTTCTTATTAGTTCCCTGCGTATAGTAGGCTTAAGGCCCTAGTAATACATTTATATTAAAGTGTTGTTATCCTAGTTAATAACTATTATAAACTATTAGAATTCTATAATATAGTCTATAGTAAATTTAGTTTATTATAGTTTCTAAATTCTTTGCTCTATAATTACAGATTCTTTAAAGGGTAAGAAGTTCTCTTGTATCTTTGTCTTAAAAGCGTCCTAGTCCTTAACTAGGGTAGTATTATTAGTATCGCTAATAGAGTTATCTATA